>CM054162.1:35151344-35161344 GCA_028751875.1 Rapana venosa
GTGTGTGTGTGTGTGTGTGTGTGTGTGTGTGTGTGTGTGTGTGTGTGTGTGTGTGTGTGTGTGTGTACGAATTTAGACTTGATGGAACTATAACTTGTTAATGATTGTATGACTGTAAGGATGAGTTGAGTGCAAGCGCTTTGATTTGTCTCTGCCAGATATAGCGCTATATAAATTCCATTTATTGTTATTATTATTACTATTATTGTTATTATTATTATACAACACAATTACATGCAATACAATATACTAAACTCCACTCCACTCCACTCCACTACGCTACGCTACACCACGCCACGCTACACCCCACCACACCCCACCACACTCCACTCCACTCCACACCACACCACATCCCACCCAACTAGCACGTGAGTGCTTATTCCATCAGCCTCGATATAAAATAATACAATAAATAAATAAATAAACAAAAAAATAAATGAGTACATAAATAAATAGGTGATTGAATGAATGAAGAGAATGAATGCATACCTAAATAAATAAACTCCACTACACTCCTCTCTACTCCACACTACTACTACTACTACTACTACTACTACTACTACTACTACTACTACTACTACTACTACTACTACTACTACTACTACTACTACTACTATAATAATAATAATAATAATTATAATAATTATAATAATAAAATAATAATAATAATAATAATAATAATAATAATAATAATAATAATAATAATAATAGTAAAAATGTTTGTCATTTATATAGCGCTGAATCTTGTAAAGCAACAAATCAAAGCGCTCAGATGACTTTCTTTTAAATATCGAGGACATTGGAATAAGCACTCATGGGCTTTTTTACATCCAGTCCCCGTATGTATGCGGTTTTGTCAATTTTGTCATCTGTTCCAACCGGCACACAATGGCCTACTTTTTCGAAAAGCGGAACAGGATTTAACGTGTGCGCAAGATGTTCTGCATGCGTTCGCACACAGGGCCTCGGTTTATAGTCTCATCTGAAGGACTACAATACAACTCCAATACTGGTCTAATCCTAGACCCTCAAAGAGACTAACCGGCTCTGAACCACTTTCAGTACAGAACATGCAAGTCACAAGGCAATCGTTTCCTGTCTTCCAAATGAACTGACCTTTCCACTCCAGGTCTGTCACTCTAAGCCTTCTGGAAGTCCTGGCAGGGTGATTTCCCTTTAGTCCCATCCTGCCTCAGTACTTCCGGTTAGTCAGAGGAAACCGGAAATATCAGTTCCTGACTTGTCCACCTCCACTCTGACTGGTAATGACCTTTGCTTCAGAGATATAGGGGATGGGGGGAACGAGTAGGGGGGTACGGGGGTGGGGGGGGGGGGGGTAAGGAAAGAGATAAGAGAAGCTTGAAAGTAGTTGAGAGAGAAGGGGGAGAGAGAGGGAGAGACAATGAGAGAAACAGAGAGAGATAGAGAGAACAAGAAGAAGAAGAAGAAGAAGAAGAAGAAGAAGAAGAAGAAAAGAAGAAGAAGAAGAAGAAGAAGAAGAAGAAGAAGAAGAAGAAGAAGAAGAAGAAGAAAAGAAGGAGAAGAAGAAGAAGAAGAAGAAGAAGAAGAAGAAGAAGAAGAAGAAGAGGAAAAAGAAAAGAAGAAGAAGAAGAAGAAGAAAAAAAGAAGAAGAAGAAGAAGAAGAAGAAGAAGAAGAAGAAGAAGAGAAGAAGAAGAAGAAGAAGGAGGAGGAGGAGGGGGGAGGAGGAGGGGAGGAGGAGGAAAAGAAGGAGGAGGAGGAGGAGAGGTAAGTGAAAAAAAATAAGGAAGGAGGGGACAGAAAGAGGGGAAGAAGAACACACACACAAAAAGAAAGAAAGAAAGAAAAAATAACAGAAAGAAAAAATAACAGAAAGAAAGAAAGAAAGAAAAAGGAATAAGAAAGAAACAAAGAAAAGAAAAGGAAATAAAAGAAAGAAAGAAAGATAGATAGATAGAGAGATAGAGAGATAGATAGATAGATACAGAGATAGATCGATAGATAGATAGATAGAATGGAAGAAAGAAAGAAGGAACTCAAAGAAAGAAAGAAAGAAAATAAAAACAAAGAAAGACAAAAAGAAAGAAATAAAAAGAACGAAATCAAAAGAAAACAGAAGGAATGCAAAAAAGGGCAGGAAGAAAAACAAAGAAAAGAAAGTAAAGAACGAAAGAAATTTGGACAGAAAGAAAGAGAAAACATCACCACATGGCGGATATAATGACATAATATTTTACCAAACAAGCCAACAAACAAACAAACACACAAACAAACAAACAAACACCGCCCTCTCCTCATTAACACCACATCAATAAAACAAAAGGTTGGTAGAAAACGTAATTCTAGAATATAAAAAAGAGAGTGTGTGTGTGTATGGAGGGGGGGGGGAGAGAACCATGAGAGACCAACAACAACAAAAAGCCCCAAACAAACCCAACTGCAACTTCAAAGACAACAACAAGCAATCATCATCACTATTATCAACAGCAGTAACTCTTACTGTCACAACTGACGAGATGCCGTGGCGCAGTGGTTAGCGCCTTGGATTATTTTATTTTATTTTATTTTATTTTATTGTATTCTTTTATATCGAGGGGGACGGGATAGCTCAGTGGTCGAAGCACTCGCTTTCCCCCAGCCAAGTTAAGCAGCGTCGAGCGTGGTTACCAGTTGGATGGGTGACCGTTTGCGCGCCTTGGCTTCAGTACAGTTCCCACCAGATCACCCAGCTGTAAATGGGTACCTGTCCTCTTTAGGGCCAGGGAAGGTAAAGCAGCGAAGGAGAGGAGATGGGCGCCGCCCTCAATATGCTGGCCCTAGAGAAGTGAGGTCTCTGACGCCTCGCTCCCCTACGACCTTATAGCTTATGGGACTCCTTTACATTTTTACCTATATCGAGAATAATGGAATAAGCACTTATGTGCTTTTTTTTTACATCAAGTCTCCGTGTGTATGCGGTTTTGTCAATTCTGTCATCTGTTCCTACCGGCACAAAATGGCATACTCTTACGAAAAGCGAAACAGGATTTGATGTGTGCGCAATAGGTTACGGACTGGAAGGTCGTGGGTTTCGAATGTCATGAGTCATAAGGATTTTTTGGGACTCCCACGGGCTCCTACCCAGTAGTAGTGTGTTTGAGTGAGTGTGCTCTGAGCTCAGTGGGAAGACTGGGACCACACAGTTGAGCTTCATCCACTTAACGGATGCTAGTTTGAGAGCGTTTCTCAAATTACATGACCAACACTGCAGGTGTCTGTATCTTCCGGGCCCGGTTGACGCCGGGATATATTATGATAGTAAGCGTAGAGTACAACTCTGTCAAGCAGTCTCAAAGCATATGCACTTCCACAGCAGCATCATTACATCATCCTCATTGTCATTATCGATCAATAAGCAATAAAAAAAAGCCTCCGATTCAGTGGTCCAAGTTGCTCTGGTCTCATGGTGACCGCAGATTCGGTTTGCCCATACACGTATGTGCCTGTGGTGAGTTTGTGTCAAAGCCTTTGGGGTTGGGGGTTCGCAAGGGACGGTCTTTGGAGGGACGTTGTGGTGGTTGCCACCTCAGGTGGGCAACTCAATCAGCCTGGCCCCGCGACTGAGCTAATACTGTCGTTAGTAGGGGGCTTAGTAGGTGGTGTCCTGCGTATGTTAGCTCAGAACATGCACCTCTGAACACCACCAAAGTGACCCAGCAGCAGTGCAGGGCCCCTGTGGCTGGTGGCCTGAAGGCAGCTTGATATTAAAGAGTTACGTGTGTACTTCCGACCCTGATGATGCGATATAACGAATCTGGGTATGGCTGTGGCGGGGATATTGAGATGAGCAGCGTGGGAACAGCAGGACAGGAACGTCACAGAACACGAAGCAGCAAAAACAAGAAACAAAATATTGTTACTAATTGATGTGTGGGTTTTTTTTTTCGTTTCTATAGTAGGGGACGAATATTTACACTAGAAATGACGGTTATCCAGCCAGAACAACTGACTGCTGCTGTTGTTGTTGTCGAATGGCTAAAGTCTGTTAACAATTATTGATATTTTTTCGAGGATAATGGAATAAGCACCCATGTGCTTTTTTTACATCAAGTTCTCATGTATGCAGTTTGTTCCCACTGGCACTCTCTTATCTCATCTCATCTGCTCCCATAACCCCCTCCGGGGTCGTAGGGGCACTGCATTGACGAACGTTGCACCAGCTGGCTCCATTTGCGGCGGTTGTGTGCAAGTGCCTGGGTTGTGGAGAAGCTCTTCCCTGTCCATTCAGTGATGTTGTCTGTCCATTTCTTCCTCTATCTGCCTCGCCTTCTCTTCCCCTGCACTGTTCCGTATGTTCAGTATGGTTTTGGACAGCCCATCTAATCTAGATCCACTGCCACACCTTGGCCTAATCTTCCAAAAAAGCGAAACGGGTTTTAACGTGCGCACAAGATGGTCTGTGTGCGTTCGCACACGGGAACTCGGTTTATAGTGTCATTCAAAGGACTTTTTGGGGGGAGTGGAATCAGCACTGATGTTAACTCCAGTGGAAAATTCCTCTTGAGGGGGAATCGAACCCGGGTTAGCATATCACGCGCATCACATTAACCACCAGGCTCCCCATCCCCCCCTTATATATATATATATATATATATATATATATATATATATATATATATATATATATATGTACATTGATAGACATTTAGACAGACAAACAGACAGACAGGAAGGCAGGCAGAAAAACGAATAAATTATGTGTTTTTGTTATATATATAAACTGAGTGAGAAGGAGAATGGTCTTATACAGATTTCGTGGTAGTATGGTAGGGCAACAAACAATACATAATGTATTCGTTTTTCTTCCTGCCTGCCTACCTGCCTGTCTGCCTGTCTGTCTGTCTGTCTAAATGTCTGCCCATTCTAATGCGATGGCATCAATTTGAAATCAAGGGCCCGTTACTCTCAGACAACGAGCACAATTATTAAGCTATTGTCTCCCCTTGTTCTCACTTAAGCCCTCCCACTCCCAGTCAAATGTGAGTTAATGTAAGCAGGAATGCTGATGGCTGGTTGGTATCAGGGAACATGTCGTATCATTAATCAGATATTAACTGCAAAATGTGATGGGTGTGATCGTTTGATGTGGCAGGTTATATTGTTTGTTGTTGTGGTCTCGTGTGGTGTGTGTCCATGATTTTGTTGTTGTTGCAAAAGTACTTTGTCGTGTTGAATTCGTTGATGTTTTGTAGCGAATGTTGATTGATAGAGGTTTGTACATTCTGATGATAGATTAAGTTGGGTTTATAAAACAAATAATAGACTGTTTATCTATGGGTTTTTTCCTGTCTTTGTGTATGTTTGACTGGGTGTTTGTGTATATGTGCGTATGTGCGTGTCTTTCTGTCTGTCTGTCTGCATCTCTCACACGCATACACACACGGACACACGCACGCACGCACTCTCTCTCTCTATATTTCACACACACATGCACGCACACACACGCACACATATACACACGCACACACACACACACACGCGTGCGCACACACACACATAGAACACACACACACACCACACATGCCTGCGTGCGCGCGCACACACGCACACACAGTTTTGCATCCAGCTTTCTCCACTACTACTCTGCTTTCCGTAACAAATCGTTCCACTCAAGACCAGTCCACTCTCTGATGTTGTCTTCCCATCGTTTTCTCTGTCTGCCTCTTCGTCTCCCTCCTTGTACTGTTCCCTGTAGGACAGTCTTAGCCAGTCCAGATTCTTTTGGCGTGCTTAACTACTGGTGTGTTGTTGTTGTTGTCTTCAATTTTACGTCTGTTCACTCTCAGTGATATTAGACTGGTGTGTGTGTGTGTGTGTGTGTGTGTGTGTGTGTGTGTGTGTGTGTGTGTGTGTGTGTGTGTGTGTTTCTCTCTCTGTGTGTTTTAAATTCTTTTTTTTTGCTGCCTCATCTTGTGACGTCCCCCATCCTGCTGTTCCCACGCCATTCACCCGAATCTTCCCGCCACAGCCATACCCATATTTGTTATGTCTCATCTCCAGGGTTGGAACTCCACAGGGAGCCCATTACTATCAGGCCGCCGTGAAGCCACCAGCCAGAGGAGCCCTGCACTGCTGCTGGGTCACTTTGGTGGTGTTCAGTGGTGCCTGTTCTGAGCTAACATACGCAGGACACCACCTACTAAGTCTCCTTCTGACAACAGTACTAGCTCAATCGTGAGCCGGACTGAGTGAGTTGCCCACCCGAGGTGGCAACCACCATAACCTCCCTCCAACGACCGTCCCTCCCCTCTAACCTCCAGCCCCAAAGGCTTTGACACAAACTCACCACAGGCACAGAAATGTATGGGCAGACCGAATCAGAGGTCACCATGAGACCAGAGCAGCCAAGACCACTGAATCAGAAGCAATCTTTTTTAGTTGCATGATGATCAATGACAATGAGGATGACGTAATGATGCTGCTGTGGAAGTGCATATGCTTTGAGACTACTTGACAGGGTTGTACTCTACACTTACTATCATAATATATCCCGGGGGCAACCGGGCCCGAGAGATACAGACACCTGCAGTGTTGGTCAGGTAATTTGAGCAACACTCTCAAACTCGCATCCGTTAAGTGGATGAAGCTCGACTGTGTGGTCCCAGTCTTCCCACTGAGCCCACAGCACACTCACTCTGGGTAGGAGCCGGCCGGAGTCTGAAAAATCCCTATGACTCTTATGGGACTCGAACCCGCAACCTTCCAGTCCGTAACCCAAGGCGCTAACCACTGCAGCATGGCGGCTGGTTGTGTGTTTTTATTCTGTTTACTTTGTTTTAGGGGGACGGGACCGCTCAGTGGTCGGAGCACTCGCCTCCCTCCAGGCAAGTTTAAGCAGCATCGAGAGTGGTTACCACTTGGATAGGTGACTGTTTGCGCACCTTGGCTTCAGTACAGTCTCCCAGTTCGCCCAACTGTAAATGGATATCTGCCCTCTTTAGGATCAGGGACGGTAAAGCAGCCAGGGAGAGGAGATGGGCGCCGTCCTCAATATGCTGGCCCTTAGAGAAGTTGAGGTCTCTGATGCCTCACTCCCCTACGACCACATAGGTTATGGGACACCTTGATCTTTCTTTTATGGCTTATATATGGGATGTCAAGAAAATTGCGGTAGTATTTTATCCCCATTGCCTGCATTATTCGTCCAAAATCTACTATTGCTATATAATGAAAGTGATATACATTTATTAAAGTTGTGCATTTTTTGCACTTTTTCTGCTTGACATTGTAGCACATTGTGCGAATATTTGTCTCTTGTTACTTGATTATAGTTAAGTATAATATATATATATATATATATATATATATATATATATATATATATATATATATATATATATATATAATACAACAACAACTACTACGAATTACTCTCTTTTACTTTATTTTTTATAATCTTATTTATTTGTTTATTTTCTCTTTTATATCGAGGATAATAGAATAAGCACATATGTGCTTTTTAACTCTCAGTCCCCGAGTGTATCCAGTTTAATAAATTTCGTCATCTGTTCCAACCGGAACACAGTAGCCTACTCTTTCGAAAAGTGGAACATGATTTAACTTGTGCGCAAGATGTTCGGCGTGCGTTGGCACACAGGGCATCGAGTTATAGTCTCATTCGAATGACTTTTTGGTGAGAGTGGAGTCTGCACTGATTTTAATTCCAGGGGAACGGGATTCGAACCGGGGTCGTCAGATTGCGAGCGAAATGTTCTAACCACTAGGGTATCCCGTCTCCCCCATTAAAACAGTAGACAATAATTCTCGTCGATCACATCACGACGGAATAGAAACACATATTATCATGAAAATCAATCGCCACGTTCTTCTAATGATGCATAATTTACAGGGAAAACCTTTTCACTGATTTCATAGTCAATCACTGAGCGCCACAAACACCCCAATGACGTCAAAATGACGTGGGTGATACATATTTTTTTTTTTTGTAAGTTGAACGTAACAGACTAATGACGTCACCATGACGTGGGATTGACAAATTTTTTGGTCTTATTTCTCGGGGGGAGGGGAGGGGGTGTGTGTAAAATTGAACACCAATCCGGAATCAACATAGTTAACAGTGCAAATCACATTTTGTATCAACAGACTGGAAAATACATTCCTGAAATTGATATACATGGATATGAATGGAGCATTAGACAGATTTTATGGCTGCATTAATATGCATGCAGCATACATAAACTAGTATCCACTATTGTAACAGTGAGTGATTGCCTGTTGTAAAATTGCTATAAAAACAACTTCGATTTGGCTTTTCGATGAATAAGTATGCAGACTGAATAATGCTTTGCGTTCATCGATACTTACAGACAAAAGAGGAGGTTGTTGAAATGTAAATCAGCTCATGGCTAAATAGAGGGTGGAAATGCTGGGATTTTAAACACCTTTGAAGTTAAGTGTTATTGTTTTGTAGTCCAGGCAGCTTTACTGCCTTTGTATGTATGTGAATATGTATATGTGTACATGCGCGCATGTGAAACGTGGGCCATAACAGCAAACATTGAAAGAAGGATACAACCAATGGAGATGAGGTGCTTTCGCAAACTTCTTGGTATTTCATACAGAGACCACATCACTAATGAGGAAGTGAAAACCAGAATCAAAAACGTCATCGAACCATAAGAAAAGCTCCTGATTTCAGAAGAAAGATGCAAACTAAAGGTGTTCGGGTACGTCAGACGATTATCTGGACTGGTCAAGACTGTCCTACAGGGAACAGTACAAGGAGGGAGACGAAGAAGAGGCAGACAGAGAAAACGATGGGAAGACAACATCAGAGAGTGGACTACTGGCCTTGAGTGGAACGATTTGCTACGGAAAACAGAGGACTGCAGGGAGTGGAGGAAGCATGTTCTACGTATGTTTGCACACGGGACCTCGGTTTATAATCTCATCCGAAAGACTTTTGAGGAGAGTGAAGTCTGCACTAATGTTAACTCACGAGGAAAAAAAAAATCCTCTTGAGCGAGAATAGAACCCGGGTCAACAGATCACGAGCGCATCACTCTGACCACCAAGCTAACCCGTCCCCTGTTGAGAGAGAGAGAGAAAGAAGAGAGAGAGAGAAAGAGAGAGAGAGGAGAGAGAGAGAGAGAGAGAGAGAGAGAGAGAGAGAGAGAGAGAGAGAGAGAGAGAGAGAGAAGAGAGAGAGAGAGAGAGAGAGAGAGAGAGAGAGAGAGAGATACAGAGACATAGACAGACAGACAGACAGAGAGAAACAGAGAGAGACACACATAGATAGATAGATAGATAGATAAAGATAGATAAATAGACAGATAGATAGATATATATACAGATAGATCGATATATAGACATATACAAATGTATAGATAGATGTATAGATAGATAGATATATTGCTCGGTTGATTTAGAGAGACAGACAGACACAGACAGATAGATAGAGACACAGACACAGACAGACAGAGACACACAGGCAGACAGAAACGGAGAAACAAAAGCAGAAAAAACGTCATACAAAAATTGTCTTCTAAAATCAGAAATAAAAGCAAAATAAGGTCAGAAATTATCAAACTGTTGCCTTGAATAGTTTTTCTTAATAACCACTGGAAAAATGAAAGAAATTTACGATTTAGAAACAAGCTTTCTAACACTTGTCTCAGGAGATTCATCACATTTTACAAAGTGTTTCAATAAATCAATCATTTATGACCTCGCATTTCTCCCTCGTCTGCTATCCTTCATGTGTGTATTTTATTTTTGGTCTTGGCTTCTTCTCGAGTTTAAAATCAACAGCTAAAGATAAGAACAAATATATACATAATTATATTTAATCATGATTTTAAATGAATTTGTGTTTTGATTTGTGTAAAAAAATTCTATACACACTTTTTTTTACTTTGAAAGAAAATCGAATCATATTGATAATTTAGTCAAACTTGCTATTTTTCAAACACAGAGTGTTTTAAGGAAAAATCAACTCATGATAATGATATAGTCAAGCTT
>CM054162.1:35188844-35211344 GCA_028751875.1 Rapana venosa
CATATAACTTTGGAAGGGAAATTTTTTATCGTGGGGCTACAAATTTGGTATCCCCCTTTGCAAACCTTTTTGAAAAACCCGGGCGCCCCTTTTGGAAAATTTTATACGTTGGGCAAATTGGAAACAGTTGTTTCTATTATATTAGGTAGGATTTGATATTAAAAAATGATCAATAAAGGTTTAGGCTAAATGTTTTTTTGTGTCCCCGGGGGGTTTTAAATTTTTGTTTATTAAAAACTAGCCCAAAAACTCCCTTCCCGTTATCCTTTAGGTTTAAAAAAAATCAATGTTAAAGTTACAACAAAAAAATTTCTGTTTATGGTTAAAAATCCCCTCCTAGCCCCAAAACCCCTTCAAAAACCCAAATAAACGTTCTTTGGATTTTATACACAAAACAATCCAAAAGATTTATTCCCTTTTAAATTAATTTCTAACAGATACTTTTAATACCATTTTTTTTCAAATTGATCCCTTTGTTTTAAAAATTTATGAAATTTTGTAAAAATGCTATTCCCAAAACCCGTTTTTTTCTTGCTTTTTGCTCTTTTTTTAATGATGGGATAATGGGGGTAACCAAAAATTGTCTTTTTAACAACTTTATAGGCGGATTCTGCCAAAAAAAAAACCCCATGGGAAAAAAATTTTTGAATTCGAGGGGCACAGAAAAAAAATCGATACTTTTTTAACAAATGACCAAAATTTTAATTAAAACCCAATTTAAATCCAAAATTTTAACCTTTATGGTTTGGAAATTTTTTGCCCCTTTTTAAAATTTTTTTTTTTTTAAAGAATAAATTGATTATTTAAATTTAAAACAAAATGCAATGGGAAAATTAGACGAAATCCTTTTTCCGTATAAACAGAACACCCGTAAGCGAAATTTTTTCAGGAAAACAAAACCCCCAAAAAAGGAATTGTATTTATATATAAAACAAAGATATATAAAAAAGAGAAAAAACAGATCAAAAAAGATAGCTAAAAAAAATTGGGGGTGATTTGAATTAAAAAGTTAAATTTTTGATTTACAATATGCCACAGAAAAAATTCCCAAACTACGCATGAAGAAAAAAATTGAGGAAGAATCAATCTACCCCGAAACAAAATTTATGCAATTAGAGGAAAAATCAAATTTACCCCCGAACCTCAAAAAAAGTTTCAAACTTTGAGGGAAAAATCAATCTACCAAGAAATCAAATGATGCACACAATAAAACTCCTGTTTCTGAACCCTTCAAAGGGAGTCCCCCGCCCGTAAAAAAAATTTTGCTGACATAACTCTTGGGCATGGGCCAAAAAACAAGTAAAAAAAAACAATTTTTCCAAAAAGTAAGAAGTAAAAAAAATATCAAAAAAAAATTTTTTATCTGAAATTTTTTCCCTTTGTGCTTTACGAAAACAAGCCGGGGTTGGTCAGGTTGAGGAAAACCCTGAGGTGAGTTGGTATTTTTGGGGTCCACTGGCCAGTGAAAAGGGGGGAGGGAGGTGGGAAAAGAGAGGAGTGAGAGAGGTGGGGGGAGGGAGAGGGTGGAGAGAGTGGGAGAAAGAGGAGAGAGAGGCAGGGAGAGGAGGGTCGTTTTGGGGGAGAGAGAGAGCCCGACCCGAAAAAAAGACAAACAGGGACCTAGAGGTAGACAGAGATAGAAAGAGATACAAGGGCAGTGGGAGGGAAAGGGGAGGGGGACCCGGGAATTTAAAAGGGGGGGAGAACGTGAGAAGAGAGAGAGAAACCACTTTGAGGACAGCGCGCACGTGAGAGAGAGGGAGGGGAAAAAAGGAGTAGAAGAAGCGAGCCGAGGAGGTAAGAGGGAGAGGGAGGGAAAAGAGACCGCGGAAGGGGACAGTAGAGAGGCAGCGCGAGCCGCAAGGGGGTGTGTGTGGGGTTTTTTTTGTGTGGGGTGTGTTTTGAGGGGAGAAGGAGAGGGGAGGAGAGAGAGAGAGGGGGAGGGGGAGATTGGGGAGAGAGTGAGAGAGGAGAGGAGAGAGAGGAGAGCGAAAAAGGAGCGAGAGGACAGCCCAGAGGGGAAAAGAAAGGGGGAGGGAGAAAGAGAAAGGAAGGGAAGGGGAGGAGAAGCCGCAAAGGGGATAGCGAGGGGAGGGAGAGGGCAGCGAGAGAAAAACGGGGGGACGGGAGGAGAGAGAGAGAGAGAGAAGAGAAGGCGTGAAAAGACGAGGGGGAGAGAGAGAGAGAGAGAGAGAGGGGGAGGGAGGAGAGACAGACAGGGCCGCCCGGAAAAAGAGACAGAGGGGCAGGAGATAGAGCGAGTTTGCCCCCGGGAAAAACAGGATTTGCAAAAGAGCCAAAAACAGACCGAAGGGGACAAACCGACAAAAAAACCCGCAAAAAAATTGGAGCAGAAACGGAAAAATGTGGCCCTTTCCGTCCCCCTGCTCCCGGTTTGTTAAAGGTTTTATCTTGTTTTTATTTATGTATTTTTTCTCCCTGTTTCCTGCTTGGGTTTTCCCCGCAATGTTTCCTCCCCTCCCTCTGGGTCTGTCTTTTAGAGAGGAGGGGGAAGGGGAGAAAAGGGGGAGAGAGGAGAGAGAAAGGGGAGAGAGAGAGAGGGAGAGAAGGAGGAGAAGAGAGGAGGAGAGAGAGAGAGGGAAGGGCGACAGAAGGAGCAAGCAGATAGAGCCAGGGCAAACAGAGAAAGAGAGGGAGACAAGAAGTGGGAGAAAAGGAGAGAAGAAAAGGAGAGGGGGGGAAAAATTTAGGGGAGAGCAGCTGGCGAAAACGCAGGGCTTTAGAGAGAGAGGAGGGCGAGAGGGGAAAAAAGTAGGAGGGCAGGGGGGGAGAAGAGAGAGGTGTGTGTGGCGTGTGGAGAGGGGCGTGAGCAGCGAGGAGCCAGGCCGCCCCGGGGAAGGGCAGAAAGAGGAGAGGGCGAGGGGGAGTTGAGGATAGGGCCGCGAAAAAAGGGGGAGGAGGGGAGAGAGGGGGGAGGAGGTGGAGGAGAGAGAGAGGGGCTGAGCGAGAATTGAGATTTCAGCAGGGACCGACGAGAGAGGGGAGAAGCTAGAGAGATAGAGAGAGAGAAGAGAGACAGGAGATGCAGCAAAACAGGGCGCCGGACCGACAGACAAAGTACAAGCAAAAATAGCGAACAGAAAAAAAGAGAAGGTGTTCCATACAAATTTTCATGCCCCGGTCTGCATGGGATGTATTTTTGGTGTTTAGTGATGTAAGTTCCCTTGTGTCTCCCTTTTTTCCCGCTTGTCTGCCCCTTTCAAGCCTTTTTTTCCCCCTCATCCATCTATGGTTTTCTTTCTTTTAATAACTTGTTGTCTGTCTGTGTGTTTTTTGTTTGTTTTTGTTGTTTTTTTATTTGTTTTGTTTGTTTTTTTTGTTTGTATCGATGGGTTTTTTTTCATTCGTGTTGATGTTTTGGGGGGATTCTTTTGAAGGGGGAAGTTTCTGTGTTTGGGGGTTTTGGTGTTTTTGTGTTGTAAAGTGTTTAGTGTTTTTGTTTTTGTTGTTTTTTTCCCTTGCGCTCCTCTTTCTTTCTTTTTTTATGTGTTTAATCTTCTTAGCATTTCCTTTTTTTCTTATATTTCATTTTATTATATATGACAC
This sequence comes from Rapana venosa, assembly GCA_028751875.1. Classification (NCBI taxonomy): domain Eukaryota; kingdom Metazoa; phylum Mollusca; class Gastropoda; order Neogastropoda; family Muricidae; genus Rapana; species Rapana venosa. The sequence goes on from CM054162.1 coordinate 35,192,412, forward strand.
AACCTTCCCCCCTTTTTCTGTTTTATTCATAAAAAGGGAAATATCGTCCCTTTGGGCCCTTTATCAGGGAAAAAAACAGGGCCCAAAAAATACATCATGTATTTCACACATTTACCATCCCAGTACGGGGATTAAGTAGAAATTTGGGGCCCGGAAAGGTTTTAAACCCTGATTTTTTGGATCCCCCCCCCTGGTTCCTTCTCTTTCCTCTGTTTGTTTCGGCCCTTTTTTTATCTCCCTTTTCCCCCTTTTTGTTTATTTTTTGCTTCGTGGTCCCTTTTTGCCCCTTTTCCCCCGAAAGACTAACAAAAATAATTCTTCCCTGCTGGGAAACCGGTTTCTCTAGGGTTAATATTTAGGCGGTAATTTCGGGAAAAAGAAAATTTGTTATATGATAGACAATTGGTGCTGTCTGAGGTTTTTAAGAAGGAAAAAGAAGAATTTGCCCAAGGGAAGGAAAAAAGAAGAATGGAAAAAATTTCGAAGGAAAAAAAGAAAGGGAAGGGAAAAATTTGAAGAAGGGAAAAAGAAGAAGAAGAAGAATTTTTAAGAATAAAAAGTAGGGAAATTTTAAGAAAAAAGAAGGGAAAAATTTGAAAAAGGAAAAAGAGAAAAAGAAGAAAAAGAAGGGAAAAAGAAAAAGGGAAATTTGGGAAAAAGGGAAAAATTTTTGAAGAAAAAAGAAATTTGGGAAAAAGAAGAAGAAGAAGAAAAAAAAGAAAGAAGAAGAAGGGAAAAAGAAGAAGAAGAAAGAAGAAAAAGAAAAAGGAATTTGAAGAAGAAGTTTAAAAAAGAAGAAAGAAGAAGAAGAAGAAGAAAGATTTGAAGAAGAAGGGCGAAGAGAAGAAGAAGAAGAGAAATTAAAAAGAAGAAAAAGAAGAAGAAGGAGGAAGAAGAAAAAGAAGAAGAGAAGAAAAAGAAGAAGGGAAAAAGAAAAGAAGGGAAAAAGAAAAAAGAAGAATTTGAAGAAAGGGAAAATTTTTAAGGGAAAAAGAAAAATTTGAAGGGAAAAAGAAGAAAATTTGAAAAAGAAAAAGAAGAAAAAGAAGAATGAAAGAAGAAGGGTGGAAGAATGCGGGAAAAATGCGAAGAAGCAAAAAAGAAGAAGAAGAAGAGAAGAAGAAGAACAACAACAACCCAAAAACAAAACAAAGGAACGCGGGAAAAAAGAATGCGAAAATGGCCGAAAGGTTTTCGAAGAATGCGAAGAAGAATGCAAGAAACGGGAAGGACTCGCCGAAAGGGGAAGGAAGAAGAAGGAAGAAGAAGAAGAAGTTGAAGAAGAAAAAGGAAAAAGCCCGGAAGGGAAGGGAAGAAGAAGAAGAAGAAAAAGGAAAAAAAACCCAAAAACCAGAACAAAAAGAAGAAAAAACAAAAACCAAAACTCCCAAAAAGAAAAAGAAGAAAACGGTCTGAAAAGTTCTACCAGAATTAAAAATGTTTTCTGCAGGGGTTGTTTATTTTTTGGTTTGGGAAAAAATCAAAGGGTTTTTCCCTGCAATAAACGCCCCTAGGCTACCGGAAGAACGAATACTTGGGAAAGCAAAGATGCGGGCCTAAATTTTAGCTTTTTAAAATCAAAGGTTTTTCAAAATCTTTTCCAATTATCCCTAAATTGCTCACCTCGGCAATTTTCGTCAAGTGTATATTATTTTAGGGGTTTTTTTTTCTGTTTATATATGCGAAGAAAATAAATCTTGCCTATGTAAAATAAAATGTAAAACATAAAAATTGATACTGTGTGTGCACAGACGACACATATACATAGACACACTAGCACATATAAACACACGCACGTACGCACGCACGCACACACACACACACACGCGCGCGCGCACGCACACGCACACACATCCACGCACGCAATCACACACACACATGCACGCGTGCACACACACACACACACACACACACACACAGAGAGAACATATTGCGTACACATTTAAAAAGTTCCGCTTTTCGAAAGAGAAAGCCAATGTGTGCCTGTAGGAACGGATGACAAAATTAACAAAACTGCATACACACATGGACAGGATGAGAAAAAACCCCACATGAGTGCTTATTCCATTATCCTCGAAATAAACTAAAACAAAATAAATTAAAAAAGTAAACGCGTGCAGGCGCGCGCACACACACATGCACACACACACACACTCGCAGAGGAATCTCCAGCATTCCCCTTACCTAGCCAACAAGGTCATGCTGTCACCTATATAAGAACAACCCCATACTTCAAACATGGATCCTGCATATCACAGTCTATAGTTAGAAGCTGACAGCTTTAAAGAAAGCTTTCATACTTCAAACATGGATCCGGCAATTCACAGTGTACAGTTAGAAGCTGACAGCTTCAAAGACAGCTTCCTGCAAGGCCAGCCATGTGCTAGCTGAACACACAGACAGGCACATGGCGCTAATGCACGACACGCAATGTTCCTGATCTGTGGGAATGGTAGGAGAAGATGAATGCAGTGTTGTTCTGGTTATCCTTTGGTTATTGTTGGTAGTATAGCCATTTTCGTGTCTGTGTGTGGAGGGGGTGGGGGGTGGAGGTAGGTGTGATTCAGATTCAGATTCAGAATATTTCATTGCCATTTAAGTCATGTGCGTGTGTGTGTGTGTGTGTGTGTGTGTGTGTGTGTGTGTGTGTGCGTTGGGGGGAGGGAGGTGTGGGGTTGGTTGTGGGATGGTGAGTGTGCGTGTGTGTCGGCGGGGGCCGGGGGGGGGGGGGGTAGAGGAAGATAGTGTGTTTGTGTGTGTTTGAGTGCGTGTGATTGGGTGCGTAAGTGTTTGTTTGTGTGTGTGTGACACACTGTGTCACACACACAGTGGAATGTGTGTTAGTACAGATAAAGCAATGAGGGAGAGGATATAGGCACTGCCCTTAATATGTTGGCCCCTAGAGAAGCACATGCACACACACACACACACACACACACAAACACGCACATATACACACACACAAACACGCACATATACACACACACAAACAAACACACACAGGCGCAAGCATGCAAACACACACAACACACACACACACCACACACACAACACACACACGCACCGCACACAACAAGAAGAAACCTACATATTTTCTACTGACACTTTCCGCTCATGTCTGTTCTTACTTTTCAATAGCATTCTTTATCTTCTTCATCACCACCTAAGTGTGTGTGTTGTGTGTGTGTGTGTGTGTGTGTGTGTGTGTGTGTGTGTGTGTTGTGTGTGTGTGAGTGTTGTGTGAGTGTGTGTGTGTGTGGTGTGTGTGTGTTTGTGAGTGTGTGTGCATGTGTGTGTGTGTGTGTGGAGAGGGGGTGTGTATATGTGTGTGAGTGTGTGTATGTGTGTGCTTATATTTGAATATCTTATATTTTTTTAGGAAAGTTGCATGTGTGTAAATGGTTCGAGCGCAAGCGCTTTGATTTGTTTGTTTTACAAGATACAGCGCTATATAAATTCCATATATTATTACTATTTGACCTCAATATTTTCGTTTCCTGACCATCAATGTCGAACTGACATATATAAGAATAGCTCCATACTTCAAACATGTATCCGGTAATTCACAGTGTACAGTTAGAAGCTGACAGCTTCAAAGACATCTTCCTGCAAGGCCAGCCATGTGCTAGCTGAACACACAGACAGGCACATGACGCTAATGCACGCCACACAATGTTCCTGATCTGTGGGAATGGTAGGAGAAGATGAATGCAGTGATGTTCTGGTTATTCTGTGGTTATTGTTGGTAGTGTAGTCATTTTCGTGTCTGTGTGTGGAAGGGGTGGGGGTAGGTGTGTTTGGGGGGGTGGGAGGGTTCGGGGGGGGGATGCAGGATTGTGAGTTTTGTGTGTGTGGGTGGGGTGGGGGGTTTGGGGGGGAAGATAGTGTGTTTGTGTGTGTTTCATTTTTTTTATTTTTACAAAATTCTTTTATATAAAGGGTAATGGGATAAGCACGTATGCGCATTTTTACAATAGTCCCCGTGTTTATGCGGTTTTGTAAATTCTGTCATCTGTTACCACCAGCACACATTGGTATATTATTACGAAAAAACGGACATGGATTTAATGCGTGTGCAAGATGTTATGTGTGCGTTCACACACGGGGCCTCGGTTAATAGTCTCATCCGAAGGACTTTTGGAGAGAGTCGAGTTTGCACTAATGTTAACTCCAGAGGAAAATAATCCCCTTTATTTGGGATTGTGTGTGTGTTTGTTTGTGTGTGTGTTTTGTTTTGTGTGTGTGTGTGTGTGTGTGTGTGTGGTTTGTGTGTGGTTTTTGGGTGTTTTTTGTGTTGTGTATGTGTTTGTGTGTGTTAGTAAAGATAAAGCAATGAGGGAGAGGAGATAGGCACCGCCCTTAATATGTTGGCCCATAGAGAAGCACACACACACACACAAACCGCTATATAAAATCCATATATTATTACTATTTAACCTCAGCATGTTGGTTTCCTGACCATCAATGTCGTACTGACATATACAAAAACAGCTCCATACTTCATACATGGATCCGGTAATTCACAGCCTATAGTTAGAAGCTCCCAGCTTTAAGGACAGCTTTCATACTTAAAACATGGATCATGTAATTCACAGTGTACAGTTAGAAGCTGACAGCTTTAAAGACAGCTTACATACTTCAAACATGGATCCGGCAATTCACAGTGTACAGTTAGAAGCTGACAGCTTCAAAGACAGCTTCCTGCAAGGCCAGACATGTGCTAGCTGAACACAAAGACAGGGACATGGCGCTAATGCACGCCACACAATGTTCCTGATCTGTGGGAATGGTAGGAGAAGATGCATGCGGTGTTGTTCTGGTTATCCTTTGGTTATTGTTGGTAGTGTAGCCATTTTCGTGTCTGTGTGTGGAGGGGGTCGGGGGGAGGAGGGGTGTGATTCAGATTCAGATTCAGAATATTTCATTGCCATTTAAGTCATGTGCGTGTGTGTGTGTGTGTGTGTGTGGGGGGGGGGGGGGGGTTGGTTGCGGGATGGTGAGTGTGCGTGTGTGTCCGGCGGGGGGGGGGGGGGGGGGGGGGTGGGGGGGGGGGGGGGGTCGGGTAAAAAAAAGATAGTGTTTTTGGGTGTGTTTTGACAGTGATGATTTGGGTGTGTGTTTGTTTGTTTTTTTGTGGGTGAAATTTTTGGTTTGTGTTATGTGACACAGTGTGGTTTAACAGTAAGCAATGGGGAGAGGATTGGGCGCTCCCCCTTAATATGTTGGCCCCTAGGAAGCACATCACACACACACACACACCAATACACACCACCAAACAATACACAACCCAACATACCACACATACAACACTCCACACACACACACTCACCACACACCCCACCACACACACACACACCACCACCACACACAACACCACACACCACCACAAGAAACCTACAAATTCCACCTACATTTCCCCCCTATAATTTCCCCCCCTACTTTTAAACATATCCCCCAATCCCTTATTCCAAAATTGTGTGTGGTTTGTGTGGTTTGTGGGTGTTGTGTGTGTTGTGTGTTGTGTGTGGGTTTGTGTGAGTGTGTGGCATGTGTTTGTGTTGGGGGGGGTTTGTGTGTATGTGTGGTAGTCTGTGTGTGTGCCAAATTTTGAATATTTTATTTTTTTTGAGGAAAGTTGCATGCCTGAAAAATATTTGGTGCAAGCAATCGTTGTTTGTTTTAAAAGATTCCGCTATATAAATTCCATAAATTATTACATTTAACCCAATAGTTTCTTTTCCCTGACCATAAATGTCTAACGCATATAAAGAACACTCCATTCTCAAACATGGATCCATAATTCCAGTCTATAGTTAAAGCTGACCAGTTTTTAAGACAGCTTACATATTCCACAAAGAACCAGTAACACGTCTAAGTTAAAAGTACGTTTTAAAAGAAGCTTCCTGCAAGGCCAGCCATGGAGTAAAACACACAGACAGGCACATGGCGCTAAGCCCGACACACAGTGTTCCGATCTGGGGGAATGGTAGAAAAAGATGAAAGCAGTGATTTTTTGGTTACCTTTGGGTTATTGTTGGTAGTATGGGAATATGTGTGGGGGGGGGGGGGTGAGGGGGGTTGGATGAGTGAGGGGGGGGTAATTTTTTTTTTTTTTTTTTTTTTTTTTTTTTTTTTTTTTTTTTTTTTTTTTTTTTTTTGGTGGTTTTTTTTGGTGGGTTTTTTTTTTTTTTTTTTTTTATTTTTTTTTTTTGTGTGTGGTGTTTCCTATTTTACGCACTTCCTGAGTTTTTTTGAGGTTTTTTTTTGTTTCTTTTTTTATCTTCTTTTTTTTTTCTTTCTTTTTTTTTCCTCTTTCTTTTTTCCCCCGGGTTTTTTTTTTTTCTTTGTTCACTTTTTTTCCCCCTTTTTTCTTTCTTTCCTTTCTTTTTTCTTTTTTTCTGCTTTTTTTTTTTCTTCTTTCTTTGTTTTTCTTCTTTCTTCTTCCCCCTTCCTTCCTTTCCTTTCTTCCTTCCCCCCCTTTTCTTTTATTTTCTCCTTTTTTATCTTTTCTTCTTCCACCCACCTTCCCTTCCTTTTTTCCCTCTTCCCTTCCTTCCTTTTTTTTTTTTTTTTTTTCCCCCGCTTTTTTTCCCTTCTTTCTTTTCTTTTTCCCCCCCTTCCCCCTTCCCTTTCCCCCCCTTCATTGATTTCTTTTCCCTTCCCCCCCCCCCCCCCCTTTTTTCCCTTTTGTTTTTTTTTCCCTTTTTCCCCCCCTTCCCCTTTTTTCCTTCCTCCCAACTTTTCCATCCTCCTTTCCTTTCCCTTTCCTTCTTTCCCCTTTTTTCTTCCTTCCTAAATCCCCCACTTCCCTTCCCTTCCTTTTTTCTTTCCTCCCCCTTCCCCTTTCTCTTTTCTATCTTTCCTTTCTTTGCTTTTGAAAACGAGCGTAGTTATCACCAACGTCAATCACTATTAACACGAAATAAACCATGCCTCACTGCTTTAATGATGAACTAAGCATTCCATTTTTTCCATTTTACCCTCTCAAACAGAACAATCCCAAATTTTCCCTTCTCTCCCATCACCCTACATACGAATCAAACCTAAGTTTTCTGCATCTTTCGCTGATGAATTGCCCAAATTTTATACTGTGTTCTTTCCAGTGCAACAAACACAATGTCGGGGTTTTTGCAAAAAATTTAGTACTAGAAAGAAAGAGAAATCACGTATGTGACGTTCAAAAGAAAAAGGGGAGGAAATTTAGATAAAAAAGGGAGCAAGGGCAGGAATTTGACAGAACAGCACCCGATGATGAGAAGAAGAAAAAATGTAGTAAGTAGAGTTTGTAGTAGTAGTATATTGGTAGTTTTGTGTAGTTTAGTATAGTAGTAGTGTATAGAATAGTTTAGTAGTAGCAAAGAAACGCGGGGAAATAAATTTAACTCATCCACGCAAGACAGCCCGCAAGTTTCAGTAGAGAGTTAGTATGAGAGTGTAGTGTGTAGTATAAAAATAGTAGAGTAGTGTAGTAGTAGGTAGTAGAGTAGGGTGAGGAGTTAGTAGTGGGGAAAAGGGTATGTAGTAGTAGTAGTATAGTATAAAGTAATATATAGTATATGTAGTATTTTAGTAGTTGTTAGTATAGAAATGGGGGAGGAGAGTAGGAGTGAGAAAAAGGGAGTAGTATAGAGTAGTTTGTAGTAGTAGTATAGATAGTATAGTAATGTGAGTAGTAGTAGTAGGATAGTAGTAGAAGTAGTGTAGTAGTTTAGGATGAGGGGTAGGAGTAGTATTTGTAGTAGTAGGTTTATAGTAGGGGTGTAGTAGTAGGGAGTATAGTATATGTAGGGTATAGAGTAGTATTTGTGTAGTTTTAGTGTAGAAATAGTGTTTTAGTGTAGCGAAGCAGCAGCAGCAGGGAAGAAGAAGCAAAGAAAAAGACAATATCATCAAACCCAAACAACAGAAAAATTAAACAGAATCGACAAGATCACAAAACCCCCCACAAACAACAATAAAAGAACAAGAAAATACCCCTTTGGGTTTATAAAAAAAAAGACAAAAAAAGCTAGCCACCAAACCCAAATGACAGCCGCAGGCGGCAGGTAGACAGAAAGATAAAAATAGCAGGCAGAAGGATAAAGACCCCGGGAACAGAAAAATAAAAAAAAAAAGCGGAAAAATAAAGTAAAGACAGGGAGATAGAAAGATGAGATGAAGACAGACAACACAAAGATAAAGACAGGCAGACAGAAAGACAAAGACAGGGAACGAAAGATATAAAACAGCCAAAAATAAGATAAAAACGGGAGACGAAAGTAAAGACAGGCAGACAGAAAGATAAAGACGGCAGACAGAAAGATAAGACAGGCAGACAGAAAGTAAAGACAGGAAGACAGAAAGATAAAGACAGGGAGGGGGGGGGCAGAAAAATAAAGACAGGGAGACGAAAAATAAAGACAAAAGACAAAAGATAAAAGAAGGCAACAGAAAATAAAGACATAAAGGGCATAAGATAACGACAGGAGACAAAAAAAAAGACAAAAAAGAATAAAATAAGCAGGCAGCAAAGAAAAAAAAAAGATAAAGATAACGAAGGCAAGAAAAAAACAAAAGAAAAAACCCAGAAAATAAAACAAAAAGACATAAGAAAAAGAATGGTGACAGAAAGTAAAGACGGCGACAGATAAAGGGGAAGGGCCACGAAAGATAAAGACATGGTGACATAAAGATAAGACGGGCGAAAGTAAGATAAAAAAAGGGAAGAAAGAAATATACAACACGCGACGAAAAAAAGACATTCAGAAAGTAAGGAAAATCAGACAGAAGATAAAGATAAGACAGAAAGTAAGTAAAAAGGAAAGATAAAGTTTTAAAGATAGAAAGATACAGAAGTCAGACAGAAAGAAAAAAGATACAGAAAAAAAGAAAAAGACAGGCGACAGAAAGAAAAGGGGACAGGCAGAAGAAAAGATAAAAGACGGGCAGCAGAAAAAAAAAAAGAAGGGAGATACAGATAAAGAAGAAGACTTTAAGTTAAAGAAAAAGACACCCAGAAAAAAAAATAAAAAGATAAAGGGGGCAGAATAAGATAAACCAGGCAAAAGTAAGACAGGGAACATAAAGTAAGACAAGCAGAAAGAAAAAGACAAAAGACATAAGATAACGACAGACAGACGAAAGAAAAAGAGGGGGAAGACAAAAAGAAAAAAGATAGTGAACCAAGGATAAAAACGCAGACAGACAGACATACATACAGATTAACACATGCGAAAAATAAAGACAGGGAGACAGAAAGATAAAGTACAGGCATACGAAAGAAAAAGCGACAAACATAAAGATAAAGAAAAAAGACAAGGGAAAATAAGATAAAGATAAGGGACAGGCAGACATAAAGAAAAAGACAGGCAGCACAAAATAAAGACTGACAAAAATAAAAAGGAGCAGACATAAGTAAGGACGGGCAAACAAAGAAAAAGACTGACAAAAAGGAAAAAGCAAATAAATTAAGGACGGGCAGACCAATTAAAAGGATAAAACAAAAAGATAAAGACAGACAGACAGAAAGAAAAAGACAGGAGGCAGAAAGAAAAAGACAGGCAGGCAGAAAATAAAGAATGCAGACATAAAGATAAAAAAGGCAGAAAAAAGGGAAAAGAAGGGCCCAGCGACAGATAACGACAGGCAGACAGAAGAAAAAAAGTATGCAACAAATTAAGACAGGAGACAGAAAGTAAAGACAGGCAGAAAAAAGATAAAGACAGGAGAAGAAAAAAGCAGGCAGACAAAAAGTAAAGACAAAACACAGAAAGTTAAAAGAATAAAACAGAAGATAAAGACAGGCAGACAGAAAAAAAAGACAGGAGACAGAAGATAAAGACAGGCAGACAGAAAGATAAAGACGAAGACAGAAAGATAAAGATAAAAGGGACTAAAGATAAAGACATCAGACAGAAAGAAAAAAGAGTGGCGAAAGGAGGAATACCTTGGGGGTTTGGGAAGGGTAAAGAGGAAGGGGGGAGGAGGGGGTGCGCTGTCAAAAAATTACCCCCCACCTTCCCTTTTTGTTTCTGTTTTTCCCCCCTTTGTTTTTTTTCTTCTGGTTATTGTCTGCCCTCTTGGTCAATGATCCCCCTTAAAAAAAGAGGAGAAAGAAAGAAAATATAACCTTCTTCCAAAGTCGGATCGCGGGCCCCGATTTGCAGGCGTTTAACGGCAGCACTCAATTTTTTGTTTATGACAGACAAAAATAGTTTTCGTTGCGTATTTATAAAAAACAGCGATTGTGAAGATCTGTCTGCAAAAAAAAAACACTTTAAATTTTTAGAATCGAACAATTTTCTGCTTACATGATAATATGAAATGAAAAGAATTTGAAAAATCGTTCTGCGAAAATGATACACACTGAAAAAGCGAAAAAACTTCTGCAAAAGCGATGACATGAGCGTGTAAAAGAAAGTGAAGACTGCCCGCAAAATCGATAACACAAACATGTAAAAGAATGTGAAAATCTTTTTTCGCAAAAAACGATGTCAAGCAAAAAAACCCCAATCATTTGGTGATCTTAAAAATCATGTTCTGCGTTAATGAAAACGTTTCTAATCAAAAAACTGCAAATCATTTTTCAAGACAGGGGATAAAGATTTATTTGAAAACCTTCCCGTGTTTAAGAAAAACCCGATCTGTTTTGTCATCGAACGAGGATTACTACTCGAGAAAGAGTGTTTGCCTTTTTGCTCTAGTGAGAAATTTGGAAAAAAGTGAACAGCTTTGTGCCAAACCCTTTTTCGGGGTCTTGCGCTTGTGATAAACACTTAGCCCCCTTTTTATGATGGTAGGGACAAAGGGTTTTTTTCTTGTTGTGTTGTTGCCAATTGGTTTCTGTTTTGAGAAAAAGGAAGTAACCTATAATCAACCCCAAAAATCCGTGGTCTGATTATCCTTAAATTTGTTTTGTTTGTTTTTTCTCTTGTTTTTTCTGAAGAGGTTTGGAATTTTTTTGATTTTGTTGCTGTCTGCCTTCCAAATTTTTTTTCCTTGCTTTTTGGTAAACTTTTTTCAAGTTCTTTTTTTGCAATTTTCTTCTTTATCGTCATGCCTTTATCTTGATGCTTTTTTTTTTTTGTGTTTTTCTTTGCCTTTTTTTTGCATTTTTTTTTTTATTAGTGGTCTTTTTTCTTCTTTCACTTTCTTCTTCTTCATTGCAATTCTTTTTTCTTCTTCTTTTCTTCTTCTTTTCTTTTCTTCTTTTCTTTCTTCTTCTTTTCTTCTTTCCCTTTTCTTTTCTTCTTTTTTCTTTTTTTTCCTCTTCCCTTCCTCTTCCTCTTCTTTCCTTCATTTTTTTTTTTTTTCCTTTTTTTTCTTCGTCCTCTTTTTCCTCTTTTCATTTTTTCCTTATTCTTCCTTTTCGCAGGTTTGGTCTATTCCCACCACCAATCATAAATCTGTCCGCCATGTGTTGCTGCTTTATATTCATATGGTCGAGAGGGCAAAAACAAGAAACATGGTACACCCTGTATGACAAGATAAAACAAAACTCATACAGTAAGAGTGGAACCTCAAGTTATATTACTTACCAAGATAGATATGAGTATTCTTTTCAATGTAGCGGCCAGCTGATATGCAAGATATTTTCGTAGAGGTGTTTTACTGCTTTGGGCTGTGTGTGGTGTGTGTGTGTGATGTGTGTGTGTGTGTCTGTTGTGTGTGTGTGTGTTGTGAATGTGTGTGTGTGTGTGTGTGTGTGTGTGTTGTGTGTGTGTGTTGTGTGTGTGTGTGTTGGTTAGAGGAGAAGAGAGAGAAACAGAGAGAGGTTATAATGTCTGTGTTTGTCAATGTCACAGTTAGTGTTTGTCTGTCTGTCTGTCTGCCCTCGTCTGTCTGTCTGACTGCCTCTCTCTCTCTCTCTCTCTCTATCTCGTTCTCTCTCTCTTCTCTCTCTCTCTCTCTCTCGGCTATCCTTCTCACCCTCTCTCTTTCTCTCTCTCTCTGGATTAACATCCTGCAAACTCACTCCCCCCCAAAAGTCCTTCGGAAGAGACTATATAACCGGAGTTTCCGTGTGTGAACGCACGCAGGAACATTTGCACACCGTCAAAACCCGTTACGCTTTTGGGATAGTTTAGGACTTTGTGTTGTACTGGTTGGGGACGGATGACACAAATGACAATCTGCATACACTCGGGACTGGATGTAAAAAAAAAATCACACGAGTGCTTATTCAATCTTCTCGAAATTAGAGAATACATGATAACATGCATGATCTAAATAAGAATAAAAAACCTCCCAGCTTTAGATGAGGAAGAGAAAAAGAAAACCAAAACAACGACAAAAACAAACAACATAACAAAAAACAACAACAAGAAAATTTTTAGCCAAAAGCACAACAAACAGCCACCCAAAAAATCATAAACAAAACAAAAACCTAAAATCGAGCAAAAAACAAACAAACAAAAAACAAGCAAACGAGCAGACAAACAAAAAACTTCTAACCCACCCCCCCCCCCCTCAAAAAACAAAACAACAACAACAACAACAAACCAACCCCAAACAGATATAAAACGAAGTTAGATAGAAGCGACCTCCTGGAGCGCATTTTTTCTTCTTTGAAGCAGAAACGCTGGTGATTCTATTCCTGGTGCCATTTTAGGGTTGTTTGACATTGTGGATATTTTAGGCCTTGGCTGTAAGTCACCTCTGTGTGTTTGTTAGTTTGTTGATTTTGTTTTGCTTGGTTGTTTGATTAGTTGATCGCTTGTTTGTTTATGTTTGTTTTATTTGTTATCTAGATTTTCGGATTAATTGCAACTATGTTTAAAAAATCTAATCCTGAAGTTTTTTGGTGTTTTTACAAATTCTATTTTTAGTTTGGTTTTTCTTTCTACTTGTTCATTTTCACTTTATAACATTTACTCATTCGTTTAATCATTCATTTATTATTCCCTTCTTCGCAGAACATCTTGCGCAAACGTTAATCCAACCGTTTGGAGAAGATTAGGCCATTGTGTGCTGGTGGGCACGGATGACAAAATTGACAAAAACTGCACACACTCGGTGGATGGAAAGTAAACATAAAAGCACATAAATGGCTTATTCCATTATCCACAAAATTAAGAATAAATGCATCAAAAACATTCATGAATAGAATAGAAAACTCCCAGCTGTAGCAGAATAAAGAGAATCAACAACTACAAAACAGCAACAATAAAACAAATAAAATTCCAACAACTAAATCTTGCCAAAAGCAAACAAAACCAGCCACCAGAAATCAAACAAAACAAAAAACCTTAAAAAAGAAGACAGAAATACAAAACAAACACTAGCCAAACGAGCCGACAAAACAAATAACATCTAGAAAAAAAAAACAACAACAACAACAACAACCCGAAACAGATATAAAATCGAAGTTAGGAAAGAAGACGGGACACCTGCAACACATCTCTTTCTTTTAAACAGAAACAGCTGTGTTGATTTCTATCGCATGCAATTCATGGTTGTTCCACGTTGTGTTATTTTAGGCTTGGTTGTGTCCAGCCCTGTGTGTTTGTTTGTTTTTTTGTTTTGATTGCTGGTTGTTTGATTAAGTTGTTCGTTGTTTGTTTTTATGTTTGTTTTGTTGCTGTCTTAGATTTTCGTTATTACTGGCCAAAAATATGTTTTTTTTATTAAAATCTAATTCTGATGTTGTTGTTTTTTGCTGGTTTTCTTTTTACAAAAATCAATTTTGTTTTGGTTTTTCTTTTCTACCTGGTTCTTATCATTCTGTGAATTTAGTATTCCTTAATCCGTTTCATTTACTAATTCCTTCTATTCGCAAAACATCTTGGCGTACATGTTAAACCTGTTTGCTTTTGGAGAAGAGTAGCTTTTGTGTGCTGGTGGAACATGGTTGAAAAGCTGTCAAAACTCGCATTACATAGGGATTGGATGTAGAATAAAGCACATGCATGTTATTCAATTATGCTCAAAATTAAAGAATAATTGGAATTAATATACATGACTGATAAGAATAAAAAACCTCCCAGCTATAGAACGGGAACAACGCGAAAAAAATCAACTACAAAACAACAACATAAAAACATACAAAAAACCACAACAAAATCTTGCCAAAAGCAAACAAAACAGCACCCACAAAAAATCAAAAACAAAACAAAACCTTAAAAAAGGACAAAAATACAAAACAAAACAAACAAGCCAAACCAAGCAGGACAAACAAAAAAAGGGGACAACAAAAACAAAACAAAACAAACCTGAAAACGATATAAAACGAAGTTAGGAAAGAAGAGATACCTTGAGCACATTTCTCTTCTTTGAAGCAGGTAACAGCTGGTGATTCTATTCCATGTGCAATTTAGGTGGTCGCGTTGTGGTTTATTTAGGCCTTGGTTGTAGGTTCCACCCTGAGTGTTTGGTTGTTGGTTTGTTTGTTTGTTGGCTTGTTTGATTTGTTGATCACATGTTTGTTTTATATTTGTTTACGTTGTTTTGTAAATGTTCGTATTAGGGGCAACCTGCCTGCTTTAAAAAAAATCTGTTTTGGATGGGGTTTTGGAGTGGGGGGGGGGTGTTCTTTTTTACATTTGCCCTTTTTTTTTTTACATATTCTAATTTTAGTTTCGGCTTTCTTTTCTACCTTGTCCTTTACCTCCTATGATTTTACTCATTCTTTTTCTCTTTCATTAGTTATTCCACATTTCGTAAATCTTGTGCACTCGTTAAAGCCCGTTCCGCTTTTGGGAAGAGAGGCCAATGTGTACTGGTGAGAAAATACAGATGACAAACTGACAAAAACTGCAACACTCGAAAACCTGCATGTAGAAAAAAAGCACATTGTGCGCTTATTCCATTATGCTCGAATATAAAGAATAAATACGAATACATACACACAAGGAATGGAATAAAAAAAAAAAGACTCCCAAGCTTTAGCGAGGAACAAGAAAAACAAAAACAAAAACAACAAAAACAAAAAACCAACAACTCTCGCAAAAGCAAACACCAGCCCGCCTCAACTAAAAAAAGTAAGGAAAAAAAACCTTTAAAAAAGGGCCAAAGAAAAAACCAAAAACACAATGAGCAGGCAAACAAATAAAATATAGAAAAAAGAAACAAAACAAAAGCAAAACAAACCTACCCGAAACAGATATAAAACGAAGTTAGGAAAGAACAAGACACCTGGAACAAATTTCTTCTTTAAAGCAGAAACAGCTGGTGATTCTATTCCATGTGCAATTTATGGTTGTTCCGTGTTGTGGTTATTTTAGGCCTTGGCTGTAGGTCACCTCTGTGTGTTTGTTTATTGGTTTGTTTGTTTGTTGGTTTCTTGTTTGTTTAATGCTTGTTTTATTTGTTTTCATGGGTGCAGGCTATCTTTTTTATTAAAAGTTCTTAGCCTGATTTTAAAAAAAAGTGTAATTCTGGTTCGGGTCTGGTTTCATTTATTTGAATTGGATTCATCATTCATTCATGATGCTTTAATCATTCACATATTCCCGTTCTTCATTCATTCATCAGTTGTTGTTTTCTTAATCTGAATTGAATATCGGGTGTTTTATTTGTTCCAGCTCGTTTCTATTATTATTATTAATATTATTATTATTATTATTATTATTATTATTAATTATTATTATTATTATTATTATTATTATTATTATTTATTTATTATTACTATGTTGTTGTTGTTGTTGTTCTTGTTCTTATTCTTGTTCTTCGTGTTTCTTCTTCTCTTCTTCTTCTTCATTCTTCTTCTTTCTTCTTCTTCTTCTTCTTCTTCTTCTTCTTCTCTTCTTCTTCTTCTTCTTCTTCTTATTTTGGGGTTGTTATGACTGTTCTTTTGTTGTGTTTTTTGTTACTATTATTTGTTCTTCTTATCCAACTCCTTCTCCGCCTCCCCTTTCTTCTCTTACTTCATCTAATGATACACTTAATTTCCTGATTATACCACACACAAAAACAACAGCAACAATAAATGCTGTAATAATCCCCGAAGTCGGAAGTTGGCTACATCATCATCATCATCATCAGTCCCGTGACCTTGGCGGTCGTGGGGGAGACACGAAAGACGATGCCGTGGTAAGCCTCCTCCATCCATCTCGGTCCTCGGCTCTGCGCAGTAGTGGAGTCATTCATCCTGGTCCAATTCCTCTGATGTTGTCCATCATGACTTGTTCTGTCTTCCCCTCTTTCTGCCACTTTCGAGTGTTCCTGCAGTATGTTTTTGGCAGAGTGTTTTGGCGGGTGTCGTGGCCGAAACCCATGTCAGCTTTTTCTTCTTGACGATGGTGAGAAGGGGTTTCTGTGGATCTGCCAGCCGTGTTATTTGACTCTTGACAAATTCATTGGTCTTTTGTTCACATCAAGTGTAGGTAAAAACTAGCTGCATCCGCAAAGTTTCCCCATGGCTACCTCAGGAATATATTGAGAATCGATATAAAAATGGTTAGACAATCATATTTCACCGTCACCGTCACCGAATCCCTCAGATTCTGAATCCTTTGGGGCGCCTTCGAAGCTTTGTCAACCACCTTTCTCGGTTCCTCGCGTCTCTCAGCCGCCCTCAGGGTGTCTTCTCAAGCTCCATGTCTGTCCACTCTCGAATGTTGTCTCCCATCTTTCCTTTGTCTGCCTCTTCTTCTTCTTCTCCCCTCACTGTGCCTTGTAGGATTGTTTTTGCAAGACAGAGGAGGTGGATAGGGTGATCCTAATCTACGCCTTGTTAAACACTTTCTATTGAAAAGGAAAAAAAAAACCCAAATGTTAGTATCTTCGATAAACTTAAAAAAGAGAAATAAATGAACGAACAACACGGAATATTCTATGCGCAAACCAAGACAACTAGCAAATAAACAACAATAAACTGATAATCATTCAAAAAATACTCTTTGATAACAATAGAATCAGAAAAAATAAAAAGACCAATAACGGATATTATTCTAATGAGAACAAGGGACTAACAATTAACAAACAACAAAATAACAATAATGATTCAACCAAACAATTGTAACTAATCAAACATACACACAATCATCAATCATCAAACAAACATTAAACATGGAAACAAACAAGCAGACAAAATAAAGTAAAAATTTGAAAAAAACACACACAGACACACACAGACACACACAGACACAATCTCACACACACCAACACACACACACACACACACACACACACACACACACACACACACAGAAAAGCAGAACTAGACAAAGTTGAAAAGATGTATTCACCTGGCACAAAATCCTATCTCAGAATAGCAACGGGCAGTTAACCGTTTTCCTTGTGCAATTTATGTTTCTGTTTGTTCCAGGGGATTTTCTTGGTTTCTTTTTTTTGGGGTTTTTGTTTTTTTTTTTTTTTTTTTTTTGTTTTTTTGTGTGGGGGTGTGGGTGTGGGTGGGATCGGGGGTGGTTGTCGTGTGTAGTGTGTGTGGGGGGGGGGGGTGCTTGGGTTTTTTTTTTACCCCCCCCCCCCCCCCCTAACCTGTGGGGGATACTGGAGGGCCTGTCAGTATAAATAGCATCTCTACTTTCTGGAGATTCTGTGCTAAGAATTCCCTTTTTGTTCTATCCTTCTGTTTGTTTCTGCCTTGTTCCTTTTCTTTTTGTTATTTCCGTCTTGTCTGTTTTCTGCCTTCTTGGTCCATTCTTCTGTCGTTTTTTGTGTCCACAGAAAGACTTAACAGATAACAACTCTCACACCGAATTCCGGTGTGGTGGGCCTGGTTTGTCAGGTGCTTAACGGCAGGCTGCCGATGTTTTGGATGTACTTTGGGTCTTCTTTCTTTCTGTCTCTCTGTCTTTCTTTGTTCTTTTTTCTTTTCTTTTCTGTCTTTCTTTCTGTCTTTCTTCTCATCTGTCGTCTGTTGTGTGTGATGTGTTGTTTGTGTTGTGTGTTTGGCCTCTATGTATGTTGTGTATTGTACTTGTATGTAGTGTGTATGTATATGTATACATGTAGATGTGGTGTGTGGCCTGTGTTTACTCTGTGTGCCTATTGTGTGTGTGTGTGTATGTATGTGTGTGCGTGTTTGTCTGTACTGTGCGTGTGTGTGTGTGTGTGTGTGTGTGTGTGGTTTAGTGTGTGTGTATGTGTATGCACATGCATGTATACGTGTATGCATATGCACATGAATAATTTATGTATTTGCATGTAAATGTGTGTATGTGTCTGTGTGGCTGTGTGTGGTTTTTGTATGTATTATGTATGCGTGTCTGTATATATATATTATATATATATATATATATAAGAGAGAGAGAGAGAGAGAGAGAGAGAGAGATAGGCATATACATATATATATATATATATATATATATATATATATATATATATATATATATATATATATATATATATATGCGTGTGTGTGTGTGTGTGTGAGTGCTTGTGTGCGTGCTTGTGTGTGTGTCTGTGTGTGTTTGTGCGCGTGCGTGCGTACGTGCGTTAGTGAGTGCGTACGTGCGTGCGCTTCCACAAACCATCCTGCACAGAAAGTAAACGCATAAAGAGAAAAAAGATGAGCCACAACACTGGATGTTTTATGGCCCAGGTTTAATTTACTCGAAAGCGAAAAAACATGCCTTGTGTCAAACTGATCTTTCCTGGTTTGAAATTCATGTCAATGAAACAGGAATCTAGCACCAGCAAGAGAGGCATCACTCATACTCCACTGAACTTTTTTTAAAATGAATTTTGGCTTCTGTTTCGATTTAAACACACTGTCTTGCATTTTAAGCGCTCAATTTACGGTTTAGGAAGCTTCTAAAAAAATGAAGAACGCTAGAATTTGGCAAAATGGCAGATGGCAAGTGACAGGAATGGCACATTAGAAATGTCTGATTTTTTTTTTTGTCTTTGAAAATGATGGATCTGTTGTAACTGCATTGACAATGTTTGTTCTTAGTCTTTCGTTTCAATCCAGCTTCCTCGTAAACCTTGAAGGCAATGGTTAGTGAATGTCTGTTCTGATTAATTGTTGTTTCATTTCATGGCCAAACA
>CM054162.1:35223844-35226344 GCA_028751875.1 Rapana venosa
CACAAACACACCACAGGCACAGAAGTGTAAGTGGAAAGCAAAAGTTTTCGTAAGAGAAAGCCATTGTGTGCCGGTGGGGAAAAGATGACAGAATTTACAAAGCCGCATACACACGGGGACTGGATGTAAAA
Organism: Rapana venosa; assembly: GCA_028751875.1. Lineage (NCBI taxonomy): Eukaryota > Metazoa > Mollusca > Gastropoda > Neogastropoda > Muricidae > Rapana > Rapana venosa. Next base: position 35,223,976 of record CM054162.1, read on the forward strand.
AGGCGCACCAGTGCTTATTCCATTATCCTCGATATAAAAGGATAATAAAATATCAAAAATAAAATAAATCTCTCTCTCTCTTTCTCCCCCTCTCTGTCTCTCCCTTTCTCCCTCTCTCTCTCCCACTCTACATCTCTCTCCCTCTCTATCTGTCTATCCCTCTCTCTCTCTCCCTCTCTCTATCCCTCTCTCTCTCCCTCTCTCTCTCTCCCTCTCTCTCTCTCTCTCAATTTCTCTCTCTGTTTAATCCGTGTTACACTCGTTCCTTTTCCTGTTTTATTTGTCAATCCTCATCTGAATTCGCCCTAAGTTGTTTTTTTTTAATTTTCTTTTTCAATCATGGCTATGAATATTAAAACACAGGAGTGTGGTTTTTTTCATCATCTTATTCCTTTTTCTATAAAGTGCTATTGTAATCTGTTGATTGGAACAGTCTTTGTTTAATTATGGTTTGATTTTTTTTTTACTAACTAAGATTGTATTTGAACATAAGATATTGTTCATCATGCTTTAGCTTCATTTTCTTATAACTAAGGACTGGATGGTTAAAAGCAGAATGTGCAAATTGTTTTATGAAGGAAAAAAGTGTATTCAGTTGCCAGTCTCTCCCTCGCTTTGTGCCTCTCACTGTCTCTCTCTGTCTCTCTCTTTCTCTCTGTTTCTCCCTCTGTCTCTCTCTCTGTGTCTCTCTGTCTGTCTGACTGTTTGTGTACTTGTTTGTCTGTTTGTCTATTTCGTCTTCTCTCTCTATCTCCTTCTCTCTCTCTCACTCTCTCCCTCCCTCCCTCCTTTCCTCCCTCCCTCTCTCTCTCTCTCTCTCTTTCTCTTTCCTCCTCTCTCTCTTTCTCCATCTCTCTCTCCCTCTCTCTCGTCCACACACACACACACACGCGCACACACGCATACACACACATATACAAACACACCCACCCATGCGCGCACACACATTTTTGATAACACACAAAGCTGTGTTTAAGTAAAAGGTACGATAAAAAATAAATCCTTTTAATTAAACTAAGTGAAATGAGAAAACAATCTCAAGTTAAAAAAACAACACCTTCTCTCTTTGCGCATAAAAGCAGCGGAAAAAAGCACAACAAATCATCATTGACACAGCATTCTCATTAACCAAGAAAGAACGACTGAAACTGCTATCGTGACAAATATTTACCACGCGCGCCATTTTTCATCGTTCGAATTCCGTTCAAGGGGATATTTTCCCCTGGAGTTAACATCAGTGCAGACTCCACTCTCCTCAAAAGTCCTTCGGATGAGACTATAAACCGAGACCCTGTGTGCAAACGCACGCAGAACATCTTGCGCACACGTTAAATCCTGTTCCGCTTTTAGTAAGAGTAGGCCATTTTGTGCCAGTGGGAACAGATGGCAGAATTTGCACAATCGCATGTACACGGGGATTGGACGTAAAAAAACACATACGTATTTATTCCATTATCCTCGATATAAAAGAAGAAAATATTTTTTTGGCTAAATAAAATCGTCACATTACAGTAGTTGCTGCATTCTCTCTCTCTCTCTCTCTCTCTCTCTCTCTCTCTCTCTCATCCATGTGGCGTGCTTACTCATGCAAGTAATTAAATCTGCCGAAAGTCTGATCATTATTCATGTCTTTCAGGTCTGTGATGAAGATTCTTATTCTTCTGTTCTCTTTGATGAAGATTTTTATTCTTCTGTTTTCTTTGATGAAGATTCTTATTCTTGTGTTTTCTTTGATGAAGATTTTTTATTCTTATGTTTTCTTTGAATATTATTTTCTTTTGTTTTCATTTGATGAATATTTTTGTTTATTTCATAAAGATTTATATTCTTGGGGGTTTTCTTAATTGATAAACAATTATATTCTTCTGTCAGTTTTTTTAATGAATATTTTTATTCTTCTGTTTTCTTTTATGAAGATTTGTATTCTTCTCTTTTCTTTGATGAAGATTTTTATTCTTCTCTTTTCTTTGATGAAGATTTTTATTCTTCTCTTTTGTTGAGATATTCTTTTCTTTTTTATCTGATGAATATTTTATTATTTTTTCTCTTTTATTTCATAAAGATTTATATTCGTCTAGCTGTTTTTTTCATATGACGAAAATATATATTATTTTCTATGTTTATTTGTTGAAGATTTGTATTCTTCAGTTTTCTTTGATGAAGATTTTTATTCCATTTTTTTCTGAAATGAAGATTTTTAATTCCTTTTTCTTCTTTGGTGATTTTTATTTTTCTGTTTTTCTTTGAAGAAGATTTGTAACATTCTGTTTTCTTTAACAACGATTTTATTTTTCTATTTTCTCTGATAACACTTTTTATTTTTTCCGTTTTTTAATACAGATTTTATTTTTCTGATTTTTAATAACTAT
>CM054162.1:35231344-35233844 GCA_028751875.1 Rapana venosa
ATAATAATAATAATAAATATCATCATCATTCATCATCATCTCATCATATCCTCATCATCATCATCATCATCATCATGTATGGAATTCATTTAGCGCTGAATCATAATACACACATAAATACATACATACATAAAATGCATACATGCATACATACATACGTACGTACACACACACACCCCACACACCCCACACACACACAAAACCACCCCACACACCCCACACAAAACACAACACACACACATACACACACAAAACACAAACACACAGAGGCCAAATTAGATACTGTGCAATCCTCTCTGTTTCAGCGTCTGATACATTGTCTTGTCTGTGGAGGGTAAGGTGGTTGTCTCTGCTGTTTATGACAGATTGCAGATCAATAAAATACCCACCTCAGCTATCCTGTAGTCCCTTGTACCGTACGGGGCACCACTGAAGATTTTGCAACCAGCTTCCTCCACACCGCGGTTCTCAGATCTCCGTAGCAAATCGTTCCTTTCAAGGCCAGTCCACTCTGTGATGTTGTCTTCCCATCGTTTTCTCTGTCTGCTTCATTCGTCTCCCTCCTTGTACTGTTCCCTGTAGGGGCAGTATTGGCCAGTCCAGATGTTCGTGAGAAGGGAAGTGGTATCATTAACGTGATTGCTTTGTCCGTGTGATGACCCATGCATGTGGTCAAGCGCCTGTTTAGAGTGGACATTTGATAGACAGTGTGTAGCATGTAGGAGGCGATTAACACTCAACAAATGGCCATTGGTCGACCTAAGGTTAAACAGCGTATAATCCATCGAATGCTGCTTGCTTACGTTACTGTAGAAACCACTATCGCCTTCACCTTCTTCACCTATCCCGTGGTCACGTAAATCGTGGAGGGTAGCACTGAATATTTTGCAACCAGCTTTCCCCCACTCTCCACGATTATTCTGCTTTCTGTAGCAGATCGTTCCATCAAGGCCAGTCCACTCTCTGGTGTTGTTTTTCCATCGCTTTCTCGTTCGTCTTCTCCTTGTACTGATAATCATTATGGAAGTAGATCAATACTTGGTTTATCTTAGTTATGTTTCGTGATGTAGAAGTCATAGAGTGTTCCTTGCATGGTTAATTGTACTTACAATTATAGAATTTCATCTATTCTTGCTAAGATAGTGTTTCCTCGTTTTTTGGTCTCCTGTCATCAATTTATATTTGTTTTAGGACCATGTTCATAAACGTTTCACAAAATGCGGAATGTCCATGTATTTTCCTGGAAAATTGTATACAATTATTGCTGACAGATTTTGACCTGTACCCACTTATTTTTGTAATCATTTTATTATTCCTACATAACTATTGCTAAAAAAATTAAAAACTAAGAACGTCTAAAACCCGGGCCCCGTAACAAAGACCAGCACCCACAAACTTAAGATATTTACCAACAAAAGCCTTAGGATCATCCTCAATAATGATCAGGTCAAACAAACAAATGTGGGACAGGACCAAACACGCCCCAATCGAGTCCACAATCAAACAAATTTAAGTTTGTCCGTCGTGTTCGACAATGACTTCCAAAACAGCAGAGGAGGCAGCTGCTCTTTCGGAAATTGGGCAGAAATATGATTATAGTGGAGATGCCTTGCCCACAGTACATTCCCCCCTCTCTTGGCCAAGTGGGCATAAGGACAGTCAGTGATGGAGATGTTCTCCAAAGGTCAACCAGCCCCCAGGGATGCAGCACATAAGGACTGTGCGAATCAAGCCTCCTAGTAAGAGAGTCATAGTCGATCACTAAAGACTAAGCTGTAAAGTGGAATTCCATGAGGGAGAAAGCCACTGGTCATACAGCCTCTCACTTTGCTGTTGCCCCCAGCGTCAATGGTTTAATCAAGAACTGTGATAAAGCCCAGGCGCTAACGGCACAAATGAAATGGGATGGATCGGCCATACACTCCGCAAGCCTGCTTCAAAATATCACCAGGCAGGCCCTTGACAGGAATCCACAAGGGAAGCGGAAAGTTGGTCGACCAAAACAGACCTGGCGCAGAAGCGTTGACGCAGAGACGAAGAAGACAGCTGGAATGACATGGGCCGAGCTGAAGAGGATCTCCCAGATCCGAGTTGTAGGAGGGGTGTTATTGCGGCCCTCTGTTCCCCAAGGAATCCAGAGGCATAAGTCAAGTAGGTCAAGTTGACATCTGGTCACGTGGCTCTGTACAGTTTGTCGTCTATTCCCAGCTGCATACACTGGCCTACTCTTCCGAAAGACAGAAAGGGTTACACCATGTACAAAATGTGGATCAGTGGTCTAGAGGTAACGCGCTTGTCTAGAATGCGAAAAGTCCGGGTCGGGTGTATGCCTGGTTCGTATCCCGTTTGGGCCCGCAATTTTTCCCCATCCATTAGACCATGAGTGGTGGTCTGGGTGCTAGTCTTTCGGATGAGACGATAAACCGAGGTCCCGTGTGTTACACAAAATTTTCAGCGCACGTAAAAAGACCCACGGCAACAAGAGAGTTGTCCCTGGCAA
>CM054162.1:35238844-35253844 GCA_028751875.1 Rapana venosa
AAGAAGAAGAAGAAGAGAGAAGAAGAATTGCGAAGAAGAAGAATTGCGAAGAAGAAGAAGAAAAAGAAGAAGAAGAAGAAGAAGAAGAAGAAGAAGAAGAAGAAGAAGAAGAAGAAGAAGAAGAGAAGAAGAAGAAGAAGAGAAAATTGCGAAGAAGGAGAAGAAGAAGAGAAGAAGAAGAAGAAGAAGAAGAAGAAGAAGAAGAAGAAGAAGAAGAGAAGAAGAAGAAGAAAGAAGAAGAAGAAGAAGAAGAATGTGTACCAGGCATCTGGGAACTGTACAAATTGGAAACCAAGACATTCCTTAGTGAAGAGAAAAACGATAAGACCTGACATGACACCTGTTATACTTGAGTGACGTACATTGACAGAACAGATGTTAACAGCAGTACGATGTGTACATGCACCGTGTGTGTATTTGTGTGTGAGCGTGTGTGTGTGTGTGTGTGTGGTGTGTGTGTGCGTGTGTTTGTGTGTGTGTGTGAGTGTGTGTGATTGTGTGTGTGTGTGAGTGTGCGTCTAATTGTGTTTGTGTATGTTTGTGTTTCTCGGATGGGGGGGGGGGGGGGGTCTGCGTGTGTGAGTGCGCATGTGCGCGTGCATGTGTATGTGTTTTCCTCTGTGTATATGTGCGCGCGCGCGCGCGCGCGCGTGTGTGTGTATGTGTGTGTGCGCGCGCGCGCACGCGTGTGAGGGAGGGAGCAGGGTGTGTATATTCATGTGTGAAATTTTCAAAAGTTTGTATAACAGTATCAAATCCTTTCTCTATTAAATGTTCTTCTATTTATTTTGTATGTATGATTTGTAACTTACGAAAGTTTCTCTGTTTATTAAAATAATGAAGTGTCGGATTTAGTATTAGAAAGGTCCGCAGAGGAGGGAGAGAGGGGTAGGGATGATTGTTTTGATGATGTGTTAGTTACTAAATGGTCATTGAATATCCTTTGTGTCTGAATTCTATTGTATGTCTGCCGAAGAAATCACTCACCAGAGACAATACAGAAAACAGATAGGTTATGAAGAAGAACAGATTATAGAAAAGAGTGATTGACAATGAAAGACATGGCCACGTTCTCTTTGTATAAAGGACAATTTTTGTTTGGTTTTGGGTAGTTTTCGTGGTTTTTACTTATTTATTTACTCATTTTGTTGATGTTTTGTCTGATCTTTTTTATTATCGTTGAGCGTTGACGCGTGCTTATGCATACATACACATAAACCCAGACACACACACACATGCACATGCACACACATACACACACACACTCTCACACACACACAGGCACACACACACAAACAAACACATACATACACACACTTACACGCCAGATTTGCTATGAATGATAAGAAAATATCGACAACCAATTTCAAGCCTGAAAAGACAGTAGCTCAGGTATACTGTTAAACTATACATTCTTGCCTACACTCAGACACAAAACACAGAGAAAAGATCATGCCACCTGCCTGGAAACCGTAGAGATCGTTAAAAACAAGCTCAGTGCAGTGGGGAGAGAGATAGGAATGGACACCTGTTCACCAGTTATACACACAAGCTTTGTACTCTGACAAGAAAGAATGGTGCCAACATTTTGCTTGGGCATGGCTTGGCACCAGTTCCACTCTTTATCTTGCAGCTGGAACATTTTCTTGTCTGTTGTTGTTGTTGGTCTTGTTGTTCGTGTTGTTGTTGAGTTTTGTTGTCTGATTACTGTGAATTTTGTATTTCTATACCACTTTAAAGTCCTGGAAGATTTTCTGCATGAAATTCCGGATGCTCTCCCTAGGGGAAAGAGCCTATCGCCACAAGAGCAGCGCCACCAATTACTTTTTTATATTCTGTTCCTGTGTACATGTGTATTTGATTCCCTATCAAGTAGCTTTTTCTCAGGATTTCTTCCAGTGACAACTGTCTTGTTGCTGTGCATTCTTTTACATGCACTAAATGGCTATTGCAAATGGGACCTTGGTTTATTGTCTTATCCAAAAGACTAGCACCCAGACCACCGCTCATGGTCTAGTGGATGGGGAAAATGTTCCAGAAACAAATGGGGATCAAACCACTACACACTTGAAACCCAGGTTTTTCACTTTCTAGGCAGATGCATTACCTTAAGAACACCAATCCAACTGCTCTAAAAATCTGAAAATCAACAACCAATTTCACGTTTGAAAAGACAGTAGCTCATGTAACCTGTCACTTTATAGAGAATAAACTATTTCAACCTAGGCACTTGCCCACAACTGTCACAAATGGAGCCAACTGGTACAACCTTCATCACTACAGTTCACCTATGACCCTGGAGGGGGTTAAGGAAGCAGAGGAGAAGAGACTTACATTTAAACAAAGGTGAGGAGGAACGAGTATACCAACCATTTTGGAAACCATAGAAATCGCTAAAACAGATTCATTACAGCGGAGAGAGTGATAGGAATGGACACCTGTTCACCTATTATACACACCAGCTTTGTACTCAGACAAGAAAGAATGGTGCCAACATTTTGCTTGGGCAGGGCTTGGCATCAGTTCCACTTTTATCTTGCAGCTGGAACATTTTCTTGTCTGTTGTTGTTGTTGTTGTTGTTGGTCGTGTTGTTGTTGAGTTTTGTTGCCTGTTTACTGTGAATGTTGAATTTATATACCACTTGTAAGTCCTGGAAGATTTTTCTGCATGAAATTCCAGCTCCTCTCCACAACAAAAGAGCCCATCGCCACAAGAGCAGCGCCACCAATTACTTTTTTTTATATTCTTTTCTTGTCTACATGAGTACTTGATTCCCTATCAGAGTGGTTTTTTCTACATAATTCTTCCAGTGACAATTGTCTTCTTGCTGAGCATTCTTTTACATGCACTAAATGGCTATTGCAAATGGGACCTTGGTTTATCGTCTCATCCAAAAAACTTACACCCAGACCACCACTCTGGTCTAGTGGATGGGGGGAGATATTCTAGATATAAACGGGGATCAAACCACTTTACGAGTATACTAAATGTTTAGAAACAATAGAAATCGTTAAAACACACAAGTAAAGTAAAGATGTCCCATAACCTACGCGGTCGTAATAATAATAATAATAATAATATATGGAATTTATATAGCGCCGAATCTTGTAAAACAAACAAATCGAAGCGCTTAGAGGTGTGAGGCGTCAGAGACCTCATTTCTCTAGGGGCCAGCACATTGAGGGCGGCGCCCATCTCCTCTCCCTCGCTGCTTTACCTTCCCTGACCCTAAAGAGGGCAGGTACCCATTTACAGCTGGATGAACTAGGAGAACTGTACTGAAGCCACGGCGCGCAAACGGTCACCCATCCTAGTGGTAACCACACTCCACGCTGCTCAACCTTAGCTGGGTGGAAAGCGAGTGCTCTAACCACTGAGCTATTCCGTCCCAAACTATCACAGAGAGGACCCTGGTTTAAAGTCTGACACAAAAGACTTTCAGTGGGAGTGGAGTCGGCACTGATATTGACTCTAGGGTAAAATATATCCGGGATTCGAAGCCGGGTCAGCAGATCACGAGCGCAATGTGCACCAACCAAACAAATCAGACTATCCTATTACCTGTGGGATGTAGGGTGTGGGGTGGCGGTAGGGGGCAAGGCAGGGTCATGGAGTGCAGTGGCCAGTGGGAAAGCTGTCGATGCCAACAGATAAGTGAAAGGCAATGAGGACAAGAAAGGTTTCCTCCTGAGCCGCTTGTCTGTCATTGAGATAAGACCCAGAGAGAGAAAGAAGTGAGAGAGAGAGAGAGAGAGAGAGAGAGAGATGAGAGAGAGAGAGGAGAGAGAGGAGAGAGAGAGAGAGGGAGAGAGAGAGAAAGGGAGAGAGAGAGAGAAAGGGAGAGAGGAGAGAGAGAGAGAGAGAGAGTGAGAGAAGGAGAGAGAGAGAGAGAGAGAGTAAACCGAGAGAGATGAGAGAGAGAGAGAGATGGAGAGAGAGAGGAGAGAGAGAAAGGGAGAGAGAGAGAGAGAGAGAAGAGAGAGAGAGAGAGAGATAAACGAGAGAGAGAGAGAGAGAGAGAGAGAGAGAGAAAGAGAGAGAGAGAGACAGAGAGACCGAGAGACCGAGAGACCGAGAGACAGAGAGACGAGAGACAGAGAGACAGAGAGGAAGTAGACAGAGGTAGACACAGAGAGACAGACAGATAGAGAGAAGTAGAGGGAGAGGGAGGGAGGGAGAGGGGGAGAAAGAGAGAGAAAGAGAGGGGGGGAGGGGGGGAGAGAGAAATGGGAGGGAGAGAGGGATAAAGAGAGAGAGAATGAGGGAAGGAGGGAGGATAGAAGGGGAGAGAGAGGTAGAGAGAGGGGAGAGAGAGAGAGGGAGAGAGAGAGGGACGGAGGGAAGGAGGAAAGGAGGGAGAGAGAGAGAGGAAGACAGAGGGGGGAGGGAGAAATGAGAGGGGAGGGAGAGACAGGAACAGAGACAGAAAGAGAGAATGAGAATGAGGGGAGGGAGGGGAAAGGTGGGAGAGAGAGGGGGGAAGAGGAGGGGGGAGGGGAGAAAGAGAGAGAAAGAGAGAGAGTAAGAGAGAGTGAGACAGACACACAGACATGTAGACACACACACACACACACGTACACACTGGGGACGGGAAAGCCTAGTGGTCAGAACATCGCGCTCGCAATCTGACAACCGGGGTTCAATTCTCGTTCAAGGGGATATTTTCCCCTGGAGTTAACATCAGTGCAGACTCCACTCTCCCCAAAAGTCCTTCGGATGAGACTTTAAACCGAGGCCCTGTGTGCGAACCCACGCACAGCATCTTGCGCACACATTAAATCCTGTTCCGCTTTTCGTAAGAGTAGGCCATTGTGTGCCGGTGGGAACAGATGACAGAATTTACAAAACCGCAGACACAAGGGGACATGTTGTAAAAAAAAGCACATAAGAGCTTATTCCTTCATTCTCGATATAAAAGAATAAAATAAAATATAATAAAATGTAATAAAATAATATAGCACACACACACACACACACACACAAACACACACACACACAAACACACACAACACACAAACCATACACACACACACACACACACACGCTCACACACACACACACACACACACACAACACACACACACACCCACACACACACACACACACACACACACACACACAGAGCGAGAGAGAAATCCACTGGAATAATGTGGCTGAGACAGTAATGGACGTCATGGCTCTGTGACCTGTGAGAGATCGGGGATGACAGATGCTGGCATTTGGGTTTGATGATATTTGTTAGTTATTGTGTCTTCTTCTTCTTGCTCATGTTCATGCTCTTGTTGTTGTTGTTGTTGTTGTTGTTCTTCTTCTTCTTCTTCTTCTTCCTTGTTTTTGTTCTTCTTCTTCTTCTTACTTCTTCTTCTTCTTCTTCTTCTTCTTCTCTTCAAATTCTTCTTCTTCTTCTTCTTCTTCTTCTTCTTCTTCTTTCTTCTTCTTCTTCTTCTCTTTTCTTCTTCTTCTTCTTCTTCTTCTTCTTCTTCTTCTTCTTCTTCTTCTTCTTCTTCTTCTTCTTCTTCTTCTTCTTCTTCTTCTTCGCATTCCCATTCTTCTTCTTTTCTTCTTCTTCTTCTTCTTCTTCTTCTTCTTCTTCTTCTTCTTCTTCTTCTTCGCATTCCCATTTTCTTCGTCTTCTTCTTCTTCTTCTTCTTCTTCTTCTTCTTCTTCTTCGCATTCCATTCTTCTTCTTCTTCTTCTTCTTCTTCTTTCTTCTTCTTCTTCTTCTTCTTCTTTTCTTCTTCTTCTTCTTCTTTCTTCTTCTTCTTCTTCTTCTTCTTCTTTTCTTCGCATTTCCATTCTTCTTGTTAATTGCATTCGTTGCGTTTTTCCTTGTATTCTTCTTTTTATCTTGGGGTTGGGGTGGACGTGTGTGTGTGTGTGTGTGTGTGTGTGTGTGTGTGGTGCGTGCGTGCGTCGGGTGGTGTTTGTGCTGTGTGCGTGTGTGTATGTGTGGGTGTGTGCGTGCGTGTGTTTGTGTGTGTACGTTTGTGTGTGTATGTGAATGCGCGCGCGTGCTCGCGTGTGAATGCAACAACACCAGCACTCCTCCAACTTTGCAGGCAGACATGCCAACAATCTGGAATGTAAGGAAGTCCAAAATAACGAGACAGACAGACAAACAGACATCCGGATAGAATATCGGACAGACATGCAGCCCAGACAAGCAGATAAACAGATAATCAGACAGAAATTCATACTGGTAGACAGACAGATTAAGCAGAGACAGATAATCATACAGAAATGCAAACTAGCAAACAGGGAGACAGACAGACAGACAGACAGAAAGTCAGTCAGGCACTTGATACAAAAAATCAGTGATAAGAAAACGTAAATAAAACAAAACAAAACAAGGACAAAATAAGGGAGCAATCTTCTCTCCAGAAGCCTCACTAAGCCACCAGAAATCAGTCTGGTTGGATAAATCAATTAAGGTAAAGCCTTGCTAAGCTGCACTGATTTTCTTTCCACCCATTTTCTTTCAGAGAGTCAGAGAAACAACGGAATTATCTTTACGACCTTTGAGAGTAAAGAGCAAAAAGAGTGAACTTCTATTTGTGTGTGTGTTTTGTTTTAAGATGATGAAGAAAAACTCTGAAACAACACCTTTCTTTTTGAGGATTTTTTTAGAGTAGACTGGAAAATGGAAAACCTTTAATTTGTCTTTTTTAGATGATGAAGGAAAACTCTGAAACAACACACTGTTTAAAAGGATTTTTGAGAGTAGATCGCAAAATGAGTGGCCTTGGAATTGTTCTTGTCTGTTTTTTTAGATGATGATGAATACTCTGAAACAACACATTTATTTTTTAGGATCTCTGAAAAATAGATGGCGAAATGAGACCTTTGATTTTTTCTTTATTTTTTTGGTTGATGAAGGTACACTCTGAAACAACACAATTCCTGTTTTATGATCTCTGAAAGTAGATGACAACGAGAGAGACCTTGCATTTTTGATGTTGGTTTTTTTGATGATCATGGTATACTCAGAAACAACACTTTTTTAGCATCTCTGACAGTAGATGGCAACAAGAGAGACCTTTCATTTTTGGGGTGTTTTTTTAGATTATGAAGGGATACTCTGAGACTTTTACATTCCATTGACTTGGGCAAGGTGCTTTGACTGTCTCATAGACAAATGATTTTGGAGGAATTTATTTAAAGGTTTGTGCGTGCATGCATGTGTGTGTATATGTGCAATAACTCACTTATAAAATTAGCCAGTTGACAGGCCTACAATCAAGATGGTATGGTATGAAGATCCAAACCAAAAAGACAAACAGACAGACAGTCAGAGAATTAGAGAGGTATGCAGACCGCCAAAAACACACACAGACAAACAGGCAATCAGTCAGACATTAGATACATAACCCAATGAGAAGCAGACACGAATAAACCTAAACAAAAGAGAAAAATAAAAACACTAATGGAGCAATCTTCTCCCCAGAAGCCTCACTAAGCCACCAGAAATTAGCCTGGCTGGATAAATCAATTAAGGCAAAGCTTTGCTAAGCTGCGCTGATTGTATTTCCCCATTTTCTTTCAGAGAGTCAGAGAAACAACGGAATTTTCTTTACGACCTTTGACAGTAAAGAGCCAGAAGAGTGAACTTCTATTTTTTGTTATTTTTTAAGATAATAAAGGTACACTCTGAAACAACACATTTTTAGGATCTCTGAAAACAGATGGTAAATGAGACCTTTGATTTTTCGTTGGTTTTCTTTGGATAATGAAGGAACGGGATAGCTCAGTGGTCGGAGCACTCGCTTTCCCCCAGCCAAGTTAAGCAGCGTCGAGCGTGGTTACCAGTTGGATGGGTGACCGTTTGCGCGCCTTGGCTTCAGTACAGTTCCCCCAGTTCACCCAGCTGTAGATGGGTACCTGCCCTATTTAGGGTCAGGGAAGGTAAAGCAGCGAGGGAGAGGAGATGGGCGCCGCCCTCAATATGCTGGCCCTAGAGAAGTGAGGTCTCTGACGCCTCGCTCCCCTACGGCCTTATAGGTTATGGGACTCCTTTACCTTTTTACCTTTAATGAAGGAACACTCTGTAATAAACACATTTCTTTTATATTTTTATCTCTGAGAGTAGAAGGCAGAAAGAGAGACCTGTGGGTTTTTGTTTGTTTTTTTAAATGATGAAGGTGCATTCTGAAACAAGACATTTCTATTTAGGATTTCTGACAGTACATGGCAACATGATAGACCTTTGATTTTGTTGTTGTTTTTTCTTAGATGATGAAGATACATTCTGAGACAACATATTTTGTTAAGGATCTTTGAGTAGATGGCAAAAAGAAAGACCTTTGGTTTTCTTTTGTTTTTAGTTTTTTACATGATGAAGGATACTCTGAAACAACATATTTCTTTTTTAGGATTTCTGACAGCACGTAGCACAATGAGAGACTATTGATTTTTTTGCTGACGGGCGTTTTTTAAAATGATGAGGGAACACTCTGAAACAACACATGTCTTTTTAGAATATTTGAGAGTTGAGGGCAAAAAGAAAGACCTTTGATTTTTTTTTTGATGATGAAGGCATAATCAGGAATAACATATGTCTTTTTGTAAAGGATTTTTCAGAGTAGATCGCAACAAGAAAAACCTTTGATTTTTGTTGGCGTTTTTATTTTTAGATGAGGAAAGACAATCTGAGACTTTTACTTTCAACTGACTTAGACAAGGTGCTGTGACTAAAGTAGCGACAAATAGCTCTGGTGGAACTAAAACAGACGTGTGTGTGTGTGTGTGTTTTGTGTGTGTGTGGGTTTTGTGTGTGTGTGTTTGTGTGTGTGTTTGTTTGTGTGTATATGTGTGTAGTGTGTGTGTGTGTGTTTGAAATGTGTGTTTGTGTGTGCGCGCGCGCGCGCGCGCGCGTGTGTGTATGTGAGCGTGTGTGGTGTGGTGTGGTGCGGTGTGATGTTTGTGTGTTTTTTTACTTGAAAAATTTTTTTAATTTATTTTATCTAGTCTTTTATTTCGAGGATAATTGAATCAGCACTTGGTTGCTTTTTTTTTTACACTGAGTCCCAGTGTGTATGCAGTTTTGTTAAGTTTATCATCCGTTCCCACCGGCACACAATGGCCTACTCTTTCAAAAAGTGGAAATGATTTTAACGTGTGCACAAGATGTTATCTGTGTGTGTGTGTGTGTGTGTGTGTGTGTGTGTGTGTGTGCGTGTGTGTGTGTGTGTGTGTGTGCGTGTGCGTGTGTGTGTGTGTGTGTTAATAGTATTAAAAACAAGGCATAACACTACATTATTAATCGTAGTATCTTACGTTAAAAAAAACTTCGCAAATTACCTCCCTTGCACAAAGAGCAAAAGTTTAACGCCGCGTGTTACCAAAAATAGGACACAACAGAACATGATGCTAGGCTTGCTTTCTCGATAAGTTTCAACATTTTCCATTGTACTTCTGTCCTTCTAAGTTACAGTAAGCTATACAAATGTATAGCCTTTTCTCTCGAAGTTTGTCCCTGTTAGGATCACTCTTTTTTGCTGGGATAGAAACTAATCGATAGCTAATCTTGTACATCAAGTTTATAGCTACAAAATGAATTTCATGCCTAGTGATCACTTGAAACAATCGTCTGAGTGTTCAGTCTGTCTGTCTGCAATTTAAGGATTTAGGGCTCTCAGCTATTGGGTAAAGTGAAGTTTAGCTGACTAGGCAATCTAACTTTGACAGAAGGACAGACACTCACACACACACACCACACACACACACACACACACACACACACGCACGCACGAAACGCACGCACGCACGCACACACAAACACGCCATGCGCGTGCGCCATACACATTAGCAAACAAAGCGATTCAAAAACAGAGTGGGCCCACCATCCGATAAAACAAATCTGCATAAAAATATCACACCGACACAACATACACATACATACACATATGTACACACACAAACACACATATAGATACACACACACACACACACAGCCACCCACCCCTACACACACGTACACACGCGCGCGCACACAGTGTAGACTCCACTCTCCCAAGAAGTCCTTCGGATGAGACAATAAACCGAGGCCCCGTGTGCGAACACACGCAGAACATCTTGCGCACACGTTAAATCCTGTTCCGCTTTTCGTAAGAATAGGCCATTGTGTGCCAGTTGGAAAACAGATGACATAATTTACAAAACCGCATACACACGGGGACTTGATGTAAAAAAGCACATACGTGCTTATTCCATTATCTTCGATATCACTCACTCACTCATCCCTTGGTCGGGACGACCGTTGGGGTACCCGCACGGACGCTGCAAGTGGACCGCCAAATGGTTCTGTCCTGGGCTGCTTTCAGGAGGTTTGGTACAGTGAGGCCGGTCCACTCCTTGATGTTGGATATCCAGCTTTTGCGTGGTCGTCCCTCCTCCTTGCTCCTTCCACCATTCCCTGCAGGACTGTCTTTGACAGGCTGTTATGCCTTTTTTGTGTGCCAAACCATTTCCAGTTTCCTCCGTTTGACTGTATCTAGCAATGGTTCTTGTTTGCCAGCCAGTGCCTCGATCTGCTGCCAGACGTAGTCGTTGGTTTTATGGTCTCTGTAGGTGATGTTCAGGATCCGCCTGAGGCACTTCATCTCAAAGGCTTGAATGCGACGTTCTAAATCGGCAGTAAGTGTCCATGCTTCACACCTGTACAAGGCAATGGATGTGACGAGTGCCTTGTAGAGTCTGACCTTAGTGTGGGTTCTGATGTTGTGGTTTCTCCACACTGAGACCTTCAGCAAGACCATTCAGGAGACAGCGCTGAAGGTCCTTGGGAAAGATCTTCGATATACAATAATAAAATAAAATAATAAAAGCACACGAGCGCGCGCGCGCACACACACAACACAACACACACACACACACCCCATCACACCACACACCTAACACACACAACACACACACACCACACACCATCACACACACACACATGCACACACACACACATACACAGAGTTTTGACCATCCCGACACGGAACTTCAATTCGATCAAAAATCTCTCTTTTTAATCTCAAAAAAGGAAATCTTACAAGAGAAAATCTGTCAAATGTTAATCATGTACAATGTGGAAATATATATGGTTTCCGTACAGATTTTGCCGGAAGACTGATAGAATTCCTGATGAATAAAAAAAGGATGGAAATGGAAAATAAAAGACAAACAAAAGAATAATGCTGACACAAACAAAAAACCCACAAAAAATCACTGAACATTATTTTGTTCAAGTTGATTCGGACACGAAAAGAGAAAAATAAATACTGAAATTTAAAAAAAAATCATGGAAAACTTATTCAAAAACTAAAAGAAACAAAGTTAGTAAAATATAATAATAAAGGAGAAATGCCGATAAGAAAGGCAGGTGTCAAGTAATCACATTGATATCACAAACACACACATACACACACACACGCGCGCGGGGCGCGTGCACGCACGCACACACTCACACACACACACAAAATTTTCACAAAGAGATAGGGAAGAACAATAGAAAAGAAAGAAAGACAAATAGACACAAAGAAAGAAAGAAAGAAAGAAGCAAAGAAATAAAGACAGAAAGAAAGGAAGAAAGGGCAAGAAAGAAAAAAAGAAAGAAAGGAAGAAAAAAAATAGAGAAGACAGTAAGAAAACAAGACAAAAAGGAAGGAAGGAAGACAGATAGAAAGACTAAAAGAAAGAAAGAAAGAAAAAAACGAAAGAAAGAAAGGAACAAAGGAACAAAGACAGACAGAAAATCTAAAAGAAAAAAAACAGACAGCCAAAAAAAAAAAATGACCAGAAATACAGAAATACAGAAAGAAAGACAGACAGACAGAAGACAGACAGAAAAAAAGAAAGAGAGAAAGAAGAGAGGCAGACAGACAGACGGAAAGAAAAGAATAACGATGTAAAACAACCAGGCAAAATTAAGGAAATAATGGAGGAAACAGAGAATGAACGATTAAAAGATAAGAGAAAGGAAGAAAAAGAGAAAGAAAGAAAGAATTCTGTGCAAACCAATCACACAGTAAAATCTATATAAAAAGGTAGAGGTGTCCCATAACCTATGCAGTCTTTTAGGAGCGAGGTATCAGAGACCTCAGCTTCTCTAGGGGCCAGCATATTGAGGGCGGCGCCCATCTCCTCTCCCTTACTGCTTTACCTTCCCTGACCCTAAAGAGGGCAGGTACCCATTTACAGCTGGGTGAACTGGGGGAACTGTACTGAAGCCAAGGCGCGCAAACGGTCACCCATCCAAGTGGTAACCATGTTCGACGCTGCTTAACTTGGCTGGGGGAAAGCGAGTGCTCTGACCACTGAGCTGTTTAATGCCAATATGAAATATCATGGCAATATAAGAGAAAGAGAGAGAGAGAGAGAAGAGAGAGAGAGAGAGAGAGGAGAGAAAGAAGAGAGAGAGAGAGAGAGAGAGAGAGAGAGAGAGAGAGAGAGAGAGAGAGAGAGAGAGAGAGAGAGAGAGAAGAGAGAGAGAGAGAGAGAGAGAGAGAGAAGAGAGAGAGAGAGGAGAGAGAGAAGAGAGAGAGAGAGAGGAGAGAGAGAGAGAGGGAGAAATCGAATTAGGGGTTTTTAGATAAGTCAGAGGTTGTTTTTTTTTTACACCTAACCCTTATGGAAGAAAAAACCACAACAACACACAAACAACTCAAAGGAACACACACACACACACATTAACATAATTATACCATAAATATATTCGCAGTAATGAAGTTGATTGCATTAATACCTAACTGAACATCTACTTACATTACCAGTCAATTATTTTAATAAATCAAGCAATCCCCTAAACATTAACTAACTAAATAACTCCGCACATCAAATGTTGCCACATTCATAAGGATACATTAATATTATTGTCATTGATATTGGCGTAACCATGCATTTCAACTACTAAACTAATCAACCAGCCTTTTTTTTAAGCCAGGGACAAAATTGAAAACAACTGATTTTACATAACTATCTGCAAAAATAGTAAATGATAATAACAACTCTTTCCACAGTCACTGGATTTATTTATTATTTATGTATATATTTTTTATTTATTTATTCTTTTATAGCGAGGATAATGGAATAAGCACTCATGTGCTTTTTACATCCAATCCCCGTGTGTATGTGGTTTTGTGAATTTTGGCATCTGTTTCCACCGGCACACAATGCCCTACTCTTTGGAAAAGCGAAACATGATTTAACGTGTGCGCAAGATGTTCTGCATGCGTTCGAACAAGGAGCGTCGGTTTATAGTCTCATCCGAAGGACTTTTACGCTTTTACGATTACGCACGCAGCATACACACACACGAACATACACACACACATACACACACACACATACAAAACACACGCACACACACAATCGCACACACACAAACACAACCACAAAACACACACACACACACACACTAACACACACACACACACACACCACACACACACACAAACACACACAACACACGACACACACAAACACAAGCACAACACATACACACAGAGCACAATGAAAACATAAACACAGATACATAATTTCAAACACACACACACCACACACACACACACAACACATCACACACACACACACACACACACACACACACATGCGTTTCGCACTCTCTCTCTCTCCTTCTCTCTCTCTCTCTCCCTCTCTCTCTCTCTCTCCTCCCCCTCTCTCTCTCTCTCTCTCCTCTCTCTCTCTCTCTCTCTCTCTCTCTCTTTCTCTCACTCATAACTCTCGCTTTCCTTCCTCAATACCTCTCACACACAAATTGAAATCCATTATTCGGTCTACAAACACTTTTTCAATATCAAAAGAAGAAATCTGACAAGGCAGAAACCTTCCTAAATCCAGCCATCTGCAATGTCATGAAATTTATGGCTTTTGCCTATAAAAAAACGACAGGGATGGATGCTGTAACTGAAGAATAAAAAGTGAATAACAGAAAGAAGAATATAATGAGAAGAAAAAAAAAACAAGTTGAAATATAATTTTTAGGCTGCCAGAAAAGGAACAAGATTTTCAGGAAAAAATCAACAACAAAACCAAAAACAAAAACAGTAGACAAAAGCACATACACACACACACAAATACGCGCGTTCGCGCGCATGCACACACACACACACAAAGAAGAGGTAAAAGTAAAAAGTACAAGCATGAAAATAGTAGAAATAAATGAAGTGAATGTAAAAATAACAAAAACTTCCAAAGTTGAAACAAAAGGCAAAACCGAAAGGAAGACAAGAGAAACCCAAAAAAAGAAATAAACAAACACAACAACAAAAGAAAACATAAAGTTGATGAAAGTAAAGACAGAAAACAAAGCAAAATAGGAATGAAGAAGGGAAAAAAAGGAAGGGGGAAGAACGAAAGAAAGACAAAAAGAAAGAAGAAAGAAAGGAAGAAAGTAAGAAAGAAGGAAAGAAAGGAAAAAAGTAAGAAAGAAAGAAAGAAAGAAAGAAAGAAAGACAGACAGACAGACAGACAGAAAGAAAGACAGAAAGAAAAAGAAAGAGAAAAAAAAGAAAGAAAAAAGAAAGCAAGAGAAGAAAGAAAAAAAGAAGGTAATGAAAGAAAAAAAGAAGAAAAAAAAGAAAGAAGGAAGAGAAGAAATGAAAGGAAGAAGGAAAAGAAAAAAACAAAAAACAAGCAAATGATCATACGAAAAATGTCTGGGTTATATACACATCGTAGCTACCCCGACCCCGTATGACAAAAGTGGAAAAAGGGGAAATAAAGGAACAATTTAAAATAGCCAAAGAGCAGAAAACACACACACACACACACACACACACACACACACACACACACAAACACACACACACACACACACAAAGGCACACTGACACATATTAAACCAGACACAAACACTCCACACACACACACACAAACACATGCGCACGCACACACACACACACACCACACACACACACACACCCCACACACACACACCACACACACACTCTCTCTCTCTCTCTCTCGCCATCTCCCTCCCCTCTCTCTCTCTTTCT
>CM054162.1:35263276-35268276 GCA_028751875.1 Rapana venosa
CCCCTCCGGGGTCATAGGGGAACTGCAGTGACGAAGGTTGCACCAGTTGGCTCCATTTGTGACAGTTGTGGGCAAGTGCCTAGGTTGAAATAGTTTATTCTGTATAAAGTGACAGGTTACATGAGCTACTGTCTTTTCAAACGTGAAATTGGTTGTTGATTTATATAGTTTTAGAGAATGTGTATTGGTGGTCTAGAGGTAACACCTGCCTAGAAAGTGGAAATTCCAGGTTTCAAGTGTGTAGTGGTTTGATCTCCGTTTGTTCCTGGAACATTTTCCCCAACCACTGGAGTAAGTGGTGGTCTGGGTGCTATTTTTTTATAACTGAGAAGATAAACAGAGATCCCATTTGCAATGGCAATTTAGCGCATGTAAAAGAATGTACAGCAGCAAGACAGTTGTCCCTGTAAAAATAGCCACTCTGATAGCGAATCGAATACATATGTAGACAGGAAAAGAATTAAAAAAAACAATAGTTGGTGGCACTGCCCTTGTGGCGATAGGCTCTTTCCCCGAGGAGAGCAGCCAGAATTTCACGCAGTAAAATCTTCCAGGACATAAACGTGGTATACAAATTCAAAATTCAAAATTCACAGCAAACAGACTACAAAACTCAACAACAACAACAACAACAACAACAACAACAACAAGACCAACAACAAAAAACAGATAAGAAAATGTTCCAGCTGCAAGATAAAAATGGAACTGGTGCCAAGCCCTGCCCAAGCAAAATGTTGGCACCATTCTTTCTTGTCTGAGTACAAAGCTGGTGTGTATAATTGGTGAACAGGTGTCCATTCCTATCACTCTCTCCGCTGCAACGAATCTGTTTTAACGATTTCTACAGTTTCCAAAACGGTTGGTATACTCGTTCCTCCTCACCTTTGTCTTAATGTAAGTCTCTTCTCCTCTGCTTCGTTAACTCTCTCCAGGGTCATAGGGGAACTGCAGTGACGAAGGTTGCACCAGTTGGCTCCATTTGTGACAGTTGTGGGCAAGTGCCTAGGTTGAAATAGTTTATTCTGTATAAAGTGACAGGTTACATGAGCTACTGTCTTTTCAAACGTGAAATTGGTTGTTGATTTATATAGTTTTAGAGAATGTGTATTGGTGGTCTAGAGGTAACACCTGCCTAGAAAGTGGAAATTCCAGGTTTCAAGTGTGTAGTGGTTTGATCTCCGTTTGTTCCTGGAACATTTTCCCCAACCACTGGAGTAAGTGGTGGTCTGGGTGCTATTTTTTTATAACTGAGAAGATAAACAGAGATCCCATTTGCAATGGCAATTTAGCGCATGTAAAAGAATGTACAGCAGCAAGACAGTTGTCCCTGTAAAAATAGCCACTCTGATAGCGAATCGAATACATATGTAGACAGGAAAAGAATAAAAAAACAATAGTTGGTGGCACTGCCTTGTGGCGATTGGCTCTTTTCCCGAGGAGAGCAGCCAGAATTTCACGCAGTAAAATCTTCCAGGACATAAACGTGGTATACAAATTCAAAATTCAAAATTCACAGCAAACAGACTATAAAACTCAACAACAACCACAACAACAACAACAACAACAACAACAACAACAACAAGACCAACAACAAAAAACAGATAAGAAAATGTTCCAGCTGCAAGATAAAAGTGGAACTGATGCCAAGCCCTGCCCAAGCAAAGTGTTGGCACCATTCTTTCTTGTCATAGTACAAAGCTTGTGTGTATAACAGGTGAACAGGTGTCCATTCCTATCTCTCTCCCCACTGCACTGAGCTTGTTTTTAATGATCCCTACGGTTTCCAAACAGGTGGCATGATCTTTTCTCTGTGTTTTGTGTCTGAGTGTAGGCAAGAATGTATAGTTTAACAGTATACCTGAGCTACTGTCTTTTCAGGCTTGAAATTGGTTGTCGATATTTTCTTATCATTCATAGCAAATCTGGCGTGTAAGTGTGTGTATGTGTGTGTTTGTTTGTGTGTGTGTGCCTGTGTGTGTGTGCCTGTGTGTGTGTGAGAGTGTGTGTGTATGTGTGTGCATGTGCATGTGTGTGTGTCTGGGTTTATGTGTATGTATGCATAAGCACGCGTCAACGCTCAACGATAATAAAAAAAGATCAGACAAAACATCAACAAAAAGAGTAAATAAACAACAAAGTGCTTCAATTAAAACAAACCACGAAAACTATCCTAACCGAAACAAAAATTGCCTTTATTCAAAGAGAGCGTGGCCATGTCTGTCATTTTCAATCACTCTTGTCTATCATCTTTTCTTCTTCATGACCCATCTCTTTCCTGTACCATCTCTGGTGAGTGATTTCTTCAGCAGAGATACAACAGAATTCAGAGACAAAGGATATTCAGTGAGCATTTAGTAACTAGCGAATCATCAATACAATCACCCTTACCCCTTTCTCCTTCCTGCGCGCACCTTTCTAATATTAATTCCGACACTTCATTATTTTAATAAACAGAGACACTCTTGTAGGTCCCAAATCATATATACAAAATAAACAAAAGAACGTTTAACACACCCATGTTTTGATACTGTTATATTTAATCTTGAAAATTTCGCACACGAATGTACACATCCTGCTCCCTCCCTCACACGAATGCGCGCGCACATACACACACATACACACACGCGCGCGCGTGAGCGCACACACATACGCAGGGGAATACACATACACGCGCGGGCGCACACTCACGCACGCGCGCACACACACACACACTCGCACACGCACACACACACACACGCACACACACACACACACTCACTCTCTCTCTCTCCACACACACACACACACACACACACACACGCGCACACACACGTACACGCACACAAACTCACACACATATACACACACTGTGCATGTACACATGGTACTGCTGTTAACATCTGTTCTGTCAATGTACGTCACTCAAGTATAACAGGTGTCATGTCAGGTCTTATCGTTTTCTCTTTAGTAAGGAATGTCTTGGTTTCCAATTTGTACAGTTCCCAGATGCCTGGTACACATTTTCTTCTTCTTCTTCTTCTTCTTCTTCTTCTTCTTCTTCTTCTTCTTCTTCTTCTTCTTCTTCTTCTTCTTCTTCTTCTTCTCTTCTTCTTCGCAATTATCTTTCTTTGCAATTCTTCTTCTTTATCGCATATCTTCTTCGCAATTCTTCTTCTTCTTCTTCTTCTTCTTTTTCTTTTTCTGCTTCTTCTTCTTCTTCTTCTTTCTTCTTCTTCTTCTTCTTCTTCTTCTTCTTCTTCTTCTTCTTCTTCTTCTTCTTCTTCTCCTTCTCCTTCTTCTTCTTCTTCTTCTTCTTCTTCTTCTTCTTCTTCTTCTTCTTCTTCTTCTTCTTCTTCTTTTTCTTCTTCTTCTTCTTCTTCTTCTCTTTCCAATTCTTCTTCTTTGCAATTCTTCTTCGCAATTCTTCTTCGCAATTCTTCTCTCAATTCTTTGCAATTCTTTTTCTTCGCAGTTCTTATTCTTCTTTTTCTTTTTCTTCTATGCAACGTAACGAAGTGTTTATCATTCAGCAAAGACAAAACATGCTGCTTGTTCTTGATTGACAATTGCTGTAGAGTTATTTCGACCAAAATTGAGGTCAGGGTCAGTTTTTACAGGGAATTTGTCAGTCAGTGTCCACTTTTTGTGCTGAAATCCTCTCTCTCTCACCCTCTCTCTCTCTCACACTCACTCACTCATTCATTCATGTGGGTAACGGGTAAACCTAGTGGTTAGAACATTGCGCTCGCAATCTGACGACCAAGGCTCGATTCCCGTTCAAGGGGATATTTTCCCCTGGAGTTAACATCAGTGCAGACTCCACTCTCCCCAAAAGTCCTTTGGATTAGACTATACACCGAGGTTCTGTGTGCAAACGCTCGTAGAACATCTTGCGCACACGTTAAATCCTGTTACGCTTTTTGTAAGAGTAGGTCATTGTGTGCCGGTGGGAACAGATGACAGAATTTACAAAACTGCATGCACACAGGAACTGGATGTAAAAAGCACATAAGTGCTTTACATTATCCTCGATATAATTTATTTATTTATTTTTTTAAAATTCACTGTGTGTTTGTGTGCTCATGTGTGTGTGTGTGTGTGTGTTTGTGTGTCTGTGTGTGTGTGCAAGGGTGGGTGTGGGGGGTGAGTGTGTGTGAGTGTGTGTGTGTGTGTTGTATTGTGTGTGTGTGCGTGTGTGCGTGTGTGTGTGTGTGTGTGTGTGTTGTGTTGTGTGTGTGTTTGTGTGTGTGCGTTGTTGTGTGTGTGTGTGTGTGTGTGTGTTCTGTGTGCAGAAGTGGGGGTTGAGTGTGTGTATATGTTGTATTGCGTCAGGATGGTGTGTGTGTGTGTGTGTGTGTGTTTGTGTTGAGTGCAGGGTGTGTCTGTAATATATATATATATATATATATATATATATATATATATTATATATATTATTATATATATAAACACATGTGTTGTGTAGCATATATCATTCAACATCTACCACATATGTTCAACGAATACTGTTGCAATGCAAAATAATCAATTTTTAAAAAAATCCACGAAACTATGAAAGACGCTGTACACGGATAAAAAAAGTATAAACTGACCAAAGTCGCACTGTGTGTGTGTATGTGTGTGTGTTCGTGCGCGCGGGAGCGCGCGTGTGTGTGTATGTGTGTGCGTTCGTGCGTGTTTGTGTATGTGTGTGCGTTCCTGCCTGTGTGTGTATGTGTGTATGTGCGTGCGTGCGTGTGCGTGCGTGCGTGTGTGTGTTTATGTGTGTGTGTGTGTGTTTGCGTGTGTGTCTGCGTGTGCGTGTGTTTTGTGTGTGTGTGTTTGTGTGTGTCTGTGTGTGTCTGTGTGTGTGTGTCTGTGTCTGTGTGTGTCTGTGTGTACGTGTATGTGTGTGTCTGTGTGTGTCTGTGTGTACGTGTGTGTGTGTGTTGTGTTGTGTTGTGTGTGGTGTGTCTTGTGGTTGTGTGTCGTGTGTTTGGTGTGTTTGTGTGGTTTGGTGTGTGTCTGGTGTGCGTGTGTGT
>CM054162.1:35275776-35298276 GCA_028751875.1 Rapana venosa
TGTGTGTGTGTGTGTGGTGTGTGTGTTGTGTGTGTGTGTGTGTGGTGCGTGTGTTGTGTGTGTTTTTGTGTTTGTGTGTGTGTTTTTGTGTGTGTGCGTGTGCGCGCGCGCGTGTGTGTAGTATCTGTTTTTCGCGTGTGTGTTGTGAGTTTTGTGTATAATTTAGTTGATGTATATAAATGGTGTGGGGGGGTGAGCTGCGGTGGCATTTCCCCCCCGAACAGGAAGGAAAGGTGGTCTGAAAAAAAGCGTGCCCTGGAAGATTTATCGGGGATGCTGACTTTCGTTGACCAGTATGAAAAGATTTGTGCGATGATTTTGGGGAGAAAAAGAGTGTTTTTTTAGGACACCCCAAAGTGTGTAGGGTTTTTGGGTAAGCACAGTCAAAGGTCCTTTAAAGCGTTATATTATGTTTTTTTTTTCAATCTGTGTTCGATTTTTCTATAGAATATTTTTGGGCTGAATGATATTTGTCTTATTCCAAAAACGGTTGTACCAATGTTGTTTAGTTTTAAGAAGTGTGTGTGTGTGTGTGTTGGTCTTATTTGTTTTATTTCTGACGATTTATTTTTCTTTTTTTTCAAGGAAAGGGAAAATGAGCGCTTAGTAAAATTTTACATCCAGTACTGGTATGCGTTTTGGAGTTTTTATCATCCATTCCCACCGGATCAAGGGCTACTCTTCCAAAAAAGCGGACGAGTCTTAAGTTGTGTGTGTGTGTGGGGGTGTGGGGGTTTTGGTGTCTGGTATGGTGTGTGGGTGTTTAAAAAATGCCCTAGTGCATTCGCCACACAACCTGGGTTTATAGTCTACCCCAAAGGGCTTTTAGGTGAAGGGAGTTGCATGATGACAAATGAGGACAAACCCTCTTGAACAAAAATTCGAACCAGGTCAGCAGTGTGTGTGTGTGTGTGTTGTGTGTGTGTGCGTGTGGGTGTGTGTGTGTGTGTGGGGTGTGGTGTTGTGTTGTGTGGAGGTTTAAAATTGAACGGGAAAATTCGGTGAAAAAGAAATGTTAGTTTTTTGGGGGGGAAATAAATTATTTTTTTATCTATCTCTTTAATTCTTTGCCCTTTTTTTCATTTATTTCTTTTGAATTCCTTTTTTCTTTCTTTCACTTAAATTATCACAGAACTTTGTCTGTTTGTCTTGGCTTTTTTTTGTTTTGGGTTTAGTTTTTTAAAAAATTTTTTTAACCCAGGTTGATGCGATGCCATTGATTTTGTTGTTCCGTCTTTTTGCTTCCTTTGTTGCTGTTGTTCTGCTTTTTCTGCTTGTTCCTTTTTTTATTACGGGAAGTATATTGTTTTTTTTTTTATGGCTGGTTCCTGCTTTGTTCTTTTTTTTTTCATTTCTGGATTGATTTTTATTTTCAAGCAAATTTTTCTTTTTTGGCCTGCGTGTCGGGAGTGTTTTATCGATCTACATTTTTTCCTTATGTGTTGTATTTGATTGCTTATATTCATTTTGTTTTATTTCCTTGATTTCTTTTTTTTTTTCTATATTCTGTTTTTTTCTGATTCGTTTGTTTTTTTTTTTTCCTTTCTTTTTTTCTTTTTTTCCTTTTTTTGGCCCAGGCCAAAAAACTGTGTCAGTTTTTGATGTCAGCTAATTGCGAAGGCCTACATTTAAATGTTGTTAGTTGAAAAATGTTGTGTTGGTTGTTGTTTTAAATTCTTTTAGGCACCAAAACTCGTTTCCGGGGGTCGTTTTTTTGTGGGGTTAGTGGGTTTGTTTGTTTTCCTTTACGGGAAGACGCCCCTGAAGTGGGTAGGGTGCCTTTTGGCGAGGTATTGAAAACAGTCATACACAAAAAACTTTTCCCCGCGTAATTTAAATCTCACGTGATTCCCGGGTGGGATCAGAGGAGTCAGGTGTGACATGTTGGGTTCTGCCAGGGCGAAAGCTAGGGAACGCACAAAAACAAAACAAAAAAACCCCGTTTTGTATTCCTTTATTCCTGCCCTTTTTTCTTTTTTGTTCCTTTTTCAATCGATCTTCCTTTCTTTATTTGAATCAACCCATTCTTCAACAAAATGAACAAAAAGTATTTTTACGCCCGAAATCAAAGTAAAATTTATTTATCCCCCCCCCTGACGAATAGCTTTCTTTTTGGTATGTTCATCTTTTTCCCTGTCGAAATTTTTAGCTGAGTTGATTACCCAACATGCTTAAAGTTTTCCACCCCCACCCCTGCTTATATGACCCCAACCACGGAAAACGCGGCCAGGGGTCGGATCACTTTCCCCCGCTTTTTTAAAAGCACGAGCGTGGTTCCACTTGGGGTGCCCGTTGGCGCTTGGCTCAGTCGTCCCACGTTAGCCCCAAATGGGTACTGACAAGTTTGGGGTCGGGGAAGGAAAAAAGGCGGGGGGAGAGGATGGGAGCCCCTCAATTGGGGCCCCGGGGAAGCTGAGGACTCTGAGGCCTCGCTCCCCAAGACCGTAGGTTATGTGAAACCCTTGCCCTTTTTACTACAGAAGTACAAGAGCAGGATGTGCACGACATTTTTGCAAGTACCTTACATCGTGGGCAAAAGCGACAGAGGACCCTGAATAATTATAAAGTGATGATGATGAAAATGATGCGAAGACGCGACGACGATGTGATGATGATGATGAAGATGACGACGATGACGAGGGGGGGGGTGGTGTTTGGTGGTGGTGAGATGATGAGAAAAGAAAACGACACGACGAGACGATGATGTGACAATTAAAATGACGATGAAGATGATGTGATGGAGGGAGTGGTGGATGATGATGATGGTGATGTCGACAACGATAGCGATGATGTTGACGACGACGGGTATTGGGTGGTGGTAGTGGTAATGGTGGGATGGGGCATGATGATGTGATGTGACGCGACGGACGACGACGACAATGTGATAATGATGATGTAAGATGATGCTTGGGAGGAGGGGAGGGGAAACGACGACGATGAGTTTTGTGGTGTGAAAATGATAATGCGACGCGACAAGTGTGAAGACATGCCGAACATGATTTGGACGATCTCCACATGTGTGAAATTTTCACAAATTCATTGTGTTTTTCGCTTACGCGGAGGGGGAAATGAAGTGTTTTTGGCAAATTGGGTGGGGGGCCCTGTTAGTGGGGGTCATTCGTTTAGTCTGGCCTCTCGCAATGTTGGAATTCTTCAGACAAGTGTTCTGCTTTTTTTTTCCCGCTAATTGTTGTTTTTTTGGTTGTAAGGTGTTATCATTTTTTGTGCAGTGATACATTTGTTCCGATTATCTTTGAAAGAAAAAGGAGGTTATTTTGTAGCCGTTGGGCAGATGACAGGTGTTTTTGTGTGGTGTGTGGGGGGGGGGGGCGTGGAGGTATTGTGTTATGTGTGTGTGTGTGTGGTTGTGTTGTGTGTGTGTTTGTGTTGTGTGTGTTTGTTCGGTGTGTGTGGGTGTTTTTATTTATTTAAACCTTTTACTTATTTCAATATCTTATTTGTTTTATTCTTTTATGTCCGGGTATGATATAAACATATGTGCTTTTTTATCCCGTCCCCCGGGGTATGCTTGTGAAACTTTATATCCCTTTACCGGCACATAATGGCCAACTCTTCCCAAAAGGGAACGGGTTTTCTGCGCGGCAGGGGTGTGGTGTGTGTGTGTGTGTGTGTGGTGTGTTGTGTGGGGTGGTGGTGTGTGTTTTGGGGTGTGTGTGTTTAGGGGGTTTCTGTGGGCGCGTGTTGTAATTGTGTATGCGCGCGCCCGGTTTTTTTGCGCGCTTGAAGACGAAATCGGTTTTTTACAGTTACCTCTTTCAAATAATATATTTAAAAAAAAATCTACAGATGTCTTTTTCTGTAGGGTTTTAAGGAGGTCTGAAGAGAAAAAGTAAATAAAAAAAACGCTTTTTGACACAGATTAAGCAGAATAAAATTATCAAGAGCATATAATTTATCTGAAATTTTTTTTTATTAGAATTTAGTTTTGGCCGGGCTGTTAGCTTTTAGTATTTTTGAAAGTCGAAGGGATTCTTATTTTATCTTGTTTGAATTCCTTTATTTATCTTGTTTTTCTGACTCAGCCTATAACAGTAGCGAAGAGGTTGGCTTTTTTTTTTTTTCAAAGATAAACGCTACAGAGTTAATATAACTGAGTGTATGAATATTCATTTATTATGTTAGTTATCAATACTAATAACAATATTTATGTTTTCTATAAAAAGAAAAAAATGTCGCGTTGAATACAAGCCACATATGAGAACAAAAACCAGAAGGCAAAAATCTTCATTAAAAAATCTAAAGAATACAAATATTCATTTTAGAATTAAAAAAAAGGAAGAAAAATCTTATTTAAAAAAAGAGAAAAATCAAAATTCTTTGAAAAAAAATACAAATTTTACAAAAATTTTTTTAAAACCCCAAAAAAAAAATAAAAAAAAAAAATGTAAGAAAAAAAAAAAAAAAAAAAAAATGTATTAAAAAAAAGGAAAAATGTATTAAAAAAAGCCCCAAAAATAGAAATCCCCAAAGAAAAACAGAAAAAAATAAAAAACTTTCCAATCCCCCACCCCCCCCCCCCAAAAAAAAAACAACAAAAAAAACGGCAAAAAACCCAAAGAAAAAATTCTGTTTAAAGAAAAAGAAAACAACAAAATTTCTTTAAAAAAAACAAAATAATAGACTTTTATCAAAAAGAAGAAAAGAAAATTGTATTTTAAAAAACAGAAAAATCATTAAAAAAAAATGTATTCAAAACGGAAAAAAGAAAGTGTTATCAAAAAAAAACAGAAGAAAAAATCTTTTTAAAAAAAAAAAAAAAAACTAAAAAAAAAAAATAAAAAAACCAAAGAAAAACAGAATTAAAATCTTCTTTTAAAAAAAAAGGGAAAAAAAAAATTTTTACAAAGAAAAAAGATAAAACTTCAACAAAAAAAAAATTTAAAAATTTTTCAAAGGGAAAAAAACAAAGCCAACAAATTTTAAACTTTTAAAAAAAAAATTATATATATTTGTAAAAAAAAAAAAAACAAAAAAAAAGAAAAAAAATCTTATAAAGAAAAAAAAAATAAAAATTTTTTCAAAAAAAAAGAAAAAAAAATCTACAAAAAAAAAAAGAAAAAAAAATTTATTAAAAAAGAAAAGAATAAAAATTTTTTTTTTTTTAAAAAAAAAAAGAAAAAAAAAAATCTTATAAAAAAAAAATAAAAATAAAAAAAAAAAATAAAAAAGAAAACAAAAATTTTAAAATTTTTATAAAGAAAAACCCCCAAAAAATAAAATTTTATAAAAAAACAAAAATAAAATTTTATCAAATGAAAAAAAAGAAAAAATTTCCAGAAAACGAGGTAAACGCCCCATAAAGAAAAAAAAAAAAGAAAAAAAAAGAAAGGAAGATAAGAATTTAAAAGAGAAGAATGGAAAAGGAAATTTCGCAATTTAATTTTACTTTTATTAAAAAAAAAGCCACAGGAAAAGGAAAAAGAGTGAAAAAAAAAGGAAGGAGGAAAGAGAGGAAAAATGGAAGAAAAGGGAAGGAAAGGGGAATGTTTGGGGGAGGGGGGATATTCAGAAACTTTTTGGAAATATTTTAGAATTTTTTAACCCAAAAAATACCCCTTAACGAATTAAGATAAAATGGGGGGAAAAACACAACGTTTGTGTTTTTTCGGGAATGGAATGGTTGTCAAAAATTTTTTCTTTTCCCCCCTTTTTGGCAAAAAATGGGTTTTTTTAAGAAAAAACGAAAAAAGGAAATTTTTTTTTTCGTGTTTTTTGGCAAGGGTTTTTTTGGTTCTTTTTTCGTGCGTGGGTTTGGGGGATGGTTTTGGTTGGGTTTTGGGGGTTGGGGTTTACGAGTTAAATAAAAAAAAAGGGGAAAAAAATGAAAGAAGGGGGGGGAGGGGAAAAATGGGGAGGAAAAATAAAAGGGGAAAAGATAGCCCGCCAAATCCCCCGGAAAAAGGGGAAGCGGAAGAAGAGGGGTGGGGGGAAAAAAGGGGCACAAAGGGGGAAGGGTTTTTTTTTTAAAAAAATTTTAATTTTTTCCCCCCTTTTCCTTAGTTTAAAATTAAAAGTGAAAAAATTTTTTTTTAATCGTGCCCCATTTAAAAAAAACTTTTTTGTTTGGTTTTTTAAAAAAAAATGTGGAAAAATGTGTTTTTTTTTGTGTTTGGTTAAAAAAAAATTTTTTTTTTGGGGTTTTTTTTTTGGGTTTGGGGGGAAGGAAAAGAGGGGAAAGAAAAGAAGGAAAGGAATAAGGGAAAAGGGGGGAAGGGGGGGGGAAGGAGAGGGAGGGAGAGAGAGGGGAGAGAGAGGGAAGGTAGAGGGGGAAGGGGGGGAAAAGGAAAAAAGACAAAAGGGGGAAAAAAAGAAGACACAGGTTTTGTGTGTATCAAAAATTGTGGTACATGTGCGTGACAGGTGTGTGTGTGTATGTGTGTGTGTGTGTGTGTTTGTGTGGTGATGTGTGTGTGTGTGTGTGTGTGTGGACGATGTGTGAGAGGGGGATGAAGAAAAGAGACCGAGAGAAGGAAAAAGAGAGTGATAGAGAGAGAGAGGAGGAGGAGGGAGGGATAAGAGAGTGAGAGAGAGGAGAGAAAGAGATAGAGAGAGAAGACGGAATAGCAAACAGACAAATACAAGTACACAAACGACAGGACAAACAGTGAGACAGGACAGGAGAGAGACAGACGGGAGAAATAAAGGAGAAAGTGATAGAAGAGGAGACACAATGCGGGGAGAGGACGGCCACTTTTTTCCTTAATAAAACAATTTGCACATTCTGCTTTTACACCATCCTGTCCTTTAGTTATAAGGAAATGAGCTTAAAGCATGATGAAACAATATCTTATGATCAAATATAATTCGTAGTTATAAACAAAAATCAAACCATAATTAAACAAAGACTGTTCTATCAACGATTAGCAATCGCACTTTTATAGAAAAAAGAATAGGATGATGAAAAAAGAAACACTCCTGTGATTAATATTCATAGCCCTGATTGAACAAAGAAAATTAAAAAAAATAAATTACTTTTTTATCTCGGTCTTTGTTTCTATATGGGTGCGCGCGGCGCGACCGAGGCCTGCTCGCGAAGCGGAATTTGAGCGCGAACCCCTCGCGACGCCTAACAGCAGTTGTGCGAGCGACGAACTTTACCGCCGATACTATGGCGAATTCCTACGCGTTTGGACCGATTCAGATGGAGGATTGACAATAAAACAAGAAAAGGAAAGAGTGTAACACGATTAAAAAGGGAGAGATGTTGAGAGAGAGAGGGAGAGAGGGAGAGGTGAGAGGGGGAGGAGGGATAGCGAGAGAGAGGGATAGACAGATAGAGGGGAGAGAGATGTAAGAGTGGATTGGAGAGGGGGAAGAAGAGAAAGGTGGAGAGACAGAGAGGGGAGAAAGAGAGATGAGAGATTTTATTTTATTTGATATTTTTATGATACTTTTTATATCGAGGATAATGGAATAAGCACTGGTGCGCCTTTTTACATCCAGTCCCCGTGTGTATGCGGCTTTGTAAATTCTGTCATCTTTTCCCCACCGGCACACAATGGCTTTCTCTTATGAAAACTTTTGCTTTCCACTTACACTTCTGTGCCTGTGGTGAGTTTGTGTAAAAAGCCTTTGGGGTTGAAAGTTTAAAGGTTAAAGGGGAGGGGATGGAGGGGCGGGGAGGGGGAGGGGGCTAGGAGATTTTGGAGGGATGTTGTGATGGTGGTGGCAATCCAAGTTAGGTGTGTGTCTCAATCAGTTTGGTTGGGTGGCAAAGCAGACACTGTGACCGGTAGTACTTACTTACTTTTACGTTTGCCTTCCGCTTGTACTCTGTGGCATTCGCAGGGAGATTATAACTGTTCTGTCTGCTGCAGGCGGGTGCTGGTAGCTTGGAGGAGGGAAGGACAATCCATGGACTTTCAGTGTTTCTGCCACGAAATCACTCCAGCGTCGCCTGGGTCTACCTCTGGCCCTCAGGCCAGAGTACCTCAAGTTGTAAGCACGCAAGGCTAGCTGGTTTGGCGGCATCCATCCATGTGAGGTGCCCGAACCACTTGGTTCGTTGTTGTTCAATATGGTGTAGGACGGGTGTGGCTCCTACTACCATGTCTCTGATCACCTCGTTTCTTATCTTGTAGAGATAGGGAAAAGGGGCATTCAAGCTCCTTTGCCAATAATTTTACCAAACCTCTGCAACTTTGAGCCGATTCGGCTGCGCCTCATCGACTCAAAACTTGCGGCGTTTTAGTTAAAACTAGGCAACAATTTGGAATGCCCTTTCCCTATTCTCTTACTAAAATGAAAGTAATTACTATTTATTTTTGATGGGTTAAAACTATACAAATTATGGGAATTGATGCTATTACTGGTCACAGAAAAAAAGGAGTTGGAAGAGGGAGAAATGAAATGGGGTTTGGAGACACACACTCGCCGCTGTTTGAACTGACACACAATAAAGAGCGTCAATAGGCTTGACACTGATTACGAAGATTAATAGGTAGCGCTTAGGTGTCTCCCGTCCCCCGGTTAAGACATATTAGGACATGTTACTTACCTTTCCCAATTCACAAGGACTAGATAGAATCAGCTGATTAGTAACAGTGACGACATTTCGCTCGAAACTCTAGTGTTAGCACCGAGCCTAGTGTCTTGTCATTTCGCTAGTGTGAAGCAGTGGCTTGGAAGACGTGCGAGCTTTCATTAAAAAAAGTGTTTGAATTTATCTTACTCTGTACCTGCTTAGTTTGTTAGGTAATGTCAGATATTTCGTCAGAATATGAACAACCTCTCACCCTACCTAAAACACAGGATCTGCGAGCTTCTCAATGAAGATTAGGCATAACTGTCAGGTGCTGTTGCTGCTAACGACAAATGATGTGGTTCTAAAAATAGAAACGGTTACGCGTATCCGGTGGATATGACTGATGGTATTAGTTGTATATAACGTTTTTCATGCTTTCAATGCCTGCTTTCATCGCCTCGCTTCACTTCACATGTTAAACAGCCTGCACTGTTAAAAATCTAGTATTGGGTTTTTACATTACACAGTATTTAGGTCGACTGGTCTGTTTTGAGTGAGCACTGCCGACCGATCAGCCCTAATCGAGACTCATTACAGTTCCTAACCTGCCAGCGGCTGTCGAGGACCCAACAAAAGAATCACTCAAGCATGACGGACCTGGTAAACTGAAGCTCACCTAACACGGGTCTTTCCCTTATAGCAATCTCACCCATTATAACTGCATCTGGGAATACATGGTCGTTGCCTGTCTGGGTTTCCCGGGCACTTTTTCTAATCACAACTGTTTGTGTTTTCAAATCAAGTATATTCTTTTAAAAAATGGTGGAGAAGAATTTGAAATGCAGGATTTTACAGTTGATCCAAAACAGGCACTTCGCCTATCGACCAAAAACTTGCATAGTTTTATATAAAAAACTAAGCAGTTTACCTTGAATCGGCTTTTTCCCTATCTCTCTACTAAAAACTGAAAGTAATACTTATTTAATTTTGATGGGTTAAAACTATTAAAATTAAGGGATTTATGCTATAACCATATCTTATTAAACAAGCTTTATCAACAAACTTAGCAATAACTTGGCCAAGAATCTTATTAACAACTATTACAAGGAACTTACCAAGATTTACCAAGAACTTATCAAGAATTATCTAGAAACTAAAAAACAAGAAACTTTATTAAGAACTTGTCAAGAAATAAACAAGACCCTATCAACAACTTATCAAACTTATCAACAACTGTCAAGAACAACAACCATTATTTTACACAATATATATTTGATAAAGATAGACAACCTGAATTGCGATGAACTTGTTGATGAATCTACTGGTTCCTAGTCAAGAAGAAATAACAGATGAGAGAGTCTCCTGGAATAAAGAAGGAGAAGTTGTTCTCTCTTGCTGTTTGTTGTAAACAAAGATTACTTAGGAAAAACACAACTCACAGTAGAACAGTGCAGCAGTTATCCACCACAAGGACATTATAATATTTAATTAGGTATGAATCTCTTCTTGGAGCAAAGATAGTAAAAGCCTAGGGCATACTGTTATTGGTCTATATGTAAAGCAACAAGTAGGGTCTTTAATGTGGACTCAGAAGCTGACTTAGCATATGAACCTCTCACAAGATCTATTTTGTCTAGAACCTGGAGACAATTGCCTAGTGATAGTGTTTACCGTTTTGGTTCTCTGTTAGCACAGTAAAGCTGCTAGTTGCTAACTTTAAAACATATAAAATTTACCACAATGAGGATAGAAGATGGAGGAACAAAAACACACGATCCAACAGGAAAACCACAGGGAATGTTCAAGAACCAAGAGCAACCCTCCCTTCACATGTGACTCTGTAACAAAGAAACCTGGGAGAGTTGAAGCTGGCAAGAGGTTAGCAGTATGGAATCGACAGAAAAAACTTAGCAACCAAGCAAAGCAAAAGATTTATTGGAAAAACATTAGAAAAACAGGAGCCTATAGAAAACACAGAAAAAGACACAGCACCACCAAAACAAACATCAGTCTTTTGTAATATCTGGTTTTATCAGCTATGGGATTGGTATATACAGCCTATAGAGTATGGAGCAGAAGCACCAGCAAGACAGAAACGCGCAAGAACAAAAGCCAAATACCACACAACAACAGCCACAACCATTGCAAAGGCAAACAGCCTGACAACGATCCATTCAATATGTGAGTAATTTATATAAATTAAATAATTTATACTTATAGTAGAAATATGAGTTACACAACAGACTGCAGGTCAATCTGGTCTACCACGCTGCGTTTGATTGGCAGTCTTAGTGTAGGCTGTATAATATGTTAGAAAAGAGTCTTCTAAAAAAATGAGGCCGCTGATTTAGGAAAATAGACTTTTGAAGCAGCGCCAAGCTAGTTGTGGTTGTTGTAACAGCATCATTGCTACAAAGACTCTTGGTAAAGCAGGGAATCATTCCAGAAAATCTTAGTCCTTAAATAGAAAAATGGCTTCTTTAGTGATGTGGTTGTGGTGCTGTACTTAACGCATTGCTTTTACAGGCAGCAAACTACTTGTTTTCTAAGCTTCATACAGACGAAGAAATGAAGTGACATGATAAAGAATAGAACACTGAAAGAGCTCAGTCAGATTGCGAAAGAAAAGAATTGCTCAGTTAGACTTTATTAATGAAAACTTCGTGAACAAGGAACACATGATGCAAAAACATTTTCTGATGTTGACGGGGCAATAAAAGAGTACTACATTGTGACGGCAAACAAATATCTCCTATTACTAAGCCACAGCTTCGGATTATTATCAACCCACTGAAACCAGAAGAAGGCGTGATTGCTTTTATTGTGGTAGGCATGCAATAGTATATTTTCTTAGCACAGAAGGTTGGTTAAACCAACATGCAATTTTTTAGTTATTATATTAGACAATGGTTGCCAAACTTTATGATCTACTACACACCAATAAGGGTACGGGAAAGGACAGGCAGCTATTTAATAAACTGAGCATTGCAGCAGGAGAAGTTCTGAAGTCAGAAAGAAAGTGGCTGGCTAAACAAGCAATATGGCAGATCTATTTACCTGCACCAGGTCGCATTAATAGCCCCTCCTTTTTAAAATGAAGCCAAATGATACTCACCAACTAGACCTTTTATTATTACCACATGACACAATCAGAAGGAAAGGATGGTATAAGTATGCTCTTACTGTAGTGGGACGTAGTGCTTCTAGGTTATAAAGATGCAGACGACCCCTTACTGAAAAGAGTGCCACCGCAATGCAGTTGCTTTGCAAGAAATCTATAGTCGGGGCCACTAAAATATCCCAGAACTTATTCAGTGCGATGATGGTAAAGGTTTAAAGGAGCATTTAAATCAGTGTTACTAAAGCATGTTGTAGCAATAAAAGAGTATACCAGGTAACCAAGATTCATGCACTGTGAAGTTTTAACAAGCTGTTAGCAGAAAGACTGTTTGCCATATCAGTACCACCAAGAAATCATGATCCCAGGCACACGAAATACAGAGGGGTAATGAGACTGCCTGCAGTTTTTGAGAGCAATGACTCTGAGTTAACTAAAGCCAAGGATTAAACTGCAGACGCTAAACATAAAACAATACAGCAGCACATCCAAACAAAACCTTCATAAGCAACCACTAATACCCTTTTTGGGAGAAACTGAGATTCTGTAATGCTCTGGAGAAGCTGAAGCTCAGCGTCAGTCACAAACGTGCAAAAGATTCCCATCTGGAGCAATTGAAACTTATGAAATAAAAAAAGTTGTGGAGATGGATCCTCCTGTTTATTATTTGTCATTACCTGCACCACAGGGGCTTTTGTTAGAGAGGGGAACTGCAGTAGTCCACCTAATACTCGTCCCGTTCCGTAAGGTAGGCTACTATTTCATCAGAAGTAAGTGACTGTATGGTCTCATCTAACTGTTTTTTGTTACTACAATTTATGGGAACATCTTTGATAATACTGAAGTGGGTTGGACACTCTCTCATCATACTAACAACTCCTAGAATATTATTTAGCACCTCTTTTTTTGTACCATGATCAAGTTTTATTTCTACTTGCTCAGCACTGTAAAAGCAGAGACGAGGCATTGTACCACTACCATAGTATTTGATAAAGAGTAAACAATCCATTGTGAGTTTCAATCCAAATTTTTAGCTCGTATATAAATGATTAAAAAAATTAATTAATTAATTACTTTGTTCTCCAGTGTCCAAGTGCGTATGAGTGCTCTGGTGAAGAATATACTCGTTTTGTATCCTGTGCTATCAGTGTCTTTTTTCTAACCACAGTTGTGTTGATTTGGTGCAGGGTTGAGCAGAGCTTTGGGTTGTCATGATGAAAATAACTCTACCTTCAAAGGGAGCTCTTTGGTTATCATGACTGATGCTAGTTTTATCCACCTGTTTGCAACACACTTTTGCCTTTTTTATGACACCTGTTGGGCTTGCACCGCTCTATACATCTTGGCCCTCAGCCCAACATTATTCTTTGATAATCGTTGCCGTTTCTCATCTTCATTTTACAATAATTTTTTTGTTTCTACCGTGATGAATGCAAGGGACTGTCTTTTGAATAATCACAGGTGTCATACCATGACTCTGTTCCCAGCGCTACGTCTCTAACAATGTCTTTGTATATATATTCTGTGGGTAAGTCTAGGAGAAAGGCGTTGTTGTCTGTGTACAAGCCCTTACAGAGTATGTTTAGGCTTGAAGAATATTACAAGAACCCAGCTCACAGCTTTGACAGCTCCTGCTAACTAAACCAATGAATATGGTTTGTCTATTTAACCTGCAACTTCTATCATGATGCCATACAGGATGTTCTATGAAATTTGCCTGTAGTCTTGATAGCGTGGTTTTGATGTTGCTTTTTTGTTCGTTTTTTTTGTGACTAAATCTAACATCTTTTCTTTTTTGTGTGGGTTCTCCATTGTTTACAAAGCAGCTGTTGTTCAGAGCTTGAAGTAATCCTTTTCTGATGCATGCGTGCTTCGTTCTCAGAATCAGTGTTCTTCATGATGTATGGTTTCATGAATTGCTCTTGGTCAATCACAATGATACGTATGATCAGCAGTAAATTTAACCCATGCCTTAGGTAGAACTGTTAGCTGTCTGTGGACAAACTACTTGTCTGTCATTTAAGTTGGTCAAGCTCTGGTGGTTCTTTTGGAGATGTTTTGAGAATTCTGCAGCCATTGGGTCAGTCTTTGTGCGGGTCTATGTAGTTATGGGGATAGACTAAAATTTCTTCTAAGATCAAACCTAGTGACTTGATCATGGCACCATTTGTGACCACGCTTTTTAAGGGGGAGTCTCATCAACAGCAAAAGGACCAGTAAACAACTGAAAGTTGTTAGTGGTAGTGACTGACACATCGCCATCCATACAGATTGTTTGCTCCAGTACATGATGTAGGTAGAAGCTTTGCTTAGGATCATAGTCTCTAAAAATTTGTTGTTGGCTTACAGTAATGTGCTGATGCATATGATGCCACCACGCAGACATCCTCACTCATTTGGACAAGCATTGGCAGGTCAGACAACAAATCAATCTGCACCCCAGTAAACTTCAAGAAAGCAATCCCAAGACATTCCCGGTGCTGTGATTATAGTGTGTTGGGTTAGTTCCATAATGTTTCATTCCGGTCTTTCTGTAGTTCTCAAAAAACATCAGCAAGCAAACCTTTCATCAGCAAGTAGATTTCTGATCAGGTAATCGCCCATCGTCCGACACGCATCTTTTTCCATGCCCCCCCTGAGGGATGTGGGTAGTCATATCCAAAGATTCCCTTTCCGTCAATTGCTGAAAAATGCTTCTTTTGGGGGCAGCTCTTCTTCATCAAAAACTTTCCCTGGAAAAATTTCTCTAAGGATTTGACCCTTTTGCACGAGCTTTGTGTCAAGATTTTTTTGTAATTGGGGCAGTACTCAGTTATAAGACAAGGACTCTAGAGATCCCCTCAGAAAGTGGTGGGAGAATCAAGAAAGGGGGGGCTATTTAGTGTAAAAATCAGGTAAATTCTCTGATGAGGCAAAAGCAGAAGCCTTTTCCTTTACATTACTGCCTCATGATTAGGTGTGATCGTAAACCTCTTAGAATTTTGGGGGAAAAAGACTGGGAGCTTCCCTGTTTTGGGATTACTTTTAAATTGTAGAAATTTCACTTTTCTATGTGTGCCCCACGAAAATTACCAATGATTTTGGTCATGATTTTTCTTTAATATGGCTCCCCGCGGGGTTACCCCAAATCCAACAATGTGTGGCAGAGGGATATGTTCCTGGTCTTCCTTTTGGCATAATGATCTTGAAAGGTTTTTGTGTTTTAGAGTAGGGTTTTAAATTTTTTTTCCGTGTTAAGGAAAAAAATTAGCCGCTCGGGCCTCATAAAAAATGGCTCTGAGTGTCCCCCATTTTGATCTAAACCCCAAACCCATAAGCAAAGGGAAAAACTTGATTTATACTGAGTAAGATGTTTTAGGTATTTCTTTTTTCTACTGGTCCTTGGTATGGAAATATATTGACTCGAAGTCCCGCATACATTTCAAGGGCTCTTTTGTAACTTTTTTATATTCTTGAAGTACAACCTTGCTTCCCGGTCGGTGTGACAAAGTTCAGTGATGCATCAGCCTCACTCTTACAATTTTCGTGTTTGTCCAGCAGCTTGTGTGATGTAAACGAGAACTAACATCGTCTACAGAACTCTGGCTTTTGATGCTTTTTTTGTTGTATGCAATAAGTCTACTCATTTGTCTGATTATGGTATAATGGTACCATTGTCATTGCGAGTAACAAAAGTCCTACATGATTCTTATCAGGACTACCTACTGTAGGAGACCTTCTGATATCCCTCTCTCTCTCTCCCTCTTGGTCGTACCTTCGGATCCGATGATGACTGTTTCCTCATGTGTTGAGTCCCTCAACGGTCTTAACCCTTGGTTCTCTTGTTATCTTCCCAGTGTACACCCAATTAACACTAATTGGGGGGTTTAGTTTTCCTCAAAGGCATCAAATATTTTCACATTCAACAGGGAAGGTAATACCATAAGTCGAGCTTGTTACAATTTTCAGGATAGTTTTGCCACTCTCTCTGCATTCTTTGTTATAATGGAACAACCTGCTAGCCACACTACCCACATAAAGCACTTATCATCTTTGTATCTGTATGTTAGAACAGCCCGTTTTGTTACTATTTCCTATTGGTATGGGAATAGCTCCTCCAACACTGATAAACTTTGTTTGCTTTAGTTCTATGGCTAAGAACCTTACCAACTGCCCATCCTGATCCCCTCATTCTGCTGTTTCTGCTGAATATTCGAAGTTGCGCATCATCCTCTCTGCCCATTGCTGTGTTGAGCTCTTCAAAGCGTTCAGTGCCTTGTGTGTGGTTGATACATGAACAGGTTTAATTGTTCGTCTTTGTTTGCTGTGTTGTATAGAATTTCAGCCAAACCAACTGTACCTTTACTGGTGGTTCGATTGTTATCTTGTCTGGTAATTGTTTGCGATTGCATCATGGATACTGGCACAACGTTGCGTTTGTGTAACCCTCAGCTCAGTAGTCTGAAACACTTTGTCATATGAGCCTCACTAAAATCTCTAACATCATATAGTAAGAAAAAAAATTAATTAATTAATTAATTGCTTTCTGTTTTTTGTTTTTGCTACGGTATGAAGCAGTAAATCTACCAAAGGTAATTCCTTATCTCCTTCATAGAGTACTCAGCTGAGTATGTCCCAAGCAAGCTAAGATACCAACCCCTTTTTTATATTTCCCTTTTTTATTGAGTCAATGTCCACAGGCTTAGCTTTGTGTTCTTTGTTCTGGAGTCGAACTTTTGACGCTTGTAGTCATCGTAGTCATCCTGAAGACGCTTCAACTCCTCTCTGATAATGTGGAATCTGTTAGAGCTTTGCTAATAATGATCTGAAT
Organism: Rapana venosa; assembly: GCA_028751875.1. NCBI lineage: Eukaryota > Metazoa > Mollusca > Gastropoda > Neogastropoda > Muricidae > Rapana > Rapana venosa. The sequence goes on from CM054162.1 coordinate 35,292,190, forward strand.
GAGCTTTCTTTGGCTAATGTCAAGGCAAGGCAACACACATCAATGTTTTCTAGTTTTACGCATCAACCGTCTTCGAAAAGACTGATGGGACAAATTGAACAGGCTCCTGCTGTTATTGAAACAGAGCCAATGCTATAGATGCAGGAGCAGCAATTCAGTAACCGCCAAGAGAGCAATGCCTGTTCCTGCTGCGGCTGTAGACAGAGTTTGCTGTGACCTGTAGTAATAGAGCTCAACACAGTAAATGCCCTGATCTGTACCTACGCCCGCATTTTGTATACTTTGCTAGTTGTTAGCTCAAATTCATGCTGCATCTGTGTAATGTTTTTCAAACGAAAGTAATTACATTATCATTAAGAGGGTTCCTGATCTGGTGCACTAGGAACTTTAGGATATTTAGCGGTCATCATCTCTCTTATACTGTTTAAAAAAATGTGTGTAATTTTTATTGGTTTCATTCAGAAGTCCTGTAATGATTGTCGGGTAGTACAACATCTGTGTAATAGACTGCAACGAGGTTCAATGTGGTGTAAGATAGAGGGATGCTAATTGTGTTAGCTGTGGTGGGTCTAGGAGCAATTACTTTAATACAGGAAAGGTTCCCATCCAATTCATTGTCACTGCCGCTGTTCCGAATAGCAATAGCAAATCTGAGTGGCATCAACATCGAGGTCTTTCATAAATAGTTAATTCCCAACCATGAAACAATAAAGAAGCTCTTTCTTCTTCTGCACCATAACAAACACCAATGGTTACTGATCATCCATAGAAAAGTATGAAGGAATCGTAGCAATGTGGTTGATGGTTAGTCACTGAGTCTTTTCGATGAAGCAAGTAACGTGCGTTCTTCGGTAATGCTATTATCTCTACTCATTCTACTAGCTGATTGATAGGCTAGTGTATGTTTACTGTCCAGCATTTTATGGCTTACGAAAGTTCTGTCGGTGCATAGAGAGTGTATGGACTAATAAACTCAAACTTGATCTGCCAGTCGATGCTCGGTTTGAAATGCCAATTTTATTAGCTTTATATGTTACTTTGTAAGTAAAATCATCATCTTCTAATGCTTCAGCTTCAACATTACGCAAACCTGATCAAGTTTTAGGAAACAAGAGGTTTCTTAGATTCTTCTATTGCTGTACTCTGTAGTATCCATCAGTTGTATACTCAAAAAGCGTACACTTCACCAATCTCCCCATCCTTCTCAAACACTTGTACATCCCAAGATCTTTAAGCTCAATAGTTTTGGCATGTTTCAGTGCACTTATACAGGACTCGTGACCATGGTTACGTATGTATATAATTAGTATTTATATTATTTTATTTCAATGAATATGTAAAATTTTACAGTCAACTGTTCTTTTGTAGTACGTCTTTTGATTGTTATACAGAGTGTTTCATGGAACCTTCTTCTAGCACTTAAACTGAAGTTAAGTAAAGCTATGTGCAGGCATTTTCACAGTACACTTGCCCGTCTAGCTGGAAGGATTGTTCCTTTTAAAAGTAAGATCAGAAGGGAATGATGGGGGGGGGGGATGAAGAAGCCTTCGTCACCACTTGGTTTTTGTGTGTGTTTAACTGAGACAGGTGTAACAACAAGCAAAGAGTTTACTGCCAAGTCCATGGGTCTTTCACCGACATAGGTACTGTCCTCCTCATCACCGCCAAAGGTTACTTCCCAACCAACTCAAAGAACTGCCTAGGGGCTCAAAACCAAGCACTTCGCAAGACGATTGTGGCATCCTTAATAAATGCAGATGACTGATAGTTACTATTAGCTAGCTGGTTGAGTTTGCAGTGATACCAGCTGGACGAAAGAGCTCCTTTTCCATGTGCAGAATCATAATAACCTTCTTTTGCACAGTAAATTTATTAAACGCTCTAGTTCTATGATCTTCTACTTGAGCAGTTGTATGCAGCTAGGTCAATGTTTGTCCATGATACTGTGTATAAGACCTCATGCAAGCAACAGTTTTATGTTGACAGCGGTTGTCAAGTATGGCTAGTTTAACAGGTACACCTGACTGGACTTCATTGTTAGAATTATAAACATTTTATCTACTATAAATAAATAATGTATAAATATAATAACGATGCAAAATACGAGGCTGGATCTCACTATAACCCAAAGACTATGTATTTAATAAGACATAGATGTTGCTGTGTCAGAGACAATGTTCTTTTGAAGTAAAATTCCCAACCCACTGAAATATATTTAAACCCCCCCATTAAGGATGATGCCTGCGAAAGCAATGGTTGTCTAATCCAATACAGTTCTATCAAAACCATCTAAACAGTTGCTATCCAATGTGCAACTACGGGCTGTGGGGTGTTCATAATTGCTGACCACTCAACATGAACCAACCAAACCAGCTAGTAAAGTCTGAGTAGCGGTTTCTTGTGTACTATCAGTTTTAGGCGTGTGCTATCTGAGCTGCAGGTCTCCACTGCCCCCACTGATAGTAACTTCAATCCTTTAATAGTAGGATTACATGAAGCGTATGAGAGCTGTGCACTGAGTTTAATATTGATTCTAAGACGTCATTCAGACAAGCACAGGACAAAAATCATGCATGGGACTCTGTATTTGTGGGGTGCACAGGAGGTATAACTATACCTGGTGGCCGCCAAAACATCTTTCTCACCGCGTCAAGAGTTGTTCTTGGTTCAATAGAGCAAATTGCATATGTATCATGACAACTTTTTAATTCTGATACGAGTGAAGGGTTAACCAAGACCAGGATTAGAGAGGATAATACTCTTTCGAACCTATGTGTGGGTGCATGCTGTGCACAAGGCAACAGACAAGGTCGAGTAATTATTGTGGCACTGGGTTTTGATGCGACAAAAGCATTTCTTTCTAGCAAATCTTGAAGACATATTAACTGTCCCGTTGACACTACCATCAAGCCATCAAGCATTATCAAGAATGTTCTTCACTAAGCACGGTCTAAGGTAGACTTGTGGCTATAGGACAAGGTTTTAAAGGCGCCTTCCAACATGCAGTTACAAATAGGAACAATTACCAACTACAAACAACAAATATTAATTATTTGCCTGGAGATGATGTGCTGCTTGGAAAAAATGAAAGTGTAAACAATACATCATCAGTAGTATCAGTAGTAAGTCCGACACAAGAAACAAGTGTAGTAAGTCCGACACAAGAAACAAGGGAAAGAACTACTACCCCCACCACAGAGCAAACAAAAAAATTAATTATTCCCCTTGTAAGAGACAGTCACTATGATGAAAAAACTGCTTTAACCAATTAATACTTGTTTTAAGCGGCCTTGCTTATCTTTATTTTAGAAAGAAGAAAACCAACAACTAAAACCAGTAACGCCCATAAATGCTCTGCCTTAAATCCCACAACTTTTCCTGCTGTTGATAATAGCCAGCTAACAACAGAACCAATTATACCAGGAAGTGCGTCGCCAACTTTGTAGGCTAATTTTTTTAATACTCAGCTCAGTGGCCGAGTTGTTTCCTAACCCACCTGGCCTGTGGTGCGGGAAGAGGTGGGTGTGGGTGCGAAGTGTCTTCCTGTCAGCGCATACACAAGTGTGCTAATAGCGAAACCCAATCTGTAATTATACTGACAAGGTGGTTTATGCCTTGCTCGCGAAACAGTGTACGGATTTCGTTTCGGCCTAATTTTGTGTTTTCATAAAGAATTCGGTTATTTGTTTCTTTTATTCTGCTAACCTGAGATGTAGTTGTTGTCTTTTATTGTTTAAGACCTCTAATCTGCTTGGCGTTCATCTTGCAAGATTTTAGACGCTGTGTGATTCTTTCTTTACTTCCTGGTCCACGGTGCATCATCTGCTCTGCTAGCTTTTTCTTTCTAATCTTTGCGTGAGTCTACAACACATAGCTTTGCTAAATTATCTATCCGTTCGCCTCAATACCTGTAGTGCTTGATTGAGACCCTTTATTTCTCGCATGGAAGGGTTGATCATTTATTGTTTTCAAGTGCTGTGTCTTCGCCTGCTTGTGTGAAGCTACTTTCCAACTCTAGAATAGTTTCAGTTGTTGTGTTTGCCGACTGCTAGTCTCAAGTCGTAAGACTTCATGTTTTGTTTGGTAAGTTTTGTTCAGCATTTTGTAGTTGTGCAACAGCTTGTGTAGGCAGTCTGGTAGTAGGTTAGAGCATCCACTAATACCAAGGTTTACTCTGCAAAGCAACACTTAGTCTCTGCTTGAGTGTATTTTTTGCGTAAAAACTGATTTGGGTTATTTTTCTTTGTTATAATACCTTTGTCCTGTGCCGGTTACAGCATACAGATGTTTTGTGTTGTCCATATCAATAGTCCAGTAGGTCTATTCCTTCTGGCGTTGGTTGTCCCAAACTTGTGTGAAAATCTTAACCCTGCTTGTCTAAGAATTCTCTTCTGACTGAATTTAAGGGTGCTACAATTTGCCGCTTCACCCATATCATCAGCTGCGTAAACACATCATCCCATAATCTATATCCATAGGCTTCCATTATTCTATTATTGTTTTTTTTTAATTTGCTACTTATAGAAAAAAGATGGCGCAACAAACATATGGACAAATCCTTGGATCCATACAGACGTTTAAAGATCCCTTAGGCATTAAAGGAAACAGACAGAACAATCGTTATTAAAAACAACCCCTCCACTAATGATGAAAATCAGATTCTGACTGTTAGGTTTCTAATTTATGAAAGATGATTCATTGTTCAGGCACAACTAGGCTTGCTTTTCAGATAAAATAGAGTCCTGAGTGATCCAAACAGAAGTGTGTAGCAAACTTAGGGTAGGGCTATTATAAAAAAGATAGTGTCAAGCTAGAAGGCAGGGAAGTGCTATCATTGACCAATGCCGACATATTCTTGACCTATACTGTTTTATGATGACAAAAAGAAAAAAGAGATGATCTAATTTATCAAGGCATGCAGATGATGAGTGGGCTAAAACACAGAGTAGGTTCTGCTTGATAAGGAAACAGAAAAAAGATGCTGACATAGCAAAAGCCTATGGTAGAACAGTATTTGTATTCCTCTTGCCTTTGAACTGCTCAGCTCTCACATGCCTTACTATCAGGGTTCACACAGAGACAGACTGTCCCGTATGAGCACCTTAATGACAGTGCTCGTGTTATTACATCCACTGACCCTGACGCAAAGTACAAAATATCTAGTAAATATCCTTTAAGTATGATTTGTCCAATCACCCTGAGCTTGCACGCTTGCTTGCACGCAATATCAGTCAAGGCTTGCTATCTATTATGAAAGAGTGCTTAACCATAGTAACATAATGAAGAGTAAAGCAGATACTGTGTGGAACATAAATCGAACAACACGGCAAGATCATTAAAAGGAATATTAATGGTGTTTGAAGAACCAACCACCCCCTTTTTCCCAGATAAGTGAGAGGTTCATAATCCGGTATTAAAACATTTATCATGTCCATAGAGGGGCCTCCAATCAAGTCTAACGTCTACGCCTACAGGCTATTTACCATATCAACACTTATGAGGTAAAAAATACTTTGGTTCTGGTCAACACAATGATACAACTAACTGGTGTTACAAAAACAAATCTTTACATCTACAATAATGTTAGGCTTCATGAATACCAACATCTAAATATCCATTGTGGGTTTGACTTAAGATCAACAGATGAGGATAAGCTGCATGGTTCAGAAGACGAATGAAAACGGCTCAGAAGAGATATCTATACCAAATAGAAAGAGCAAGAAATGATGAGCCCATAAAAATATAATCTATTTGTAGTGATGGAGGCACAGCACAACATAGAAGGAAATAGACTAAAAGAAGTTGTTTACTGATGGACCAGCTAAGTTTTTCTACCAAAAGAACACACTGCTCTCTAATATGCGGGCAGACTGGCTGGGGCAAGACTGTATTTGTTTTGGATTTATTACAAACAGTGAACAAAAATCAATTCGAGTTCATTGTTATATTCTGTCCACACTACAACACCAATAAAACATACAGAGAGAGAAAATTTATTTGGACAGATGAGAATATATTTATAGTCAATCCCTCTGACAGGCTAACGATGTTTAGAATACTATTACAGACTGTTTTGAAAATAGCAGA
>CM054162.1:35303276-35307073 GCA_028751875.1 Rapana venosa
TCTGTGTGTGTGTGAGTGTGTGTGTGTGCGTGTGTGCGCGCGCGCGCGACAACACATGTGCATGTATGCGTGTATATGCGTGTGCATTTGTGAACATGTATCTGTATCTGTGAGTGACCAAGGGAGACACATACAGAAAGAAAGATATATATAAAAAAAAACAGACATAAAGACAGACACCAAAAAAACATTCACACACACACACACACACACACACACACACACACACCAAATAAGAAACCCAAAAATTCTTCAATCTTGGACAATTTGTTACTCGCACCGCCCCGAGAGAAAGAGAGAGAGAGAGAGAGAGAGAGAGAGAGAGAGAGAGAGAGAGAGAGAAGAGAGAGAGAGAGAGAGAGACAGAGAGACAGAAGACAGACAGACAGACAGACAGACAGTCAGTCAGTCAGTCAGAACAGAGACAGAGAGAAAACAGAGAAACAGAGAGAAAAAACAGAGAGAGAGAGAGAAAACAGAGAGAGACTGAGAGAGGCAGAAATGGAATGAAAAGGAAGAGAAAGAAAACTCCATTGGGTAAAACCTCCGCCTGGTCTCAATTTCTTTGAGTGCCTTTTTCGGCACCTGGACTGAAATATGCGCGGATATACGCGGCTGGCTTTTGTAGGCCCTGCCCTTTCTTTTCTTTCCCCCTTTTTTTTGGGGGGGGGGGAGGGGGTAAGGAGAGTTGGGTTTTTTTTTTATACCCCAATGTCTGTTGAACAAATAGCAACCCTCATTTTCGAGATAGTATTTGCCTTGTCGCACGTTTCTCTTTTCTTACATTTGCCTTTTTCTTACATTTGTCTTTTTCTTACATTTGTCTTTTTCTTACATTTGTCTTTTTATTACATTTGTCTTTTCTTACATTTGTCTTTTCTTAAAAAAAAGACAAATGTAAGAAAAAAAAGGGTGAAAGGGTGGCGCAGCGCTAAGAGGCGACGCGTTCTCCCGCTCTCCCCGGGGAGAGCAGCCCGAATTTCACGGAGAGAAATCTGCCGTGACTTAAAGTGTATGAAATAAAATCTGAGCGCTATTGATTTGTTGCTTTACAAGATTCAGCGCTATATAAATTCCATACATTATTTTTATTATTATTATTCTTACATTTGCCTTTTCTTAACTTTGTCTTTTCTTACATTTCCCTTTTCTACATTTTCTCTTTTTCTTACATTTGCCTTTCTTACATTCTCTTTTTTTTACATTTGTCTTTTCTTACATTTGCCTTTTCTTAAATTTGTTTTTTCTTAATGTTGTCTTATCTTACATTTGTCTTTTCTTACATCTTTCTTTTCTTACATTTGCCTTTTCTTACATTTGCCTTTTCTTACATTTGCCTTTTCTTACATTTGCCTTTTCTTACATTTGTCTTTTCATACATTTGCTTTTTCTTACATTTGTCTTTTCAGACATTTCCCTTTTCTTAAATTTGCCTTTTCTTACATTTGTCTTTTCTTACATTTCCCTTTTCTTTTTCATTTGTCTTTTCTTACATTTCTCTTTTCTTGTATTTGTCTTTTCTTACATTTCCCTTTTCTAACATTTGTCTTTTCTTACATTTCTCTTCTTGTATTTGTCTTTTCTTTACATTTCCTTTTCTTACATTTGCCTTTTTCTTAAATTTGTCTTTTCTTACATTTGCCTTTCTTACATTTTTTTCTTACTTTTGTCTTTTCTTAAATTTTTTCCTTTTCTTACAGCGGCCTTTTCTTACAAAGACCCTTTTTTGGTTGCTGTATCAATTTGATCTCCTGTTGCTGTTTTCGGCCCACTCATTTCCTATTTCTAACTGTAGCAGGCAAGCTTCCTATGTGTATCCTCAGAGCTCTCTCGCTGTGTGTGTGTGTGTGTGTGTGTGTCTGTCTGTCTGTCTGTCTGTCTGTGTACACATACATAACATTTTACAGATACGTTAGAAGCCATTGCTATCGCCATTCTTTGATTTGTTGCTTTACAACATTCAGCCTATATAAATTCCATACATTTTATTAGTATTAGTATAGTAGTATAGTAGTAGTAGTAGAAATGTAGTAGTTATAGTAGTATATAGTAGTAGTAGTATAGTATAGTAGTAAGTATTCAGCTGTATGGTTAGTGCATGGACAACACAAACTTAGCTGCTTTGTTTGTTTTTTTTGTTTGCTCGTTCGTTCTTTCGTTCGTTCGTTTGGTCTTTTGTTTGTTTGTGTCTTTTGTTCTGTCTTTTGTCTTCGTTTGTTCATTTGCTTGATGTCTGTTTTTCTCTTTTGCGCTTGTTTGATTCTTTGGAGGTCCCTTGATTTTGAGAGTAACAATGTTTTTTTAAGCATTTGGCATGGGTTTTTTTTAACCATTTTCTTAAAGATTCTTTCTTCTTTTCTTCCCTCATTCCTTTCTTTCCTTCCTCCCATCTTTCTTCCTTCATTTCTTGCCTCCATATCTCCCTAGCTTTAAGAAAACACCCAGCTTTTGTACGGATGGACCTCAATAAATCTCAAACACCCAAAACCTAATCAAATTTGTTGGAGAGAGAGAAGGAAAGCTTGTATGGGGGGAAATCCTTTTCGCTTTTTCTCCTTCACATACAATTGCGCTGTGGCGCTTTTTGGGGATTCAAGAATGAGATCCCCAAAAAAAAGGAGGGAGGGTTGGGTGGGGTGGAGAGATTGAGAAAAGGATGGAGGGGGAGGGAGTGGAGAGTATGATTGTTATGGCCCTTGGGTATATTAAGTAAAATTCTGATGGGGGTGAGAGAGATATTTTTATTTATTTATACTTTTATTCGAAGAGAGAGAACAGACAGACAGAGAGACAGAGACAGAGAGAAAAAGACAGACAGAAAAGGGAAGGGCAAGAGAAAGGAAAGAGGGTTGGAAGAGTTAGTGTGTGTGTGTCTTTCTTTAATTTAACGTCTGTTCACTCAAGGTGGTATTAGACCAAAGATAAAGTGTTACTCTATATGAGAACGTGTGTGTGTGTGTGTGGTGTGTGTGTGTGTTGTGTGTGTGTGTGTGTGTGAGTGTGTGTGTGTTGTGTGTGTGTGTGCGTGCATTCGTGCGTGCGTGTGTGTGTGTGTGTTTACCCATTAATGTCTGTGCACGAGATGAAAGAAAACAAAAATACAAAGAAATATGGAGGGACGGGGATGGTGTGTGGGGCATTGAACAGCTTAACTTGCAGCAAGAAAAATTACAAAAGTTTGCCAACAGGCTTCTAACTAAACAACTATCTCCAACATAACCACATTATCGGCATTATGTTCAAAATGACATATTTGAAATCTTATCTACAACTGTACCAGAAAGAATGGTCGAATTATTCACAAGAAGAATGACATGCTAGGTGATAAGTCAGAACCACAAAGACAAGTTATCTGTTACAGAATTTAGACCTAAAGCATCCAATCTGAACCTGTAGATCAGACTTCCCACCGTCTGTTATGAAAATAACACTCTGACACTTAATGAATGTTCACGTAAATAATACTTCGTTGGCTGATGACGCGGTTCCAAGAAGCTTTTTTCAGCAGAAGTATGCCCTCCTGAAGACTGAGTGGAAGGTTTTATAGGTGCTGTAACTTCAAGTCCGTTCCAGGCAGCAGCTTTGGCTAACTGGGCACTTTCTCATTGCCGTGGATTCCACTATGTACGGAATCCAGCAAAAGCAAGGGTAGTAAACCTCGTAAGGAAAGAAAAAAGTATAGGAGACAAATTTCAATGATTAATTCCCTCTTACCTTAGTATTAAATGCTTTTAATGCTTGCAAAACCGACTTAGAAAACGATACAAACAGCACCTTAAATATATTGATATGCAGAT
>CM054162.1:35307573-35337573 GCA_028751875.1 Rapana venosa
GCGGCGCCCATCTCCTCTCCCTCGCTGCTTTGCCTTCCCTGACCCTAAAGAGGGCGGGTACCCATTTACAGCTGGGTGAGCTGGAGGACTGTACTGAAACCAAGGCGCGCAAACGGCCACCCATCCACTCGCTAACCACGTTTAATGCTGCTTAGCTGTATCTTGGGGAAAGCGAGTACTCTGACCACTGAGCTAACACGTCCCTTTTGTTTGAGTTCTCTCCCCTGGACTATGATGTATTATGTGGTTATAATGTTGTTGTTGTTTTTTATAGCAAAAACTCAACCATGGATTCACATGCAGTACACACTTTCTTGCCTAAGACTCTTAGGTATCTCGTACAAAGACCACATCACAAATGAAGAAGTCAAGAGACGCATCCGCAATGAAATCGGGTCCTATACTGACCTTCAAACACTCGTCAGACAACGAAAACTGAAGTGGTTTGGTCATGTCACACGCTCCTCTGGTCTTGCTAAAACAATCCTACAAGGCACAGTGAGGAGAGGAAGAAGAAGAGGCAGACGAAGGAAGAGATGGGAGGACAACATTCGAGAGTGGACAGACATGGAGCTGAGAGACACCCTGAGGGCGGCTGAGAGACGCGAGGACTGGAGAAAGGTGGTTGACAAAGCTTCGAAGGCGCCCCAAAGGATTCGGAATCTGAGGGATCGGTGACGGTGACACTTTCTTTACATGGAGGACGAGTGGAAATATGAGATCCTGGCTTGGTATTTCTGAAAAACAACAGCAACAATAACAACAAAGTAGCAGCAGCAGCAGCCACAACAAAAACAACAAATACAACAACAAAGCCAGCACTTAGTGCAACATGTATTCACCTACTCATCAGTTGATTGACTCATAGTTTTACATAGTTGTTAATTCGTGTGTGTGTGTGCCAACCTATTTATCTATCGATCTATCTATCTATTTATTTATCTATCTATCTATCTTTCTTTCTTTCTTTCTTTCTTTCTATCCATCTATATATCTATGTATTTACCTGTCTGTCTGTCTGTCTGTCTGTCTAACTATCTATCTACCTACCTACATATATATATATATATATATATATATATATTTATATATATACCTATCTATTTATCTATCTATCAATCTGTCTGTCTGTTTATCTATCTATCGTCTGTCTGTCTGTGTGACTGACCGTTTGTCTCTATCTATCTGTCTATCGATCTATCGATCTATCTGTCCATATATGTGTTTACCTGTCACTCTCTCTGTCACTTGACCTACCTCCTCCACATTTTTGTCGTCTTTTTTCCTCTCTTCCTTTCTTTCCTTTCTTTCTATCGTTATTCCATCCTTCTCCCCTGTTCATTTGTTTCATTCTTGCATTTTCTCAATGTTCTGTTCCTATCTGTTTTTTATTCTACAACTTTGTTTCTCTCCTCTTCTCTTCTTCCTTCTGCATTTCAGACGCTGTACACCTGAAATGAAGAATGTCTGTTTCCCATTTCTGAGAGGTGTCGTGTGCATGCTATGACAAAAAGAAGAAATAACATGTATTCTTTCTTTCATTCGTTCCTTCCTTCCAACCTTCCATCCTTCGTTTCTTTCTTTCTTTCTTTCTCTTTTTCTTCCTTCCTTCCTTCCTGCCTGCCTGCCTTTCTGTCTTTCTTTCTTTGTTTCTTTCCTTATTTTTTTATTTCTTCCTTTCTTCTTTCCTTCATTCCTGTCACTCGTTCTTCCGCCTTTCGTCCTTCCTTTCTTTTTTTCTTTCTTTCTTTCTTTCTTTCTTCCTTCCTTCTTTTCTTTCTTTCTTCCTGCCTTTCTTTCTTCCTTCCTACCTTTCTTCTTTCTTTCTTCCTTCCTTCCTTCCTTCCTTTCTTTTTTTCTTGCTTCCTTTCTTCTTTCCTTCCTTCCTTTCTTTCTTTATTTCTTCCTTCCTTCCTGCCTTTCTTCCGTCTTTCTATCTTTTCTCCTTCCTTCCTTCCTTCTTTTTTTCCTGCCTTCCTACCTACCTTTTGTTTCTATCTTTCCTACTATCTTTCTTTCCTTGCTCGTCTTTTTCACACCCTCACTTTCAGTGTTGTGTTCGTATCTTTTTTCTTCAACAACTTCGTTTTTTCTCTCCTCTTCTCTTCTTCCTTCTGCATCTCACACGCTCTACAACTGAAATGCAGAATGTCTGTTGCCCATTGCTGAGAGGTGCCGTGTGCATGCTACGGCAAGAAGAAGAAACAACATGTCATTTGATTTTCTGTCCAATCCACAGGTCAGGAATTAAATGAGTGACAGACGTGTCAATTGCAGGAAGGGGTTATGTCCCTTTTTTTCTATCATTTTGTCCTGTTACTGTCTGTTTAAAGATGTTGGGAAGCAGAGGTACAGTACGTGATTGAAATGTGTGTTTGTTCTTTTACGTTGATTCTGTTGATCTGTGTGGTGTTTCTTTCCCTCTGTCTGTCTGTCTGTCTGTCTGTTATTATTTCTTTCTTTCTTTCTTTCTTTCTTTCTATATATTTTTCTTTATCCCTTTGTTTGTTTGTTTATTTATTTCTCTCCCTCTGTCATTCTTTCTTTCTTTCTTATGTTCTTTTCTGTCTGTCTGTCTGTCTGTCTTTCTTTCTTTCTTTATTCTTTCTTTTTTCTTTCTTTCTGTCTTTCTTTCTTCAATATTTCCTTTACCTGTCTTTCTTTATTTCTTTCCCTCTTTCCTTTCTTCATTATTTCCTTTACCTTTCTTTCTTTCTTTCTTTCTTTCTTCCTTCCTTCCTTTCTCCCTTCTTTCCTTCTTTCCTTGTTTCTGTCTTTCTTTTTTTTCTTTCTTTCACACTTTCCCACTTTCTTTCCTTCGTTCCTTCTTTCTTTCTTTCTCTCTGTCTGTCTGTCTGTCTGTCTGTCTTTCTTTCTTTCCCTCTTTCCTTCCTTCCCTTCTTTCGTTCATTCCTTCTTTTCTTTCTGTCCTTTCTTTCTTACTTTCTTTCTTTCTTTCATACCCTCTATCTTTCTTCCCTCCTTCCTTCCTTGCTCATCAGCTTCATTATTTAATTAATCCTGCATCTCACACGCTCTACACCTGAAATGAAGAATGTCTGTTGCCCATTGCTGAGAGGTGCTGTGTGCATGCTACGGCAAGAAGAAGAAACAACATGTCATTGGATTTTCTGTCCAATCCACAGGTCAGGAATTAAATGAGTGACAGACGTGTCAATTGCTGGAAGGGGTTCTGTCCCTTTTGTTCTATCATTTTGTCCTGTTACTGTCTGTTTAAAGATGTTAGGGAGCAGAGGTACAGTACGTGATTGAATTGTGGGTTTGTTCTTTTTGTTCGTTGTTTCTGTGTATATGTTTGGGTTTTCGTTCATTCGTTCTATCTTTCTTTCGTTTGTTTTCTTTCTTTCGCTCGTTCGTTTTTTCTTTCTTTCTTTGTTTCCTTGTTTTCTATTTTTCCTTTTGATTTTCTTTCTGACTTTCGTCATACATACTGAGACGGGATGTAGAAAAAACCTATGCGCATATGGGCGTTTAGTCCATTATCCTTAAAACACACACACACACACACACACACACACACACACACACACACACACACACACACACACCACACACACACACACACACACACACGCACACACACACTGGAAACTCACCTGCACCACCACCACCACCACCACCACCCTCACACACACAAAAACCAAAGTACAAATATCGAAACAAAATAGAACAGAACCATACTAAATCCTCTCCGTGTCATCGTTTAGTTGGCTTCTTACCCTGAAACTAGCTGATTAAAAACGAACACAAAAAAGCACAGATGACATAAACGTAGTAAAAAAAAAGATGTATATTCTTCTAGACATACACTAGTGCCTTCAACAGCCAAGTTTCTATTGCCCTACAAGGGTGTGTGACCTGTGTGTGTTTGTGTGCGTGTGTGTGTGTGTGTGTGTGTGTATGTGTGTACATTTGGACTTGATGGAACTGTTCATTGTTACTGATTGTATGACTGTGTGAGAATGAGTTGAGTGCAAGCGCTTCGATTTGTCTCTGCAAGATATAGTGTTATATGAATTCCATTTATTATTATTATCTTTTTGTGTGTCTTTCTCTCTATCTCTTTGTTTCTGTCTAATTGTATCTTTTTTCATGTACATAATAACTTTTTCTCCTTTTTAATCGCACATCTTGCTGAATCACTCACACTTAAACATCCGACTCAAAACAGCATTGATTTTGAATATATTCACAGATTTTCAAAATGTGCTGTATGCGGTAAGGATAAACTAGATTGACCATTTTGTTATGTAACATACTTTTATTTGACAATGTTGCTTTCCATTTATGTGTCAGTTGGAAAACACTCGATATTATTTACAGAAAGAGAAATTATAATAAAAAATTACAGAACATGAAATAAACCATACAAACAAAAAACGTTATCAAGAGTAAAATTACAAACTAATCGATCTTTTTCACTCTACAGTCGCATAATGTAACTTTACATTAAGTGCCAATAACTCCCAAACGAAAGATCAAAACTACCACCCAAATAAACGAAGCTGCATACGATTTACTGGTGTGTCCAAATTTAGTAACACAGCGTTGCGCGCGTGCTAGCTCCGTAAGGGAGATAATTATGTACGAAATTTGAAAAAAAATAGAGTGTAGACACTAAAACATTTTATAGCGTTTAGACTTTGTTTTTTGAGTCCACCCTGAGTTTTGTACATGTCTACATGAGTTTGTTGTTTGCTTTACGTGCGAAGATAATACTGGAATGTTCAATGTATAAAATGCGGTAGCTTCGAGGTTTTGGGGGAAACAAACTGACAGACATCAGTGGATCGGGGGTCTAGAGGTAGCGCACCTGCCTAGAAAGCAAAAAGCCCGGGTCAGAAGTGTTCGGTGATTTGATCGCCGTTTGGGCCCCAAACTGTTCTCCCATCCTTTACACCATGAGTAGTGGTCTGTGTGCTAGTCTTTCAAATGAGACGATAGACCGAGATCCTGTGTGTTATACATATTTCTGTAGCACACGCAAAAGAACCGACGGTTACAAGAGAGCTGTCCCTGGCAAAATTCTGTAGAAAAATAAAACTACTCTGATAGAGAAATCGATACCGTTGCAGAGAGAAGTAAAAACAAAAAGGGGTGGCGCTGCTCTTGTGGCGCTGTGCTCTCCCCGGGTGGGCGTCCCGAATTTAACGGAGATTAATCTACAGTGACTTATAGTGGTATATAATACAAAACAATACAATACAATACATCATAACACAATACAGCACAATAAATACAACACAACATAATGCAATACAACATCATACAAGGCATTACAATACAATAAGATACAAACCAATACAAACTAACACAATACAACACAGTACAGTGCAATACAGTACCACACAAGCTATATATTGCAATACAATACAATATAATACGATACAGTACAATACATTACCTTACAATACGAAAGGATACAATACGATTCAATACAATACGATACAATAAAATACAACGCAACACAATACATTATAATACAACACGATACGATCTAATGTACTGCAATACGATCCAGTAAAAACTAAAGGTAAAGGTGTTTCATAACTATAAGGCCGTAGAGGAGCGAGGCATCAGAGACCTCAACTTCTGAAGGGGCCAGCATATTGAGGGTGGCGCCCATCTCCTCTCCCTCGCTGCTTTACCTTCCCTGACCCTAAAGCGGACAGGTACCCATTTACAGCTGGGTGAACTTGAGGGGGACTGTACTGAAGCCAAGGCGCGCAAACGCGTCACCCATCCACTTGGTAACCACGCTCGATGCTGCTTAACATTAAGCTAGGGGGAAAGCGAGTGCTCTGACCACTGAGCTATCCCATCTAAACAAATAAACACAAAAAAATCAAACTAAAAAGACACTGCTTTACTTCATTGGTGTTAAGAGACTCGTAGCATTTCTTTCTCCATTTTTTTCTTCTTCTTCTTCTTTTTTTCTCGGAAAAAAAAAGAGGACAAAGAGTACAATGGTTGTTATCTATTTGCAATGCTGAAGCCAGCAGACATGATGGAAGCAGTCCATCACTCTGACAGAAACAGGAGAACACAGAGCTTCCTACTGTCAGCAAGAATCAGGCAGGAAGACTGTGAAGTGTAGTTGACTGGTTTGTATCGGATTTCTCTCTGTCTGTGTTTCTCTCTGTCTGTCTGTCTGTCTGTCTATCTGTCTGTCTGTCTGTCTGTCTGTCTGTCTGTCTGTCTCTCTCTCTCTCTCTCTCTCTCTCTCTCTCTCTGTGTGTGTGTGTGTGTGTGTGTGTGTGTGTGTGTGTGTGTGTGTGTGTGTGGTGTGTGTCTGTGTGTGTCCCCCCCCCCCCCCCTTCATTTTGAAAAAACCCTTTTTTTCCCAAAAACCAAACCCCCGGCCCCCGGAAAAAAAACCCCCTTTAAACGCCCCCCAGCCTTTTTTCTTTTTCCCGGGCCTTTTCTTCCTTTTTGGGGGCCCACTTTTTTTTCTTTTTTTTTTTTTCCCCCTTTTTTTCTTTTTTTTCGGGCCCCCGGGGTCCCCCTTTCCCCCTAAATTTTTGGGGAAATTCCTCCCCCCCCTTTTTTAAAAAAAAAAATTTAAACTTTTTTCCCCTTTTTTAAAAAACCACTTTTTTTCTTTTTTCCTTTTTTTTTTTTTTTTTTTTTCCCCCCCCCCCCCCCCCCTTTTCCCCCTTCCCCAAAAACCCCCCCCCTTTTTTTTTTTTAAAAAAAAAACGTCTTTTTACTTTTCCTTTTTTATTTTTGGGCCCCTTTCCCCCCCCCGGGGCCCCCCCCCCCCCCCCCCTTTTTTTTTTTGGGGGGGTTTTTTGTGTTTGGCATTGAGGTTGGGGGGGGTCTCTTTCTTTTTTTTCTTTTGGGGGGCCTTTTTTTTTGTTTTTTTTTATTTTTAAGTTTTTATTCTTTCAATTTCGCAGCTATTTGTCTTTGTGGAAAAGTTTTTTTTTTTGGGTTTGTTGGCCCTTCTATTTTGCTTTTCTTTCTGTTGTTTTTCGTCTCTTTTCTTCTCTTTTTTCGTTTTTCTTTTTTTTGATCCTTCTTTCGTTCTTTCGTTCTTCTTCTTTGCTTCTTCTTCTTTGGGGGGGGGTTGTTTTTTGTTTTTTTTTTTTTTTTTTTTTGGTTTTTTTCTTTTTCCCCGGGGTTTTTTTTAAAAGTTTTTTTTTTTGGTTTTTTTTTTTTTTTTAATCTTTTTCCCCTTTTTTTTTCCTTTTTTTTTCTTTTTTTTTTTTAATTTTTTTTCCCCTTTTTTCTTTTTTTCCTTTTTTTCTTTCCTTTCCCATTTTTCTTTTTTTTTCCTTTCTTCTTCTTTTTTTCCTTCCCCATTCTTTTTTTTTTTTTTTTTTTTATTTTTTGGTTTTCTTTTTTTTCTTTTTTAATTCCCCCTTTTTGTCTTTTTTTTTCTTCTTTTTTCTTTTTTTCTGTCTTTTCCTTTTTTCCCTTTTTTTTTCCTTCCCTTTTCCCTTTTTTTCTTTTCCCCCCTTTTTCTTTTTTTTTTCCCCCTTTTTCTTTTCCCCTTTTTTCTTTCTTCTTTTTTTTTTGCTTTTTTTTCCTTTTTTTCTTGTTTTTCCCGCCCCCCAAAAAAAATTATACCACCCCCCCCCCCCCCCCCCCCCTTTTTAAAAAAAAAAATTTTTTTTTGGGGGGGTTTTTTTTTTTGGGGAAAATTTTTTAGGGGGTTTTTAGTTGGGGGTTTTTTTTAGGGAAAATTTTTTTTTTTTTTTAAAAAGTTTTTTATTTTGAAAGAAAATTTTTTTATAAAAGGTAAAAAATGGAAAGGGAAAATTAAACCATGAAAAAGGGGAATGAAAATGCTTGCAGAATGTGGGGGAAAATACATTCGAGCGTCAGGTTTGATTAAATTTTGATTGAAAAAATAGCTTTGTTGTGCAAATTCCTTTACACCTACAGCTTTTTTCAAAGTTTTTTTTTGTTTTATTCTTCTTTTTTTGAAAAAAATTTTTTTTGGTTTTTTGGATTTTTTTAATTTCTAGGCTTGCTTTTTTGACCCCCAGGTTTCCTTTTTTTTTTTGCTGCCTTTCACCCCCATTTTACCTTCCTCTTTCTTTTTCCCTCTCTTTTTTCCACGTCTTGTTTTTTTTTTATTTTTTTAAAAAAACTTTAAATTCATTTTTCGCTTTTTAAAAAAAAAATTTTTTTTGTCCTTCCTTTTTTTTTCTTTCTTTTCTTCCCTTCTTCCTCTTTTTCCTCCATTTTTCTCTCTTTCACCCCCGGGGTCGTTTGTTTTTTTTTTTTAATTTTTTTTTATTTTTTTCTTGTTTGGGGTTGCCTTTGTTTTTTTTAATTTGTTTGTTTGCTGTCTGGTTTCTAAAAAAAAAAATGTTGTCGACTTTTGCGACCGGGCCGGGGGCTTGACTTTTTTCGGTTGCGGTTCGGGGGCGGGGCTTTTTAAAAACCTTTTTCGGAACGTTTCCCTTTTTTTCGACCCGCAAAGGGGGGCTTTTGCCTCTTTCTTTCCCCTTCTAAAATTCCCTTCAGCTTTTCTTTTGTGCCTTTGCCCTCTGCTCTTCTCCCAGCCCCTTTTTGCTGCCCCGGGGGGGCGGGTTGGCCTTTGGGGTCCCCCCGCTGCTTTCTTTCCCCCTTTGGGGGGGGTTGTTTGGGGGCCCCCCCCAAAAAACCGTTTTTGCCTTTTGCCCTGCCTCCTCCCTTTTTTGGGGGTCTGTCGCCGCGGCGCCCTTCGGTTTGGGGTTTTGTTGTTCCCCTCTCCCCCCAAAACCTACCCCCACCTCCTTCTCCTCCCTTCTCCCTCCCCCCTTTTTCCCGTTTTCCTTTCCCCTTTTCTAAAAAAGGTTTGGGGGGGGTAAAATCCTTTAAAAAAAAACCCTAAAACATGTCAAAAGTATTAAAAAATTTATCATTTTAAAAAAAATTTAAAATTAAGAAAAAAAAAATAAAATAAAAAACAAATAAAAAACTTGCATCAGGATTTTACCTATTGCATAGACTTTAATCCCCCCATTACCTTCTTCTTCTCCTTTCTTTTGTTAATTTCCTTCTCTCTCCCCTTTTTCCCTCCTTTTCCGCCTTGCCCTGTTCTTTTTTTCCCCTTTTTCTTTCCTTTTTTTTTCCTTTCCCCTTTCTTTTTCCCCTTTTGTTCCCGTTGTTTTAAACATCGCTTGTTTTCCCCCCCCCTTTGTTTTTTCCTTTTTTTTGGGTGTTTGTTTTGTCTGTTTTGTTTTCTGTTTTCTGTTTTCTGTTCTTCTTTTTTTTTTCCTTTTTTCCCGTTTGATGCCCTCTTTTTCGTTTTTTTTCGCCCTTGTTCTGTCTCCTTTTTCTGTTTCCCCGCTCTCTTTTTTCTCTCTCTCTCCTCTTTTTTCTCTTCTCTTTTTTCTCCTCCTCTTCTTCCCTTCTCTCTCTCTTCTCTTTTTTCTCTTTTTCTTTTTCTCTTTTTTTCGGGGTTTTTCGATTTTCCCTTTCTTCTCTGTCCGTTTTCCTTTTTTGCTGTTTTTCTTTTCTGGCCCCCTTCCCCCCCTTTTTCTCTTCTCTCTTCCTCTCTCTCCTTCTTTTTCCCCCTCTCTCCTCTCCCCCCCCTTTCCCCCTCCCCCCTTCCCCCCCCCCCTCTCTCCCCCCCTCATATAAACCCATCCCTTTTTCCTTTAAAAAACCCCCTTTCAAGGGAAAATTTTTTTTTTAGAATTTTAAAAATTTTTTCCAAAATCTCATTCAAAAACAGACCCCAAAAATTTTTTAACCCTTTCAAAAAACCTTTTCACCCATCAAAAAACATAAATTTTCCCTGAAAATTTCAAATATGTAATAACGTTTGCTTTCCCCCATTTTTAATATTTAACACTAAAGAAACCTGTCTAAATTTTAAACTTTTTCGTTTTATTTTTTATTTTTTTTCCCTTTCATTTTTAAACACGCTTGTTGGATAATTTTTTTTAAATATTATTTTAAAAAAAGGGTTTTTTAGCCGCCGTTTTTTTTTTAAGCCCTTTCCCTCTTTTTTTTTTATCGTTTGTCCCCCATTTTTTTGCTTTTTTTCTTCCTTCCCCTTTTCTTTTTTTTTTTTCCCCCTTTTTCCCCCTCTCCTCTCTTTCCCGTCTTGCCCGATTCTGCTTCTCCCCCGCGCTTTTTTTCTTTTCCCGGTCCCCCCTTCCCCCTTTCCCCCTTTTTTTTCCCCATTTTTTCGTTTTCTTTCCCCTTTATTTTCCTTCCCCTTTTTCTTTTATAAACCAACCTTTTATTCAAAAAAAAGTTTTTTTTAAAAGGGGTTTATTTTCTTACCTCCTTCCCCAACCCTTCCTAAAAAACCCCATCTCCCTTCAAACCCCTGTTTCGTTTTTCCCCCAACAACGACCTTTCTTTTTCTCCTGTTCTGTCAATTTAAAAAAAAAACGGTTATTGTTGCTCTTCCTTTTTCCTGAATCTTATTTTTTATTTTTTTAAAAAAAAAAGTTTTGCCCTCTTGAAACAACTAAAAGGCCTCTTTTTTTTTTTCTTGTGATATTGCTTTTTTTCTCTCCCCTGTGTGCTTTGAAAATTTTTTCTCTTTTTCCCCCTCCAAAATCCTCTTTTTAAAACCAACTTAACTCCGTTTCTCTCTTTCCCACCCCTTTTATTCTCCCCCCAAAGGTCCTCTGTCAATTTTTAGCTTTTTCTTTTCTTTTTTTTTTTCACTTTCCTTTACTTTTTTCCCAAAAAAAACTTTTTCTTTTTTTCCTCTTTTTCCCCCCCCCTTCTCTCTTTTTTTCTCTTCTTCTTAAACCCCTTTCCATCTTCCTCGTAATCTTTTTCTTTTCTCTCTCTACCCCACCACCCCCCTCCTTTTTTCCTCGTTTCTATTACCATTTTTTCCCATCCTCCTCTCCGTTTTTTCCCCAAAGCCTTTTTCCTAAAACATTTTTTCCGACCCCCTTTTTTTCCTCCTCCTCTCTCCCTTTCATATCCTTCCCTTTCCCCTCTGTCTCTGGCTATTCCCCCCCTCCCCCCACTTTTCTCCCCATCCCCGTCTCCCCTCCCTTCCCCACTCCCTTTTCCCTCTCCCCCCCCCCTTCCTCCCCCCCCCTCCTCTCCCCCCCCCTTCCCCCTCCCCTCCCTTTTCACCCCCTCCTTACTTCCCCCTTTTTCTCTCTCTCCCCCCCTTTTTTCCCCTTCCCCCTCTTCTCTCTTTCCTTCCCCCTCTTCTCTTCTCCTTCTCTCCTCTCCTTCTCTCCTCTCCTCTCCCCTCTCTCTCTCTTGCTATAACCACACCCTCCCTCACCCTTTCAAAGAAACGTTCTCTTTTTTAAAAGAAGCATATTATTGTCTTACACACTTCATACCCAGACCCATATAACCTAAAAAACCCACCCCCCACCTCATCAATATACTGACCCCCTCAGTTCAAGAACTTTCAACCAAGCAGAAAAATATCGTTTTCTTCGAAAAATAAACACGGGGGATTTTTCTGTCTAAACCTTTTTTTTTAAAAAAATAGTATAATTGAGCTCGCTCCCATTTTTAACCTGAAATGCCAGTGCATTTAAAACGGCCTTCTAGGATTTTGATCGCATTTTTTCGTGTTCATGTTCTTTTAGTTTTCACTTGCAACAATTATATCGATTTACAAACAAAAAAGCTTGGGGATGCGGGAAATTATTGTTTATCTGCAGGGATTCTCCCCCCCCCCCCCCCCCTTGCTTTCCCCCACTCTCTCCCTCCTCTCCTCTCTCTTCTCCCTCTCTCCCCTCTCTCTCTCTCTCTCCCCCCCCCCTCTCTCTCCTCTCTCTCTCTCTCTATATATTAATATTTTTAAAATATATAAATTTTTTTTATATTCTGTCCCGCCTGTCTGTCCGCGTTTTTTTCTCTCTCTGCCTCTTCACTATTTCTGAATGTCGCCCTCCGCGCCTGTTCTCTCTCTGTCTGCTGTCTGTCTTTCGGGCGGGCTGGATGCGTCATTGGGTCTGTCGTCTGACGCTGCTGCGTCTTCTGCTGTCTCTCTCTCTCTCTTCCCCCTCTCCTCCTCTCTCCTCTCTCCCCCTCCCCATCCCCCCTCTCCTCTCTCTCTCTCCCCTTTTCTTTCTCTCTCTCCCCCCCTCTGTCTGTTTCTCTTCTCTGCTTTTTTTCTCTATGTCTGTCTTCCTCTCCTGCTCTCTCTCTCCCTCCCTTTCCGTCTCTTCTCTTTATTCTTCTGTCTCCTCTGTGTGTCTCTCTCTCTCTCTCTCTCTCTCCTCTCTCCTCCTCCCTCTCTCTCCTCTCTCTCTGTCTCTCTCTCCCCCACATATAAACCCTTAAGGCAAAAAAGGGTATTAATATATAAAAATTATATATATATATATATAATATATATTATAAATAGATAGAAAAAATAATAGATAGATGATAGATAGATCATAGATAATCGATAGTAAAAAAGACAGACAGAAAATAAAGAAGTAATAGATAATAAAAATAGATAGATAGATAATAATAATAGATGATAATAGATAGATGATATTATTGCTTACCATTTTAAATCTGAATTGCACAGTGCCGAAAGCAGCCTCTCTGAGATTGTTTTTACAGTTCTGTTGGTGTTTCTAAAAATTGATGCTGCAACTATGGGGGCCCTTGTAAAATAACATAATAATTCGCGATCTTTTTTTGTTTTTTTTTTTTTTTAATCATTTTTAGTCAGGAGGGTTATATCCTGTCGGGTGGGATGTGTTTGCTTGTGGGGGTTACAGGGGAGGTTTTTGGTGTGTTTGGGGTGTGTGTGGGGGTGTGTGTGTGTGTGTGTGTGTGTGGTTTTTGTGTGTTTTGTGTGGGGGGGGGGAGAATGGTGGTGTGTTAGTGTGTGTTAGAGGTGTGTGTGTGTGTGTTATTTTGATTTTTGGTGTGGGTTGTTGTGTGTTGTGTGTGTGTGGTGTTGTGTGTGTGTGGTGTTTTTGGGTGTGGTAGCTTTATGATGTATTTCTGCCCCCTGTCTCTCTCTTTTTTCCTCTCTCTGTCCTTCTCTTTCCTCTCTCTGTCTCTGTCCTCTCTTCTCTCCTAAACCCCCAATTTTCTGTCTCCCCCCTCTCTCTGTCCTCTTTAAGATCTCCTCTTTTTTTTTTCTCTCTGTGTGTGGTTCAATACCCTTTCTCTCTCTCCCCCTCCTCTGCCCTCTTTTTTCTTTTTTTCTTTTTTTTTTCTCTCTAACTTTTATATTCATTTCAATTTTAAATATTTATTCACCCAAAACACAAAACCCAAGCTCAACATTTATTATGAAAAGAAATTTAAAAACAGAAAAAGATGATAATTTTTAGTTTTCGTTGATACAATTAAAAGAAAAAACTCTATAACCTTGTACACCCTTTTTTAAGTCGTACCTTTGCCAAACACCCAAAGGTGATTTACTGAAAGCACTGAAGCAGCCTGTCTAAGTTTTCAGGTTTGGTTGTGGTTTTTTTTTCAAAAACTTGCTGTTTTTTTCTGAAAACGGGTGTCCGGCAGTGCGTAAGGGAAGACATGACACAGTTTGCTTTTTGCCTAAAAAGTTTTATCTGCTTTAGATCTTTGTCTTTCGTTCTCCTGTCGTATTCTGTCTGCGTGTGTCCCTCTTCGTATTATGTTGTCCGTCTCTGTCTCTACTCTGTCTTTCCTCATCTCTGTCTCAGTCTTTCACTGTCTCTTCTCTGTTTTCCCCCAATCCTCCATCTCTATATGTCTCTCTCTCCCTTCTTTTTTTCCTTTTCCCCTTTTTTTTCCCCCCCACTCTTTTTACTCTTCTCTCCCTTTCGTGTTTGTGTCTCTTTTCCCTACGATCTCGTCTCCCCTGTCTCCCGTTGCTCCTCCACCTGCTCTGTCCGTCTCTCTGCTTTTCCTCTCTTTCCCTTTCCCTCTCTCTCCTCTCTCTCCCCTCTCTCTTCCCCTCTCTCTCTCCCCCTCTCTCTCTCTTTCTTTCTTTCTTTCTCTCTAACTCTCATAGCTCATTTCAATTTAATTTTCGCCCCAAAACACACAACCAGGCTAAACATCTATTAGGGGATAGGAAATTTTTAAACAGAACAAAAACGAAAGTTTTTCGTTTCTTGATACAATTAAAAGTAAAAATTATAACCTTGTACCCCCTTTTTAAGTCAGGCTTTTCCCAAACACCCAAAAGTTTTACTAAAAGCAAAAAGCAGCCTTCAAGTATTTCAGGTTTGGAGGGTTGTTTTTTTTTTTTACACAACACAGCTGTTTTTCTGAAAACAGATGTCCCGTGCAGTGCTTAAGGAAGCCTTGACACGATTTTTTTTTTTCCCCAAAATGTCTATTTTCCCCTTTAGATCTTCGGCTTTCTTTTCGTTTTCTTATTATGTCTGTCATGTGTCCCTTTCTGAAAACTGTCGGTTTGAAATCTGTCTGTCTGAATTCTGCGTATGAAAACTGTCGTCGTGTACCCCTTGTTTTCTCTCGTATGTCTGCTCTCTCTGTGTCTGCGTCGTCTTCTCTCCCCTCTCCTCCTCTCTCTCTCTTTTTCCCCTCTCCTCCCCATCGCTCTCTCCTCTCGCTCTGTCTCCTCTATCTGCTGTCGTCCTCTCTCTATCTTTTCTCTCTCTCCCTTCTCTCTCTCTCTCCCTCCCTTCCCCCCCCTCTCTAACCTCAAGACTTTTTCAATGTTTTTTTCGCCCCAAAACACACAACCAGCTAAAACTTTCTTTTGGGGATGGGAAATTTTAAAACGGGAAAAAAAAACAAAATTTTTTTCTTTTTCGTTGATATCAAGTTACAAGTAAAAACCTAAAACCCTTTACGCCTTTTAAAGTCAATGCTTTTGCCAAAAACCCCAAAAAGATTTACTCAAACACTCAACCTAAAGTCTAAGTATTTCGGGTGTTGGTTGTTGTTTTAAAACAGACCTACTTGCTGTGTTTTTCTAAAAACGATTGCCGTGCGGCTGAAAGGAACCAGACACGATTTGCTTTTTGTCCAAAAAGGGTTGATCAGTTTTTTAAGATCTTCTGCTTTCGTTCTTTTTTGTCTTTATTCTTTTTGTCTTCTTTCTTTGTCACCTGTCTTGTCTTTTTATCTTCTCTGTCGTCTCTCTCTTGACTCGTCTCTCTCTCTCTGTCCCCCCAATCTCCCTAATTTTCCCCCCTCTCTTCTCTTCCCTCTCTCTCCTCTCTCTCCTCTTTTCCCATTCTCTCCCTCTCTTTTTCCCTCTCTTTCTCTGTTCTATCCTCTCACCCTCTCACCTCATCTCTGTCTCCCCTCTGTCTCTCTTCACTCCTCGTCCTTCGGGGTTTTTGTGTCTTTGTGTCCTTATCTCTCTGTGCCCTCTTTCTGTGTCCTCTCTGTCTCTCTCTCGTCTCTGTCCTGTATCTCTGTCTTGTCCGTCTGTCGTCGCTGTCTGTCTGTCTGCCCTGCTTCTTCTGTCTTCTGTCTCTCTCTCTCTCTCTCTCTCCTCTCTCTCTCTCTCCCCTCCTCTCTCTCTCTCTCTCTCTCTCCTCCTCTCCCTCTTCCTTTCCTCATCTCCCACGGTTCTTTCCCAATTTAGGGTTCACACAAAAACACAACCAAGCTCAACATTATTAGGGAATAGGAAACTTTAAACAGGCAAAGGTGTAATTTTATTTTTTCGTTAACAATTTAAAAGAAAACAACTCTATAACCTTACACCTCTTTAAGTCTGCTTTTGCCAAGCACCCAAAGATGATTTACTGAAACACTGAAGCACCTGTCAAAGTATTTCAGATGTTGGTTGTTTTGGTTTTTTCAGAATCTTGCGGGGTTTTCTGAAAACAGATGTTCCTGCAGTGCTGTAAGGAAGACATGACACATTTGCTTTTTGTCCTAAAATGGTATCGTCTTTAGATCTTCTATTTTCGTTTCTGCCCGCTGATTCGTCTGCTGTGGCCCTCTGTCTGTAAAACTTCCTGCTCTGTCTCGTCTACTCTGTCGGTCTGTCCTCTATCTCCGCCTGTCTTTCACTTCTCTGCCGTTTCCTCCAACTCCTCTCTATTATGTCTCCTCCTCTCCCCCTTTCCTTTCTCTCCCACTCTCGTCTTCCCCAAAAACTCTGTTCTCCCCTCTCTCTGTCTCTCTCTGTTGCCCCTTCTCCCCTCTGATTTCGTCTCTGTCCGTCTCTCTGTTGTCTCTCTCTCTCTCTCTCCTCTCTCTCTCCTCTCTCTCTCTCTCTCTCTCTTCCTTCTCTCTCTCTCTCCTCTCCTCTTTCTCCTCCCTCCCCTCACTTCTCACCCCTCAGGGTTTTCATTTCAATCTTAGGGTTTGTAAAAAACACAAAAACCCAAGCTCAACATTTATTTGAAAAAAATTTTTAAACAGACAAAGACATATATTTTGTTTTCTTTGATAAAGTTAAAAGTAAAGAACTCTAAAACCCTTTGAACACCTCTTTAAACAGTGCTTTTCCAAAAATCCCAAAGGTGATTACTCAAACACTAAACCCATCAAGTCTAAGTAGTTCGGGTGTTGGTTGTTTTTTTTTTTCAGAACACCGGGCTGTGTTTTCTGAAAACAAGTGTGCCTGCATGCGAAAAAAACATACACGATTTGCTTTTGCCTACAAAGTGTGTAATCTTCTTTAGATCTCTGTCTTTCGTTTCGTCGGGCTTTTTTTGTTTTTTTTTGTGTCTCTGTGGTGTGTGTGTGGTGGGGGAGGGGGGGCTTTCCCGCTCCTGCCCGTCCATCTGTCTGTTTTTTCTCTCCCTGTTTTTCATCACCCGGGCCTGTGAACCTGTCACCAATCTTTATTGATTTTTTATTCTTTTTCTACTGTATGTTAATATGTGATATGCACGCCTTCAATATCTATGCTGTCTTTCCGCCGCCCATCATCATCTGTGGGTCGTCTATATGCAAACCAAAACGCTTTTTGCATATGTGACAAGAAATAATTTACAAAAAATAACGAAAACTTCATATTGGCTACTTCCGTTGTGACATCCTGTAAGGATGATTGTTCATTATTTTGGTTTTAATGTCCTGTTTTATATAGACAGACGACAGACAGACAACAGATAGGTTTTCAAGATTATAGTTTGGATAATAATAGATAGAAAGATAAAGATAGATAAAAGTAGATAATGATGAGGGTGGACAATAATAATGGAAGCTAAAGAGAGAAAGAAGAAAGAAGAAAGAGAGATGGAGATGATAGAAGATAGATAAACAGACAAACAACAAACATACAGAAAAACACACAGACACAAAAAGACATCATACAACGACACAGACAGACAGAAAGATAGATAGTAGATAGATAATAATGATAAAAAATAGATAGATAAAAAGTAGATGGAATAGATGGAGGGATAATGGAGGGGTGGACTATTTTTTTATTTTTTATTAATTTTTTTTATACGAAATACTGGAATAAGCACTTTCGGGGCTTTTTACACAGTCCCCGGGGTATGCGGTTTTGTAAATTCGTCATCTTTCCCACCGCACACAATGGCTACTTTTACGAAAAGGGGAACGGGTTTAACATGTGCGCAAGATGTCCTGCTTTCGCACACGGACCTTGGTTCATAGCTCATCCGTATGAAATAAGAGAATAGAGAGATTGAAAAACGGATGATAGAGAAAGAAGATAACAAACAGACAGACAAACAAACATACAGCAAAAGGGTAGGTAATAGACAGATAATAATACAAGATACATAGATAAACGACCCAATTTCTTACTGCTACAAAAAAATGTTTTCTTTGACATATTTTTTTTAGCTTCACAAAAAAAAAAACACAACAAACTATTTCTTTTGCTCAAAAAACTTAAAAGGAACCTAATTCCTTTTTTTATTACGTTATTTCTTGCGGGAACTAAGCACTACTGGCTTTTTTTATACCAGAAATTTTTTTTTTCTTCTATTTATTATTTTACTTTTTTATCCCCTTTTAATCACGGCAGATTTCTCTGCATCCAAATTCGGACGTTCCTTGGGGAAGCGCGCCCCACAACACGCGCCCCCATGTTTTTTCTGTTCGCAATTTTTTTGTTTCCTTTCCAGAATGACTTTTCTCCCATTTTTGCCGGGGACAACCTCTAGTTGCTGGTATTTTCTGCCTAAACAACCATGTGAACACCGGGACCTATTGTATCGCCCATCCGAAAGACGCACCCACCCTCCATCGGTTTAATGAAAGGGGGGACTTTTTTCGGCCCAAAGGGGATTCGAACCACCGACCTTCTCCCCGGGTTTTTGGCATCTAGCGGCACGTACCTCGCACACCGCTCGAAAATCTGACGATTCGGTTAAAATCCCTTCAAGGGGATTTTTTCCCCTGGAGTTACATCATGAGACTCCACTCTCTCCCAAAATCATTTGAATAAAACATAAACCGGGGCCCCGTGTGCAACGCACCAACATTTTGGCGCACGTTAAAACATTTCCGTTTTTTGGGAAGAGAGGCCTTTGTGTGTCGGTTGGGAACGATCGGAATTTACAAAACGTCATAGACACCGGGACTGGTTTTAAAAAAAGCCAGGGTTCTTATTCCATTATTTTGGAAATACAAGAATAAATAAAAAGATAAGTTAAAATAATAAATAAAAAAATAAATGCTACAACAAAAAACACACATAAAACATAATAAAAAAAATAAATAAATAAATCCCTAAATACATATTACCCATACATACAACCAAAAAATACAAAAATAAACAAATGAACAAGTAAATACACACTGCATAAAACAAAAACACGCATACATACATAAATGAAAAAAAATAATAAAAAAAAAAAACAAATAAATAAAAAATACAAAAAACATCTACAATACCATGCAACAACACACATACATACATAAATGAAAAAATACAAATAATTAATAAAAAACAAATAGCCAAACAAACATACAAACAAAGAAAAAATGAATAAATAAATTTAAAAAAAAATAAAAAAATAAAATAAAATAATCCCTGGTTGGTTTTTCCTCCAATTTTTAAAGCTGCATGGTATCAGGGTTCTCTGCACAGGGGGGGGCCATTATTTCCGGCTGAAAGGGAAAACCCCACCTGAGGGGCCGCCAAACAGAGGCCAAACACGCACACACACCACCGCACGCACGCACACACACACACAAAACACACAACCCACGCCGCGCCGGGCCCCATATCACGCACACACCACCAACATACGCCGAAAAACGCACGCACACAACCGGCGCGCACACATCATGACAACCAATACACATAGTTGCCCCAAAACCGCCACATTATGGCCAATGCCGAGACGTTTACACCGGGCAGCCCCCACAGCACAGGAAAAGGGACAACAGGCACACAAAGAAACCCAAAAGGTTTTTTAACCTCCCCAAAACCGCATACGAAACCCGTCTTTTGTCTGTGCGATGCACTTACAATTCCACACACTTTCTCTCTAAACAAACACCCCCACACACAGACACACCCCCTCCTCTCACACACATACACCACACATTTTGTCTAATATCACAAATTGAAAAAGACGTTAAATTAAAGAAGAACATACACACCAGCACAGAGACACACACGCACCACACACCCACACACACACACAAAACCTTTTGGTCAATATCCCCTTTATAACAGACTTTAAAATTTAAAGAAAAACACATACACACACAAAAACACACACACACAAACTTACACACACCACCACACACACACACACAAAACCACAAACGGGCTAAATCACTTTGAGTGAACAGACGTTATTTTAAAGAAACACACACCACACACACACACACACACCGGCGCCGCGCGCGCGCAACACCACACAAACACACCACACCCACACAAACACACACACACACGCACGCACCTAATAAAAAATTAAACGAAAAACTACTTAGCGCTTGGAGGGTAGCACATTTTCTTTTTTTTTTTCTCTCTGTGTTTTTGTCTGTCTCGTTTTTTTTTCATCCTATGTCTGCGTTCGTTTTATTTGTTTTTTTTTGCTTATTTTTCTATCTTTTTTTAAAAAAGGGGGCGGGATAGCCTGGTGGGTTTGGAGGATGCACATTGCCTCGTAACTGCGACCCGGTTCGAACTCGTTCAAGCGGATTTTTCCCTGATTAACTCAGTGCCGAAACCCTCTCCTCAGAATCCTTCGAGAGACTTTAACGAGAGTGTAAACTCAAGCGCCGCAGAACATCTTAAAAACCCGTTCCTTTTCGGAAGACAGGGTATTTTTTTGGGCCGGGAGGAAAGATGACAGAATTAAATAGGAAAAAATAATAGCTGACAAGATGTTTTGTTTTGATCCACCAAAGGTTTGAATGTTTTTTCTTTATTTTTTTCGAATTTTTTTTAATCTAATCTATCATCTATCTACTATCAATCGAAAACAACGACCATCACTGTCATCTATCTATCGACAAACGATCGACCGACCTATCTATCTAATATTATCATCCATCTATCTATGTCTGCCTACTACATCTTCATCTATCTACTATCATCATCTATCTATCATCTATCTTCCTTCTTCTGTCTATCATCATCTACCATCTATCTACTATAAAACAACTATCTCTCTCCTATCTTTCTATTTCAGTTAAAAGGTCCAAAAAATTTTACCGAAAGATGAATTTCCGAGTGGGGGGACAAAAAGGTCTACTTAAAGTATTAGCTTGGGGAATTTGGGTGGATTCCAGCCCTGAAAGAAAGGAAACAAATAGTGTGTTTTTTGTTGTTTGGTCTATTGACGCAGGTACCAAGCAAAGTGGCCCCGCATGAAAAGTGGGGCTTTGATCTGAATACCTGGTCTAAATCTGATTGATCTTGCTGTTTTTCTTGTATGGGGAGTTTCTTTTCGTCTATTTTTCACTCTCTCTCTCTCTCTCCTCTCTCTCTCCTTCTCTCTTCCCTTCCCCCTCAATCTCTTCTCCTTTTTCCCTCTCCCCCCTTTTCTCTCTCTTCCTCTCTTCTCTCCTCTCTCCTTCTCTCTCTCTCTCTCTCTCTCTCTCTCGGGTGGTGTGTGGTGTTGGTGTGGTTGTTGTGTGTGTGTAAGTGTGTGTGTATGGGTGTGTTTTTGGTTTTAAACTTGGGTTTGGTTGGGGGGCTGGTTGGGTTTAAAGGTTTGGGTTTGGGTTGGTTGATTGGTTGATTGGGTGGTTGCCCGTTGACTGGTTGTTTGTTGGTTGGTTTGTTGCTGGTTGTTGACTGCCTCCTCTCTCGTCCCTCTCTCTCTCCTCTCTTATTCTCTCTCTTTTCCCCCTCTCTCTCCCTTTCCTCTCTCATCTCTCCTCTCCCCCCCTCTCTCTCCTCTATCTATCCTCTCTCTCTCTTCTCTCTCTCTCTCTCTCTCTTTTCCCCTTTTCTCTCCTCTTCTCCTCCTCCCCCACCCCCCCATCCCCCCCCACCTCTAAGTTCATCCAAAATTCGAACTTTTTACTGTTTTACCTTTTGAATCAGTGTACTGGAAAGACCCCCCCCCCCCCCCCCTTTAAAAAAACACAACAACAACGAAAACCCACAAACAAAAACAAAAAACCGAAAAAAAAAAACAACAACAACCAAACAACAACAACAAACCCAAAGGATTAATTCACGAGGGGGGTACATAAAACAGACAGGGGACCTGGAAGACTAAATGCTGAAGGAAAAAGCAAGTGGCCCGGGTTGTATCATTGTCAACAGCGAACGGGAAGAGTGCTAGATTTTCATTGCACAAACGTGGTGTGGTGTGTGTGTGTGGGTTGTTGTGCGCGCGCGCCGTGCGTGCGGGGGTGGTGTGTGTGGTGTGTGGTGTATTGTTGTGGTGCGCGCCGCGTGTGTTTGGGTGTGTGTGTGGAAAAGGGGAGAAGAGAGAAGAATTTAAAAAGAAAGGACTGGTGTGTGGAGAGAGATAGAGAGAGAAAAGTTAGAGAGAGAGAGTGTGTTGTTTGTTGAGAGAGAGAAGAGAGAGAGAGAGAGAGAGAGAGAGCGGAGAGAGAAAGTTAAGAGAAGAGAGAGTAGGTGTTGTGAAGAGAGAGAGAGAAGAGAGAGAGAAGAGAGAAGGGGAAAAGAGAAAGAGGGAGAGAAGAGAGGGAGAGAGAAAGTTAAAGAAGAGAAAGTTTGTGGGAGCGTCGCGCGCGCGTGTGTGTGTTGTTTGTGTGGTTGGCGTGTGTTTTTTGTGGGGGTGTGTGTGGGTGTGTGTGTGTGTGTTGGTGTTGTGTGTGGGTGTGTGTTTTGTGTTGTGTGATTCAGAGTCAGATTCAATTTAAAAAATTTTATTCCACAAAAGTCATGAGACTTATTTTACCAACAAAAAAATCAATCAATTGTGTGAGAGAGAGAGAGAGTGGTGTGTACAAAAGAGTTGTGTTTGTATGTGTGTGTGGTGTTTCAGATTTAATTGAGATTTAAATTTTTTTGCCATTTAATCATGTAGACTTTTTTGACACAAAAAAATACATCAATTTTTGTGGGGTTGGGGAGAGAAGAGAGAGAGAGAAAAGAGAGAAGAGAAAGAAGAGAGAGAGAGAGAGAGGAGGGAGAGAAAAAGAGAGAGAAGGTGTGGATCATGATGTTGTAGTGTGTCAGAGAGAAAATTTTTAAAGTTGTGAGAAAATGTTTTGTTGGTGTGTTTGTGTGGAAAAGGGGGAGGGGGTGTGTGGTGTGTGTGTGGTGTGTGGGGTGTGTTGTGGTGTGTGGTGTGTGGGTGGGGTGGGTGGTGTTGGGTGTGTGGGTGTGTGTGTCTTTGTTCTGTACAAATCGTGCCAAAAAGGTTGTTAGGGCTGGTTTGGTGTTTTTGTAAGTCTTTTTGGGTTTGGGTTTTTTGTGTGGTGTGTGGTTGGTGTGGGGTGGTGTAAGTATTTGGTATGTTGAAGTGTGTGGGGGGGAGAGAGAAAAAGAGAAAGAAAAGACACAGAAGCGAGAAGCACAGAGAGGACGTGGTTTTAAAAAGAAATTTAAAAAAAGAATGTTGTTAGTGTTATTTAAAAAGGGGGTTTTTTTTTCAGAGCGGAAATATTTTGAACAAAAAGGCTTAACTTTTTTGGGTTTTGGGGTGTTGGTGGTGGGTGTGGTTTTGGTGTGTTGGTTTTGGTAAGTTTGGTGTAAGGTTGTGGGGTTTATTATTGTTTTTTGAAAAGAAAGGTTAAAAGGGGGAGAATGTTTGTTTTTTTGGGGGTTTTTGGGGTGTGTGTGTGTTTTGGGGTTTGATTTTTGTTGGGTGTGGAAAGTGTTGGGGTGGGTGTGGTGGAGAATTTGTGGTGGTGTAGGGCCTTTTGTTTTGTACAACGTTTGTAGTTTTTGTAAAGGGGGGGGTATTGTTTTTGGGGCATTTTGGTTTTTGGGATGGGGTTGGTGGTGAATTTTTTTTATTATTTTATTTTTATAAAATTCGATAAAAAGGAATAAAATTATGTGTTTTTTGAAAGTGTATAGGGGTTTTTGTTTTTGGTATTGTTTACCGGGAAAAATTTATTTTTGAAAAGCAACAGGTTTGGTGTGAAAAATGTTTGATGGTTGGGGGACTTTTTTCTTAAGGTTTGGTTGTGATTGGGTTTTAAGTTTTGTGGGTTGAGAGAAAGGGGAAGAAATTAAAAGAGAGGGGAAAGGAAAAGGGGGAAAGAAGAGAGAGAGGAGAAAAGGAGGGAGAGGAAAAAAGAGAGGGAAGAAGGAAGAGTAGGGAAAAGTGTGGTGTGTTCGGGTTGTGAGAAATGGTTGAAAAAGGTGGGTTTTTGTTTTTTTTTTTTGAAAAGGGGTTTTTTTTAGAAAAGGGAAAGAGAGAGAGGGAGAAAGGAAAAGAAGAGGAAAAGAAAGGAAAAAGAGGAAAAAGAAAAGTGGTGGGGGAGAAATTTATGTTGAGAAATTTTCTTGGGGAAAAAGAAATTGTGGTAGAAGGAGCAAGGTTTTTGGGAAAGAAAAAGTGTAGATGTGGGGTTTGTGCGCGTGGGTTTTGGGGGGGTTGTTGTCGGTGTTGTCCGTGGTGGTTCCCGCGCGTGTGTGTGGTGGGTATGTTTTTGTATTGTGTAATGTGGTAATAAAATAACCCAAAAACCCTGAAGAACAAAAAAAAAAAATGTTAATGTGTAAAGAAAAGAAATACAACCCCAAAAAATTAAAGAAGAAAAAAAAGACCCAACCCGAGAAACAAGCCCCAAGAAACAAAAAAGACATGTAAAACAGAGGAATTTTTACAAAAGGGGGCCAAAACTAAGTGCTTACAAGTGTTTGGGAAAGTAATTTTTGAGAAAAAAGTGAAAAAGAGTGAAGATAACATACCGGGGGAAAATTGGGAAACGCCCAGGGCAGAAAAGGAGTGAACATTTGGCTGCCCAAAAGTGCCCAAAAAGCCAAAGGTTGAAGATAGAATGATGATGGAATCACACAAACACAACACTCACAACACATTTACAGGATAAAAAAAAAAACACCGGGAAAGCAAAGCACTAAACGCACACTAAACATCACAAATCAGAAAAAATAAACAAAAACAACAAAATACACACCAAAACCAAAAACCCCCAAAACAAAGCAAACAAACACAACCAACCCCCACCACATCCCCCGGCAGCTTGGTACCCATTTTTTTGGTTTCTTTTCGTTGGGTTTTTTTTCCAACTCCAAACTTCATCCCTTTGCAAAAGGGTTTTTCAGGCTCTTGCGTTCCTGTTTTCCTTTCCGCCTTTCTGGTTGTCCCGTTGTTCCTTCCTTGCCGTCTCTTCCGCTCCCCCTCTCCTCCCCTCTCCCCCCCCCTCCATCTTATAAAAACCCAAACTAAAAAAATTTTAAACCCAACCCCCCCCTTCCCTTCCCCCCCCCACCCCCCCCCCCGCCGAAAAAAAAAGAAGCACAAAACGCAACTTTTTAAGCTGAAAAAGCAAAAAAAAAGAAAAAAAGAAAAAAAGAAGAAGAAAAGAAGAAAAAAGCAAGAAACAAGGAAAAAAAGAAAAACCTGAAAAAAAAGGAACAGAACAACTACAAAACACAAGTCAGAATATAATTTTTTAATCAAGACAATAAAACGTAGCTTAAAAAGTTTGGACAGAAGATGGGACACACCAAACCAAAAGATACAACAACCACAACGCAAAAACCTTTAAAACCTTTTTTTAAACTACAAAACCAGAAAAAAAACCAATATACAGGGCACATGCCGAAAAAAAGACACATGCACACACTCGAAAACATTACCACCACTAAACACCACACACAAAGCAAAAAGTTTCACACACCCCTCTCTTAACAACACAACACTGCAAACACCACACACAACACAAACACAAACAACACACACAACACCCAAAACCCCAAAACCGAAATATAGTAACCCATCTATTGACAAGCAACACAAAAACAAATACCACACAAAAATCACAAAACCCACAACAAACACTTACACAACAAACACAAAAACACACAACAAAACAAACCACAAAAAACCAACCAACAAACCAAAACAACAAAACCAACACAAGGCTTGATGAAAAAAGAAAGCCACTTTTTCAATGTGGAAATTTGAATTAAAAGTTTCCTTTGTTTGACTTTCACAACAACAACCAAACAACAAACAACAACACAAACAAAAACAAACAACAAAAAAAACAACAACCAACCGTGTTTTAAGCTTATTTTTTTGGGGGTTTTTAAAGGGTTTGTTGGGTTGGTTTTTTTTTTTGAGCTTCCCGAGTGTGCGTTGCCTTGATTTTCAGGGGTTTTAGGGGTCTGGTGGAGTCCTCCTTTTCCCTTTTTTTATTTTGTTTTTTTTTTCCTTTTTTATTTTGTTTTTTTTTTTTTTTTTTTTTTATTTTATTTTTTTTTTTTTTTTTTTCCCCCCCCCTTTTTTTTCCCTTTTTTTTTTTTTTTTTTTTTTTTTTACCCCAAAAAAGGTTTTAAAAAAAAAAGGGGGAAAACCCCCCGGGGGCCCCCCTTTTTTTCCCCCCCACCCCACCCACCCACACATTTCTTACACCCCTCCCTCTTCCCCCTCGTGCACAGATAGCACACAAAAAACATCTTTAAACAAAAAAGTACACAAATAACTTTTTACAAAACCCCACGCAGCACCAACTATAGGGGACATAGCCAAACTCCACATCCCATTCAACAAGCAAAAATTCCACACACTACACGCCACACTGCACAAAATTTCAAATTTCCGCTTAAAAAGAAATTTCAAACACACAACACAAAAAAACAACACACCACAACCCCAAAACCGTAAAAAACAAATCCTGAAATTACCATACACGCCAAACCCCCCACGCTCAAAAGCAAAAAAAATTTAAACAAAACACAACCAAAACACAAACACACCCACCACAAAACCCCAAACAACACCACCACACCAATAAAAAATTTATAATTAAAAAAAATATAAAAATTAAAAATAAATTTTTAATTTACACACACACACACACACACAAAAAAAAAAAAAAATAAAAAAAAAAAAAAAAATAAAGAAATTTTATTTAAAAAATTTATTTTTTAAAAAAAAATTTTTTTAGTTTGTTTTGAGTTTGGTTTTTTGTTTTGGGGTTTTTTTGTTGTTGTGTTGTGTTGTTTTGGTGGGTTTTTGTGTGTGTGTGTGTGTTGTGGTATTCTTTTTTTCAACCTTCTTCTCTTCTTTTTTTTTTCTTCTTTCTAATTCTTCTATTTTCTTCTTTTTTTAACATTTTTCTAAATTCTCTATCTTCTTCTTTTTTTTTTCTTCTTTCTAAATTTTCTATCTTCTTTTTCTTCTTTTTTTTTTTTTCTGTTTTGTTTTTCTAATTCCCCATCTCCCTTTTTTTTGTTTTTTTTCTTTTTTTCCAATTCTGTCTTTTGTCTGTCTTCTTCTCTTTGTTTTCTATTTTTTTAATTCTTTCTAACCTTCCCCTTTTTTTCATGGTCAACTTTCTACGTCCTTTTTTCCCGTTGGGGGGGTTTTTCAGCAGAAAACGCATTTGCGCGGTGTGGGTGTGTGTGCGGTGTGGGTTTTTGGGGGGTTTTTTTTGTTGGTGTTTTATGTTGGGGTGGGTTTTGTGGGTTTTCAACAAAGTCAAGTAAAAAAAACCCAGGTGGACAGAAAACAAGAATTCTTTTTTAAACCTCCGAAAAAATTTTTTTTTAAAACGGGGGGGGTAGAGGTTTTATGAAAGATGGGTGGGGCGGGGTTTTTCCCCGGGGGGGGAATTACCGCACCCACCGGTAATTTTTTTAAAAATTTTTATATTATAATAATTAAATAAATTAAACCCACCAAACCCACAAATTTTTTTTTTAAAAAATAATTTAAAATTATTTTTAAAAATATATATTATAAAACTAATATTTTATTTTATAAAAAAATTATAAAACTCATATAATTGGTTAAAATTTCGGGCCCCAGAATTTCTTTAATTTGTGTTGTTGTTGTTTGTTGTTGTTGTGTTGTTGTTGAGTTGTGGGATGTTTTTGTAATATGTTGTTTTGTATGTTTTGTTGTTGTTTCTAGATGTAAGTTGTTATTGTTGTTTGTTGTTGTATTTATGTAGTTGATCTGTTTTTTTTGTTGTTTTTGTTCTATGGTTTTGAAAGTATTATCGCGGTTGTTTTTGTTTTTTGCGGGATTTTTCGTTTATTTTGTTAATGTATTATTGAGTTTGTGGTTTTTTACATGTTGGTATTTAGTACGCCTTTGGTGTGTTGTGTTTATTTTGTTTTATGTTTTCATTCGTTGTGGTTTTTTGTTTAGTTTTGTTAAAATCTTTTTAAAAACTTCTCCTTTTTTTTTTCTATTTTAAAATTTTATTTTTTTAAAAAAATTTTTTTTTTATTTTTTTTAAAAAAGGGGTTTTATTTTTTGTGCCTTTTTTTGAAAAAAAAAAGGTCTCAAAAAGTTTTTTTCAAATGAAATTTAAAAATTTAAAACTGGGTTTTTTTTTAGAAATCATTTAAAAGAAAAAAAAAACAAAAAAAACTTTTGTTTGTAAAAAAAAAAGAAAGGTGTTTTAAATTTGAAAAAATTTGTTGGGGGTTTTGTTTGAGGGGGCGCACAAGCGGGGTTTTTGTTTTAAAAACCGCTTGTTTCCGCGTACAAAGACAATTAAAGAAAACTATTTTACCCAGGTAAAATCATCATTTTTTTTTACATCTTTCCCCCCCTACTATTTAATTTTAAAACCATAACCCAAATCGGGAACGGGAAGCCAGTGTAAAATCGTTTCCCCCCCCAAAAATTAACATCGATTGTTACCACAAAAGGTTTACCGTTTGGGGTTCTTATTTAATCCCCCTTAATTGTAAATGGTTTTTTGTTTTAGGTCAGGGGAAGGGAAAGGGAGGGGGAGAGATGGGGGAATATGCGGTAGAAATAAGGTTTTGAGTGTTTAAATTATAGTTATGGACTTTTTATTTATTTTAAAAATATCCCAAGTAGAAACAAAAAGGGGGTTGGGGTTTAAAAAAAACAAACGAAAAACAAAAAAATAAGGAAAACCCCCCAAAAAAATTAACAAAAAAAAGAAAAAAAATAAAAAAACAAAAAAAAAAAAAAAAAACCAAAAAAACCCCCCCCCAAAAAAAAAAAAATACCAAAAAAAAAAAAAAAAAAAAAAAAAAAAAAAATAAATTTTAAATATCAAAAATGAATTCTAACCCATTTTGAAATTAAAAAGTTTTTTACACGTAACAATAAGAAAAAGAAAATAACTTCCCAAACCCCAATAATCCCAAAAAAAAAAGAAAAAGGGGGGAAGGGAAAAAAAAAAAGAAGGAGGAAAAGAAAAAAGAGGGGAGGCCAAAAAAGCGGGGGAGGAAAAGGCGGCGAAAAAGCAAGCAAGACAAACAACAGGAAAAAACGCAACAAGCCCGAAAAGGGGAACAAAAACAACAGACAACGAACAAAAAGCAGCAGAACGCCCTTCAACAAAAACATCAGGGGAACATGGATTAACGTTTCCCCCCAGTAATCCCTTCAATCCCGAAATTTTTACCCCCTTAGGGGGTTCCGGGGGAATGCCCGTTAAACGCCCAGGTTGGTTCATTTTCTCAGATATTGGTTTTGTTTTTTACTTTTTTTCTTTTTCAATCACACGTAAAAGGGGGGGGGTGTGGGTTCCCCATTTCGGGCCCGTCCCCGCTCAAAATTTGTTGGTTTGTCCTTTTCTTTGGGTTTTTTGTCTTTCTCCTGCCTGTCTGTACGCCCTCCTCCTCTGTATCTCTCTCTCTGTCCTAGTTGTCTGTCTGTCTCTCCCCCTCTCTCTCTCTCCCGCATTTTGTCACTGTCCTCTGTCTTTATCTCCTGTTCCTTTTCTGTCCCCGTCCTGTCTTTTCTCTTGTTTATCCTTTTATTCTTTCCCTGTTTTTCTTTTCGGTATCTCTCTCTTCTCCTTTTGTTCCCTTCATTTTTCTTCTTCTCTGTCTCTCTCTCTCTTCCTCTCCTCTCTCTCTCTCCTCCCCTTTTTCCTTTCTCTTTTCTCCTCCTCTCTCTCTCTCTCTCTCCCCTTAACACACACACCCCACACAAACATAACACCACCACACAGAAGACAGAGAACGAGAGAAGGAAAAGAGTGAGTAGAGAGAGAAAAAAACAGAACTAAAAACAGAACAAACAAAGCAGAGAGCCCCCGGGCAACAAAACCCCACAAGGGAAAATGGGGGTTAATTATTAGTAAGAAAAAAACCCCAGTGCCCTGCCCAAGGGAAATGAAGGGATTTGTGGGCACACTTAGTTTGGGTTCACGCGGCCAACTGCACTGTTAACGACCTCCTGGTTTTTGGGTTTTATCTTGCTCGGGATTTGGTTTTTGTTTTTTTTTTAGGTTTTTTGTACTGTTTTTTAGAGCCAGCTGTGGGTGTGGGGGTGTGTGTTGTGTGTTTTGTGTGTGTATCTGTCGTCGCGGCTGTTTGTCTGTCTCGTCTGCTTGTATTCTGCCTTTTTCTTGCGGGGTGGCTCGTTTGCTGTTTTCTGCCCTTTCTTTTCGTTCCCCCCCTTTTCGTCCCTGCTATGCGTCGCTCTCTATCTGTCACCCTCTGTCTTTCTCTTCTCTCCCTTCTGTAACCCTCTCACTTTTTCTCTCTTTTTCTACTCAATCACTCTCTCTCTCCTCTCCTCTCTCTTCTCTCTCCATCTCTTTCTCTCCCCCTCCCCCTCTCTCTTAAAACAACACACACAGACACACACACACAGACACACACACCCAAAC
>CM054162.1:35362573-35370073 GCA_028751875.1 Rapana venosa
GAACGATACACCACTGGAGTAAAACTAACGCATAGTCTAACCACAATATTCCAATATAACATAACTGAAAAGCAAAAGTGACTATACACTGTCTAATAGAGAGTGTTTGCAACAGGAGCTGTAACTAAAGAATCTAAACCTTTGAGACGTACAAGTCGTACTGCAAAAATCAGTAAGGGAAGAGACAAGATGTCCTTGCTCTCTTTATGAATATTTAGTCTGTCCTGACAAAAACAAGTATGTCTTTGAGATAGAGGTGGTAAGTTTGAGGATAGAAGAATTATTCATACTTTTTTTAGGAAGAGAAGGAAGAAGAAGAAGAAGAAGAAGAAGAAGAAGAAGAAGAAGGAGAAGAAGAAGAAGAAAGAAGAAGAAGAAGAAGAAGAAGAAGAAGAAGAAGAAGAAAGAAAAAGAAGAAGAAGAAGAATGCAAAAAAGAAGAAGAATGCGAAGAAGAATGCAAAGAAGAATGCGAAGAAGAAGAAAAATGCGAAGAAGAAGATCGCGAAGAAGAATGCGAAGAAGAATGCGAAGAAGAATGCGAAGAACAAGAAGAAGAAGAATGCGAAGAAGAATGCGAAGAAGAAGAAGAATGCGAAGAAGAATGCGAAGAAGAATGCGAAGAAGAAGAAGAATGCGAAGAAGAAGGAGAAGAAGAAGAAGAAGGAGAAGAAGAAGAAGAAGAAGAAGAAGAAGAAGAAGAAGAAGAAGAAGAAGAAAGAAGAAGAAGAAGAAATGAGAAGAAGAAGAAGAAGAAGAATGCAAAGAAGTATGCAAAGAAAAGAAGAATGCGAAGAAGAATGCGAAGAAGAATGCGAAGAAGAATGCAAAGAAGAAGAAGAATGCGAAGAAGAAGAATGCGATGAAGAAGAAGAAGAAGAAGAATGCGAAGAAGAAGAAGAATGCGAAGAGAAGAAGAAGAAGAAGAAGAAGAAGAAGAAGAAGAAGAAGAGAAGAAGAAGAAGAAGAACAAGAAGAACAAGAAGAAGAACAAGAAGAAGAACAAGAGAAGAACAAGAACAAGAAGAAGAAGATTGCAAGGATGAATGCAAAGAAGGAGAATGCAAAGAAGAAGAAGAAGAAGAAGAAGAAGGAGAAGGAGAAGAAGAAGAAGAAGAAGAAGAAGAAGAAGAAGAATTGCAAAGAAGAAGAAGATATTATCAAGGAAAGGGATCGATTTTAAAAAATCCAAA
Source organism: Rapana venosa (assembly GCA_028751875.1). Classification (NCBI taxonomy): domain Eukaryota; kingdom Metazoa; phylum Mollusca; class Gastropoda; order Neogastropoda; family Muricidae; genus Rapana; species Rapana venosa. Next base: position 35,363,766 of record CM054162.1, read on the forward strand.
ATTCATGACTCTGTATTACATCCTACTACTACTACTACTACTACTACTACTACTACTACTACTACTACTACTACTACTACTACTACTACTACTACTTCTAACTACTACTACTACTACTACTACTACTACTACTACTACTACTTCTAACTACTACTACTACTACTACTACTACTACTACTACTACTACTACTACTACTGCTGCTGCTGCTGCTGCTGCTGCTACTACCACTACTACTACTACTACTACTACTACTACTACTACTACTACTACTACCACCACTACTACTACTACTACTACTACTACTACCACCACTACTACTACTACTACTACTGCTACTCTACTGCTGCTGCTGCTGCTGCTTCTAACTACTACTACTACTACTACTACTACTACTACTACTACCACTACTACTACCACTACTACTACCACTACTACTACCACTACTACTACTACTACTACTACTACTACTACCACTACTACTACCACTACTACTACTACTACTACTACTACTACTACTACTACTACTACTACTACTACTACCACTACTACCACTACTACTACCACTACTACTACTACTACTACTACTACTACTACTACCACTACTACTACCACTACTACTACCACTACTACTACCACTACTACTACTACTACTACTACTACTACTACTACTGCTGCTGCTACTTTTGCTGCTATGTGTACTGTTTCTGCCATTACTGCTTGCATGACATTACTGAAAAAAGAACATATTGAAAAAATCTCGCTTTTGTATTTCAACAACAGGAATACAAGATTCAAACTTTGAGAAACTTTCGAGACCTTCAAAGTACTCCCCCTTGCTTACAACACACATAGCTTCAACCATTTTCTGTCTTTTTTATATCTTTTGTTTCGTTTTCTTTTCTTTTTTCTTTTAAAAAAAAAAAGCAAATACAGGGTTCTCTCTCTCCCTCCCTCTCTCTCTCTCTCACGCCCTCCTTATATCTGTCTGTCTGTCTGTCTCCCTCTCTCTATTTTTCTCTCTCTCTCTATTTCTCTTTCGCTCTGTCTGTCTGGGGAACTTGATGTTTCAAAATGCACGTCATTCTGTGTGTGTGTGTGTGTGTGTGTGTGTGTGTGGTGTGTGTGTGTGTGTGTGTGTGTGTGTGTGTGTGTGTGTGTGTGTGTGTGTGTGTGTGAGACAATATAATAAAAAGCACATGGGTGCTTATTTATTATTCGGAAATAAATGACTTTGTCATTCTCTCTCTCACTCTCTCTCTCTCACTCTGTGAATGAGTGTGTGTTTGTGTGTGTGTATCTGTGTCTGTGTCTGTGTCCATTTGCTTACAAAAGGGAGTTCCGTGGGATTTTTTTCCAATTTTTGTTCCAAGTCTTGAAGTCTCCAAAACTTTCTAGCATCTACGTTTTGTTTCAGAAAGGAAGAAACTTATATATACATGTTGAATTTTAGACACAAGGAAGAACGACAGATATAACAAATAATGCTTTAACTGAGTCTCGTGTTTGCTATCAGCTTCTTTTTTCCTTTCTTTTACTCGTTTTTCGTTCTATGTGTCTACGTTGGTTTTGTTTGTTTTGTCGTTGATTCTGTTTTGGGTTCATTTGGCTTCTACATTTGTCAAAAGAAGACATTCACAAGAGACTGGCCAAGGCCAGGAGTGTGTTTAGGGAGATGAACAATATCTGGAGATCAACTCAGTACAGCACCAACACCAAGCTGAAGCTATACCAGAGCTGTGTTGTATCTAAGCTCATGTACGGTTCTGAGTGCTGGAGGATGACGGAAGCGGATCTTACCAAACTTCGGTCCTTTTACACCGTATGCCTCCGAAGAATCCTCCGGATCTTTTGGCCAGAGAAGATCTCCAATGAAGACCTACTACAGAGATGCAGGCAAGAAGACATGGGAACCATCATCACCAGACGACGGTGGAAGTAGATTGGGCACATCCTCCGAAGAGACCCACAGTCAATCACAAGAACAGCATTGCACTGGACCCCAGAAGGAAGGAGAAAGAAAGGAAGACCAAAAGCAACGTGGAGGAGGACTGTAGAAAGTGAGATGAAGGCCATGCAGCACTCTTGGGGATCAGTGACTAGGTTGGCCCAGAATAGGCAGGAGTGGAAGCGCTTTGTTGCTGCCCTACACACCACTGGGTGTAATGGCTGATGATGATGATGTCTTCTACTCTTACTTTGTCTTTGTGTGCGGTTTGTTTTCGTCATGTTCTTTATTTCATATGTTTACTAACATATGGTTTATGAGGAATTAAACGATTGCACGCTCATTTACATTACTTCTCGTTATATTACCGCTAGTGTAATAGCTGCATGTTTTTGCAATATGGAAGACAGACAGAGGGAGAGAGAGAGAGAGAGAGAGAGAGAGAGAGAGAGAGAGAGAGAGAGAGAGAGGAGAGAGAGAGAGAGAGAGAGAGAGAGAGAGAGAGAGAGAGAGAGAGAGGAGGAGAGAGAGAGAGAGAGAGAGAGAGAGAGAGAGAGAGAGAGTGTGTGTATATGTGTGTGTGTTTGTCTGTCTGTCTGTCTGTCTGTCAGTCTGTCTGTCTATCTGTCTGTCTGTCTGTCTCTGTCTCTGTCTCTGTCTGTTTCTGTTTGCTAACAAAAGGGAGTTCAGTGGGTTTTCACCATTTTTTTTCAAGTCCTGAAATCTTGAAAACTTTCAACCAACTAAATGTTGACTTTTATTATTTTATTAATTGTCTTTTATTCTTTTATTCTTTTATATCGAGGATAATGAAATAAGCACTTATGTGGGTTTTTTTACGTCTAGTCCCCGTGTGTATCCGGTTTTGTAAATTATGTCATCTGTTCCCACCGGCACACAGTAACCTCCTCTTACGAAAAGCGTGTTTGTCTGTGTGTCGTGTGTGTATGTTTGTGTGTGTGTGTTTGTGTGTGCATTGTGTGTGTGTGTTTTATTTTACTTTTACTATTTTATTTATTGTATTTTAATATTTATATCGAGGATAATGGAATAAGCACCTATGTGTTTTTTTACATCCAGTCCCCATGTGTATCCGGTTTTGTTAATTATGTCATCTGTTCCCACCGGCACATAATGGCCTACTCTTACAAAAAGCGTATGTCTGTATGTCGTATGTGTGTGTGTGTGTGTGTGTGTGTGTGTGTGTGTGTGTGTGTGTGTGTGTGTGTGTGTGTGTGCGTGGGTGTGTGTGTGTGTGTGGTTTACGTGCGTGCGTGCGTGTGTGCGCGTGTGTGTGTTGTGTTTGTGTATGTGCGTGTGTGTGCGCGCGCGCGTGTGTGTATGTATGCAAGCGCGCATGCGTGCGTGTATGTGTTTGTGTGTGCGTGCGTGCGTGCGCGCGCGTTCGCGCGCGTTTGTATGTATGTATATGTGTGTATGTGTTTATGACTCGCTGCTACAGCTATTACCAGCATCATTCACATCAGCTGCAAAACATGGAACAATACACAGCAACCACAGGCCACACACACACACACACACACACACACACACACACACACACACACACACACACACACACACACAACACACACACACACACAGAATGATTGATTGACTGATTGATTGATTGCAAGGATTACGTTGATTGCTTTTACCCCCTTGCTAGTCAGTCCCCGGAAGTCATCAATCTCTGCACGTCACCCATAAATCAGCTGACGTCAGAAAGGGGTGATGTGACTGACGTCATACAGGTGACTGAAGATACAATTACGTTGCATAGTCGGAATAAATAATAATAATAATAATAATAATAATAATAATAATAATAATAATAATAATAATAATAATAATAATAATGTATAGAAGTTTATATAGCGCTGATTCTTGTAAAGCAACAAATCAAAGCGCTCAGATGACTTTTTAATATTTTTTTTATATCGAGGATAATGGAATAAGCACTCATGTGCTTTTTTTTACATCTAGTCCCCGTGTGTATGCGGTTTTGTAAATTTTGTCATCTGTTCCCACCGGCACACAATGGTCTACTCTTTCGAAAAGCGGAACAGGATTTAACGTGTGCGCAAGATGTTCTGCATGCGTTCGCACACAGGGCCTCGGTTGATAGTCTCATCCGAAGGACTTTGACATACAGTTCGATTTTTTGGTCAAACTGGGAAGAAAGGGCGAGGCTGTGAATCGAACCAAGAACCTCACGGTTAACTTGTTGGCAGGCGAACGTCTTAACCATCCTGCCACCTTCCTTTCTGTTTTGGTGGATCGGTGGTCTAGAGGTAACGCGCCTGCCTAGAAAGCTGAAAAGTCCGGGTCGGAAGTGTGCGGTGGTTCGAATCCCGTTCGAGTCTGAAACTGTTTCCCCCATCCATTAGGCCATGAGTGGTGGTCTGGGTGCTAGTCTTTTGGATGAGACGCAAATGCGAGGTGCGTTTGTGTTACACAAAATTATTTTAGCACACGTAAAAGGACTCACAGCATTAAGAGAGTTGTCCTTGGCAAAAGTTTGTAGGAAAAACCCAACAATGATAGGGAATCAAATAGAGTTGAAGGCTGGAAAAGAAAACAAAATACTGGGTGGCGCTGCTCTTGTGGCGACGCGCTCTTCCCGGGGCGACCAGCAGAGAAATCTGCTGTGATTTAATGTGGTTAACATAAAAAATAAAGAAAACAAGTAACGATGGCTTGCATTTTTGGTCGATAAGTGTAGAAAGATTGGTTAATTTTGTTAATAAAGAATGTAGTTGATACAATTTTTGTGTTGTTTGCTGGATTCTTTCCCTGTGATATGTAAGGTAAAGGTAAAGGAGTCCCATAACCTGTAAGGTCGTAGGGGAGCGAGGCGTCAGAGACCTCACTTCTCTAGGGCCAGCATATTGAGGGCGGCGCCCATCTCCTCTCCCTCGCTGCTTTACCTTCCCTGACCCTAAAGAGGGCAGGTAACCTTTTACAGCTGGGTGAACTGGGGGAACTGTACTGAAGCCAAGGCGCGCAAATGATCACCCATCCAACTGGTAACCACGCTCGACGCTGCTTAACTTGGCTGGGGGAAAGCGAGTGCTCCGACCACTGAGCTATCCCGTCCCCTCATATATGTACTGTCCCCTTTGATATGTACTTTGGTTTAAATACATTTTATTCATAAATGGGAACAAAGTTTGACAACAAACATAATTTTCGAATCATAGCAAGAGCAAGCTTGTAGGTTTTGATTTGCTTCATTAAACAATGAAAATTAACATAAACATTATGGTTGTTGAGCTGCAAAGTGCAATATCAAAAGGTAAAGGTGTCCCATAATCTATGTTGTCGTAGGGGAGCAAGGCATCAGAGACCTCAGCTTCTCTAGGGGCCAGCATATTGAGGGTGGAACCCATCTCCTCTCCCTCGCTGCTTTAAAGTGTAAAGTAAACCAACAACAGTATTTAAAGAAAACAGATTCATCGATTACATTTGATGTACTTTCGTCATTGGAAAAGGAAATGCTGAGGTATATATTGATTTAATTCTTTGTTCTTCTGTTTGACTTATGTGTCCTTTTACCTTTATTTTGTGTTTCTATCAGGTATAATATTTATTCCTTTTGTTATTCTACTTTGGTGCGCTCTTAAATTTGTTTCTTCCTTACTGTTTTTTTTAATTATTTTCTCATTCTTTCGCCATTTATTCAATCTATTTATGATTTTTATTACTTACGATCGTTGTTGTCTAAAGAAAGTGTATTATTTCTCTGCAATATCTCCACTTATTGATGTACTTTTTTATTATACAGCTTACGTGTGTTTCATTAAGGTTTTGTTAAGCAATTAGGCAACTAACTTCAAATGCACACCTGTAGATTTTGTATGCATGTATATATGTACGCATGTATATATGTATGTATGTATGTATGTATGTATGTATATAATTATGTATGTATGTATGTACAATGTTTTTTTCAATTAAGGAGTAGATAAAGAAGAAAAATATGAGGAGGAGGACGAGGAGGAAGAAGAAGAAGAAGAAGAAGAAAGCAAGTATTTTTATTTATTTATCTATTTATTCATTTATTCATTTATTTTTACATAATACTTTCAGACACGGAAGATTTCTCCAGTGTAGAGCCCGTCCTCACAAGAGCAGCGCCACAACTAGAGTAACAACTAAAATACACAGGAAGAAGAGTGTGAAGAAAAAGAATAATACAAAAATAAAACCAACAACAACAACAGAACAACAACATCGGCAAACATGAGAGATACAAAAACAGTAACAACACAATAAGCCTATCAACAATAAGCCATAATCTACTACGTAATAACAAAACCAGCTACAACGACAGCAGAAAACAACAACATGAAACAAAAA
>CM054162.1:35375073-35395073 GCA_028751875.1 Rapana venosa
CAGAAACGGAGACAGAGAGACAGATACACAAATAAAGAGATACCGAAAGCGACAGACAGGTAGTGAAAATCCCACACACATGGAAACATGCATTACTATTAAGCCATGTATGAAAACACGCTTGCGTCTATACAAGTTAAGATGAATACAGATTGCCATTGTATTCTGCCATTGTGATATCTATGCATAGGATCGGTGGTCTAGAGGTAACGCACCTGCCTAGAAAGCGAAAAGTCCGGGTCGGAAGTGTGCGGTGGTTTAATTCCTGTTTGCGACGAACACCCCCCCCCTAACTCCCCTTCCCCCTTACCCATTTCAGCATGAGTGGGGACGGGATAGCCTAGTGGTTAGAACATTGCGCTCGCAATCTGACGAGCCGGGTTCGAATCCCGTTCAAGGGGATTTTGTTTTCTCCTGGAGTTAACATCAGTGCAGACTCCACTCTCCCTAAAATTACTTCGGATGAGACTATAAACCGATCCCTGTGCTCGACCGCAACTCGCCACCTAAATCCTTCCCTTTTTAAAATTTAAATTATTTTTTAAATTTTAAAAAAATTTTTTAAAAAATTTTAAAAATTTTAAAAAACAAAAAACCCCCAAACCCATTCTCCTTTTTCCCCTTATTTCCTTTCCCTTTTTTTAATAACCACCCCTCCTGAAACAAAAATAACCGTTTAAATTGGGGCCCCCAAAAAACCCCAACCACAACCCCCCCCCCCACCCCCCCCCCAACCAAACCCACAAACGCACCAAAACCCACAAAACCAAACCCCAACCCCGGGGCAACCCCCAAACCCAAAACCCAAAAACCCAACCCACCCAAAAATTTTCGGGGAAACTTTAAACCCCAAAAACCCCGGGCAAACGCCAAAAGCAACATTTCCCAAAAAATAAAAAATTTCTATTCCTTTTTACAGTAATAAAATTGTTCTTCCAAAATTTTCCCCTTTTAAAAACTTCCCGGGCGGCTAGAAGGAAAAATTTCCAAAAAAACCTAATTCAAAAATTTTGAAAAACAAAAAACCCCCCCCTTTTTCCCCATTCCGCTTCTTTTCCCCCAATCTACCCTTTTCTACGAAATTTTTTTTTCCCCCTTCCTATTTAAATCATCAATCCCCCCCACACGATGACTCCCCCCATCCCCTCACCCCCCTTTTCCCATATAAACTATCCTTTTTGGGAGAAACCCATTTTCCCAAATTTTAAAAATTTAAAACCCCTACTAAAACAGGGGGAATCCAAATTTTTAAATTTATTTTAAAAGAAAAAAAAATGTTTTAAACCCTTCCCTTCTTTCTTTTCTGCTTCTATTTCTTTCATCAACACTACTATTAGCTATCTTTTCCCCTTTTCATTAAAAAAAATTTCTCCCTTTCCTCCCTTTCCTTCTTCTAATCCTCTTTTTTCTTCTTCACCTTTAATATTTATCTTCTTTTTTTTCCTTCCTTTTTTCTTTTTGTTCTTTTTTTTTATTTTTTTTTTTCTTTGTTTATCTCTTTTTCTTCTTCTTTTCTTCTTTTTTTTATCCTTTTTTTGGTATTACCATATTTGTATAATTTTATTTTTATCCCCCCTCTTTTTCCCTCCTTTTCCCCTAATTTTCCTTTTCTTTTTTCCCTTTCATCATCTTTTCCTTCTTTCCCCCCTCCCCCTTTTAATCTCCCTACATGCCCTTCCTGGGGGGGTTTTTTTTTTTTCCCCCCCCTTTCTTAGGGGGGGGGGGGGGGGGGGGGGGGTTCCAAAAAAAACTTCTCTCTTTTTTTCCTCTCCCCCCTTTCCCCACCCCCTTTTTTCCTTGCGCAAAATTAATTTTGTACCATGCCAAAAAAAAACTCCCGAAACCCATATTTTGGAACACAGGAAACCCCGGGGGGGGTTTTTTTTGGGGGGGGGTTGTGAAAAAGTTTTTGGGGGTAAATAAAAGGGGAGGGAGGGGAAGGGGGGGGGGAAAAAAAAAAAAAAGGGGGGGGGAAAAAGGGGGGGGGAAAATAGGGGGGGGGAGGGGGGGGGGAGGGGGGGGGGGGGGGGGGGGAGAAAAAGGGGGGGGGGGGGGGGGGGGGGGGGGGGGGGGGGGGGGGGGGGGGGGGGGGGGGGGGGGGGGGGGGGGGAAAAAGGGGAAAAAGGGGGGGGGGGGGGGGGGGGGGGGGGGGGGGGGGGGGGGGGGGGGGGGGGGGGGGGGGGGGGGGGGGGGGGATGGGGGGGTGGGGGGGGGGGGGGGGGGGGGGGGGGGGGAAAAGGGGGGGGGGGGGGGGGGGGGGGGGGGGGGGGAAAAAAGGGGGGGGGGGGGGGGGGGGGGGGGGGGGGGGGGGGGGGGGGGGGGGGGGGGGGGGGGGGGGGGGGGGGGGGGGGGGGGGGGGGGGGGGGGGGGGGGGGGGGGGGGGGGGGGGGGGGGGGGGGGGGGGGTGGGGGGTGGAGGTTTTTGGACCATCCCCGGAAACAGATAAATTTTAAAATTGAAAAATTGGTGGATTAAAAAAACCATTAGTGATTGAAGAGAGAGAGAGAGAGAAAAGAGAGAGAGGAGAGGAGAGAAAAGAGAGAGAGAGAAAAAAAGGAGAGAGGGGAGAGAGGGGAAGAGAGAGAGAGAGAGGAGAGAGAGAGAGAAGAGAGAAAGAGAGAGGGTGATTCGGTAAAACTTTGCGAAAAAGGCGATAGTAAAATTTTTCTTTTTTTTTTTTGCTGCCAAACTTTGTCTTCTGCTTCTTTCCTACAAAAAAATATCCGGGCAAAGAGATACTTTATGGAGGTTGTTGTTTTTTCATTTTTTTTTTATTTGTTGTTCTGTGTTGTTTTGGGGAGGCATTATGCAACAAATTGCGCTGTATTGTAGTGCATGCTGCACCGGTTGTTAATTTCTTTTGCGTTGATTGTGTCGTTTTGTTTCGTAGTTTGTAATAAATTGAATTGTCGTGCAGTTAGGATTGTAGTTGGGGGAGGGGAGTGAGTGAGTGTTGTTTCTGTACAGTGTGGGTAAAGTGGTGTTGTGGTGTGGTGTAGTGGAGTGGAGTGGAGGGGAGTGGGTATGGGGTTGTGTGTGGGTGGTGTGGTGGTGGGTGGGGGTTTGGTATGAGTGCAGTGTAGTGCATTTGTCTTTTTAGTGCATTAGGTAGATATGTCGTGTATTAGTGTAAGGGGGGGTGGACGTGTCGTGTAGGTAGGGAAGTGTAGTCACTGCGTGAGTGTATGCAGTGTTGTTATGACTGAATGTATGCAGTGAAAAGTGAGTGTATGTATGTAGTGAATGTAGTGAAGGTATAGTAGTTTAATGTGGTGTACTGTGATGTATGCCTTCTCGTTTTAAACCCATGTATTCAATTAAAGACTATTCCGAGTGAATTGGGGAACCTTAACAAAACGACAACAACAAAAATGATCCCAAAATAATTAATAAAATAAAAAATAATAATAATAATAATTTAAAAAATTTTAAAAATAATAATAATAATAATAATAATAATGAAAATAAAATAAAATGATGGGGGAAGATGAGATGAGATGATGTGATGAGAGATGGATAATGATGATGAGATAATTAAATGATATACTACTACACTACTACTACTACCCTACACTATACACACTACACTACTACTCTAACTACTACACACGACGACACGACACAAAGCACGATGATATGAGAGATGAGATGGATGAATGATATGTGATGATGATGAGGAGTGAGAAGATGATGAAGAGGAGGGGGGAGAGGAGGAGGGAGAAAAAAAAAGAAGAAAAAAGAAGAAGAAAAAGGGAAAAATATGTCGTCCGTCCGTCTTTTTCTTATCTGCTGCCTTCTGCCCGTCTGTCTCCCCCCCCCCTCTCTCCCTCCCTCCCTCCCCTCCCCCCTCCTCTCAGACACCATATACCGCTGTCTGTCCCATTTTACCGAAAATGATTTTTGCGCGGGGCCATGAAGCCCCTGAAAAACTGGCCCCCGCTTCCAAACTGAAACACCCATCCCGTCGAAAAAAATTAATGAGCCTATCAATGAAAGCATTACCCTGAAAAAACCCTACATTATTGCTTTTAGGGCTAGCCTGAAACAGGAACTGGTACCCCCAAACAATAGTTTCTATTTAGCTGTTTCCCGGGCATTGTTTGGTTTTCTGTGTGTGCAGGAAGGTTACAATGATGTATATTATTCCACATAAATCACACAAGTCTTCACTTTCCGGACGTTTTCCCACGTCATCGTAGAATTCATTGGTCGGGGATAGCTACTAGTGGTCAAGCATCGCTTTTCCCCAAGCTAAGATTAAGCGGGACAACGGGGTTACCACTTGGGTGGTGCCCGGGGTTTCCCGGGGCCTTTGGCTTCAATGCAGCCCCCCCATTCATCTAGCGAAATTTGGGGAAAACCCTCCCTTTTTAGGGTCAGGGAAGGAAAGCAGCGAGGGGGGGAAAGGGGGGCGCCCGCCCCAAAATGCCGGCCTCTTAAAAAGTGATTTATCTGATGCCCCCTTTCCCTACACCACATAGGTTTTTTGGGGGCCCCTTTTACTTTAAAACCTTTACATTGAATTCATTTGGCTTTTAAGTTGGCTAGCGTGGCTTTTTTGTTTTTGTTTTGAACTAAACAAAAAGCAGATATCATTTTGAAGTTCATTTAATATTAAATAAATATAATAAATAAAAATATAAAAATATATATAAATATAAATATTGTTTTAACTAAACAATAAGCAATATCATTTTGAAAGGGTACACACACACACACACACACAAATAAAAATATATAAATAATATAGTATATATATATTATATAAATATATATAAAATATATATATATAATATATATATATAGAAACACTCAAACTGAAAACGCTTTTTGTTTATTTCAAAAACAACAACAAAGATATATAAATAAATAAAAAATATATTATAATATAAAAATAATATATAAATTATTATATATATATAATATATATTATATATATATATAGTGTTGTGTTGCTGGTCTGTGTCTGTTTTGTGAGGTCTGTGGTCCCGCGCGCGCGCGCGTGTGTCTGTTTTTTGTGTCTGTGTATTTTGTGTGTTGGTTGTGTTGGTGGGGGTTGTTTGGTGTTTTTTGTGTATTGTGTTTCGCGTCCTGTCCCCTGCCCGCTCCTCCCGGTCTGCTCAGTCTCTGTCTCGCGCTGTATAGTCTGCCCTCTCTACTTTTTTCTCTGTCGTCTGTCTCTCTGTCTCCCATCGTCTTTTTTTTTCTTCTCGCCTCTCTCTCTCCTCTCTCCCCTCTCCCCTCTCTCCCCTTCCTCATCCCCCTCCTCTCTTCTCCTCTCTCTCTTCCCTCTCTCCCCCTTTGTCCCCCTGTTTTTGCTCCGCGTATCTGTCTGCCCCCTTATCGTTTCTCTATCGTTTCTTGCTGCTTCTCCCCGTCTCCCATGTGTCTGTCTTCTGTTATTTTTCTTTCTTCTTCTTTCTTTCTTTTACAGTTTTTTTCCTTTCATGTAACTTTTTCTTGCTTTTTTCTGTTCCCGTTCTGTCTTGAATCAAATTTTTCCTTCAATTGCCCTTTATTTGATTTGTTTTTGTTATGCCTTTTTTTGTTAAATTTTTTCCATCATTCTAATCATTTTTGTCATTTCCCCTCATGAAAATTGTCTCAATTCGTCTTTTTTTCTCTCTTCTGCTCTTTCCCTCATTCTTTCTTTTTTTTTTGGTTTTTGTCTTGCTTTTTATAACTGTTTTTTTTTTTCCTTTCTTCCTTCCTTCTTTCTTTTTTTTCTTCTGATTTGTTTTCTTTGTATCGCTTCTTTCAATTGGCCCCTTTTCTGCATCTTCGTGTGCTTTTTCTGTAATCTGTTGTCTGTCGTCTGAAGTCTTTCTATTTTTCTCATTTGTTTCTTCTCCTTTTTTTCTTCATTCTTTCTTTTTTTCTGTTTTTTCTTCTTGCGTCTTACAAAATCTACTTTCTTCTATCTGTCTTTCTGTCTGTCTTCCCCCTTTCCTTTCTTTTTTTTTTTTCCTTTCCCTTTCCTTTCCTCCTCCTTCTATTTCCTTTTTTTTCCCTTCTCTTCTTCCTGCTGCTTTCTCTCTTTTTTATCTATTTCTGTTTTTAAACGTTTTTCTTTCTGTCTGTCTTTCATTTTGTCTTTCTTTTTTTTTCTTTTCTCCCCTTTTTTTTTTTCTTTTCTTTCTTTTTTTTTTTCCTTTTTTTTTTTCTTCTTTCTTTTTTTTCTTCCTTCTTCTTTCTTTCCCCCTTCCCTTTCCCCTTTTTTTTTCTTTTTTTCTTTCTTTCCTTTATTTTTCTTACTTTCTGTCTTTCTTTTTTTTCCCTTTCTTTTTTCCCTCCATTAGCTGTGGGCCTTTACAATAATGTCATTATTGCCCTCTTACTGTTTACGCATGCATCATTGATTGCAGGGTTTCCGTATTTACCTATCCAGTGTGTGTGGGGTGAGTGGTGTGTGGTGGTTGTGTGTATTTGTCGTGTTGTGTGTAGTTGTGTGGGTGTGTGGTGTGTAGTGTGTGGGTAGTTGTTATTGTTAGTTGTGGTATTTTTGGGTTGTTAAAGAAAGGGTGTGGGTGTGTATGGTGTAGTGTGTGGTGTGGTGTGTATGGTTCTGCGCGGCGAGACAGAGAGCGTGTTCAAAAGTTTTTGTTTTTTTATGAGAAAGAAATGGAGAGAAAAGGCGTGCTCATATTTTTTTTGTTTTGCAGGGGAGAGAGAGAGAGAGGGGGGAAAGAGAGGAGGGAGAGAGAGAGAGAGAGGGAGAGAGAAGAGAAAAAGAGAAGGAGAGAGAAGAGAGAGAAGAGAGTGTGTGTGTTGGGGGGTGGGGGGATAGTAGTGTGTATTTGTGGGTTGTGTGAGTGAGTGATGTGTGTGCGCGCGGGCGCGCGCACGAGAGAAAAACGTGTTTCCTTACCTTAAAGAGATATATGGGGCGGGATAGCTCATGGTCGAGCCTCGCTTTCCCCCACCAAGTTAAGCACGTCGAGCGGGGTTTACCAATTGGAGGGGTGACCTTTTGCGCCCTTTGGGTTTTCGTACAGTTCCCCCATTTCCCCCACTTAAAAATTGGTACCCCCTCTTTAGGGTCGGGGAAGGTAAAGCCGGGGGAAGGGGAAGGGGGCGCCGCCCCTCAATACGCTGGCCCTAAAAAAATAAAGTCTCTGACCCCCCTCGCTCCCCTACGACCTTAATAAGGTTTACCCTTTTCCCTTTACCTAAAAAAATATATCTTATAAGGCTAACTTTTTGAAGAAAACGCTATACTTCAGTTTTTGTTACAGCCGAGTCTACAACTTGAGGCTCTCTCTGGCAAAGTTTTGTAAAAAAAGAAAGAAAAGAACCACTCTGAAGGGGAAACGACAATGGCAAACAAGGAAAACAATAGAAAAAACAGGAGGCGCGGGCGTGGCGCCCTTTTTTTTTCCCCTGGGAAGAACATCCCAATTTTTCAACCAAAGAAATAGCTGTACTTAAAGGTCAAACATAAATAAAAAAAAATTTAGATAAATAGGTACAAAAATACTAAAAAAAAAAATTACATACATAAATAAAAAAAAGAATGAATAAATAAAGGGAAATAAAAAAAAAATATAAAATTTTTAGAAAACTTAATAGACAAACTTTTGTACAAAACGACATTGCAAAAAAAGGAAAAAAACCCAACCCAAAACTAAGAAAACGTAACCCACTTCAAGAACCCGCCAACATTAGAATCCCCATAAAACCCCCCCCCCCCCCCCCAACCCCCCACCCCCCACCCACCCACCCCCAACCCACACCTCCACCCTCCCTTCCTTTTTTCCCACTAAAACGCATGACGCGTGTTACAATGAAGCCAGCATTTTTCAGGGAAGGACAAAAGGGGAAAATGAAAAAGCCTGCTGTTTGGTCGGACAACGCAACAGGAGAAAAAAGAGAAAGGAAGGGGAAAAAAAGGGGGTAGCCCAGAAGACAAAAGGGAACCCCATTTCTCCCTTCAAGAGGTATTTGGGATCAAGGGCATCGGTTGTACAAAAAGGGAAACGTAGAGAGTCGTAAATCGGCGACACGGAGTTAGTACCCCTGTCGTATTTTTTTTTTTAGCGCAGAAGTTAAAGTCTGATTCTTAGAACACATCCCTGCATGCAACCAGAAAAAAAATTCTCATTTTTATCGATCATCGATCCCTAAATTTCGAGCCCTTTTTGGGGTGCCCCTTTCGAAATTTTTGCCCCAAATTTTTTCTCCATCTACTCAGTCACATTATTATATTAAATAAAGGTAAATGTTCTCAAAACCCCCTGGGTCGTAGAGGACGGGGCGTCAGCGACCTCAACTCTCCGGGGGCCCATATTGGGGCGGCGCCCCTCCCCTCCCCCTCGCTGCTTTACCTTCCAGGGCCCTAAAGAGGCGGTACCATTTACAGCTGGGTGAGCAGGGGACTGAGAAAACCCAAAGGGGGCAAATGGTCACCCTTCCCAAAAGGGAACCAGTTCAATGCGCTTTAAACCCTTTGCTGGGGAAAGCTACGCTGTACTAGTATACCCACTTATAATTTTGTCCGTCGTGTTCGACAATGACCTCCAAAACAGCGCTGTTTTAGAAATTTGCAGAAGTTTTTCTATATGGAGATGACTTGCCTACAAAAACCCCATCCTCACCAAGAGGGCAACAGACAGCTTTTGGGGATTTTTTCAAAAGCCAACCAGCCCCCGGGGTGCAGCACATAAACTGTGCAAACCAAGCCCCAGTCAAGAGTTTACTCCTCACAAAAAATAAGCTGTAAAGGGAATTCCATGATGGGAAACTTTCTGGCAAAGCCTTCACTTGCTGTTCCTCCACGTCAATGGTTTTAATCAGGAACTGGTTGCCACTACCTTCTTGATTTACACACAGGAAAACCATTTCCCAGAGAACGCCGTTACCATTGGGAAAATGAGACTGGCACTGGGACTCAAACAAATTCCGTTTACCAAATTTTCCCCAAATTTGGGGATTCGAGGGGTTCCCCTGTGGCAAATTCTCCCCTGACATGGAAGACCCTCCCAGACCTGTCTACCAAAAAACCAAAACCGAGGACTTTGGCCCATATCGGGCCTACGACCTCCGATGTGAAAAAATCTTGGCCCCTGGAGGGCCTTGGGATAAAAAAACACAAGGGTTTCAGTTTTTGTCTGGGCCTTTTGGGCGTTTAAGAAGAAGAAAAAAGCAAAAGATACAGAAAGCAGTGCCCCGGATGAAAAAGCTTTTTAAGATAATCTTAACCAAAAAAGACATACACATTTTTCATAATAATTTCATACCAAAATGAACAGAGTACATCTGTCACTTTCAAATGTTTAGCACGGGAATCAAAAAACCTATGTGGATCGATGGTCTAAGGGCAGAGACAGAAACAAACGGGGAGACAGAGACAGAAAAAGAAAAATGTAAGCAAAGTAAAAAAATTGTCCTAAAACCATTTAAATATCATCACTACCCAAGAAAAAGCCTTCTCATTTTTGAAATAGTTTAAATTCCGTACCCTTTGATTGAGAACAAAAAACCAAGCCAACCAATAAAATACAAACCCACACAGCACTTACAAACCCAAAAAAAATATGGGTGCGTGCATAACATGAAGAATAAATGCACATACAAGGGGTGCAGGAAAAAAAATCCAACAACTATTAACCTTTTAGGACCAGACACACCTTCATAAAAAAACTGACACATCAAAACCCCGTCACACCCCACTCCCCCACCCCTACCCCCCTTTCACCTCCCCCCAACCCCCTTCCACCCTTCCCCCTCCACTCCTTTTTTCCTTTTTTTTCCTGTTTCCAAATTTTTTCCCCCCTGTCTTTAGCAAAGAAATTCCCTCAAGAGGGGAAAAAAAGCCGTAATACAGCCCCTTCTACCAACCGATACAACTTCAGACCCAAAAGATTTTCTTCTCTCCAGTCTCTCTGTCTCCTGTGTCTCTCTCTGTGCTCTCTGTCCTCCTGTGGCCCTTGCCTCTCTGTGTCTCCCGTCCTATTCCTGGTCTCTCTCTTTGTCGGCGTCCCCTGTCGGGCTGCCTCGCCTTTTCTGGTCGTCTCTTTTTCTCGTCGTCTCTCCGTCCCTCCTCTTCTCTCTCCTCCTCTCCTTTATCCTCGCTCTCTCTATCCCTCCCTTCTCCCCCCCTCCCCCCTCTTTTTCCCCTCCTGTGTCTACTGTGTCCCCCACTCTCTGGTCTCTCTCTTTGTCTATCTATACCCCTTTCTAAAGGGGGAATGCCTATATGAATAAAACTCCAACTGAATCCCAATCCAAACACTTTTTCATCTGTCCCTGTTTGTTTTCTGCCCTGTCAGCTTGTCCCCGCTCTCCTCTGTGTCTCTCTCTCTGCTATTTTCTTTTTTTCTCTCTCTCTCTCTTTTCCCCTTCTTCCCCTCTCTCTCTCCCCCCTCTCTCTCCCTCTCCTCCCCTCTCCCCCCCCCCCCCCCCTCCCCTCTCTTTTCCCCTCCCCCCTCCTCTCATCTTATCCCCAAAACCATCAAAATTTATCTTAGAAAAATAGCGCTGGTTGATGGCTGTTCCTGCTGGGGGCCACTTTCAGCCTGTCCTGCTCTTTACCCAAAAAGTTCAGTTTCCCCCCCCTTTTCCCCCCTCCCCCTCCCCCCCCCCCATTCTTTTTCCTACCAAACCCCCGGAAATGGGGGGGCATCTTTTAATACCCGGACCCCCTTTACTGGGATCATTTGGGACTTGGTGGTGTTAAAAGGGGCTGAACCGTTCAACCTTTTCCCCCCTTCCCCGTAAAAAAGGGGTTTTAGTAATTTGGGAAAACTGACCGTTTGGCCCTTGACTGGGTTTTTATGCTAGGGGTTTTCCCCCCTTTGGGTAAAAAGGTAAAAAATGAGGGGGGGGTTGTGCCGAAGCCCCCTTTTTAAAAAAAAAAAGGAAAGGCCCAAGGGAAGGAGGGCCCGGCTTTGTTTCTTGCCAAAGGTCAAGAGTGTTTAATTTTTTATTAAAAAACCAGGAAGAAATTTTTACCCCCCAAAAAAAAAAAAAAAAAAAAAAAAAAAAAAAAAAAAAAAAAAAAAAAATTTTTTAAAAAAAAAAAAAAAAAAAAAAAAAAAAACCCCCCTTTTTTTTAAAATTTTTTTTAGGAATGCTGAAAAGAGAAAATGTTGAAAGATTTTTAAATACGAATTCAATAATTATTTTAGAGCCCATTTTTATAACACCCTTACCCCGTAAAACAAAAAAACTCCCCCAACATCAAACCCACACCCCCAAATTATACAAATTTTTTTTTTTGGTTTCCTGCAAACTGAAAAAAAGCAATAAAGAGAAGATACCTGAAACAAACCCCTTTTTCATTTAAAAGAAACACAGACCCCAAAAACTCCTTCCCCCTGTCCCCCCTCCCCCTCCCCCCCCTCATTTTTTTCCCAACCCCCCCTTCATTTAAACCCCCGACCCCTCCCCCCCTTTTCCTTTTTTCCTGTTCCATTTCCCACTCTGTTGGGCCCGCCACTCCGGGAAAAGGGGCCTGTTGCCCCCTGTCTTCCCAAAAGTTCTCGCCCCTTTCTCTCTCTTCCTCCCTCTCTCTCCCCCTCCAATCCCCCCCCAACTCTCTCTCCCCCTCTTTCTCTTCTTTATCTCTCATTTCCCCTCCCCTTCTGTCTCTCGTTTTCCCCCCTTCTCTTCCTCATCTTGAAACTCTTGTTTTCCTCCCTCTCCTTTTCCCCTTTGTCTCCCGGTCGTCTATTCTTCGCCTGTTTTCCCGTCCCCCTTCTCCCCAAATTTTTTTCTTTCCCTCCCCCCCCCTTTATTCCCTCCCTTTCCCCCCTCCTCTTCCCCTTCCCTCCCCCCCCTTCCCCCCTTTCAAAACCCCCCCTTTTCTTTCATTTTTTCACCCCCTCCCTATCCCATCAAAAACCCCGGGGTTGTGAAAAATGTGGGTGGTGTTAATTTCTGGGCCCCTTTTAGACTCCCTCTTTCCCTTTAAAAAAGTGTATTTTCCCCCTTCCCCCCCCCTTTACCAACAGTTTCCATTTCCCCCCCGCCCAGTGGGGGCGAAAACAAAGGAAAACTCCCCCCAAAAAACCAAAAACTTGTTCTTTTTAAAAGGAAGGGCAAAGGTTAATTTTTTTAAAACAATCCCTGGACCCCGCTGGTCATGGATTTTTGGGGGGGGGGGGTTTAAAAAGTTAGATTGCCTTTCAAACAAAATTCCCCTTCCCTAATAAATTATTTTAATGGGTTAAACAAAAAAGCTGACATTTAGCCTTTTTTTAAAATTTTTCCCATTCAAAAAAACCCCGGGTAAAAGGGCAGGAATAAAGCAAAAGGAGAGGGGGCCCCCAAATATTTACCCCTAAAAACCCAGGCCACACTGTTTCAAGAACAACAACCCAAAAATTTATTTTTTTAATAAAAACCCCCTTTTTCCCTCAAAAAAAACTTTGGGGGTTTTTTTCTTTTGATTACCCAAGCGAGAGAGAAAGAAAAAAAAAAAAATTAAAGCAGTTTAAGTAAAATTTGCCAAAAAATTTCTTTTTCTTCGCTGCCTTTTCTTTTTTGTGCCTTCACCCCTTATCCTGTGTTGCAAAAAAAAGCCACTCCCCCTCACTTCTTCCCAAAAACCCCCTTATCCTCTAAAATTTATTTTAAATTTCAAGGATCGTCCTCCCCTTTTAAACCTTTTGCCCGGGGCCCTTTGGGTTCAAAAACCCTTCCAAAAAACACCTTGTCACCCCACCCCCCCACCCCTACCCCCTTACACCTCACAAAAACCCCTCTTTCATCCAAACCCTCCCACTTTTGTTCCTTTTTTCCTTTGCCAATGGCACCCCTTCCAGCAAAAAAGCCCTCAAAGGGGAAAAAGGGGCCGTTTGCGCCCCTGCTTCCCTCGTTCATCAGCCCAAAAGTATCCCTTTGTCTGTCGGGTTGTCCCCCCTTTTTCTTTGGCCCCGGTTTAGTCTTCGAGCTGTCCGCTTTGTTTCTCCTTTTCCCTTCCTTTTCTTAATCCTTCTCGTCCCCTCTCTCTCCCCTTCTTCCCCCCTCCTCACTGCTTTTTCCTTTCCGGGCCCCCTGCCTGTGTGTTTTGGGCTGGGTTTTCTTCTTTTCCTTCTCTTTCCTTTTCGTTTTTCCCTTTTCTCATTCTCTTTCCCCCCTTCTACTTTTTTGGTTCCCCCTTTTTAAAAATTTTCCTTAAAATTTTCCTTTCTACCCCTTTTGAACACCCATTTTTTGCCAATTTTACTTAATAAACAAAAAGGGCCTTAAAAAAAATCAAGCCACGCTTTCCCCAAGCCTTAAGCCGCGAAAAGTTTTAAATTGGTGGGTGACCGTTTGCGCCCTTGGCTTCATCCCGTTTCCCCCATTTTACCCCCTGTAAAGGGGCCTCCCTTTAGGTCGGGGGTAAAGCCCCAAAGGGGACCCCACCCTCAAACCTGGCCCCCAGAGAAGTGGCTTGAAACCCCCCCCTCCCCTCACTTGTTTTGGGACACTTACCTTTTCCCTTTAAACTTATAAAATACTGGGAATACTTATGTCAAAAGTGCTCCCCCTAGCCTTTTAACAAACTTTCACTCGCTGTCCTTAAGCCCCCCCAGCCAAATGGAGTGGGGATTTAACGGGGCACCAAAACTTCTTTTTCAATTCTTTTTTTCACACCAAATGTTCTCTGTTTGAGATACAAAAGGGAAACATCCATCTTATGTCCTGTACCCTCTTTCTGCTTTTTTTTGTCCAAATTTGTTTAAAAAAAAAATTTTTTTCTTTTAATCATTAAAAAACTTTTTAAAAAAATTTTTAAAAAAAAAAAAAATTTTTAAATGGGAAAAAGGGGTTTTTTAAAAAAAAAAAAAAAATTTTTTTAAAAAAATTTTTTTAAAAAAAAAAAAATAAAATTAAAAAAATAAAAAAAAAAAAAAAATTTTGAAAAAAAAAAAATTTAAAAAATAAAAATTTTAAAAATAAATTTTTTTTTTAAAAAAAAATAAAAAACTTTTAAAACGGGAAAACAATGTAAGTTTTTTGCCCCGGGGTTTCTTCTTCCCACCGGGGCCCCCTTCAACCCTTTTTTTTTCCAAATGTTTTCCTCTGACAAGGGCTCGTTTTATTCTGGGGTTTTTGGGGGTTTGGGGTTTTTGGGGGGCTCCCGGATTCCCCTTTCCCTCCCTTTTAATTCGGCCTTTTTCCCTTATCCTCCCTTCCGCCCGATGTTTGGGTGTTTTGGGTTGGGGGGGAGGGGGGAAAAAGGGGGGGGGGAGAGGGGTTTGGTTTTTTGTGCCCTGTTTTGGTGTTGGTTTTTGGGGGATTAGGGGGATGTGGGGCCCCTTTGGGGTGGTTTGGTGGGTTTCTGGGTGCTTGTTTGGGGGGGGGTTTTTGTGGGGGGGTTTTTTTTGGGTTTTCCCAATGTCTGTTTTTTTTGGGATGATGTGAAAGGGGACAAACATCAAATAAACTGTTCCCTTTTCAGAAAAAGGCTCCCTTTCCTGGAGGTTCCCGACCCCGATTTTTCAAAATTTTTCGTTTTATTTTGGGAATGTTTTCCGTGTTTTGGGGAAAAAAACTTTGTTTTAATTGGGGGTTGGGGTCCTTAAGTTTACTTTCTTTTACCGAGGGGGGGGGTTGGGGGGGGAGGAAAAGGGGGGAAATGTTGGTTGAAATTTTTTTAAGGGGTTTAACAAATCATGTATTTATTTCGAAGGTACTTTGAAAGTTATACAGCTGATAATCCATTCTTGTTTTTTTAATCCGTACTTTTTTTGCAAACACACGTTGTTAAATAGCGCGTGCCTACATACTCTAGACACTCATTTCTGTTCGCAATGAGTTTTCTCTGTCTCTGTCTCTCTCTCTGTCTGTCTCTCTCTGTCTCTCTCTCTGTTTCTATCTCTGTTTCTCTCTCTGTTTCTCTCTTGTCTCACTGCCTCTGTCTCTGTCTGCCTGTATGTTGTGTGTGTGTGTGTGTGTGTGTGTGTGTGTGTGGTGGTGTTGTCTGTCTGTCTGTCTGTCTGTCTGTCTCTCTCTCTCTCTCTCTCTCTCTCCATCCCGTGTTTTCTCGTTGTCATGATGTGAGTGTGGTGTATGTGAGAGTGAGAGAGAGAGAGAGAGAGAGAGAGAGAGAGAGAGAGAGAGAGAGAGAGAGAGAGAGAGAGAGAGAGAGATAAGTGTGTGTTTGTGTGAGTGTGATCGTTTATGTGTTATAAGTGTGTGTGTGTGATTGTGTGTGATTGTGTGTGTGTGTGTGATTGTGTGTGTCTGTGTGCGTGAATGTGTGTGTGTGTTTCGTGTGTGCGTGTGTGTGTTTGTGTGTGTGATTGCGTGTGTGTGTTTGTAGTGTGTTCGTGTGTGTGTGTGTGTGTGTGTTTCGTAAGTGTGGTGTGTGTGTTTCGTAAGTGTATGTGTGTTATGTGCGTGCACACACAATGCAGATACATCTACTCTCATGCACAGTAAACCTAGGACTGCTTGCAGCTGCGATAGTTCATACGGAACAGGTGATGCTAGTGGTTACTCTGGTGGTGGTGGTGGTGGTGGTGGTGGTTGTGGTGGTGGTGGCGGTGGTGGTGGTGGTGAAGGTAAAACTTACTTTTGCATAGGTAGTGGTGATGGTGATAACAACAATAATGACAATTACAATGACAATGAAATCAAAACGATGACGTTGATAACCAGGACAACTTCAAAGAACAAAATGATGACGTCGTTGGCGATAATGACGACAGTCCTGATGAAAATGCTCACACATAATAAAACAATGATATTAATCCGCATCGTAATGATGATCATGATGATGATGATGGTGACGACGATGGTGATGACGATGATGGTGATGGTGATGGTGATGTGGATGAGGATGATGATAATGACGGTGATGACGGCGACGACGACGACGATGATGATGACGATGATGATGATGACCGCAAAAAAACAACAACAAAAAACAACCCTAACATTCCTACAGCACCAATAATGTAGATGATGTTCACACAAAAATGATGACAAACATAATGGTAACGATGCTGGGGAAATAGTTCTGACAACAACAACAACTACAACGACAAAAACAACAACTACAACTACAACTACTACTACTACTACTGCTGCTGCTGCTGCTGCTGCTGCTGCTGCTGCTGCTGCTGCTGTTGCTTCTGCTGCTGCTGCTGCTACTACTACTACTGCTCCTCTTCCTCTACTACTACTACTACTACTACTACTACTACTACTACTACTACTACTATTACTACTACTACTACTACTACTGCTGCTACTGCTATAATACTACTACTACTACTACTACTACTGCTGCTCGGCTGCTGCTGCTGCTGCTGCTGCTGCTTCTGCTACTGCTGTTCCTAAGATCACGACGACAACAATGACGACGACAAGAACGACTACTACAACGACTACTACTACTACTACTACTACTACTACTACTACTAGACTGTCATTCTCACCATCACAAACATTGCCATCGCCTTAATAATCCCCTACCCTCCAAAGAAATAGTACAGACAATTCCCAAGGCAGTAACCAAACTTTAATCAAGCTGTCTCTATTGTTACAGGTGACGTTCTGTAGAGAGAGCGGGAGAGACAGTTTGAGCAGCCATCAATTTTCTCAGCTGTCACAATGTCTGTGAAGGCCATTCTTCATCGACGATGCCAGCGTTGTCTCCCTTTGTCCACCAAACCCTAGCACTTCCGTTTAGTCCAAAGAGAAATGAGAAACGATTCTTCCGAGGTATAAAATGCCTGTGTTGTTTGGGTTGGGATGAGGTTTGATTAGAAAGGATATTGAAAGCGGAGAAGAACTTGAAATAAAAGCAGTAGTGGAAACAGTGGAGGAGAGGAAGAAAGAGAAGAAGCAGCAGCAGCAGCAGCAGCAGCAAGAAGAAGAATTTGAAGGATTTGAAGAAGGAGAAGAGGAAAGAAGAAGAAGAATTTGAAAAATTTGAAGAAGAAGAAGAAGAAGAAAGAAAAGAAGAAGAAGAAGAAGAAGAGAAGATCACAGAAGAAGAAGATAGAAGAAGAAAAGAAGAAGAAGAAGAAGAAGAAGAAGAAGAAGAAGAAGAAAAAAAGGAAAAGAAGAAGAAAAGAAGAAGTAGGAAAAGAAGAAGAAGAAGAAGAAAAGAAGAAGAAGAAGAAGAAGAAAGAAGAAGAGAAGAAGAAGAAGAAGAAGAAGAAGAAGAAGAAAAGCAACAACAGCAACAGCAAGAAGAAGAAGAATCTGAAGAAGAAGAATTTGAAGAAGCAGCAGCAGCATCAATAGCAGCAGAAGAAGAACAAGAACAAGAACAAGAAGACCAACAACAAACAACAATAAAACAACAACAACAACAGCAGCAGCAAGAACAAAAGCAACAGGAAGAAGAAGAAGAAGAAGAAACCAAAGTTTAGCAGCAACAACATTAGCAAAAACAACACTGACGAAATCAAAGGTGACAGCAGATGTCAGCTATAAATCTTGACGGCTGCTGTCAGAAGCATGAATGACATCAATAAAGAAATCACAATGCCAGCAAAACTAAAGCACATTGATGCACCGACAGAGCAAATCGCGTGATGACTTCATCAGTGCATCAAGCCTTATGACCTTTTTCCTTTTCTTTTCTTTTCCTATTCTTTTCTTTTCAGAAGAAAGACAATGAATACAGGCTAGTGCTGATCTGAAATAAACAACACACCTAAAAGCTGCTGAAATATTACCTACAATAAAGCCATCTCCTGGAGAATTTTGGAATGGTGTGTGGCTGAATGTTATCAACATATTGTTTATGAATCATGATCACATCAACGATGACATTGCTGTGCTAAAAACTTATGAACGCATTGGGCATTACATCAAAACACAACTATTAACTTTTCTGTGCTGAAACAGGGATGAAGAAGAAACATAGCAAATTGCAATTGCCTGATTGTGACATCTGCAAAAGATGCGCCTCACACAATGTATGCATTTCCAGAGATCAATTGCTTTGTATATTTCAAAATACTAACACCAAACATCCCCTTTTGTAAGAGCCCCAATCTTGAAGCTTGACAATTTCAAACATTACTAGAACACCATGAAAGAATATACACAGATGAAATGGTGAAACTGATTAAACTGTTAGAAGACACCATCTCAGAATATTTGAACTAATTGAAGTTACGTAAGAAACTACACACACACACACACACACACACACATGCGCGCACATTCACAAACAATGACAGCATACACCCCCACACGAAAACCAACAAAGAGACAGAAATAGCACACTGCAGCACACGCTCTAATGAAGTACACAAACCTGCAATAAGCCAGATTAACAGCCCCAGTCCCCTAAGCCATTGTCAAGGCAAAAAAAACTAGAGCAAAAATAACCCCCTCAAGTCTCAATCAATGACAAAATGCTGAATGAGCAGCAGAAAGCATGACCCTCTGAGCCTTGATAGCAATCACTCACACACCCCAACTACACACAACCCCATCACAACTATTCACCATGCAAGCACACACAAATCTGATATCACTGAGATGAACAGACTAAAATCAAATAAACCACACACACACACCTCACGCACGCACACGCACACGCACACACACACACACACACACACACATCTGATATCACTGAGAGTGAACAGACATAAAATCAAATAAAACACACACACACACACGCACGCACGCACGCGCACACACACACACACACACACACACAAAACACACACACTACAACACAACCTGTGTCAAGTGGCCATCAACTTATCTTCACACAAAAAAACCCTGCACGCTACAACTCGAGACAACAATCAGTTCCTGAATCTCGCCTCTGTCTTGTTCCTGATTGACCCGGCTGTTAGACGTGGGAGTGTCCAAGCAATTGCTACACTGATTGTGCATTTGAAGATCTGCCCCATCTCCACACTGCTAGCTGTAAGTGTTTTGCTGTGTTAGCGTTGGCGTGAAAAGCTTTTAACACCGATCTGGGATACCGGTCTCAAAGCTGAGTACACACTTATTTGCTTTGATTAGACAGCCCGGATCCTTGTGAATGATATTCTATACCTGGGTTTGATGACTGCACAGCTCGGTTCTGGTGATGGATGTGATTTCCTCCGCCCCTGATAAGATATTTTTGTCGCAGAGTTGGACGCAGCATAAAGAAACTTCGCACCATCCATCCCACAATGAAGCCAATCCTGTATCCAGTGATGTCTACACATCGGAAAACCACACAATTTCCAAACTCATGACCAACCACAATGCCATGACTCACACGTCGACCAGCTGGAACTTCTTACTCACGCCCCCAACCAACCAGAACATGTTTCTTGTCCCCTCCACCAATACCAGCATTGTACCCACCCTCTCCTCCAATCAAAACATGTCTCTCAACACCTCGGTAGTTCACTCTCAATCCTCAAACCCTGACTTCAATGGCACTTACTGGTGCTGGAACCAGTCGGCTCAACCTCACGACGAAGATTTCTACGAGTTTTACGAAACGTCGCAGTTCATCACCGGACTGATTCTGTACCCCTGCATCTGCATCCCGGGTCTGTTAGGCAACATCCTCACTCTCCTGGTTCTCTCTCACCGTAACATGCGCACCTCCACCAACGCTTTCCTCTCAGCACTAGCGGTGGCCGATTCTATCAAACTGATCAACGACCTACTTTACTTCTGCACTATTTTACTGCTGCGGACCGACGACGTGATCGGGAACAAGGCTTATGGGTACTTGTATCCTTACGCCCATTTCATCTTCAGTCTTTCCGTGTGTGTATCTCGTGGTTGACTGTGTCGGTGGCTGTGGAGAGGTACATTCTGGTGTGTCACCCTACACGTGCCCGCTACATGTGTAACAGGAACAGAGCCGTCATGGTGTGCGTAGCTGTCTTCGTGGTCATGTCTGCTTTGGCCTTGCCTTCTGCCCTCAGGTCAGTGTTTGTTTTGTTTCTGTTGACTTAGAGACTTGCTATTGTTGACACTCCACCACAAAATGAGTCGCTTAGCACCTGACCCTCTTGTCCACTAGGAGCCATTGTAGGTATGCGGGGATCAGGATGTTAATTTAGAGATTTTGATTAATTGTA
>CM054162.1:35400073-35402573 GCA_028751875.1 Rapana venosa
TCTCTCTCTCTCTCTCTCTCTCTCTCTCTCTCTCTCTCTCTCTCTCTCTCTCTCTCTTCTCTTCCCCCCCTCTTGCTCTCTCTCTCTCCCTCCATCTCTCTCTCTCTAACTCTCTCCTTTCCTTTCCCTTCTCTCTCATTCTCTCTCTATTCCCCCTCTCTACTCCCGTTTACTACCCTTCCTACCCTCCCATGCCATTCTATTCCCTCCCACACACCATTTATCTTCCAATTTTTTTAAATTCTTGGCATGGCATCCTGATATTCCCACCCATCCTACCCCTTCCCCTTCTCCATTAAACTTTCTCTCTATCCTTCCCCCCTAGACACACACACACACGCACGCACACACACATACTCACACACACACACTCACATTCACACACACACACACTCACACACACACACGCACACACTCACACACACACACACACATATATACACACTCACATTCACACACACACACACACACAAACACACACACACACACACACACCTCCTTCCTGCCCATGCAGCCTCTTCCGGTGTTATTTGAGTTGAAGTTAATTATGTCCCCGTCTTTCGCTGATGAATTTCGCGTCAGTCAGGGGGCTTAATTACGTTGCTCTTTTGACTGGCTGTGAAATGGCCACACGAGTTAATTCCCCTTTGGAGCAAGCGATGTTGAATATGCCGTGCGCTGATTCGTGCACGCACTCAATACACACGCGCGTGCGCGCACGCACACACACAGACACATGCGCACGCGCGCGCACACACACACACACACATAAACACGCGTGCGCGCGCACACACACGCATACATGAAACACGCGTATGCGTGCCCGCCCTCACACCCATCTGCGCGCGCACCCAAACACACACAAACGCACGCACCCACCCACGCGCGCGCACACACACACACACACACACACACACACACAGGGTTGGTGTGTGGGGTAGGGGGGAGGGTAGCCTGACTGGTTAGAGCATTGGGCAATGCTCTCGTGATCTGCTGACCCGAGTTCGAATCCCGTTCAAGGAGATATTTTCCCCTGGAGTTAACATCAGTGCCGACTCCACTCTCCCCAACAGTCCTTGGGATGAGACTATAAACCGAGGTCTGTGTATGAACGCACGCAGAACATCTTGCGCACACGTTAAAACCTGTTCCGCTTTTTTGAAAGAGTAGGATAGAGTAGGCTGGAACAGGTGACAACATTTACAAAACATACATACACACGAGTATTGAGTGTAAACACCCCCACATAAATGCTCATTCCATTAGCATCAAAATAAAAGAATCGGTAGATAGATAGATACATAGATATATAGATACATAGAAAGAGAGAGATAAACACACACACACACACACACACACACACACACACACACACACACACACACACACATGGAACATAACAGCAGACATTGGGAAAAAGTGATACAGGCAATGGAGATGAGATGCTTTCGCAAACTCCTCGATATCTCATACAGAGATCACATCACTAATAAGGAAGTGAACCCTAAAAGTAAAATCACCATCGGACCATATCAAGAGCTCCTGACTTTAGTGAAAAAACGTAAAGTAAAGTGGTACGGGCACATCACACGAACATCTGGACTGGCCAAGACTGTCCTACAGGGAATAGTACAAGGAGGGAGACGAAGAAGAGGCAGACAGAGAAAATCAATGGGAAGACAACATCAGAGAGTGGACTGGCCTTGAGTGGAACGACTTGCTACAGAAAGCTGAGAGGAGTGGAGGAAGCTGGTTGCAAAATTTTCAGTGGTGCCCCACGGTTCACGGGACTACGGGATAGGTGAAGGTGAAAGATTCATATTTTACTTTTAAATTAAAAAAAACACCTTTTACCTCCCTGTCTATGTTACCCTTCAGGGAGATACAAGCTATTGCTTAGAGCTGCAGAGAGGAAAGGTCAAATTATTTCTCACTTTCGCTCGCTCTCTTTCTCTCTGTCTCTCTCTGTCTCCCTCTGTCTCTCGCTCTCTCTCTCTCTCTCTCTCTCTCTCTCTCTCTCTCTCTCTCTCTTCTCTCTCTCTCTCTCTCTCTTCCTCTCTCTCTCTCTCTCTCTCTCTCTTCTCTCTCTCTCTCTCTCTCTCTCTCTTCTCTCTCTCTCTCTCTCTCTCTGATATTGTCTCTGTAGTCGGCGGGGCTTTAAACAACATGATTAGAATGGATCGGATTCGCTCTTTCTACCTGTGTGTCTCTATCTGTCTGTCTGTCTGTCTCTCTCTCTGTCTTTCTGTCTCTCTGTCTCCCTATCCGTGTCTGTCTTTCTCTCTCTGTCTTTCTGTCTCTCTCCCTCTTACTCTCTCTCTGTCTCTCTCTGTGTCTCTTTCTCGCTCTCTGTATCACTCTCTCGCTCGCTCTCTCTTTCTCTCTCTCTCTCTCTCTCTCTTTCTCTCTCTCTCTCTTCTCTCTCTCTCTCTCTCTCTCTCTCTCTCTCTCTCTCTCTCTCTCTCTCTCTCTCTCTCTCTCTCTGTGTCTCTCTGATATT
>CM054162.1:35415073-35420073 GCA_028751875.1 Rapana venosa
GAGACAGACAGACAGACAGACAGACGCATCACAGAAAGGTGATAGTCCTGTATGGGCCAGAGGCCTCGCTACACAGACAGCAATCAGCTGTGCTCTATGTACACTTGGCCAGGTGTCAGGTAAATAATGGCAGTCATCATGGTCGCCAATCCCATTTCTGTGTCTCAATACTCCAGTATTGTGAGGGGCTGAGACACAGCGCGCGTGCACACGCGCCTGCGTGCACAAACACAGGCACACACACATGCATGCACAGAAAACAATATAATATATATATAATAATATATATCACTCACGCGCATAGATAAACATAGGCGCACACGCATACACACATATACCCACATGCACGCGCAGACAACACATATGCATACACACACGTACATATACACAGGCACAGAGAAAAAAGAGAGAAACACGCACACACACACACACACACACACAAAGACATTCTCGAATACACACAAATATAAAGTGATAAAGACACAGACACTCACAAATACACAAACACACACACATACACACATACACATACAGAGAAAGACATACACACACACAAACACACAAACATACACAAACACACATACGTACAGACAGAGACAGAGTCAACGATACACACACATACCGACACATAGACACACAGACACACACACACACACACACACACACACACAAGCACACACACAGAGGCATCAGAGAGAGAGAGACATACAGACACACACACACACATACAGACACAGTGACAGACAAAAAGCGAAAGGCAGAGAGAAAGAGAGACAGACAGAAAGCAACATCAGACACAGAGAGGCAGCACATAGAGAGACAGCCAGAGACAGAGAGACAGTGACATCACAGAAAGATAGATTAAGACAGCGACAGACAGACAGAGACACAGATACAGACAGACAGAGACAGACAGACAGACAGACAGACAGACAGACGCATCACAGAAAGCTGATAGTCCTGTATGGGCCAGAGGCCTCGCTACACAGACAGCACTCAGCTGTGCTGTATGTACACTTGGCCAGGTGTCAGGTAAATAATGGCAGTCATCATGGTCGCCAATCCCATTTCTGTGTCCCAATACTCCAGTAATGTAAGGGGCTGAGAAACAGTACGCGTGCACACGCGCCTGCGCGCGCGAATACAGGCGCACACATGCATGCATGCGCAAGAACATAACATATATACGCCAGCACGCACATACCCAAACAGAGGCGCAAGCGCACACACGCACATAAACATATACATACACAGACATGCACGCGCATAAAACACATGCATACACACACGCCCACACACAGAGAGAGAAAAGACAGAAACAGACACACATACAGAGACAAAGAGACACAGACAAACATATCCACATTTTCAAACACACACAGATATAAAGAGACAAAGACAGACACAGACAGACACACACCCACACCCACCCACCCACCCACACACACACACACAAATACACAAACACACACACACACACACAAACACACACACACACATACAGAGAAAGACACAGACACAGACAGATGGACACACACACACAAACACATACACACAAACACACAAACAGACACAAAACACACATACCTTCAGATAGAGACAGAGACAATGTCACACTCACACATACACACACACACTCACACACACACACACACTCACACACACGCACACTCAGACACACAAACACACACAGAGGGATCAGAGAGAAAGAGAG
Source organism: Rapana venosa (assembly GCA_028751875.1). Lineage (NCBI taxonomy): Eukaryota > Metazoa > Mollusca > Gastropoda > Neogastropoda > Muricidae > Rapana > Rapana venosa. The sequence continues at coordinate 35,416,788 of CM054162.1, forward strand.
AGAGAGAGAGAGAGAGAGAGAGAGAGAGAGAGAGAGAGAGAGAGAGAGAGAGAGAGAGAGGGAGGGAGGGAGGGAGAGAGAAAGAGTAAGAGAGAGAGAGAGTGAGAGAGACAAAGAGACAGACACAGATACAGAAAGAAAGAGAGAGAGGCAGACAGAGATAGACAGGGAGACAAAAAGATAGCCATGGGCATCACATAGAGAGAGACAGACAGACAGAGCCAGAGAGAGAGAAACATCACAGAGAGAGAAGCATCATCTAAAGACAGACAGACAGACAGATACAAAGAGACAGAAACATCACAGATAGAGATAGACGGATACAGAGACAGAGAGATACAGACATAGACAGACGCATCACAGAAAGCTGATGCCTCGCTACACAGCGGCACTCAGCTGTGCTCTATGTACACTTGGCCAGGTGTCAGGTAGATAATGGCAGTCATCATGGTCGCCAATCCCATTTCTGTGTCTCAATACTCCAGTAATGCTAGGGGCTGAGATACAGTGCGCGCGCGCACACGCGCCTGCGCGCGCGAACACAGGCACACACACATGCATGCACAGGAAAATAACATATATATGCACGCACGCGCATTCACAAACAGAGACGCGAGCGCACACACGCGCATATACATATACATGCACACGCATAAAACACACATGCATGCACATGCACATGCACACACACACACACACACACACACACACACACACAGGCACAGATAAAAAAAGACAAAAACACACATACGCACACACAGAGACAAAGAGACACACACACACATGCACACACATTCTCAAACACACACAAATATAAATAGACAAATACACACACACACACACATGAACGCAAATACACACACACACACAGAGCGAAAGGCACAGGCACAGGCACAGACAGACAGATAGACACACATACAAACACACACAACACAAATACAGAGACAGAGACAGGGATACACACACATACCGACATAAACAGACACACACAGACACACACATACACAAATAGAAATGCAGAGGCATCAGAGAGAAAGAACGAGAGAGAGAGAGAGAGAGAGAGAGAGAGAGAGAGAGAGAGAGAGAGAGAGAGAGAGAGAGAGAGAAGGATAGATAGATAGATAGATAGATAGAAAGATAAATAGATAGATAGATAGATAGATAGATAGATAGATAGATAGATAGATAGATAGATAGATATATAGATAGATAGATAGATAGATAGATAGATAGACAGACAGATAGATGGAAAGATAGAGAGGAAGAGAGAGATAGAGGAACAGACAGAAATAAAGACAGACAAACAGACCGACAAAGACAGATACAGACGCGAGAGAGAGATAGGTGACAACAGACAGACAGAGTTGAGACAGAGAGACAGAAACATCAGACAGAGAGAGAGAGAGAGAGAGAGAGAGAGAGAGAGAGAGAGAGAGAGAGAGAGAGAGAGAGAGAGAGATACAGAGATACAGAGACACAGTGGCATCACAGATAGATCGACAAAGACAGAGACAGACAGACAGAGACAAACGCATCACAGAAAGCTAATAGTCCTGTATGGGCCAGAGGCCTCGCTACACAGACAGCACTCAGCTGTGCTCTATGTACACTTGGCCAGGTGTCAGGTAGATAATGGCAGTCATCATGGTCGCCAATCCCATTTCTGTGTCTCAATACTCCAGTAATGCGAGGGGCTGAGATACAGCGCGCGTGCACACGCGCCTGCGTGCGCGAACACAGGCACACACACACATGCATGCACAGAAAACAATATACTATATAGATATCATATAATAATGTATATCACGCATGCGCATAGATAAACATAGGCGCACACGCATACACACATATACCCACATGCACGCGCAGACAACACATATGCATACACACACGCACATATACACAGGCACAGAGAAAAAAGAGAGAAACACGCACACACACACACACACACACACACACACACACACACAGACATTCTCGAATACACACAAATATAAAGTGATAAAGACACAGACACTCACAAATACACAAACACACACACACACATACACGCATACACATACAGAGAAAGACATACACACACACAAACATACACAAACACACATACATACAGACAGAGACAGAGTCAACGATACGCACACATACCAACACATAGACACACAGACACACAGACACACACACACACACAAGCAAACACACAGAGGCATCAGAGAGAGAGAGAGAGACAGACACACACACACACACATACAGACACAGTGACAGACAAAAAGCGAAAGACAGAGAGAGAGACAGACAGAAAGAAACATCAGACACAGAGAGGCAGCACATAGAGAGACAGACAGAGACAGAGAGACAGTGACATCACAGAGAGATAAAACAGAGACAGAGACAGACAGACAGACAGACAGAGACAGACGCATCACAGAAAGCTGATAGTCCTGTATGGGCCAGATGCCTCGCTACACAGACAGCAATCCGCTGTGCTCTATGTACATTTGGCCAGGTGTCAGGTAGATAATGGCAGTCATCATGGTCGCTAATCCCATTTCTGTGTCTCAATACTCCCGTAATGCTAGGGGCTGAGATACAGCGCGCGTGCACACACGCCTGCGCACGCGAACAGAGGCACACACGTGCATGCATGCACAGAAAAATAACACATATATGCATGCACGCGCATAGATAAAAGAGACGGACACGCATACACACATATATACACATGCGCGCGCAGAAAACACACATGCATACACACACGCACACACAGACAGTGGAAACAGATGACAAAACTTACAAAACCGCATACACACGGGGACTGGATATAAAAAAAGCACAAGAGTGCTTATTCCATTAACCTCGATATAAAAGAATGAATAAATGAAAAAATAAATAAATAAAAAATAAAACACGCACACACACAGGCACCGAGAAAAAAGAGAGAAACGTGCACACACACATACACGCACAAACACACACGCACACACACACATACAGACACACACACACACACATATATATATATATATATATATATATATATATATATATATATATATATATATATATATATATATATACATATATATATATATATATATATATATATGTATGTATATATATATAATAGATAGATAGATGATAGATAGATAGATACTGCCCAGATGATATATATATATATATATATATATATATGTGTGGATATATATGCTTATACACACACACACACACACGCACACCCACACACACACACACACACACACACACATATATATATATATATATATATATA
>CM054162.1:35432573-35442573 GCA_028751875.1 Rapana venosa
ATTATATAAAATTAAGAATGGAAAAAATAAATTAATATAAATTTTGAAAATAAAATAAATCAGAAATAATAAATAAATAAATAAAATTAAATATAAAAAATAATATATATAAAATATATTAAAGCCCATAGCAGTACATTAGTTGAGAGATGTAGAGAGAGAGAGGAGGGAGAGAGAGAGAGAGGGTGGGAAAGAGTAGAGGGGATGGAGAGAGAGGGAGTGAGGAGAGGAGGAGAGAGAGTGGGGAGGGAAAAGAAAAGAGAGAGAAGGGTGAGAGAGATAGAGAGAGAGAGGATAGGGAGGGATAGAGAGAGGGTGAGAGAGAGAGGCAGAGAAAGAGGGAGAGAGAGGGACGAAATAGAAAGGAGAGGAGAGACGAGAGAGGAGATTGGAGTGAGAGAGAGAGAGAGTTGAGTGAAGAGAGTATGAGAGAAAGAAAGGTGAGAGAGGGGAAATGGGAAGAGAGTGGAGGGGAGGGAGAGAGAGAGAGAGGGAGGAGAGAGGGAGAGAGAGAGGGAGAGGAGATAGGGAGAGAGAGGAGGAGAGAGGAGAGGGAGAAAGGAGGAGAAAGAGAAAGAGAGGGGAGAAGAAGAGAGATAGAGAGCGGAGAGAAAGAGTGAGAGACAGACAAACAGAATAGAGAGAGACAGAGAGGAGACAGAGAGGCCGTTTTTTAGTTTTTATTTTGCTTGAATGTAGGTTTCACACTAGGGTCATGTCTTCTTTGCTCTGCATCCTTTCTACTAATGAAGGGATTTAAAAAAAAAACTATTTGTGTGTGTCTGTGTTGAAGTGGGTGTTTTGAGAGAGAAGGCGTGGAGGAGAGAGAGAGAGAGGTCGGATCGAGGTGAGAGAGAGAGAGCGTGGTTGTGTGGGTGTGTAAGTAGTGTGCGTGTCTGTGTGAGAGAGAGTGAGTGTATGTGTGTGTGGACGAGGAGAGATTCAGATTTTTAGATTCAAGAATATTGAGTGTGTGTGTGTGTCGTGTGATGTGTCTTGTGTGTGAGTGTGTGAGTGGAGAGATAACTGTGTGTGTGGGTGTTGTCTGTGTGTGTGTTCTGTGTGTGTGAGAGATAGTGTGTGTGTGTCTGTGTGTGTGTGTGATGTGAGATGAGAGAGGAGAGAGAGAGAGAGAGAGTGAGGTGAGTGCGGCTGTGTCTGTGTGGTTGTGAGGAGATTGGGGGTGTGTCTGTGTGTGTAGGTGTGTGTAGATGTTGTGTGTATGTGCGTGGCGAGAGAGAGAGTTCAAATGCGTAATTTGTGTGTGTGCGTTGTGTGTGTGTGTGTTGTGTGTGTGTAGTGTGGTGTGTTTGTGTGTGTGTTGTCGTACGCGCGCGAGTGTGTGTTTGTGTATGTTTGTTTGTGTGTTTAGTGTGTGTGGGTGGATATATAGTGTAGTATGTGAGTGTGTGTGCTGTGTTTGTGTGGGTGGATGGTTGAATGGAGGTGTGTGTGTGTGTGCGTCTGTGTTGTGTGCGTATGTGTGTTTATATGGAGTGTGCGTGTGTAGTGATGCGCGCGCGCACGCGAGTGTATGCGTGTGCATTTGAGTTTGTCTAAACTATTCATTGTTATTGGTTGCATGACTGTGTAACAGTAGGTTGAATGCAAGCGCTTTGGTTTGTCTATTCAAGATATAGCGCTACATAAATTCTAATTATTATTGTTGTTATTATAGTAGTAGTAGTAGTAGTAGCAGCTGCAGTGAGCAGCAGCAGCAGCTGTGCCGCATCAGCTGCAGCAGCAGCAGTGTAGTAAGTAGTAGTAGTAAGTAAGTTGTAGTCAGTAGTATTGTTCTTGTTGTCGTTGTTATCTTCATCTCATTATCATCATCATCATCTCATCATTGTTATATTTATTATTATTATTATTACTACTACTATTATTATTATTACCACTACTATTATTATTATTATTATTATTATTAGTATTTCTTGAGTAATTAGGAAAGAAAGTAAGCTGGGCAGTTAAGACGTTCCCATGTCCTAATAGTTAAAACGCTAAAATTTCTAGGTTCGTTCCCATACCTTGCCCTGTTTCTTAAGAATTACACATATATACGCAACAAGGTAAAGTATAAGGTGTTCCCATAACCTATGTGGTCGTAGGGGATGGGAGCGAGGCGTCAGAAAGACTAACTTCCTCCAGGGCCGGCCATATTGAGGGTGGCCGCCCATCTCCTCTCCCTCGCTGCTTTACCTTCTCCCTGACCCTTAAAGAGGGCATGGTACCCATTTTCAGCTGGGTTGAACTGGGGAGTCGGTTCTGTAGGCAAAGGCGCCGCAAATACGGTCACCCATCCATGTGTAACCACGCTCGCGCTGCTTTACCTTAGCTTAGGGAGAAATGCGATTGCTCTAACCACTGAGCTATCCCGTCCCGTTTAAAGGGGGGGGGGGGGTGTTAGTGTTTTAAATTTTCCTATTGTCTGCGTGAATGGCGGTTGGTCTATTATCGTAGGTTATTGTTATTGCTTTTCTTGGTTGAGAATTTGGGAATATAATAACTTTCTCAGCTTGTGTGCGTAGGATTTGAGCGTTGGAGGCTGGTGGGGGTTGGTCCAGGATTTGGGTGATATGGTGATAAGAGGGTGTATGATTGATATGTGGTGTGCGGGTTCTGCTATGGTTTGGACCTTGTTTTATGTATTGGTTATTTATGTGGTTGTCTTGGTGGGGGGGTGGGAGTGTTTTGATGTCTGGTGGCGTCTCGGGGGGGGGTGTATGGTGTGTAGTGCAGTGGTAGCTGGCGGGGGGGATGTTGTGGAAGGGAGGGAGGTGGGGTGTGGTGTGGGGAGGGAAGGGGGGGCGGGAGGGAGCAGGGAGAGTTGCGTGAGGTAAAGTCAGTGAGTGAGTGAGCGAGGGAGTTGAGTGTGGTGGGGGTGAGTTGTGTGAGTGCAGTGAGTGGTGAGTGAGTGAGTGCTTGAGAGCGTGAGTGACGTGAGGAAGCGTGAGAGTTGAGTGGAGTGAGTGGGGGAGGGCGACGGGAGAGGGGGCGCGCGCTACAAAGCGGCGATCCGCCTCACCACTCCCCCCTCTCTATCCTTGTCTTTTTGTTTTGGTTTCTCTATTTGTATTATTTTTTTGTCCTCTCGCCTCTAATTCTTTCTGTCCTTCCTCTATTATCTCGGTCTCTCTCTATACTTCTGTCTCCCCTGCTGTCCTCTGTGGGTCTATTATCTCTCTGTTCTCTCTCTCGTCTCTCTCTATCTCTCGTTTTCTTCCTCTCTTCCCCCATCTCTCCTCTCTATTATCTGGCATCTCTCTGTCCTCCTCTCTCTGTCTCTCTCTCCCTCTCCCTCCCTATTCTCTCTCCCCCTCCTATTCTCTCTCTCTGGTCGTGGGGGGGGGGTCTCTCCTCCCTCTCGGGGGGGTGGGTCTCTGGGGGTTCTCTCTTACTCTATCTCCTCTTCGCTCTATTCCTTAGCTTCTTTTTCTCTCTTCTCTCTAACTCTCTCTATCTCTCTCTCTCCTCCCCTTCCTCCTTCCCTCTCCCCTCTCTCTCTCTCTCTCTCTCTCTATCTCTCTCTCTCTCTCTCTCTTACTTTCTTTCCGCTCTCTCTATCTACTCTTCTCCCTCTCTCACTATCTCTCTCTTAAAGGAATTCCACAAATCGCCAACTATTCTAATGTCACATCTTAATGTGTCAACACAAGGGTCTATTTGCACTTCAGACTGAAAACTAATTTGTGGGGACTCTTATAATTCAAGTGCTGTTATGATTTGTAGGTGTTTTTTGTGGTGAACATTGAGACTTTCTGTTTCTGTTTTTTGTCTTTTCTTTTTGTCCTGTCTGTGTGTTCTGTCTGTCATCTGCCTCTTGATATATTTTCCTGTTTCTGTTGTTTTTGCTTTGTCTGGTCTTTCTGTTTTCTCTATGTCCCCATCTTTCTGTTCTCTGTCTTTGTTTTTTCTCTGTTCTGTCTGTCGGTCTCTCTCTTCTCTCTATCTCTCTCTCTCGCTCTCTTCTCTCTCTCTCTCTCTCTCTCTCTCTCTCTCCTCTCTTTCTCTCTCTCTCTCTTATTGGTATTATCTCTCTCATTTATTTATTGCATCATTATCATCATTGTCATCATTGGTATTAATTCATTTCCTATTATTTTCTTTTTTCGTCCGGTTACCGTTTTTATCGCTCCTTCGTCAACGTCAGAGTGTCATGGTATTCGTCGTTTCGTCATCCTAATCACCAATCATTTGTGCTTATCGCCATCGTTTATCATCGCCACCATCATTAAATATCATCATTACTATGACAACATACATCATCATCACCGCCTTCATCATGATCTTATCATCATCACCACCATCATCTTCAAATCAGCGGCATAGCAGCAAGCACATTCATCAGCAATCAGCATCTTTAGAGCACACAATCCCATCGCATCAAGCAAGCAGCACCATCATTAGGACCAAAGCCCATCATCTAGCATCAGCAATCTTTTATCTTTATCCCACCCATCGCCCTATCATTCTGTTTTACATCTGGTAACCTGACAGTTTGGTGAATGGAAATATGCTCGCGCAAGCTGGAGACACGCTGAACCCCTATGCTGCAAGTGGAGCGACAGATATGTGGCCAGAACAAGGGTCTTCGTCTTGGCTTACACTGGGCCCAGGATCAGATCCCTCCTGCGCTTCCATCATCCCTCTAATCGTCCTACGTCGGTTCTCAACCAACTGCATCATCGGAACAGCCTGCGTGAGGGAAGGAAAACTCGCGGGCCAAACCGCAAGAAAACTTGCCAGCACACTGTCAGTGTGAACCATGATGATGGTCTTCGTAATCGTACTCGTCTCCTTTATTGTCTGCATAACTCCGGTCGCGATCTGTCTCACAGTGTTTGGGCTGGGTGGGGTTATATATAGGGGGTATATACTGAAGCCAACCACCTCGTCGAGGGGATGGGGATCGAGGGATCCGGGAGTTAGTTTAGGGGATGACTCTGGTTAGCGAATTAACGCTGCGACGAATTTTATTATTTACTGTTTGTTTAACCGGGTGTTTTTTGGGACGGGTGCAAGAGGTTGCAAAAAGAAAGAGAAGCCTGTTGTTTTGTAGCAAAAAATGAGCGTCGTCGGTGGTCGGTTCGTGAGTTGTGTTTTTGTAGTTAAAAATAAATGGCACAGACTGTCCCAGGACACCAGGATTGAGATGACGAGGTCTCAGTTTAAGTATAAGAGGGTGGGTATGAGTGTGGGGGGTGTGAAGTTCCAACATGGACCTACCTCGAATACGGAACGAATTCTCTGCTGACAACAATTATGGAGAATGTGGAGTGTCATCTGGTTTATGATGGGTTTGTGTGTGATTTGGGGGGGGGGGTAGGGACATAATTCTTGCCGGGTGTTTTGGGTTGTTTGGATTTAGCAGTTATTGTGGAAGTGGGAAATTATTTTTCATGATATGTTATTTTAAAAAATCAGAGGAAAAGGAAGATGAGTAGGCTATTAATGGAAACAATCGATGAGAGCTGAGAGATTTAGTGTTACCTAATGTGCGGTTGGGTAAGATTTTGTATGCCGTTTCAAAAAAACATCAGTTACGATTGGATTAATGATGTCCTATGACAAACTGGTTAGGATATACAAACCACCAATGAGGACAGAAACTCAGTGTAACTTGTGTGTGATTGGTTATGGTTAGGGATCGACATGGAGTTATTAAAAAACCAGCAATACGAATCGATGACTGCAGTCCAGTGTCAAACATTTTGGCTGTTTTAATTATCCCAATCGGAGTGGAGATTCGGTGGTTCCTAGTTGTGATTGGTTAAGATAGACATGGAGTTACAAACACAGCAATATGATTGGCTGACTGCTGTCCAATAACAAACAAATATCTTTCGTTAACGGTTGATGGCGGTAATGAGTGTATTTTTTGCTGTGTTGTTTAGTTGTGAAACACGTTGATAAAACAGCCGCCTGAACTTTACCTGTTACATAATGATTGCTGGCTGTGTGTATAGAGTTGTATGGCTTGACAAACTGTCTGTCCATGAGTGATGTACATGAAATATTATTGTATAAACGAAACCGGGATACCACTACATGTTGTTATATGCTTCTGTATAAAAACACAACAATAGTATAGTAATAAAAATAAATAGTAATATAAAACATAATAGTAACACATTATTACAAAATATAGCATATTATAAATATATTATAAGTATATATTAGGATAATGGGATAAGAAACCACTCATGTGCTTTTTACATCTAGTCCCCGTGTGTATGCGGTTTGTAAAATTGTTGGTCTTCTGTTTCCACTGGAAACACAATGGCCCTACACTTCCGAAAAGCAGAAACGGGCTTTTACATGTGCGCAAGATGTTCTGCAAGGTTCGCACACGGGACTCGGTTTATAGTCTCTTCTGAAGAAGATGGGGGTCGGCATCTGATGCTGAGAGAGGGGGAGGGGAGAAGAAGAAGTAGATGAAGAAGAAGAAGAAGAAGATTCAAGAAAACAAAGCGAATAAGGATAGGAAAAAAGATCAAAATAGATTAGAATAGAAAGATTTTGCAGACGATTTTAGAACTGCATCAACAAAAACAAGAAGACATTCATATTTTTTTAATAAAAATGAACACACCACTCAACCCAAAAAACAACAACAAAAGTACCGAAGATAACTGTCAGATTAAACAAAAATACAAAAAAGAGGTTCTTGTTGTTAGTTCGGAATCATCGTTAACAAATTGATACATCTGCAAATAAACTTTCCCTACCTTCAGAGCTGAGAGGATGACATTTTGTTCTTATACCCCACTTGGCCGAGTGAGTGGGGATTGTACTGTGGGAAAGGCATCTCCATATAATCAAATTCATGCCCAAATTTACGAAACAGCAGCTGGCCTCCTTGCTTGTTTTGGGGGGGTCATCGTCAAACAGAGGCAAAGATTTGAAACATCCTCAACAGCTTCGGTTCCGGTTGGCAAATTGCTTCGTAATAATTATACCAAGACGAACTGATTATAATAATACGATTTTGCAATAGCTGTAATTGAATTGTCACTCCGTTGCGATTGACAATATATTCGTAATGTATGTTGTAAGTTTGTCCGTCGTGGTCCCGACGATGACCGCCAAAACAGCAGGTGGCAGCTGCTGTTTTTGGAAACTGTGCTGCAGAAATTTGATTATAGTGGAGATGCTTGCCCACAGCCTTTCCCCACTCTCTCGGCCAAGTGGGATAAAGGGATAGTCAGCGTGGAGATATTCTCCCAAAGGCCAACCAGCCCCCAGGGCCTGCTGCACTTAAGGACTGTGCGACGTCAAGCTCCTAGTCAGAGAGCACAGTCGATCACTAAAGACTCTAAGCTCTCAAAGTGGAATTGTATTGCAGCATTTGCATTGGGTTAATTCATGTGGTATCGGATGATTTGCCTTTATGTTGAAATGTATTGCTAGTGTTTATCGTGTGCTGTATCGCTTTGTATTATGATTATTGAAGTGGATTATGCTGTCTTGCAGTGTGTTGTAATGTGTTTTATTGTATTGTATTGTTTTGTTACTAGGTACCAGATTATTAGATGATGTGTGTGTGTGTTTTGCGTGTTTGTGTGTGTGTGTGGTGATGTAATGTGTGTGTGTGTGTGTGTTTGTGTGTGTGTGGTGATTGTGTGTGTGTGATTGTGTGTATGTTTGTGTATGTGTGTGTGGTTCTTTCATTATTTTGATTTAACGTCTTCCACTATTGTGATATCTAAGATATGTGTGTGTGTGGAGTGTGTGTGTGTGTTTGTGTGTTTGTGTGTGTGTTGTGTGTGTGTTCTTTGATTTTGATTTAGTTTTTCTTGTGTGTTTAGGTGATGCTCTTGCCTTTTGACCGTTTTAGTTTGTTTGTTTGTTGTTGTTGTTGCTGCTGTTTTGTTTTGGCGAGGGGGGGGGGTTTCTGGTTAGGTTTTGGTTTTCCTTTTTTTTGTTTTGGTTTATGTTTTTTGCTATGAGGAAATTTTTGTTTTAGTTTGTTTGCAAGCTTGTAGATATTTTGCTTTTTTGTGTGTTTTTCATCACTTTCTTGTCTGTGGTTCCCATTATTTCTTTCTTTATTTCATTTTTCCCCTATGCATTTGTAACTGTCGTCCTAGCAAAAAGAAGATTGTCATTCTCAACTCCCTAGGGGCAAGGGGGAGTGGTGGTGGAGTGGTGGTGTGTATGTGTGTATGTGTGTGGGGGGGGGGGGATGGGGGGGGGGGATATGGTAGGGAACGTTTTTTTGCTATCGGTGGCTTTAGTCCCCCACCAGATACACTCTGGAGACGGGAATAGCCTAGGGGTTAGAACTTGCGCTTCGCAATAATTTCTGATGTCCAGGTTCTGCGATTCCGCTCAAGGGGATATTTTCCCCCCTGGAGTTAACATCTGTTGCAGACTCACTCTCCCTAAAAGTACTTCGGATGAGGACTTATAGACCGAGGCCGTGTTCGAACGCACGCTAGAAATATCTTGCGCAGACGTTAAATTCCTGTTCCGCTTTTTGGTAGAGTAGGCCAGTCTGTCATCTGTTTTTCCACCGGCACACAATGGCAGACTCATCGAAAAGCGGAAACAGGATTTAAGTGTGCGCAGAATGTTCTGCTAAGCGTTCGAAACACGGGCTCGGTTTATAGTCTCATCCGTAGGACTGTGTCTGCGTGTGTGTTTTGTGGGGGGGGGGGGGGGGGGAGAGCTCTGAGCGTGTGTCGTGAGTTAGGATAGAGAGACAGAAGCGTGTGTGTGTTTGCATGAGTATGCCTCTGTGTGTGTGTCGTGTGTGTGTTGTGTGTGTTTGTTTGCGTGCATCGTAGTGTGTGTATGTGTGTGTGCGTGTGCAATGTGTGTTGACTTGTGATGGCGTGTTGTGTGCATTGCGTGTGTAAAATCAAAGTCAACTTAATGTTTGTATTTAGGTGTGCGTGCATGTGTATGTGTTGTGTGTGAGTGTGTCGTGCGCGCGCGGATGCGCAGTGCGCGCGCGTTTTTCAGTTTTTACACTTTGATTAATACAAGAGGTCATCTAAAATAAGATTGGGATATTTTTTTTTTCCTACGAACAAAAAATGAGATTAGCCGCTTCATACTGGGTCAATTTTTTCATCATAACAACTTTTTTCTTTATTGGCTTGTTTGTTTGCATGCTTTTAGAGAAATTTTTTCCATGACTATTGTTACATCACTTTTGTATTCATATAGATGGGTTTTTTTTTCTTTTTTGTTGTAATATTCCTCTTCTGACTCATTCTACTTTGCTCCTTGTATATCCAGTCTTGTTATTGCCCTTAGGGTCAGAAGTCCACAGGGAGCTTATCCACGTTAGGCTGCCGTAAGCCCACTAGCCAGAGGGGCCCTGCACTGCCTCTTGAGTCAATTTGTTGGGTTGGGTAAGGTATGGGCTAAGCTTACACACACAGGAAACAACCTGCTAATTCCTCTAATGAGGACAACGCTGGCTAGATTGCAGAGATTTTCCACTTTCTTTCTGTCTGTGTGTCTGTCTGTGTGTCTGTGTGTCTGTGTGTCTGTCTGTTTGTCTGTTTGTCTGTCTGTGTGTCTGTCTTTCTTTCTTTGTTCCTTTCTTTCTTACTTTATTATCTTTCTTTCTTTCTTTTCTTTTCTTTCTTTCTTTCTTTCTTTCTTGCTTTCTTACTTTCTATCTTTCTTTCTGTCTGTCTTACTTTCTTTTTCTTTCGTTTTTCTTTCTGTCTCTCTGTCTCTCCGTTTTCATGTCTGTCTTTCTGTCTGTCTTTCTGTCTTTCTCCCTTTTTTGCTTTCGGTTTTCTTTCTTTTGTCTGCTTTCTTTCTTTCTTTCCTTTTTTTTTTCTTTTTTGTTGTTGCTTTCTTTCTTTCTTTTTTTTTTCCTTTTTTCTTTCATTCTGTCGTCTTCTTTTTTCTTCTTTTTTTTTGGTCTTCCATTCACCTCCTTTTCCTTTTTCTGTTCTTCACTCTTTTCTGTGTAGAATCTTCTACTTCTGCTCTGACTTTGTCTTAAGAGGTCCCCTTGGGGGCAGAGGAGAAAAAT
>CM054162.1:35445073-35452573 GCA_028751875.1 Rapana venosa
GAAAGAGAGACAGACAGGCAAAGAGAGAGACAGCGCCACAAAGGTAGACAGAACACGACAGACAAACACCACAGACAGACACACAGACAGTATAACAAAAGCCAGACCAGACACACAGACAGGACACACAGACAGATAACAAAAGCAGGACAGACACACAGACAGACACACAGACAGATAACAAAAGCCAGACAGACACACAGACAGACACACAGACAGATAACAAAAGCAAGACAGAGAGACACACAGACAGACACACAGATAGTTAACAAAAGCCAGACAGACACACAGACAGACACACAGACAGTTAACAAAAGCCAGACAGACAGATACACGGACAGATAGAAAAAGACAGACAAACACACAGACAGACACACAGCCAGTTAACAAAAGCCGGACATACCCACAGACAGTTAACAAAAGCAAGACAGACAGATACACAGACAGACACACAGACATGTTAATAAAAGCCAGACAGACAGATACACGGACAGATAGAAAAAAGAGAGACAGACACACAGACAGACACACAGCCAGTTAACAAAAGCCGGACATACCCACAGACAGTTAATAAAAAGCCAGACAGACAGACACACAGACAGACACACAGATAGTTAACAAAAGCCAGACAGACACACAGACAGACACACAGACAGATACACGGACAGATAGAAAAAACAGACTGACACAAGACAGACACACAGCCAGTTAACAAAAGCCGGACATACCCACAGACAGTTAATAAAAGCCAGACAGACAGATACACAGACAGACACACAGACAGATAACAAAAGCGGACAGACACACAGACAGACACACAGACATATGGATCACCCAGATACAAGAACAGATAAAGTAGCAACAATTTGGAAGGATGTGAATGGTATAAAGACAAACGAAACAAAGGAAACATCATAGATAAACAAACAAACAAACAAACAAAAAACTGCACATGCAGGCAGGTTCATGGTAAGGAGAGAGAGAGAGAGAGAGAGAGAGAGAGAGAGGAGAGGAGGGAGAGAGAGTAGAGGAGAAGAGAGAGAAGAGAGAGAGATAGGAGAGGAGAAGAGACAGAGGAGGGGGGAGAGAGAGAGGGAGATAGAGAGATATGGAGGAGAAAGAGAGGGAGATAGGGAGTAGGAGAGAGAGGAGAGGGAGAGAGAGTCAGAGGGAAAGGAGAAAGAAACGGTTTTTAAGGTCGACATAGAGATCTTCTGCTGAAAATAAAGAGAGAAAAAGAAAAAAGAAGAGGACAAAGAGTCCTTTGGGAAATCTGCCTCCATAGCTTGTGTAGAAAGGTGAGGAAGGGAGGAGACAGTGCGAGTATATCTAGAAGATAGGCTGGACAAAAATATGCCCCCTTCCCCTCCTAACCCCCCCCCCCCCCCCCCCCCCCTCTAAAAAAACCCAAACAACCAAACAAAATGAAACAAAACATAAAATACAAACCACAAAACAAAACAAAACCAAAACCAAAACACGGCAAAAGCAAAATTAAATAAACGAAAATAAAAGCAAAACAAACAAAAAACAAAAACAAAAAAACAAACCAAAACCAAACCAAAACAACCACAAAAAAAAAATAAAACCATAACAAAACAAAACCAAAAAAACCCAAAAAAAACACGGAAATAAAGCAAAACAAAACAACACATAATAGCAAAGAAAATCTCAAACAGGAAAAAAAAAAAAACAACAACAACAAATCTCAAGAAATAAATCCAAACAGCCAAACGCACTGAAAAAGCATACCGAGAAATAAACAACAACAACAACGAGAAAATAAAATGCTATTACTATATAAGTTTCAACGCGCGCGAGCACACGCACCACACAACACACACACACACACACACACACACACACACACACACACACACACACACACACACATTCACACACACATACACAAACACATACAAACGCACGCACACACGCACGCACGCACATACACCCCCCCCCCCCCACACACACACACGCACACAAACGAACGCACCCACATACGTACACACACACACACATACACAAACACGTACAAACGCACGCACACACACACACACGTACATACACACACACACACACACACACACTGAAATACGGACCCCCTCCCCCCCCACCCCACACACACAAACCCACACACTGAAACACGCACACACACACACGTACACACACACACACACTGAAATACGGAGCCACTTCCCCCCCCCCCCCACACACACACACACAAACCCACACACTGAAACACGCACACACACAAAACACGTACATACACACACACACACACTGAAATAAGCACCCCCCTCCACACATACACACACAAACCCACACACTGAAACACGCACACACATACACATACACACATAGACACACACACATGGGTTTTTGTTAATTTTTGTAGTTCTATGCCATGTTTTTTGCAACATACTATTTATATAGATTGGAATAATCTTTTAATGTGCATTCATACCAACACGTATCTATTCTACTTAAAGCCCTTATCTCATTAAGTTCCCCCCCCCCCCCAATCCCCCCCTGCCTCCATCGTCTAATATCACTTTAAGTGAACAGACGTAAAATTGAAGACACACACACACACACACACATGCATACAGAAAGAGAGGCAGATAGACAAGCAAACAGACCTATTGGAATAAGTATGATACAGTGTCTATACACAATGTACTCACAGACAAAAGCAGACGATATGGGGTTTTCACTGCATCTCTATCTTGGCATTGCACAACTTAACTGACAACTACTCTGACAGACAGAGACATAGGCAGACAGACAGACAGACAGACAGGCAGAAAGAGATAGAGAGACACAGAGTGAAAGAAACATAGAGGCAGAGATTTTTTTAAAATTTATTGTATTCTTTTATATCGAGAATAATGGAATGAGCACTTATGTGGGGTTTTTTACACCCATTCCCCGTAAGTATGCGGTTTTGTACATTTTGTCATATCTTCCCACCGACACACAAGGCCCTACTCTTACAAAAAGCGGAACAGGATTTAACGTGTGCGCAAGATGTTCTGCGTGCGTTCGCACACGGGGCCTCGGTTTATAGTCTCATCTGAAGGGGTTTTTTGGAGAACGGAGTCGGCACTGATGTTAACTCCAGGGGAAACTATCCCCTTGAACGGGAATCGAACCCGGGTCGTCAGATTGCGAGCGCAATGTTCTAACCACTAGGCTATCCCGTCCCCACATAGACTGAATGAGAGAGCGAGAGAGAGCGAGAGAGAGAAAGAGAGAGAGAGAGAGAGAAGAGAAGAGAGAGAGAGAGAGAGAGAGAGAGAGAGAGAGAGGAGAGCACACACTTTAATAATGTATGATTATATGATTATTGATATGATAACAACTTTGCTGATGGAATTGCAAATATCGTACTATTATTTCGTTGTTTCGTTATTTCGAGAGACACCCACAGAAAGAGACAGAGGGAGAGACAGAGAGAGACACAGTTAGAGAGAGACAAAGAGAGAGAGAGAGAGGGAGGGGGGGCAGAGAGATCTATAGGGAGACAGAGAGAGAACAATGAACAAAGTTTATTCTTCAGACCACTAGCCCCTAGAATGGGGTCAAACCAAACATATCAAAAGGAAGCCAAAACAAAACATGACATATATGGCAACTGCCAAAACATAACTAATGAGACCAAAGTATCTACTTTAAGCAGTTGTGTACATTAAACAGTTATCCAATATCCATTCTCCAAAGTTTCAACATATGAGACACAGAGAGAGAGCGGGGGGAGAGAGAGAGAGAAAGAGAGAGAGAGAGAGAGAGAGAGAGAGAGAGAGAGACAACATGTAATATTAATGTCAGATATATTAATACGATAATAATAATAATAATAATAATGTATGGAATTTATATAGCGCTGAATCTTGTAAAGCAACAAATCAAAGCGCTCAGATTTTATTTCATACCACTTTAAGTCACGGCAGATTTCTCTCCGTGAAATTCGGGCTGCTCTCCCCGGGGAGAGCGGGAGAACGCGTCGCCACTTAGCGCTGCGCCACCCTTTCACCTTTTTTTTTTTTTTTTTTTTTTTTTTTTTTTTTTTTTTTTTGCTGCAGCTGTATTTGTTTCCCTATCAGAGTGGCTTTTTTCTAAGAATTTTGCCAGGGACAACTCTCTTGTTGCCGTGGGTTTTTTTACGTGCGCTAAATAATTACGTGTAACACACGGGACCTCGGTTTATCGTCTCATCCGAAAGACTAGCGCCCAGACCACCACTCATGGTCTAATGGATGGGGGAAAAATTTCCGGTCCGAACGGGGTACGAACCGCCGCAAACTTCAGACCCGGACTTTTCGCTTTCTAGACAGGCGCGTTACCTCTAGACCACCGATCCACCACTATGGCGATCAAATTTCAAGCACTGTATTATTGTTTTCTTGTGATTGTATTGATATTTCGCACACTGGGAACATTGCATACTATTTATTTTGTTTGTTTGTTTAATGTTGCTCGATATATTGATCAATCAACATATGTATTTGTCTTCTATCGTATGCCCAATGTGTGTGATGCATATACACATAATTTTGTAGCACACGCGCATACATATATACACACACTCCTCACACACACACTCATGCATTATTATTTATTATTATTATTATTATTATTATTATTATTATTATTATTATTTATTATATTATTATTATTATTATTATTATTACCAACAAGCATCTCTTTTACTTAAAGCCCTCATCTCATGATGCTCTCTCCCCTCCCCTCACCTCACCTCCATCGTCTAATATCACTTTAAGTGAACAGACGTAAAATCAAAGCCACACATACACACACACTCAAAGAATCAAACACGCAGAGAAATAGTCATCTTTACAATAGCAACCGTTACTGGGTTTTTTTAAATCTCAGAATACAGCCTTTTCAACCAACCAACCAACAGACCAAGCAAGCAGACAAGCAGCCACTCAATCAACCAATGAACCAACCAACCAATTAACCGCCCATTTAAGCCACCAACAAACCAACCAACCAAACAAGTACCCTTCACACTATCCAACCAACACATTAACTCATTGGAGTCGCAGTGAAATGGATTCCGCAATTTTGTGGTGACGCATGATTTTAGCTATATTTGAAAAATTCAGCAGACTTACCCAACATAATAATGACATACACATTATACATCATTGACAAGTTTATAATGTCTTCTTTTGAGATTGTTTCATAGTTTTTCGATAAATGACTGTATTTATTTTTCACAAATTTTCAAAATATGTAACTGAATACTGAAAAACAAAAAGTTTTGAAAATTAGGGCTGCGTATCTTACATGCCTTGAACTGTTCATCAACTAGTCCCCTTGAAGCAATGTGATGATTTTTCACCAAAGTAAAGTTCCCTGAAGCTGGCTGAATCCATCTGATGTCACTTTTGTACAACATATCTTTTTTTAAAAGAACCACCAAGATATCACTTATCAACATGTCAAACAAAAGTAGGCAATAGACACAAACTAGGCAAGCTTATGGTCAAGGAAAGCAAATGTGTTAAAAAAAAAAAAGATTCCTCTACAGGCCATACTACTTTCCCTTGAGTTAAACATCACTTAGTGTATTTTTTTAAAATTGTAATTCTGCCGAAGCTTAAGCTTCGGCACGTCACAGTGAAGGAGGGGAGTTCTTCGGCACAACCTTAATGAGTTAAACTATCCAACTGTACCGTAAAACCAGCAAAGATAACAACACGATACAAAAGATTCCAGATTTCAAGATTCAAGACTTATTTCAAGAAAACTCCCAAAATGGAAAGCAGAAAAGGAAAGCACAAACTAGGTAACATAACAACAGTACAACAATAACAGTTTTCTGTTTTACAATGACATCGGTTTCTTTTTGACCATTTTTGTTTTTTCATCACATTCGTCAAAAATTTGATTTCAGATTTCCCTCCCTCTCCCCCCCTCCTCCCCACTCCCCCCACCATCCGCGTGAAATATCTCACGCTCACAATTTGGACAGACACGGGTAGAATATATGTGAGAGAGAGAGGGGGGGGGGGAGAGAGAGAGAGAGAGAGAGAGAGAGAGAGAGAGAGAGAGAGAGAGGGAGAGAGAGAGAGGGGGAGGGAGAGAGAGAGGGGGGGGGAGAGTGAGAGAGAGAGTGAGAGAGAGAGAGACGGAGATAGAGAGAGTGTGTATGTATTTAAGTGTGTGTGTGTGTTGTGTGTGTGTGTGTGTGTGTGTGTGTGTGTGTGTGTGTGTGTGTGAACATGTATTGTTTAGAACAAAGTTTTGTTTGCTCGAAGAAAGGTAATTCACAGAAGCACTGATAGGGAAGAAGGAGGGTGGAGGAGGAGGAGGAGGAGAAGAAGAAGAAGAAGAAGAAGAACAACAACAACAACAATAATTGCGAAGAAGAAGAAGAATTGCGAAGAAGAAGAATTGCGAAGAAGAAGAAGCAGAAGAAGAAAATCAAAGAAGAGTTGCGAAGAAAAAGAATAATGTGAAGAAGAAGAATTCGAAGAGGAAAAAGAAGAATTGCGAAGAAGAAGAAGAATTGCGAAGAAGAAGAAGAATGGAGAAGAAGACGCAGAATGGAGAAGAATGGCAAAGATGAAGAAGAAGAAGAAGAATTGCGAAGAAGAAGAAGAAGAATTGCGAAGAAGAAGAAGAAGAAGAATTGCGAAGAATTGCGAAGAAGAAGAAGAAGAATTGCGAAGAAGAAGAAGAAGAAGAAGAAGAAGAAGAAGAAGAAGAAGAAGAATTGCGAAGAAGAAGAAGAAGAAGAAGAAGAAGAATGAGGAGGAGGAGGAGGAGTTGGAGGAGGAGAAGGAGGAGAGAAGAGAAGAAGGTAAGGAAAAAGAAAGAGAAGGCGGATTCTGACTAATAAAAAGAATAACAAGAACAGCAAGAACAAGTACAAACATAAGAAAAATAAAACAACAACAACAACAAGAAGAAGAAAAAGAAGAAGCAAGAAAACATGAAGACTTTAAAGTTAAGGCAAAAAAATGATTCTAGCTGAAAATATGTATGCTATTCTTTCGAAGATGTTCGAACTAAAAAACAAAATCTAAACCAAACAAAAAACCATGAATGTAGCTGGTAATATCTGAAAAACCAATAAATTCCAATCTAGTATTATGTTTTTGAATGTGCCGTATACTGTGGATATAAAATATGATTACAAGTTGCATGTAATGACCTGCGTAATTAAAATAATTACTGCTGCTTTCAAGGAAGTTATTAGTTATATAATATAATGTACTTTAGTTGAGGTGTTTTTTTCTCATATTGCGTGATTATATTGGCAATTGCTTGTATGGTGTGGAATGTGCCTTTTACATGTAGTACATTATATAAAAATGATAATAAAACGGCCACAAAACACCTAAGTTTTATGTTTATTAATAGGTACTGTTTTGTGTTATACATTGAAGACAAATGTTGCAAATAGTTATTTTACGAGTATTGCTGTGTTGTTGTCCTTATGTACTTTTTTAGGTTGATTTTGGT
>CM054162.1:35462573-35465073 GCA_028751875.1 Rapana venosa
TAATGGGCTTCTCCGGTATCTTTTGAAAACAAGAGATTGGTTGGATACAGTGAGATAGATCTTTTCCTCATATCTGTCTCTGCTTTTCAACAGCCACCTCCATCTCTCTATCGCGTTGCCTAAAAGTGTGTGTGTGTGTGTGTGTGTGTATGTATGTGTGTGTGTGTGCGTGTGTGTGTGTGTGTGTGTGTGTGTTTGGGTGTGTGTATGTGTGTGTGTGCGCGCGCGCGCGCGCGCGTGGTGTGTGTGTGGTGTGTGTGTGTGTGTTTGGGTGTGTGTGAGTGTGTGTGTTGTTGTCTTCAATTTAACGTCTGTTCATTCTAAGTGATATTAGACGATTGTGTGTGTGTGTGTGTGTGTGTGTGTGTGTTGTGTGTGTGTGTGTGTGTGTGTGTGTGTGTGTGTGTGTGTGTGTGTGTGTGTGTGTGTGTGCGTGTGTTTGGGTGTGCGTGTATGTCTGAGAGGGTTTTGTGTGTGTGTGTGTGTGTGAGTGTGTGTGTGTGTGAGTGTGTGTGCATCATCCTGCCTAACAATGTGTATGTGTGTGTGTGTGCGAGTATACGTGTGCGTGTGTGTGTGTATGTGTGTGTGTTGTGTGTGTGTGAGCGTGTACGTGCGTGTGTGTTTGTGTGTGTGTGTGTGTGTGTGTGTGTGTGTGAGTGTGTGTATGTGTTTTTTTCTTCCTTTTTTAATTTCGAGGATGATGGACCAAGCACTCATGAACTTTTTTACATCGGTTCCCCGTGTGTATGCAGTTTTGTAAATTTGCCATCCGTTCCCACCGGTACATAATGACCTACTCTTTCGAAAAGTGGATCGGGTTTTAACGTGTGCGCAAGATGTTCTGCGTGCGTTCGCACACGGAGCCTTGGTTTAGAGTCTCACTCGAAAGACATTTTAGGGAGAGTGGAGTCGGCACTGATGTCCACTCCAGAGGGTAAATCCTCTTGAACGAGATTCGAACCCGGGTCAGCAGATCACAAGCGCATCACCCTAATCACCCGTCCCCATACTTCAAATCCTAGTCTAGACAGAAAAAATGCAGTAATTTACGGCACTGAAAACTGTAGACAGATCTATGGATAGGAAAGGCAGAAGTGGCAGAAGTGTCAGCAGTATAGATTGTGCCATGTTTGAAGTGTTGTAGTATCATTTGGTTCTCTGGAACTTTCTGTCTGCTGCAACATACAGTCTTGGAAAGTATGGATTAGTGAGGTAATGGGTTTCTCCAGTATCTTTTGAAAACAAGAGATTGGTTGGATACAGTGAGATAGATCTTTTCCTCATATCTGTCTCTGCTTTTCAACAGCCACCTCCATCTCTCTATCACGTTGCCAAAAGGTGTGTGTGTGTGTGTGTGTGTGTGTGTGTGTGTGAGTGTGTGTTTGGGTGTGTGTGTATGTGCATGTGTGTGTTTGGGTGTGTGTATGTGTGTGTGTGAGTGTGGTTGGGTGTGTGTGAGTGTGTGAGTGTGTGTGTGTGTGTGTTTGGGTGTGCGTGTATGTCTGAGAGGGTTTTGTGTGTGTGTGAGGTGTGTGTGTGTGTGAGTGTGTGTGCATCATCCTGCCTAAGAATGTGTATGTGTGTATGTGTGTGCGAGTGTACGTGTGCGTGTGTGTGTGTATGTGTGTGTGTTGTGTGTGTGTGAGCGTGTACGTGCGTGTGTATTTGTGGGTGTGTGGGTGTGAGTGTGTGTATGTGTTTTTTCTTCCTTTTTTTAATTTCGAGGATGATGGACCAAGCACTCATGAACTTTTTTACATCGGTTCCCCGTGTGTATGCAGTTTTGTAAATTTGCCATCCGTTCCCACCGGTACATAATGACCTACTCTTTCGAAAAGTGGATCGGGTTTTAACGTGTGCGCAAGATGTTCTGCGTGCGTTCGCACACGGGACTTCGGTTTATAGTCTCACCCGAAAGACATTTTGGGAAGAGTGCAGTCTGCACTGATGTTAACTCCAGGGGAAAATATCCCCTTGAACGAGATTCGAACCCGGGTCAGCAGATCACAAATGCATCACCTTAATCACCCGTCCCCATACTTCAAAACCTAGTCTAGACAGAAAAAAAATGCAGTAATTTACAGCACTCAAAACGGTAGACAGATCTATCGATAGGAAAAGCAGAAGTGTCAGAAGTGTCAGCAGTATAGATTGTGCCATGTTTGAAGTGTTGCAGTATCATTTGGTTCTCTGGAACTTTCTGTCTGCATGCAACAGACAGTAGTGGAAAGTATGGATTAGTGAGGTAATGGGTTTCTCCAGTTTCTTTTGAAAACAAGAGATTGGTTGGATAAAGTGAGATAGATCTGTTCCTCATATCTGTCTCTGCTTTTCAACAGCCACCTCCATCTCTCTATCGCGTTGCCTAAAAGTGTGTGTGTGTGTTGTGTCTGTGTGTGGTGTGTGTGTGTGTGTGCGTGTGTGTGTGTGTGTGTGTATGCATGTGTGTGTGTGCGTGTGGTGTGTGTGTGTGTGAGTGGTGTGTGTGTGTGAGAGT
>CM054162.1:35475073-35480073 GCA_028751875.1 Rapana venosa
TCCTCAAATAACACAATTAAGATATTTCAAATTTATGCGCGCGCGCGCACACACACTCACACACACATACACATACACATACACACATACACATACGCATACACACACTCACACACACATACACACACGCATACACACACAAACACACACACAAACACTCACACACACATGCACACACACACTCACACACACACATACACATACACTCACACACATACACACACACTCACACACACAATCACTCACACACACATGCACACACACACACACACACCACACACACGCACACACACACACACACACACACACACACACACACACACACACACGATAATTATTCCATGTACCGTCTGAAATCAAAAGTTTGAGTTTGACTTTGACTTTGACATTGACAGACATTATACATTCCTAGCGAGCTTTTTCGAAGCTTCTGTTTTGCACATCAAAACAACGTGCTGACAACTTTCAGAGACTAAGTCAGCTGAGAAGACACAACACTCACACAACACTACCCCCACACCCCACTGAGATGAAAGAGAAGAAAATAAAAACACAATGGTTGCTGATAATGGAGAGACGGTACAAACGAGAGAAAAAACAAAACAGGCAAAATCAACGAGAAGCAACTAACACAACACATGCCGAAGTAGGATGTGCTGGGCCTGACTGGCTAGGCGTTTAACGGCAGCGCAACACATTTGCGTTCGTAAGACAGAAATAGTGGTGTGTTTGACGATGACGACAAGGAAGAAGAAGAATGCGGCGAAGAATTCAAAGAAGAAGAATTCGAAGAAGAATGCAAAGAAGAATGCGAAGAGGAATGCAAAGAAGAAGAATGCAAAGAAGAAGAATGCAAAGAGGAAGAATGCGAAGAAGAATGCAAAGAAGAAGAATGCAAGGAAGAAGAAGAATGCAAAGAATGCGAAGAAGAATGCCAAGAATGCAAAGAATGCGAAGAAGAAGAATGTGAAAAGAATGCCAAGATGAATGCGAAGAAAAATGCAAAAAAGAAGAATGCGAAGAAGAAGAAGAATGCAAAGAGGAAGAATGCAAAGAAGAATGCAAAGAAGAAGAATGCAAGGAAGAAAAAGAATGCAAAGAATGCGAAGAAGAATGCAAAGAATGCAAAGAAGAAGAATCTGAAAAGAATGCCAAGATGAATGCGAAGAAAAATGCAAAAAAGAAGAAGAATGCAAAGAAGAAGAAGAATGCAAAGAAGAAGAAGAAGAATGCGAAGAAGAAGAATGAGAAGAAGAATGCGAAGAAAAATGCAAGAAAGAAGAAGAATGCAAAGAATGCGAAGAAGAATGCAAAGAAGAATGAGCATGTAAAGAAGAAGAATGCGAAGAAGAATGCAAAGAAGAAGAATGCAAAGAAGAAGGATGTGAAGAAGAATGCAAAAAAGAATGCGAAGAAGAATGCAAAGAAGAAGAATGCAAAGGAAAAGAAGAAGAATGTAAAGAAGAAGAAGACGAATGCAAAGAAGGCAAAGAAGAAGAAAGCAAAGAAGAAGAATTCAAAGAAGAAGAATGCAAAGAAGAATGCAAAGAAGAAGAAAAATGCGAAGAAGAATGCAAAAGAAGGAGAAGAAACTATAAACCGAGGTCCCATGCGCAAACGCAGGCAGAACATCTTGCGCACATGTTAAATCCTGTTCCACTTTTTGAAAGGGTAGGCCATTGTGTGCTGTTGGGAACAGATGACACAATTTACAACACTTCATACACACGGGGACTGGACGTAAAATACCACATGATCTTTCATTCCATTATCCTAAATATAATAGAATAAATACTTTTTAAAATAAATAACTAACCTTCTCTATCTATTCTACCTCTTCCTCCACCCTAAATTACACCTACCTCCCCTGCATCCCCTATTCTATCCTCTCCTCCCCACCTCTAACTTAAAAACCTATAAGATAAAATCAAATCGAAGCTTTATCACGCACACATAGCTGTTTGCAACTGTAAAAACACAGGAACATTCACAGCTTAAAGAAAGTTGTAGAAAATGCCACTATTGTAAGGAAACAACTACAAAGACAGGCACAAAGATAATGAGAACTGGTTTTCCCTGTAGGAGATGAATCAGCCCTGTAATTTGCTAGTGGCTGCTGAGCTGAACCTTCCTCACTCCTCACCCCATTTCCCTCCACCTACCACCCCAACCACCACACCTCACCCTCTATACCCCACCTCTACCCCCCTCCCCCCAGTCTAAACCTCCTCTAACCATCTAGTCTCTACCCCTATCCCCTTCTTTTCTTCCTTCCCCCCCCCTTCTATTCTCCCCACACCCACACACAAACTGCCCCTATCCCCTTCTATTACCCCCCCACAGCTGCCCCTATCCCCTTCTATTCTCTCCCCTATCCCCTTCTATTCCACCCCCCTATCCCGTTCTATTCTCCCCCCTATCCCCTTCTATTCTCCCCCCTCAAGCTGCCCCTATCCCCTTCTATTGCCCCCTATTCCACCCCCTCCTATCCCCTTCTATTGCCCCCTATTCCACCCCCTCCTATCCCCTTCTATTGCCCCCCCTCCTATCCCCTTCTATTGCCCCTATTCCACCCCCTTCTATCCCCTTCTATTGCCCCCTATTCCACCCCCTCCTATCCCCTTCTATTGCCCCCTATTCCACCCCCTCCTATCCCCTTCTATTCTCCCCCCCAAGCTGCCCCTATCCCCTTTTATCCCCCCCCAAGCTGCCCCTATCCCCTTTTATCCCCCCCCCAAGCTGCCCCTATCCCCTTTTATCCCCCCCCAAGCTGCCCCTATCCCCTCCTATTCTCCCCCAGCTGCCCCTATCCCATCCTATTCTCCCCCAGCTGCCCCTATCCCCTCCAGCTGCCCCTATCCCCTTTTATCCCCCCCAAAGCTGCCCCTATCCCCTTTTATCCCCCCAAAGCTGCCCCTATCCCCCCCAAGCTGCCCCTATCCCCCCCAAGCTGCCCCAATCCCCCCCAAGCTGCCCCTATCCCCTCCTATTCTCCCCCAGCTGCCCCTATCCCCTTCTATTCTCCCCCAGCTGCCCCTATCCCCTTCTTTTATCCCACCCCCCAACTACCTTCCAGAAACCCCCTTGTCTTCCTCTCTTTTCTCCTCTTCCTCTCTCTCCACCCAGCTACCTGTCCCCTAAAAATAAAAATAAAAAAAACACCCCAGCACAAACATGGGAAGATAGACAACACATCTCCTCCACACTGCGGAGGATTAGAAGTTAGGGGGTGATCCCCGTGGAGATCACAAAATCCTAACTCACAATTTAAGTTGTGAGATCCTAATTTTTATGATGTATTATCAAAGTAGCCACTCCAAACTTTGAAGGTGTCTTTCTATGTCATTTTACAAACGCAAAAATGTCATGTCTACAATAATTTAACCTCACCCATCACTTGTTTCAGACAGGTAAACAGCAATTTGTACAATGTCATAAAAAAATGTTGCTTCATTTCCATCAGATGGGAGCTTTGATCTGAATTATGAAGCAACTTCAAACAATAAAAAGGGATGTAACTGTTAAAGAATCCTGTAATAGAGAAGAAATACTGACTTGAAATAGCACACATGTCGTGTTTGTCAGTCTAAACACAAGTAAACAATGTTCATATGCAGTAAAATAATTCACAGCATGAAGACAGTGGTCACTTGCAAATTTTCTGTAGAAACTGTCACCCTTAAAGCAAACCAGTTACACATGCAGGTGCAAACTAAATAAATGAAAATATAATGAAACACACAATTGGGTCGCACTGCCTTTGTGGTGGCCTGCTAATTTCATTTCATGTTTGTTTGCTAACATTTATTTGTATAACAGGGGTTGGGGGTTGGGGTATTTGTTTCGTAAAATGTCACAAAAGAGACAGCGTAAATAAAATACTCTGGACACAATGAACTTTTTTTGAGACACTGAAAATGAACGTCTTCAAGATAAACACACAGTCAAAGAGTATGATGATATTAGTTAACAAGGTTAACATTTCAGTCTTTATCAGGAACACATTTTATGTTTTTGTTGTTATTTTGGGGATTTGTTTTTTGGGTGGGTTTTTTCAGGTTTCATCTCATTTCTACGTGTCATTAATGGGGGTCTCCTACCATGCAGTTACCATCTTTGTTTGACCCTTATGGTTGGCTGGGGCGTTGATACCAGGAACGACAGAAGAGCTGGTTTTAACCTTGTTTTAATCGTAAATAATTGCGTGGCTTTTTTTCTGCTAGAGCTCCCAGGTTTACCAATGGAGAGATTTTCTGTACGCGGCCATTTACCCACCGTTAAGGTTGTAGGAACATTCAGACTTAGGGATGGATTTATTATGACGTTTTAACATTGATAAGGTGATATGTGTAATCAGACTTCTGTGATCGGCGGGGCTTAAAACCTTAGGATTTACTCCGTGGGGATGCGGGGAGGGGGGGGGGGCTGTCAGTATACATAGCATCTATACCTTCTGGAAATTCTGTGCTCGGAATTCCCTCTTTTCTATCCCTCTCTTTGTTTCTGCCTTGTTCCGTTTCTTCTTGTCACCTCATTCTTGTCTTATCTTCTGCCTCCTTAGTCCATTCTTCTGCCTTTTTCCAGAAAGGCTTATACAATAACAAATCTGTCCCATGCCAAAGTCAGATGCACCGGTCTGATTTGTCACATTTTCGCTCATGTGACAAACAACAGTAGTTGCTGTCTGAGCGTTCGATGACGAAGAAGAAGAAAACTTTGGGATTTGATTGAAAAAAGAGGATTTTGAGCAGCGAACTGGTGCCACATGACCTAGACAATAACATGAAAGGTGAAGGGCTACTTAGATTCAAACAATCCATACATTTTTATTATTGAACAGGGAAAAAATCATTCTAACTTTTTTATATCTCTCGATACGTATATCTGTGTTTCTCTCTGTCTGTCTGTCTGTCTGTCTGTCTGTCTGTCTGTCTCTCTCTCTCTCTCTCTCTCTCTCTCTCTCTCTCTCTCTCTCTCTCTCTCTCTTTCTGTATCTGCAT
>CM054162.1:35502573-35505073 GCA_028751875.1 Rapana venosa
AATCAAACTAAAGCTCTACAAAGCCCTAATTCAGTCAATCCTGCTGTACGGAAGTGAAACCTGGACATTGACTGCTGAAACAGCAAAGCGAATCCAGTCATTCGAAACAAAATGCCATAGAAAACTACTGGCAAATCTTGGAGAGAACGAAAGACCAATGAATTTGTCAAGAGTCAAATAAACCCGCTGGCAGGTCCACAGGAACCCCTTCTCACCATCGTCAAGAAAAAAAAAGCTGACATGGTTCGGCCACGTCACCCCCACAACACTCTGCCCAAAACAGTACTGCAGGGAACACTCGAAGGTGGCAGAAGGAGGGGAAGACAGAACAAGTCCCTGGATGGACAACATCAGAGAATGACCAGGATGAATGACTCGGCACTACTGCGCAGGCCGAGGACCGAGATGGTGGAGGAGGCTTACCACGGCATCGTCTTCATGTCTCCCCCCACGACCGCCAAGGTCACGGTCTGATGATGATGATGATGAGGCCAAACACAGAGAGAGAGAGAGAGAGAGAGACAGAGAGACAGAGAACAGAGACAGAGACAGAGACAGAGAGGAGAGAGAGAGAGATAGGGAGGGAGAGAGAGAGAGAGGATAGAGGAGGAGGGGAGAAAGAGAGATAGGAGAGGGATAAGGGAAGAAGGAGAGAGAGAGAGAGGGAAAGAGAGAGAGAGAGAGAAGAGGGAAAGAGAGGAAGAGAGAGAGAGAAGAGAGAGAGAGAGGAGAAAGAGAGAGAGAGAAAGAGGGAGAAAAGAAAGAAGAGAAAAGAGAGAGAGAGAGAGAAGAGAGAGAAGAGAGAGAGAAGAGAAGAGAGAGAGAGAGAGAGAGAGATAGAGGAGAGAAGAGAGAGAAACGGAGAAAGAGAGAGATAGAGAGAGAGAGAAGAGATGGAAAAGAGAGAGAGCGAGAGAAAAAAAAAAAGAGAGAGGGGAGAGAAGAGAGAAAGAGAGAGAGAGAAGAGAAGAGATGAGAAGGAGGAGAGAGGAGAAGGAGAGCGCAAATGAAATAAACTGAAATGAAATAAAATCAAAATCAATCAAAAATCAATCAAATCAAAATAAATCGATTTCTTTTTTTGCGGATGATCAATAAACACCCATGTGCTTCGTTTACATCCAGTCCCCACCCTTAGGGACACATCATATACTAGCCCATACACTTACAGTTTAAAAAAAAAACCCTCAAAACTCAGAAAACAGAAAAAACAACCAAATCTTGACAGACAGATAAACAGAAAGACAGATAGACAGACAGACACACACACAGACTGATAAACAAACTGTTGCAGACAAAATTATATTAAAAAAACTATTAAAGACCAAAGAGAAATGAACAGACAGAGGGACAGAGAAAAAAAAGAGACAGACAGACATAGAGACAGCTAGAAAGACAGAACAGGAAAACAAGAATCAAACAAGTACCAAAACTATCACACACGCACGCACGCACGCGCGCACGCGCGCGTGCACACACACACACAACACACACACACACACACACACAAACACAGACCTCACTCTCCCCAAAGTCCTTCGGATGAGACTATAAACCGAGGCCCCGTGTGCGAACGCACGCAGAACATCTTGCGCACACATTAAACCTGTTCCGCTTTTCGGAAGAGTAGGCCATTGTGTGCCAGGTGGGAATAGATGACAGAATTTACAACAAATTGTATACACACAGGGACTGGATGTAAAAAAAACACGTAAGTGCTTATTCCATAATCATCGATATAAAAGAATACAAATAAATAATAATAAAATAAACAGATACACAGTCATCCAAAGAAAGACAGACAGAGAGACAGACAGACAGACAAAAACCTTGTACTGGAGCTCACAAAAAGAAAAAAAATATATAAATATTATCAGATACACAGCCAGACAAAGAAAGACTGACAGACAGACAGGAAAACAAACAGACAGGAAGACAGACAGACAGGAAGGCAGACAGATACACAGACAGATACACAGACAGACAGACAGGAAGACAGACAGACAGGAAGACAGACAGACAGGAAGACAGACAGACAGGAAGACAGACAGCCAGACAGCCAGACATACAGACAGGAAAACAGACAGACAGAGATACAGTCAGACAGAGAGTCAGACAGGCAAACAAACAGGAAGACAGACAGGAAGACAGACAGACAAACAGACAGGAAGCCAGACCAAAAAACTTGCATTCAATCCCACAAAGAAAAGGAATAACTATGTAGGTAAAATAGAAGAGAAATGGGCCTTTTATGCACCACAAATTGACAGCACCGTGTGATAAATCACCCAAACATGTATATAGGACTACAACTTTCCCTGAGAAAAAAAAAATCCCATGCGCGGTCAGATACGCACGTACGCATAGAGAGACAGTCAGTCAGACAGGCACACACACACACCACACACACACACACACACACACACACACACACACACACACACACACACACGCGCGCGCACACACACACACACGTACACACAATATACACCTTGCTCTC
>CM054162.1:35510073-35512573 GCA_028751875.1 Rapana venosa
GTTGTCGGCGCTTCGCTTTGTTGTTGAAACATGATGTGGGAGACTGATTTGTTAGGTTATTAGTGTGCTGTGTGTGTACAGGGGTGGAGGGGGGGGGGGTAGGTTTGGAGGGGGGATGGGGGTAGGGTGTGTGTGTAGTGGTTGGGGTTGAGGGGTTTGGTTTTTTGTGTGTGTTAGGGGGGGTGTTGGGAGTGAGGGGTCGGGTTGAGGGGAGTGCATGCATACTGTTTCGTTTGTTGTTTGTTCGTCTCTGTGTGTGAGTGTGTGTGTGTGTGTGTGTGTGTGTGTGTGTGTGTGTGTGTGTGTGTGTGTGTGTGTGTGGTGTGTGTGTGTGTATTTTATTTATTTTATTTTATTCTGTTATATCGAGGATAATGGAATAAGCACTCATGTGCTTTTTTTACATCCTGCCCCCGTGTGTGTGTGGTTTTGTAAATTCTGTCATCTGTTCCCACCGGCACACAATGGCCTACTCTTTCGCAAAGCGGAACAGGATTTAGCGTGTGTGCAAGATGTTCTGCGTGCGTTCGCACACGGGGCCTCGGTTTATAGTCTCATCCGAAGGATTTTGGGGAGAGTGGAGTCTGCACTGATGTTAACTCCAGGGGAAAATACCCCCTTGAATGGGAATCGAACCCGGGTCGTCAGATTGAGAGCGCAATGTTCTGACCACTAGGCTGTCCCGTGTGTGTGTGTGTGTGTGTCTGTGTGTTTGTTTGTGTGTGTGTGTTTGTGTGTGTGTGTGTGTGTGTGTGTGGGTGGGTGGGTGCATGTACGCGCATACATCAAGGAATACATATTTGTGATTGTAAGCAAAACCACAACGCAAAAAAAATTAAACAAAAAAAGTATATGAGAAACAAACAAGCGAATAATATGTCCTCAACTCCGCTAAATACGTTTCTCTTATCTACCCTTGCATTTATGTGTTAGGTTTGTTGGTCATGTTTATCTTTTAAACAAATGTATACAATGCTAGTTACGTTGTACATTCTTTAAACCATTTTTGTTATTATGCAATGCGTGTTGTTTTGAGTTTAGAATCGTTGAATGTACTCTGATTTTTTTTCTGCATAAAATCATAATTGTTTTCTTTCTCTCTTTTTTTCTTTGGATATTTACATCTGATTTAGATTCTCTTGTGACATAAATCTGTTCGTTTGAAGTTCGATCTGAGATTATATGGGAGACTCAGTTTAGATAACTTTGGACAGGGTGTGTGCTTTTATCTCGAGAAAATAAACAAATTGACGAACAAACAAACAAGTAAACAAACAAACACAATAACAACAACACACAACGGTAAGGAAAATAGGGAAAAAATGACTTTTTTAACGGTGCAACATTTTCTGGCAATTTTCAGACAAGACGAATGCAAAAAAACTACATGCTTATGCATGTTTGGGCATGCACGCACGCACGCACACACACACACACAGACAGACACGCGCGCGCACACACACGCATACACACACGCGCGCACACGTCTGATATTACAGCTTGTGAAAAGATGTTTACATGTAATGGTTTTGAGCTCACACTCACAGATACAGACGCGCCACACACACACACACACACACACACACACACACACACACACACACACACACACACACACACACACAACCCCTCCGTCTAATATAACAACTTGTGAAAAGACCTAGAATGAATTTGAACACCCCCCCCCCCCACACACACACACACACACGTCTAATATATATGAGATAGAGAGAGACAGACAGATAGACATTCAAACAGAAATATAGATCGTGATCGAGCGAGAGAGAGAGAGCGAGAGAGAGAGAGAGAGAGACAGACAGACAGACAGACAGATACATAGTCAGAGAGACAGAGAGGGATAGAGAGACAGAAAGATAGAAAGGGAAAGAGAAAGAGAGAGATAAAGAGAGAGATAAAGGGAGAGAGAGACAGCGATAAAGGGGGAGAGAGAGAGAGAGAGAGAGAGAGAGAGAGAGAGAGAGAAGCGATAAAGGGGGAGAGAGAGAGAGAGAGAGAGAGAGAGAGAGAGAGAGAGAGAGAGAGAGAGAGAGAGAGAGAGAGAGAGAGAGAGAGGGAGAGAATGGAAGAGATAATCCATAAGAAAGTAATAGTTAAAGTTTTTTTACAAAAAATACACAATCATCTTTTGTAAAGGGATCACAGAGGAAAAACGGTCACTTTACTTGGTGATCTAATGTTCCTTCATTCATTCATTCTCTCTCTCTCTCTCTCATGTTCTCTATATCTTGCTTGCCTTCCAGTATGTGTGTGTGTGCACGCGCGTCTGTGTGAGTATTGCTTTCCATGCAATTCTATATCAGCATGCATATTTTCCCTTCTTATTACTTCTTTTTAGGGCTGGATGTAAAAAAGCATGTGATGATTAATCTATTACCCTCTGAAAAATAAAAAAAATGTTCAAAAATGTTCAAAATTGTTCAAATTGGGCTTTGACATTCAGTTCGATTTTTTTGCCAAACTGGGAAGAAAGGGCAAGGCT
>CM054162.1:35522573-35525073 GCA_028751875.1 Rapana venosa
GTTGATGATCTAGCCTGCAAGATTAGCTAAGATCTCATCCTTTCAATCTGTCAGTCTGTCGGTCAGTGTGTGTGTGGGGTGGGTGGGTGGAAGGGGGGTGTATGTGTGTGAGTCTGTGTATGTGTGTATGTATGTGTGTGTGAGTGTGTGCATGTGTCCATCTTTCTGTCTGTCTGTCTGTCTATCTCTCTGTCTATCCGTCTATGTCTATCCGTCTGTCTGTCTGTCTGACCCCCTCTCCTCTCTCTCTCTCTCTCTCTCTCTCTCCTCTCTCTCTCTCTCTCTCTCTCAGGGACTGCCTACATGCCTTGTCTATCTGTCTGTCTGTTGCTCTCTCTCTCCTTCCCTCCCCCTCCCTCCATCCATCCATCTCTTCCTCTCTCTCCATCCCTCTCTCTCTCTCTCTCTCTCTCTCTCTCTCTCTCTCTCTCTCTCTCTCTTTCGCTCTCTCTCTCTCTCTGTGCATAAATGTATTTCGCTCTCTCTCTGTGCCTCTCTGTGTGTCTGTCTATCTGCATACATATATTATCTGTCTCTCTCTGACTCTGGCTGTCTGTCTTTCTTTGCATACAAGTCTGTCTGTCTGTCTGTTTGCTACTTTAAAAACCAGCAACTTCTCAAATAGAGAGTATCCATCCCTAAAAAACCTAAAAATTCCCATTAATAGTTTATCTACTATAATTCCTTTCTTCTTATCTTTCTCTCTGTCTGTCTGTCGCTCTCTCTCTCTCTCTCCTCTCTCTCTCTCTCTCTCTCTCTCTCTCTCTCTCTCCTCTCTCTCTCTCTCTCTCTCTCCTCTCTCTCTCCCTCTCTCTCTCTCTCTCTCTCTCTCTCTCTCTCTCTCTCTCTCTCTCTCCTCTCTCCCTCCTCTCTCTCTGCAAATACATCTGTCTGTCAGCCTGTCTCTATATATCTCTCTCTGCCTCTCTGTCTGTCTGTCTCTCTGTCTGCAAATGTATGTCTGTCTCTATCTCTGTCTCTGTCTCTCTCTCTCTCTCTTTGCATACATGTTTGTCTTTCTGTCAGTCTGTCTGTCTGTTTGTTTATTTCTTAGTTTAAGAAGCAACAACTTTTCTAAAGAAGACAACATGCAATGCTAAAAATCCCATCAATAGTTTCTCTACTATATTTCCCTTCTTCTTGCTCAAGTTAACGTTTAGTTCAGCTTTTACACGCCCTATGTGCTCTATCCATCTACACGCCACATCAGTGGATGTATTTAGGGTTTATGTGCTAAGGGAAGCGGAACAAGGGGGTGGATGTTTTCTATATCTATATCTGTCTCTCCCTGTCTCTCTCTCTCTAACTATCTATGTGTTTCTCTGTCTCTATGTCTCTCTGTCTCTCAGTCTCTGTCTCTTTATCTCTCTCTCTCTCTCTATCTCTCTCTCTCTCTTTCTCTCTATCTGACTACATCTGTCTGCCCACCTGTCTTTCTGTCTGTCTCTCCCCATCTTTCTCTCTCTCTCTCTCTCTCTCTCTCTCTCTCTCTCTCTCTCTCTCTCTCTCTCTCTCTCTCTCTGCATACATGTCTATCTGTCTGCCTCTGTCTCTCTCTCCCTCTCTGCCTCTCTCTTTGTCTGTCTGCATGCATATGACTGTCTGTCTCTGTCTCTGTCTGTCTGCCTGTCTGTTACAGAAGCAACTGCTAGCCTCTCTACTATATTTCCCTTCTTCTTGCTCAAGTTAACTTTTAGTTCAGTTTTTACACGCCCTATGTGCTCTATCAATCTACACGCCACATCAGTCGATGTATTTAGGGTTGATGTGCTAAAGGAAGCGGAACAAGGGGGTGGATGTTTTGGGGGCAGATATTGCTGCTTTGAGCTCTGCCAGTGGTAGAGACACTTCACTGCCCAAAACTTTCTGTTGATGATCTAGCCTGCAAGATTAGCTAAGATCTCAGCCTTTCAATCTGTCTGTCTTTCGGTCAGTGTGTGTGTGTGTGTGTGTGTGTAGGGTGGGGGTATGGGGTGTATGTGTGTGTTTATGTATGTATATGTGTGTGAGTGTGTGCATGTGTCCATCTTTCTGTCTGTCTGTCTGTCTGTCTATCTCTCTGTCTCTTTCACTCTCTCTCTCTCCTCTCTCTCTCTCTCTCTCTCTCTCTCCTCTCTCTCTCTCTTTTCTCTCTCTCTCTCTTCTCTTTCTCCTCTCTCTCTCTCTCTCTCTCTCTCTCTCTCTCTCTCTCTCTCTTCTCTCTCTCTCTCCTCTCTCTCTCTCTCTGTGACTGCCTACATCCTTGTCTGTCTGTCTGTCTGTTTGTCACTTCTCTCTCCCTCCCTTCCTTCCTCATCCATCCATCCATCCCTTCCCTCTCTCTCTCTCTCTCTCCTTCTCTCTCTCTCTCTCTCTCTCTCTCTCTTCTCTCTCTTCTCTCTCTCTCTCTCTTTATACATGTCTTTCTCTCTGTCTCTCTCTGCCTCTGTGTGTGTGTGTCTGCATACATATGTCTGTCTCTCTTTGACTCTGGCTGTCTCTCTGTCTGTCTGTCTTTCTT
>CM054162.1:35545073-35555073 GCA_028751875.1 Rapana venosa
TATTGAGGGCGGCGCCCATCTCCTTTCTTTCACTGTTTCACCTTTCCTGACCCTAAAGACTCAGATACCCATTTACAGCTGGGTGAACTGGGGGAACTGGGGGACTGTACTGAAGCCAAGGCGCGCAAACAGTCACCCATCTAAGTGGTAACCACAATTGATGTTGCTTAACCTTAGCTTGAGGAAAGCGAGTGCTCTGACCACTGAACTATCTCGACCTCTACAGATAAACAGGTCGAAAACGAGACAGACACTGAGCCAGCTAGACAGACAGACAGGCAGACAGACAGCCCGACAGCCAGGCAGACAGACATACAGACAAACATATTAAAAGAAAACAGTCAGACGGACAGAAAAACGGATAAACAGTCACATGCATTAAACAAGCAGACAACAAGAGAAACAATAAAAAATGCTACACAGAAAGCCATGAAGATTATTTCATAACTGCCATTGTAATGATGTGTGCTCATGCCCTTCAAGTGTGACTGTAACCATTGGCAGGTAACTTAACCCTTTTGTCTGCAATGCATGGCTATTTTTATCCATTTGTCTTCCGAAGTCTGTTCTTGGGTCTATTGCTATCTGTCTCCTGTCCTTTTTTTTTTTCGTGGGGGGGGAGGGGGTTTCTTCTCTGTTCCCCCCCCCCTTCCTTCCCTCTCTGTTTAACACTATCCCTACCCAAAGGTTGAAAACCTACTTTCCCAGTACATGTGCACTGT
Source organism: Rapana venosa (assembly GCA_028751875.1). Classification (NCBI taxonomy): domain Eukaryota; kingdom Metazoa; phylum Mollusca; class Gastropoda; order Neogastropoda; family Muricidae; genus Rapana; species Rapana venosa. Next base: position 35,545,796 of record CM054162.1, read on the forward strand.
GCGCATTTGTATGCTACCCTGATCCAGTAGTGGCTGATAGGGAAGAAATGGTAAGAAGATGGTTGGTTAGGGGTGGGGGGGGGGGGGCTGTCTGGAAAAAGTTAAAGACTGTGTCTGTTTGTCTCTCTGTCTGTCTGTCTCTGTCTCTGTCTGTCTGTCTGTCTTTCTGTCTCTGAGCAGACTTCAGAAGACAAATGGGTAAAAAAAGCTATGCATTGCAGACACAAAGGCTAAGTTAACTCTGTCTGTCTGTCTGTCTTTCTGTCTAGCTGTCTCTCTCTCTCTCTCTCTCTCTCTCTCTCTCTCTCTCTCTCCCTCTCTCTCTCTCTCTCTCTCTCTCTCTCTCTCTTTCTTGCTCACTCGCTCGCTCACTCACTCACTCACTCATTCTCTCTTGTGAATGGGCTTTATGCTTAAAAAATACTAAAATCACAAAATCACAAAATACTATTAACATTGCACAATCACTCTCTCTCTTTTTTTCTTTCTTTCTTTCTTTCTTTCTTTCTTTCTTTCTATCTTTCTTTCTCTGTCTCTCTGTCTCTCTGTCTCTCTCTCTCTCTGTCTTTGGATAAGACTATAAACCGAGGCTCAGTGTTCCAATACAAGCACAACATCTTGCACACACGTTAAAATCCTGTTCCGCTTTTCATAAGAGTAGGCCATTGTGTGCCAGTGGGAACGGATGTTAATTTACAAGACCGCATACACATGGGGACTGGAAGTTAAAGAGCACATAAGTATTTATTCCATTATCCTCGATATAAAAGAATAAATAAAATAAAAATAAATGTTAAAATCTGTCTGTCTCTCTCTCTCATGCTCTCTAAGCATTGACCCTAATCTTTAATTAACTGAGCAACATGGTTTCCCTGGGAGCTGTTTTCTCATGCCCTGTGTGATAAACAGTGTCATAATGCCATGCCAGCTATCAAGCACATGAGGTGACACTTGGCTCTGTGTGTGTGTGTTTTCCTGTTTGCCCTAAACACACACACTGGATGGAATCAGTGCTATCACATTGTGTTGACATTCTGGCATTGACATGTTTCTTCTGTGTTGTTGAATGCTCAGTCAGCAACTATTTTTGTGTCTGTGAAATTAGTGAAAATTCGTTCTGCTGCCATTAAGTACCTGACAAGTTAAACCCAGCTTCTCTGACTTCACAGGAGATAATTGTTATGTTTTCTTTTTGGAAAAATAAGCAGGAAAATGGACCAAGAAGGTAAACAAAAACCCAGAAAGGAAGGAAATGACAAAGAAAAAGGGAACACGCAAGAAACATAAAGAGGGAAAATAAAGAGGGAATTCTAAGCACATAATTTCTGGAAGGCAGGGTTGTTATTTAGACTGAAAGACCCCAAGTATCCATGCAGAATGTACTGGCATGTTTGTTTGAGATGGAAGATTATTTCCCCACATCTCATCTCAGTCTTTTCTAGGTCTTTTCTTGATGGTGCAGTTGTTTCTATTACAACGATTGTTGTTGATAGTTTTGTTTATCAGTATATATCAGCTGTTTACAATTTCCAGGGTGATAGATAAAATCACCCTCTCACTCTCTCTCTCTCTCTCTCTCTGTCTTGCTCTCTCCCTCTTATGTGTGCTTTGAGCGCTTTGATTTGTTGCTTTACAAGATTCAGCGCTATATAAATTCCATACATTATTATTATTATTATTATTATTATTATTATTATTATTATTATTATTATGTGAAATTATAAGTTCTGATTAAAAATGACAGCTCCTACTAAGGACAAGGGCAGGTTAAAACAATCACCACTTATTTATAACACTTGGAAGTAAAGATTATCTCTCTCTGTCTCTCTTGCTCTCTCTCTCTCTCTCTCTCTCTGTCTCTCTCTCTCAAGCTCTCTAAGCATTGACCCTAATCTTTAATTAACTGAGCAACACGTTTTCCCTGGGGGCTGTTTTCTCACGCCCTGTGTGATAAACAGTGTCATAATGCCATGCCAGCTATCAAGCACAGGAGGTGACATTGGCTCTGTGTGTGTGTGTGTGTTTTCCTGTTTGCCCTAAGCACACACACTGGATTGAATCAGTGCTATCACATTGTGTTGACATTCTGGCATTGACATGTTTCGTCTGTGTTGCTGAATGCTCTGACAACAACTGGTGTCGTGTTTCATATGAGCAACAATGCATTACGCTGCTGTTAAGTGCCTGACAAGTTAAGCCCTTTGTATTCTTGTTCTGGGTCTTTGCTGTTATTCTTCTTGTTCTTGTTCTTCTTGTTCTTGTTTTTGTTGTTGTTGTTGTTATTCTTCTTCTTCTTCTTCTTCTTCTTCTTCTTTGCAATTCTTATTCTTCTTTGCAATTCTTATTCTTCTTTGCAATTCTTTGCAATTCTTATTCTTCTTTGCAATTCTTATTCTTCTTTGCAATTCTTATTCTTCTTTGCAATTCTTATTCTTCTTTTTCTTCTTCTTCTTTTTTTTTCTTTTCTTCTTCTTCTTCTTCTCTTCTTCTTCTTCTTCTTCTTCTTCTTCTTCTTCTTCTTCTTCTTCTTCTCTCTCTTCTTCTTTGGAATTCTTCCTCTTCCCAATTCTTCTTCCCAATTCTTCTTTGCATTTCTTCTCTCTTAATCTTCTTCCTCCTCTTCCTCTGCTTCTTTTTTTCTTCTTCTTCATTTTTATTGATTGCTCAGACAGCAACTATTGCTGCTGTCATAATGGGAGTGAAAACGTGTTGAGCTGCTATTAAGCACCTGGCTAGTCAAGCCCAAAACATCTTGAATTTGGTGTGGGAGATAATTGTTCTACTCTAAGCCTTTTTTTAAACAAAGGGGCAGGAGAATTAACCAAGAAAGCAAAAAATAAACAAAAAGAGCCAAGGTGACAGGAAAAAAAAGAACAAAACAGACAAAAGAGAGAGATAGAAAAGAGGGAATTCCTAGCACAGAATTTCCCGAAGCTGAGGAGGTTATTTACAATAAAGAAGGCAACATACAAGAAGAGGGAGGTTACAGAAAGGACAGGCACAAGGCACAAACTAAGCAAAGACTTGAATATAGGGAATTCCTAGCACAGAATTTCCAGAAGGTGGGGATGTTATTTATATTCACAGGCCTGAGTCATCCCCCAAATAAAGTTAGGCAGAGAGAAAGAGAGAGAGAGAGAGAGAGAGAGAGAGAGAGACAGAGAGAGACAGAGAGAGACAGAGAGAGAAATACAGACAGAGGCAGAGACAAAGACAGACAGACACTAGGGCACACAGATGTAGAGACATACAATCGGACAGACAGATTGGCAGACAGCTGGACATGCAAACAGGCAGACAGAGAGACAGACAGACACTAGGACACACAGATTTAGAGACATACAGACAGATTGGCAGACAGCTGGACGGACAAACAAGCAGACAGGGAGACAGACAGAGAAAAAGACAGGTCCACAGAGAGAGCCATGCAGACCATGTGATGACTGCCATTACTGTGTCCATGCGCTGTTTACTGTAGGGTCAATTGCTGACTGTTAGATTTCTTCTGTGTCTGCAGGTTAAGGCCAGCAATTGCTCTGTCTTTGTCTATTTCTCTGACTCTATGTCTGTCTCCCTGTCTGTCTGTCTGTCCGTCTCTCTCTCTCTCTCTCTCTCTCTCTCTCTCTCTCCTCTCCCTCTCTCCTCTCTCTCTCTCTCTCTCTCTCTCTCTCTCTCTCTGGGGACGGAATAGCCTGGTGGTTATCGTGATGCGCTCGTGTTCTGCTGACCCACGTTCGATTCCCGTTCAAGAGGATTTTTCCTCTGGAGTTAACATCTGTACCGACTCCACTCTCCCCCAAAAGTCCTTTGGATGTGACTATAAACCAAGGTCCCATGTGCAAACGCACGCAGAACATCTTGCGCACACGTTAAAACCCGTTCCGATTTTCGAAAGTGTAGGCCATTGTGTGCTGGTAGGGAATGGATGACACCATTTACAAAACTGCATACACAGGAGGACTGGATGTAATAAAGCACACGAGTGCTTATTCCATTAACCTTGAAATAAAAGAATAAAATAATAAATATCTTTCTCTGTCTCTCTCTCTGTCTGTCTGTCTGTCTGTCTGTCTGTCTCTCTCTCTCTCTCCTCTCTCTCTCTCTCTCTCTCTCTCTCTCTCTCTCTCTCTCTCTCTCTCTCTCTCTCTCTCTCTTGTTCCTCTGTCAGTCCATCTGTCTGTCTGTTACACACACACATACACACACACAGACACAGACAGGTGCACGCATGCACGCAAACACGATTTCTTTTGATTAATTATTTAAAATGCGAGGACTTAAACAACAAATGTGCGCACGCCCCTAGATATCTAAAGATCAGTTAGTGTCATGTCTGGTGTAGAAATATGAACTCTGATCAATGTAATTGCTCAGCAGGGGTAACAGAGGGTCCATGCTATGCCCACCATGTTTACATTGTTAATCAACAACATAGCTGATACTATGATAACGCATGGCATACAGACATATAGGGGTGAATTTCTAACCAAATTTTTGAGAGATTACAATTATTGGATTTTTTGTTTAATTTCATAGATATATGTTTGATTTCCCCCACCCAAACTTTTAATAGCGTACTGAAATGTTTTGAAAACGTTATCACCTGTGTTGATGTGACAAGTAGCTCAAACTATGACCAAGGGTTTCACCTAATCTGTCTCACCTGTTGACTATACACAATGACAAACAACAACAAAGTCAGACGTTGACTGTGCCTTAAGTTGAGATTATCTTTTAAAAAAAAGAGAGAGATTGAAAGAGGGACACAGGACAATTTCATGACAGACATATTAGGGTGCATGTGCCATTCACTGTAAGGGTCAACTGTTGCCCATTAACTTTCTGATGTGTCTGCAATATAAAATGGTTTTTTTTCTGATCTGTCTCTGTCTGGTCCTCTGTCTACCTGTCTGTCTGTCTGTTTGTTTGTTTGTCTGTCTCTCTGTGCTTTTGTTTGTTTGTCTGTATGTCTGCCTGCTTGTTCTCTTAATCTCAGTCTGTCTATCTGTCTGTCCTTCTCTCTTCTGAATTCTGTGTTCTGTTCTCTCTCTTTGTCTCTGTCTCACTGTGTCTCTCTGTGTATCTTTGTATCTCCCTCCCACCCTCTTCTCTTGCCCTCTCTCTCTCTCTCTCTCTGATCCTCAACTAGATGAACTAGTTCTCTTTTATAAACTAGTTATATAATTCAGATTAAAGGATCAACTTGTTCATGAATGACCCAGATCTTAATCAACAGAACATCACGTTTTGCCTGAGGGTGGGTGTTTATTTTTACAATTTCAAACACCCCGTGACACACAGTGTCCTGGCACCATCAGTGCATTGGCTGGCACTGTAGTCTTGCTGTTTGTGTCAAGCAGGCGTGGAGTTGATTCTGTGGAGTCAGATGTGGCCAGTCTGAGGGTTAGGTTAGGTCAGTTCCTGTCATTCATGCCACTAACTTCTTGAAGACAGGGAGAAAGAGAAAGAAAGAGAGAGGGGGGGGGGGTGGAGAGAGAGGCAGAGAGAGAGTGAAAGTGGAGAGAGAGAGAGAGAGAATGAAAGTGGGAGAGAGTGAGAGATGGGAAGAGAGAGAAAGATGGGGAGAGAGAGAGAAAGAGGGGGGTGGGGTGAGAAAGACAGAGGGGAAGATAGAAGGAGAGAGAGAGGGACACAGTGAAAGAATAAAAGTGGGTGGATAGAGAATGAAAATTGGGGAGAGAGAGGAGAGACTGGGAGACAGACAGACAGAGAGAGTGGATGAATGAACGAATGAATGAGATCTTGAGGAGAGAGCGAGCGAGTGAGAGAGAGAGAGAGAGTGAAAATTATGGAAAGAATGAATGAATGTATACATGAATGAATAAATGAATGAATGAATGAATGAATGAAGGAATGGATAATCTTCATACTGTTAGTTCTCTCTCTCATCTAGAACTTGACCAACACTTCCTTTTTTATAACAATCTCACTAAATAATTCAGATGAATAATGACTCAGCTTGTTCATGAATGACCCAGATCTTAATCAACAGGACATCACGTTTTCCCTGAGGATGGGTGTTTTTAAAAACATTTTCAAACACTCTGTGACACACAGCGTCCTGGCACCATCAGTGCATTGACTGGTAATGTAGTCTTTCTGTTTGTGTCAAGCAGGCATGAAGCTGATTCTGTGGAATCAGATGTGGCCAGTCTGAGGGGTCAGGTTAGGTCAGTCCCTGTCATTCATGAGAGAGAGGGGGGAGAGAGAGGGGGAGGGAGTGAGACACAGAGAGAGAGAGTGAATGAATGGATAAATGAATGGACAATCTGTATTTTTCAGCGTTCTTTCTCTCTCTCATCTAGAATTTAGTTAACTCTATTTTATACAACAAACAAGCAATATACTTCAAATGAATAACAGCTAAGTGTTGTTTATGAAGTTTTATGTTTTAACACAACATGTTTTTTTGTAAAATGTGTCCAACCTAGGGCATGTCTTAAGCACAATTCCTGAAATGTTGTCCCTGTTTCTTTGCTGTTTTCCCCAAATGTTCTCTCTCTCTCTCTCTCTCTCTCTCTCCTCTCTCTCTCTCTCTCCTCTCTCCTCTCCTCTCTCTCTCTCTCTCTCAAGTCCTCTCTCTCTCTGTCCTTCTCTCTCTGAGTATCTCTCTCTCGTTTGCTCCCTCTGTCTCTGAGTCTCTCTCTCTCTCTCTCTCTCTCTCTCTCTCTCTCTTCTCTCTCTCTCTCTCTCTCTCCCTCTCTCTCTCTCTCTCTCTCTCTCCCCCCCCCCTTCTCTGACTATCCTTTTTCTCTGTAATGAAAGCAAACATGACTTTAACAACAACAACAAAGTAAAATAACCCAGATTTCAATCAGATATTCCCTGTTGGTGTTTCCAAACACTGTGTGCTGTAAACTGTGTTCAAACTAGGCCATGTCTTAAGCAGAATTCCTGAAACTTTGTCCATGTTTCTTTCATGTTTCCCCAAATGTTCTCTGAAATCAATCAGTGTTCCATCTCCAATGTTTATCACTCTTTGATTGTGTCATGTTTGATCTAGACACGAGAGTGTTTTTAATGTGTGTTTTTTTTTCCCGCAGTCAACACTACCTCTCTATCCCCTCCTTTCTCTCTCTCTCTCTCTCTCTCTCTCTCTCCTCTCTCTCTCTCTCTCTCTCTCCTCTCTCTCTCTCTCACTCTCTTTCTATCTCTCTCACCTTGCAACTCTTTCTCTCTCACCCTACAATTCTCTCTCTCTCTATGACTAGCTCTCTCTTATGTCCTCTCTCTGCGACTATTTCTCTCTCTGTGACTAACTCTCTCTCTCTGTGACTAACTCTTTTTTTCTTCCTGTCTCTCTCCCTCCCCTTCTCTGACTATCCCTTTTCTCTGTAATGAAAGCAAACATGACTTTAACAACAACAACAAAGTAAAATGACCCAGATTTCAATCAGATATCCCCTGAGGGTGTTTCTCAACACTGTGAGCTGTAATCTGTGTCCACACTTTGACATGTCTTTAAAGCACAAATCTCAAAACTTTGTCCCCGTTTCTTTTATGTTTTTTCCCAAATGCTCTCTGAATTCAATTAGTGTTCCATCTCCAGAATTGTCTCACTCATTGATTGTGTCATGTTTGATCAAGACATCAGAGTGATTTTAATGTGCTTTTTTTCTCATTCAACACTACCTCTCTATCCCCTCCTCTGGTTGTGACTAAACTCTCTCTCACTCTCTCTCTGCAACTCTCTTTCTCTGTGACTAACTCTCTCTCCTTCTCTCTCTCTACAACTAACTCTCTCTCTCTCTCTCTCTCTCTCTCTCTCTCTTTCTGTCTGTCTGTCTCTCTCTCTCTATCTCCCTCCCCTTCTCTGAATATTCCATTTCTCTGTAATAAAAGCAAACATGACTTTAACAACAACAACAACAACAACAAATGACCCAGATCTTAGTCATTGATCAGATCATTATTCCCTGAGGATATTTTCCAACACTGTGAGCTGTCAGCTGTGTCCACACTTTGACATGTCTTAATAGCACAATTCCTGAAACTTGTCCCTATGACTTTCCTGTTTATAATAATAATAATAATATATGGAATGTATATAGCGCTGAATCTTGTAAAAAACAAACAAATCGAAGCGCTTGCACTCAATCATTTATAGGCATGCAACTCTCCTTAAACATAATGAACAACAGATTTCAAAAATCATGCGCGCGCACATATGCACGCATGCACGCACACACACGCGTGCACACACACACACACACACACACACACTCGGAACAACACTTAGAAGGTGAAAGATGCTGTTGAAAATTAGGGACAGATATTTGGGAGGAAAGTCTCAGGTAGGAAATAAGTGTGTTTTGAGGCTGGATTTGAAGGTATCAAGTGAAGGCTTTTGTCGAAGTGAAAGAGGGAGGTCATTCCAGGTGGATGGACCAGAAGCAGAGAAGGAGTGATGGCCAACAGTGGTTGAAGACAGTTACAGAGATAAGGGGGTGCAGATTTGTGGAGACATTTGAAACAGAGGGTATTGATTTTATACTCCAGTCTGTTTGCCCCAAACGCTCTCTGAATTCAATCAGTGTTCCGCCTCCAATTTTTATCACTCTTTGATTGTGTCATGTTTGATCTAGATAAAATAGCTTTTTAAAATATTGTTATTCTTTCTCATTCAATACTACCTCTCTATCCCCTCCTTTCTCTGTGTGACTTCTCTCTCTCTCTCTCTCTGTCTCTCTGTCTCTCTGTCTCTCTTTCTCTCTGTCTGTCTCTCTGTCTGTCTGTCTGTCTCTCTCTCTCTCTCTCTCTCTCTCTCTCTATCTATCTATCTATCTCTTTCCGCAACTAGCTCGCTCTCTCTCTCTGTGACTAACTCTTTCTGCCTGTCTGTCTGTCTTTCTCTCTCTCTCTCTCTCTCTCTCTCTCTCTCTCTCTCTCTCTCTCTCTCTCTCTCTCTCTCTTTCTCTCTCTCTCTCTCTGCGACTAACTCTCTCTGTGTGACTAACTCTCTCTCTTTCTGTCTATCTGTCTGTCTCTCTCTCTCTGTCTGTCTCTGACTATCTCTTTTCTCTGTAATAAAAGCAAACATGACTTTAACAACAATAAACAAGTAAAATGACCCAGGTCTCAATCAGATATTTCCTGGGGACGTTTTCTAACACTGTGTGCTATAAACTGTGTCGGCACTATCCCATGTCTCACTCTGTAACTAATTCTCTCTCTGTGACTAACTCTCTCTTTCTGTTTCTCTCTTTCTCTGCAACTAACTCTCTCTCTATGACTAACTCTTTTTCTCTGTCTGTCTG
>CM054162.1:35565073-35567573 GCA_028751875.1 Rapana venosa
TGGAACAATAGCTGCCCTCTGTTTGTCTATGTTTGCCTCCTGGTTCGATTCTGATTACCCCGGTCCGATTCCCGTTCAAGTGGGATATTTTCCCCTGGAGTTGACATCAGTGCAGACTCCAATCTTCCCAAAAAGTCCTTCGGATGAGACTATAAACCGAGGCCCCGTGTGTAAACGCCGCAGAACATCTTGCGCACACGTTAAATCACGTTCCGCTTTTCGTAAGTGTAGGCTATTGTGTGCCGGTGGGACCAGATGACAGAATTTACAAAACCGCACACACACGGGGACTAGATGTAAAAAAAAGCACGTTAGTGCTTATTCCATAATCCTCGATATAAAAGAATAAAATAATATTTTAAAATTCCATGCCCCTTTTTTACCACAAAAAAACTTAAACAATAACAATTTTCTCTTACGCCGAAGTCGGATGTGCTGGGCCTGACTTGTCAGGCGCTTAACGGCAGCGTGACGTGTGTTCACTCACATCACAGACAACAATAATTCCTGTTTGAACGTTCGACAACGAAGAAGAAGAAACTTGTGTGCTCGTGTGTGTACAGCAAAGTCAAAGTCAAACTTGTATTTTCACATGGTGTGGTCGGAGCACTCGCTTTCCCAAAGCCAAGTTAAGCAGCGTCGAGCGTGGTTACCAGTTGGATGGGTGACCGTTTGCGCGCCTTGGCTTCAGTACAGTTCCCCCAGTTCACCCAGCTGTAAATGGGTACCTCCCTCTTTAGGGTCAGGGAAGGTAAAGCAGCGAGGGAGAGGAGATGGGCGCCGCCCTCAATATGCTGGCCCCTAGAGAAGTGAGGTCTCTGACGCCTCGCTCCCCTACGACCTTATAAGTTATGGGACTCCTTTACCTTTACCTTTACCTACATTGAATAAGCAGTGCATTTGCTTTTTTTTTCATCAGCAAGATAGAATAAGTGCAAACATGTGTGTCATATGTCTGTTTAGAGACGCAGGTATGTTAGCGTTACCCAATATCTTAGATTATCACTGCAGGTTTCCGTATTTCTCGGGTCTGTTGGATTTCATGGTACACCTTGAGAGCTAATGCAGATCATGTTGTTGTCTAAAGGTAACACACCTGCCAAGGAAGCATTAAGTTCGGGTTCTAAATGTGCGGTGGTTCGATCCCCGTTTGGGCCAAAAACTTTTTCCCCATCCATACCGGTAGTAATGGTCTGGGTGCTAGTCTTTCGGGCGGCGCCCATCTCCACTCCTTCGCTGCTTTACCTTCCCTGACCCTAAAAAGGGCAGGCACCCATTTACAGAACTGAGGGAACTGTACTGAAGCCAAGGCGCGCAAACGGTCACCCATCCAAGTGGTAACCACGCTCGATGCTGGCTTAACCTTACTAGGGGGAAAGCGAGTGCTCTGACCACTGAGCTATCCCGTCCCTCAGTAAAGAGGTAGCAGTAGTTCGTTGCCAACATAGAGAATACTGACCACGTTTGACATGACCCAGCAGTAGTGCAGAGACTTTTCTGTCTGGTGGCCTTGTGGCGGCCTATCATTTAAATCGCAATGCGAAGTTCTGACACTGTAGATGCAGTAGAAACAAGCCCGCACATTGCTGAGTGTGATAAAATCGGAATGAGAGATGTTGGAAGCAGCAGTCTTGTCACGTCAAAGATGTTAAGTCAACCTGGTCTCCGTGAGATACGGTGAATGTAAACAAGATGTAGCAGTATGGATGCAAGCACTAAGATAGGAATTAACATAGCGTCAAAGCAGAGAGAAAAAACCCCACAAGAAGAAGAAGAAGAAGAAAAGAGTAAATCTACACACACACACACACAAAGCAAGAAACTCACATAAAAGATAAGATGTCAAAGAAGCAAATAAAACAACAACAACAACAACCTCAACAACAACAAAAAACAACAACAAAACATGAATATACACAAGCAAAAATTCAACAAAACTCGCATAAGAACAAGAAGAAGCTTGTAAGTCAAATATATCACAACAAAAAAATTATACACTGCTGTTGACATGAAAACAAAACCCATACAAATCAAAGATATTGACCAAGAGAGAGAGAGAGAGAGAGAGAGAGAGAGAGAGAGAGAGAGAGAGAGAGAGAGAGAGAGAGAGAGAGAGAGAGACAGACAGACAGACAGACAGACAGACACAGACAGACACACAGACAGCTACATAGACAGACAGGCGGAAAGAGCATGTGTTCTCAAAGGTTATGTCTCTTACTATCTGAAAGTTTGGAATTTTGTCTGTCTGTCTGTCTTTCTGTCTGTTTGTTTGTTTTTGTCTTTCTGTCTGTCTCTGTCCGTCTCTCACGAGTAGAAAGCTATATGCATTGAATGAAACAACTGAAAATAAAGGACAGAGTAAAAATTAAAACGAAAAACAAACAGAAACAAGAAAACAAGGAAATGAAGGAATAAGAATACAAGATAGAAAGCAGGACACATGGGAAAAGCAGCAAAACCAAAAGAACAGACAAATGTTGAAAAGAGACATTAGAAC
>CM054162.1:35575073-35580073 GCA_028751875.1 Rapana venosa
AAAGGTGGCGCTGCTCTTGTGGCGACGCGCTCTCCCCGGGGAGAACAGCCCGAATTTCACGCAGAGAAATCTCGTGACTTAAAGTGGTGTAAAGTAAATTTTTAAAAAATAACTTGTGGCTGTTGTTTTATCATTTGTGTCTTGTTGCTGTTGTCTTATCATCTATGTCTTGTGGCTGTCGTCTTATCATCTATATCTTGTGGCTATTGTTCTATCATCTATATCTTGTGGCTATTGTCTTATCATCTGTGTCTTGTGGCTATTGTCTTATCATCTATATCTTGTGGTTATCGTCTTATCATCTGTGTCTTGTGGCTATCGTCTTATCATCTGTGTCTTGTGGCTGTTGTCTTATCATCTATGTCTTGTGGCTATTGTCTTATCATCTATGTCTTGTGGCTATTGTCTTATCATCTATATCTTGTGGCTATTGTCTTATCATCTATATCTTGTGGCTATTGTCTTATCATCTGTGTCTTGTGGCTATTGTCTTATCATCTATATCTTGTGGTTATCGTCTTATCATCTGTGTCTTGTGGCTATCGTCTTATCATCTGTGTCTTGTGGCTGTTGTCTTATCATCTATGTCTTGTGGCTATTGTCTTATCATCTATGTCTTGTGGCTATCGTCTTATCATCTATATCTTGTGGCTATTGTCTTATCATCTATATCTTGTGGCTATTGTCTTATCATCTATATCTTGTGGCTATTGTCTTATCATCTGTGTCTTGTGGCTATTGTCTTATCATCTATATCTTGTGGTTATCGTCTTATCATCTGTGTCTTGTTGCTGTTGTCTTATCATCTGTGTCTTGTGGCTATCGTCTTATCATCTATGTCTTGTGGCTTTTTTCATATCATCTATGTCTTGTGGCTGTCGTCTTATCATTTGTGTCTTGTTTGTTGTCTTATCATCTCTGTCTTATTGTCTTATCATCTTGTCTTGTTGTTGTCTTATCATCTATGTTTTGTGGCTGTGTTTCTTATCAACTATGTCTTGTGGCTATTGTCTTATCATCTATGTCTTGTGGCTGTCGTCTTATCATTTATGTCTTGTGGGTATTGTCTTATCATCTATGTCATGTGGCTGTTGTCTTATCATCTATGTCTTGTGGCTATTGTCTTATCATCTATGTCTTGTGGCTATTGTCTTATCATCTATGTCTTGTGGCTATTGTCTTATCATCTATGTCTTGTGGCTATTGTCTTATCATCTATGTCTTGTGGTTATTGTTTTATCATCTATGTCTTGTGGCTATTGTCTTATCATTTGTGTCTTGTGGCTATTGTCTTATCATCTATGTCTTGTGGCTATTGTCTTATCATCTATGTCTTGTGGCTATTGTCTTATCATCTATGTCTTGTGGCTATTGTCTTATCATTTGTGTCTTGTGGCTATTGTCTTATCATCTATGTCTTGTGGCTATTGTCTTATCATCTATGTCTTGTGGCTATTGTCTTATCGTTTGTGTCTTGTGGCTATTGTCTTATCATCTATGTCTTGTGGCTATTGTCTTATCATCTATGTCTTGTGGCTATTGTCTTATCATTTGTGTCTTGTGGCTATTGTCTTATCATCTATGTCTTGTGGCTATTGTCTTATCATCTATGTCTTGTGGCTATTGTCTTATCATTTGTGTCTTGTGGCTATTGTCTTATCATCTATGTCTTGTAGCTGTTGTCTTATCATCTATGTCTTGTAGCTGTTGTCTTATCATCTATGTCTTGTGGCTGTTGTCTTATCATCTATGTCTTGTAGCTGTTGTCTTATCATCTATGTCTTGTAGCTGTTGTCTTATCATCTATGTCTTGTGGCTGTTGTCTTATCATCTATGTCTTGTGGCTATTGTCTTATCATCTATGTCTTGTGGCTATCGTCTTATCATCTATATCTTGTGGCTATTGTCTTATCATCTATATCTTGTGGCTATTGTCTTATCATCTATATCTTGTGGCTATTGTTATATCATCTGTGTCTTGTGGCTATTGTCTTATCATCTATATCTTGTGGTTATCGTCTTATCATCTGTGTCTTGTTGCTGTTGTCTTATCATCTGTGTCTTGTGGCTGTTGTCTTATCATCTATGTCTTGTGGCTATTGTCTTATCATCTGTGTCTTGTGGCTATCGTCTTATCATCTATGTCTTGTGGCTTTTTTCATATCATCTATGTCTTGTGGCTGTCGTCTTATCATTTGTGTCTTGTTGTTGTCTTATCATCTCTGTCTTGTTGTCTTATCATCTTGTCTTGTTGTTGTCTTATCATCTATGTTTTGTGGCTGGTTTCTTATCAACTATGTCTTGTGGCTATTGTCTTATCATCTATGTCTTGTGGCTGTCGTCTTATCATTTATGTCTTGTTGGTATTGTCTTATCATCTATGTCATGTGGCTGTTGTCTTATCATCTATGTCTTGTGGCTATTGTCTTATCATCTATGTCTTGTGGCTATTGTCTTATCATCTGTGTCTTGTGGCTGTTGTCTTATCATCTATGTCTTGTGGCTATTGTCTTATCATCTATGTCTTGTGGCTATTGTTTTATCATCTATGTCTTGTGGCTATTGTCTTATCATTTGTGTCTTGTGGCTATTGTCTTATCATCTATGTCTTGTGGCTATTGTCTTATTATCTATGTCTTGTGGCTATTGTCTTATCATCTATGTCTTGTGGCTATTGTCTTATCATTTGTGTCTTGTGGCTATTGTCTTATCATCTATGTCTTGTGGCTATTGTCTTATCATCTATGTCTTGTGGCTATTGTCTTATCGTTTGTGTCTTGTGGCTATTGTCTTATCATCTATGTCTTGTGGCTATTGTCTTATCATCTATGTCTTGTGGCTATTGTCTTATCATTTGTGTCTTGTGGCTATTGTCTTATCATCTATGTCTTGTGGCTATTGTCTTATCATCTATGTCTTGTAGCTGTTGTCTTATCATCTATGTCTTGTGGCTGTTGTTCTTATCATCTATGTCTTGTGGCTATTGTCTTATCATCTCTGTCTTGTTGTCTTATCATCTTGTCTTGTTGTTGTCTTATCATCTATGTTTTGTGGCTGTTGTCTTATCATCTATGTCTTGTGGCTATCGTCTTATCACCTGTATCTTGTGGTTATCGTCTTATCATTATATCATCATCATCATCATCATCTTAATAATAATAATAATAATAATAATAATAATAATAATAATAATAATAATAATAATAATAATAATAATAATAATAATAATAATAATAATAATAATAATAATAATAATAATAATAATAGTAATATATGGAATTTATATAGCGCTGAATCTTGTAAAGCAACAAATCAAAGAGCTCAGGTGACTTTTTTATGCGTGTGTATGCGGTTTTTTAAATTGTGTCATCTGTTCCCACCGGCACACAATGGCCTACTCTTTCGAACAGCGGAACAGGATTTAACGTGTGCGCAAGAGTTTCTGCATGCGTTCGCACACGGGGCCTCGGCTTATAGTCTCATCCAAAGGACTTTGACATTCAGTTCGATTTTTTTGTCAAACTGGGAAGAAAGGGCGAGGCTGGGAATTGAACCCAGAACCTCACGGTGTACTTGTCGGCAGGCAAACGTCTTAACCATCCTGCCACCGTCCTTCCTGTTGTTTATCATCTGTGTCTTGTGGTTATCGTCTTATCATCTGTGTCTTGTGGCTATTGTCTTATAATCTGTGCTATCAGTCAGCATCTTTCCTCTCTCTGCACAAAATACACATTTCCTTTTTTTCCCACACCTGCCTCCATGGCTCTATGAAAACTTTCACTACATGGCGATTTCTTAACGTAATTGTCTAAGAGGTTATCGGAAGCAAGCAACACATGCATGCAAGCATGTATGCGCGAATGCGTGCACGTTGGCTAGTATACACAGATACACGAACACACAGACGGACGCGTGTGCACGCATGGCGCACACGCACAAGAACACGCATGCGTGCACACGCACGCACGCACGCACGTACGAACACACACACACAGACGCGGCGTGCGCACGCATGCACGCATACACATGTACACATACACGCACGCACGTACGAACACACACACAAACACTTACACACACTCACTCAAACACACACAATCGAACATGCGCGTGCACACCACACACACACA
Organism: Rapana venosa; assembly: GCA_028751875.1. NCBI lineage: Eukaryota > Metazoa > Mollusca > Gastropoda > Neogastropoda > Muricidae > Rapana > Rapana venosa. The sequence goes on from CM054162.1 coordinate 35,579,204, forward strand.
CACACACACACACACACACACACACACACACACACACACACACGCGGGACAGGATAGCCTAGAGGTTAGAACATTGCACTCGCAATCTGATAATTCGGGTTCGATTCCCGTTCAAGGGGATATTTTCCCCTGGAGTTAACATCAGTGCAAACTCCACTCTCCCAAAAGTCCTTCGGATGAGACTATAAACCGAGGCCCCGTGTGCAAACGCACGCAGAACATCTTGCGCACTCGTTACATCCTGTTCCGCTTTTCGTAAGAGTAGACCATTGTGTGCCGGTGGGAACAGATGACATAATTCACAAAACCGCATACAAACGGGGGCCGTATGTAAAAAAAGTACATCAGTGCTTATTTCATTATCCTCGATATAAAAAAATAACATAGAATATATATAAATAGAAACACACACTCAGTCTCACACACACACACACACACACACACACACACACACACACACACACACACACACACACACACACACACACACACTAGCCCACCCACAGCCCTCAACCCACTAAAACCTCATTACAAGTGATTTCCATTGTCATATCATAGCTTTCACGACATATTTGCACGCAACCAAAGAGTTTAGATATTATCCAGAACCAAGCAAGCAAATTTATTTGAATACACTTGACAGATGACTCCAGATGCAAGATTGACAACTTAATTCCTTCCCTTCCATTAGGGACAAAGGGACGGGATAGCTCAGTAATCAAAACACTCGCTATCCCCCAGCTAAGATTAAGCAGCATCGAGCGTGCTTACCACTTGGATGAGTGACCGTTTGTGCGCCTTGGCTTCAGTACAGTCCCCCCAGTTCACCCAGCTGTAAATAGGTACCTGCCCTCTTTAGGGTCAGGGAAG
>CM054162.1:35585073-35587573 GCA_028751875.1 Rapana venosa
ACACACATACACTCAGTCAGTCAGTCACTCACTCACACACACACACACACACACACACACACACACACACACACACACACAACACACACACACACACACTCAGTAAGTCGCTCACACATACTCAGTCACTCACTCACACAGACACACACACACACAGACACACACACTTACACGCTCTCACTCACAAAGTCTTTCTCTCTCTCAACACTCTCTCTCTCTCTCTCTCTCTCTCTCTCTCTCTCTCTCTCTCTCTCTCCTCTCTCTCTCTCTCTCTCTCTCTCTCTTCTCTCTCTCTCTCTAACACACACACACTCAGTCACTCACTCACTCACTCACTCATAGACACACAGACACACACACCACACACACACGCAGTCAGTCACTCACAAATACTCAGTCACACACACACACACACACACACACACACACACACACACACACACACACTTACACGCTCTCACACACAGTCTTTCTCTCACACACACACTCTCTCTCTCTCTCTCTCTCTCTCTCTCTCCTCTCTCTCTCTCTCTCTCTCTCTCTCTCTCTCTCTCTCTCTCTCTCTCTCTCTCACACACACACACACTCAGTCATTCACTCGTGCGCGCACACACACACACACACTCACACACACACACTCACACACACACACACTCAGTCACTCACTCACACACATATACACACATACACTTGGTCACTCACTCACACACACTCCCCACACACACTCAGTCACTCACTGACACACATATACACACATACACTAGGTCACTCACTCACACACACATACACACACACACTCAGTCACTCACTCACACACACACACACACATACACACAACACACACTCAGTCACTCACTCACTCAGTCACTCACACACACATACACACACACACACTCAGTCACTCACTCACACACACATACGCACACACTCAGTCACTCACTCACACACACATACACACACACACACACACACACTCAGTCCTTCGGACGAGACTATAAACCGAGGTCCCGTGTGCGAACATACGCAGAACATCTTGCGCACACGTTAAAACCCGTTCCGCTTTTCGTAAGAGTAGGCCATTGTATGCCGGAGGGAACGGATGAAAACATTTACAAAACCGCATACACAAGGGGATTGGATGTAAAAAAACAACACTAAGTGCTTATCCCATTATCTTTGAAATAAAATATTTTTTTTAAAAGAAAGAAAAAAGTCAGTCACACACACTCGCACACATACACACACACACACACACACATTTAGTCAGTCAGTCACACTCTCAGCCACTCACTCACTCACACACACAGTCACTCACACACACTCTCACACACACACACAGTCACTCACTCATTCACACACCCACACACACACCACAACCACCACCAACCACCACCACCAAAACCACCACCAAAACGACCACCACACGAAAGGAATACAATCCCTGACAACTCTGCAATTGAACTTAACCTGGAAAAATCATACCCCTCAAAAAAAAAATCCTCCACCACCCTTAATTCACCAGACACAACCGAGATTCGAACCCGGAACTTCACGGACCCACAGGATCACTGTGAAGACAGACGATCTTGTTAACCACTCGGCTATAGCGCGGGGCCACAATGCACAGAGGATACTGTGGACCTGACGAGCCAAGGCCATCAATCCATCAGCTAATGTACAGACAATTAACTGTATAGCAGGCGAGACCAATGGTAATTGAAAGCTCTCAGAGGTTAGTGGCCCCTTCTCCATAAAGCCAAGCGTCTGTTCTGTGATTCTGTGATTCTGTGACTCGGTGATTCTGATCTGAGCACGACCTCTCGTTGACTTCAAGTTTGGATGATTTATGGGGAGGGGGTGGGAGGGGATGATGATAATCGGTCTAATGAGATGATGCAGGCCTGATATGTTGGTTGGTTTTATGTGATTCTGTGAGTCTGATCTAAGCATGACCGATCCTTGACTTCAAGTTTGGATGATTTTTTTAGGGGAGAGGGATGGGGGAGGGGTGGGGGAGGGTGGGAGGGAATGTCGTGATAATTGTTCTAATGAGATGATGCAGGCCTGATAATTATGTTGGTTGCTTTTTGTGAGTCTGTGAATCTGATCTGAGCATGACCGATCCTTGACTTCAAGTTTGGATGATTTTTTTAGGAAAGAGGGGTGGGGGAGGGTGGGAGGGGTGGGGTCATGATAATTGGTCTTATGAGATGATGCAAGCCTGATATGTTGGTGTTTTTTCCATGAGCAAAGAGAAATGGAAGTAGAAAGAGAAGTAAAAACAAGTAGAAGGAGACATATAAAAAAGGAAGGAGTGAGTGGAGAAGAAGGAGGAGGAGGAGGAGAAGAAGAAGAATTGCGAAGAATTGCAAAGAAGAAGACGAAGAAGAATTGCGAAGAATTGCAAAGAAGAAGACGAAGAAGAATTGCGAAGACTTGCGAAGAAAAATTGCGAAGAATTGCGAAGAAGAATTGCGAAGAAGAATTGCGAAGAAGAATT
>CM054162.1:35592573-35595073 GCA_028751875.1 Rapana venosa
CACACACACACACAGGTCGTACATTTCAGCAGGGTGATGGAATTTGGGCTTTTAAAGGCAGGGACAGATATGAGATGAAACAAGAGGGAAAACATCTTAGGTATTATGTATGTGTGTGGATCTGTGTGTATGTGTGTGCATGTGTGTATGTGTGCATGTTTGGAAAGGGGGGTCAGGTTTGTGTGGGGATGTGCCTGGTAGTACTTTTTGCAGACAGATGAAAAAGGAAGATATAGTGGTTTGCAGTGGAAACTTGCAGGAGGAGAAGTTCCATTATGTAAATCTGCCTTCAAATAGAATGACATCAATTGGTTCTGCTCCCATATATATATATATATATATATATATATATATATATATATATATATATATATATATATATATATTTAGACATAGATAGATAGATAGATAGAGAGAGAGAGATAGATAGAGAAGAGAGAGAGATAGATAGACAGATAGGTAGATAGATAGATAGATAGATAGATAGATAGATAGATAGATAGATAGATAGATAGAGATGCATAGATATAAATATGGCGATCACATTGCCTTTGCCCTTACCCAAAATTCTTTCCCTATCTTTATCTGTTCCATTGTGTACTTGTCTTTGTTTGAGTGTGTGTGTGTGTGTGTGTGCGTGTGTGTGTGTGCGTGCGTACGTCTGTGTGTGTGTGTGTGTTCTTCTTTTTAATTTAACGTCTTTTCACAATAAGTGATATTAGACAACAGGGTGTGTGTGTATGTGCGGGTGCGTGCATATATGTGAACATGTGTGTATGCCTGTGCGTGATTGTGTGTGCGTGTTTAGAAAATGTGTGTGTATATTGTGGTGAGGTATATGAGCATGTGTATTTGTGTGTATATGCATGTGGGTGTGAGATATGTGAGTGTGTGTGTGTGTGAGTGTGTGTGTATGTGCGTGCATGTGTGTGTGTGTCAGCGTGTGTGTGTGTGTGCATAAGTACTGTATATTCTACAGCAGCCAGGAATCTTCAGGCCTACATAGTTGTGATGTTTAAAATAAAAGAACTATAACATCAAACATGTCAAAAACTCAAACAGAATCAAATTTTACTTTAACAGGAACATAACAAATCTTTTAATAAAAACTTACCTACTGGGCTCTTACTCAAGCCTTTCACTAATTCTAGCATTTTCAGATTATCAAACAAAATGTCTGTGTGGGATAAATTAGCAGAGTCAGTGTTAGACAACCAAGCCGGCAGAAAAGGCTTCAACTGATCGCAATAAAAAAAACTCACTTGTTGTGGCATAATCTGATCAACACAAATACAGGACACATTTTGACTGAATGTGTGTGTATATGTGTGTGCATGTGTGTATGTCTTCATTTTAACATCTGTTCATTCTTGATGATACTAGTTGTGTGTATGTGCATGTGTATCTGTATGCATGTTTGTATGTGTGGGTGTGTTTTAAGGGCGGCTGGGTGTGGGTGTGTGTATGTGTGCATGTGTGTTGTTGCTGTCTTCGATTTTACGTCTGTTCACTCTCAGTGATATTAGACAAGAAAAAAATATATATATACAAGGGGTGTTTGAGAATTGAGGTGATGGAGGAGGCCCTACTGAAAAATTCGAGAGGGTAAAAGTAGTTTAATCATGAAAAGAAACTGCGCAGAGCAAAAGATACATTTTTATAAAAAAAAACTAAAACAAAAACATAAAAAGTGATTAACGTTAATGAAACTATAACAAATGTCCTATAGGACTATGCCAGAGACCTTTTGCATGTGTGTGTGTGTGTGTGTGTGTGTGTGGTGTTTGTGTGTGTTGTGTGTGTGTGTGTGTGTGTGTTGTTGTGTGTGTGTGTTGTGTGTTGTGTGTGTGCTGGGGGAGAGGGGAAGGGAAGGTAATATTCCTTGCAGACAGATGAAAACGGGAGATATAGCGGTTTGCAGTCAAAAGTTGAAACAGAGGAAAATTCCATTATGCAAATCTGCCCTGAAATAGAACGGCATCAATTGGGTCTGCACCCTTATAGCATAAACCTGGCCTTTCTTTAAACGTACCCACAATTCTTCCCCTATCTTTTTCCCTGTTCCAGGGTGTATTTCTCTGTATGTGTGTGTGTGTGTGTGTGTGTGTGTGTGTGTGTGTGTGTGTATGTTGTGTGTGTTCTGTATGTATTGTGTGTGTGTGTATAGTGTGTGTGTGTTCAAGTAAGTAAGTAAGTCTTCGATTTTAACGTCTTGTACTTTCAGTGATACCAGACGACTCTAAAATAGGAGACTGAATAAGAGAGACAGAGAGAGAGAGAGAGAGAGAGAGAGAGGGAGAGAGAGAGGGAAGGAGAGACAGAGATCTACTATGTGTGCGTGTGCGTGTGGAGGAAGGGGGCTAGGTACTAGGTTTGTGTGGGGATGTGTCTGGTAATATTCTTTGCAGACAGATGAAAACGGAAGATATAGGGATGTGCAGTCAAAGCTTGCAGGAGGCACCAGTTCCATTATGTAAATCTGCCTGAAATAGAGCGGCAT
>CM054162.1:35600073-35622573 GCA_028751875.1 Rapana venosa
AAAGAGAGAGTATGTGTATATGTTTGTGTGTGTGTGCGTGCGTACGCTCGTGCGTGAGTGTGCGTTTGTTGTGTGTGTGTGCGCATGCGCGCGCGCCTGTGAGTGATACCTGAATTTTACTTTCTTTGATCGTTGGTTTCTTTTTTTTTTAGTTTTTAGTTTAATCCTTAGAAGTCTTTTCTAAAGTGCATACTATACTTGATTGTTTGTTTTGTTTTGCTGTCAGGTTTGGAGATTTGAATTTAAAAAATATAGAGACAGCATCACAACTTACAAAAAACAAACAAAACAAAAACAAAACAAAACATAAAAACGAGCAGTACACAAAACATGAAAGGTACACTTTGAAATATCAAGCAAGCAAGTGAAATCATATTCATAGACACGCACGAAGACAAGAGAAAAAGAAAAAACAGAAAAAAAGACACAAAAAAGATTGAGCGAGATAGAAAACTAGAGATTCGAAGATTAAGTTAATTTACACTAGAAAAAAGGAAAAGAAATAAAGAAACATAGACATACAGACAGAGAGAAAAAAAGGAAGAAAGAAAGAAAAATCTGAAGAATTTAAAAGAAAAACGTAAAAAGCAACTAAAGAAGCTTTGAAAGAAAGGCAAAATATTTACAGCAACTTTGTAAACACGAGAAACAAAAGGAAACGATCAAAAAAGACAGACAGACAAACGTAAACAGACAGACAATCATATGTATGTACAGATATACAAATGTAAAATCAGTTTCGAAAACAAAAGAAGAAGAAAATCTACTTTTTGTCCAATTCTCTTTGCAGATTAAACAGATTTAAACATATAGTGGATCGGTGGTCTAGAGGTAACGCGCCTGTCTAGAAAGCGAAAAGTCCGGGTTCGTATCCCGTCTGGGCCCGAAGCTTTTCCCCCATCCATTAGACCATGAGTGGTGGTCTGGGCGCTAGTCTTTCGGATGAGACGATAAACCGAGGTCACGTGTGTTACAGAAAATTATGCAGCGCACGAAAAAGAACCTACGGCAACAAGAGAGTTGTCCCTGGCAAAATTCTTAGAAAACAGCCACTCTGATAGGGAAAGAAATACAGTTGCAGACCAAAAAAAAAAAAAAAAAAAAAAAAAAAAAAAGGGGTGGCGCTGCTCTTGTGGCGACGTGCTCTCCCCGGGGAGAGCAGCCCGAATTTCACGCAGAGAAATCTCGTGACTTAAAGTGGTATAAATAAATAAATATTTGCGATTTCTTTTATTCAGTTAAGAACTATGGATAACTCGTAACCACATTTTCAAGTTTCTTATATAGAAAATTATAGAACAAGAAAAAAGAACTAGAATAGAAAAAGAACGAGACAGACAGGGAAAGAATAGAGATAAACAGACAGAAAGAAAAACAAAACAAAGAATAAACATAAACAGAGAGAGACAAAGAAAGATACAGAAGCCACAACAGCAAGAAACAATGAACCAGAGACAGAAAGAGAGGTACTGATAGATGTATAAATTTGTATTCGTAGATATAAAGCCATAAAGACAGGCAGCCAGACAGACAGACAGAGATACAAACAGTTATACAGACAGACAGACAGGCTGCCAGAGAGGCAAAGAGTTATACAGACAGACAGAGACAGATAGAGATACATACATACATATATACATACATATATACATACATACATAGTACATACATACATACATACATACATACATACTTACTTACATACATACATACATACACACATACATACATACATACATACATACATACATACATACATACATACATACATACATACATACATGCGTACGTACGTACGTGTGTGTGTGTGTGTGTGTGTGTGTGTGTGTGTGTGTGTGTGTGGTGTGTGTGTGTGTGTGTGTGTGTGTGTGTGTGTGTGTGTGTGTGTGTGTGTGTGTGTGTGTGTGTGTGTGTGTGTGTACGTACGTACGAACCTACCCACCTACCTACCTACCTACATACATACATACAAACATACACACATACAAACATACATGCATACATACATGCATAAATACAGACAGACAGACAGGCAGACAGAAAGACAAAAAGCCAGACAGACAGACATACAGACACACACATACATGCATACAGGCAGATAGACAGACAGACAAACACACAGACATACAGACAGACATACGTACATTCAGACACGCATACATACAGACAGACAGAAAACACAAAGATAAACATCTCAAGGATAATCAGCAAACAATTTTCTCAAAATATCGTTTACAGTGATTAGAAATGCCAAAGCACTAAATCAAAAGAACGAATTTTAAACGTGTTTTGTTTGTAACAAGATTCGTGCATTAGCGACTGACAACATGATTTATTCGCCATGGATTTGTGTGTGTGTGTGTTTTGTGTGTGTGTGTGTGTGTGTGTGTGTGTGTGTGTGTGTGTGTGTGTGTGTGTGGTGTGTGAGGAGAGAGAGAGAGAGAGAGAGAAGAGAGGAGAGAAAGAGAGGAGAGAAGAGAGAGGAGAGAGAGAGAGAAGAGAGAGAGAGAGAGGGAGAGAGAGAGAAAGAGAGAGAGAGGAGAGAGAGAGAGAGAGAGAGGAGAGAGAGAGAGAGAGGAGGAGAGGAGAGAGAGAGAGAGAGAGGAGGAGGAGGGAGGAGAGAGGAGAGAGGAGAGGAGAGAGAGAGAGAGGAGGAGGAGAGAGAGAGAAAGAGAGAGAGAGAGGTGAGAGAGAGAGAGAAAAAGAGAGAGAGAGAGAGGAGGGGGGGGAGAGAGAAAGAGAGAGAGTCCGGAGACAGCTTAAAACAAACAGCTGTATCGATTGTAATCTCTCCCTTCCCTTTAACTGTAACTGGTTGGAAGGGAGAGGGATAAGGTTGTGAATGATTGAGTCAGAGATTGTTCAACAGTTGAGTGTTTAGAGGTGGAGACAAGTTACCTGTTGTTGTTGTTGTTGTTGTTGCAGTTGCTGCTGTTGTTGTTGTTGTTGTTGCTGCTGCTGTTGGTTTTGCTGTTGGTCTTGTTCTTGTTGTTCTCGTTGTTGTTGTCAGAGGTTATTAAACATTTGATTGTTTAGAGGTAGAGATATGTGACTTGCTGTTGTTGTTGTTGTTTTTCTTGTTAGTGTTGTTGCTCTCGTTGTTGTTGTTGTTGTTGTTATTGCTGCTGTTGTTGTTGTCAGTGGTTATTAAACAGTTGGTTGTTTAGAGGTAGAGATATGTGACTTGCTGTTATTGTTGCTCTTGTTACTGTTGTTGCTCTTGTTGTTGCTTTTGTTGTTGTTGTTGCTGTTGTTGTTGCTATAGACAGAGGTTATTAAACAGTTGATTGTTCAGAGACAGATAAGTTACCGGCAGTTGTTGTTATTGCTGTTGTTGTTGTTGTTGCTGCTGTTGGTACTGTTGCTGCTTCTGTTTTTGTTGTTGGTGTTGTTTCTGCTGCTGCTGCCGCTGACGATGATGATGATGATGATGATGATGATGATGATGATGATGATGATGATGACGACGACGACGACGAGATGTCGTCGTGACGATGATGATGATGATGATGATGACGACGACGACGACGACGATGTCGTCGTGACGATGACAATGATGATGATGACGATGATGATGATGATGATGATGATGATGACGACGACGACGATGATGATGATGATGATGATGAGAGTAGGAGGAGGAGGAGGAGGAGGAGGAGGATGGGGAGGAGGAGGAGGAGGGGGAGGAGGAGGAGGAGGATTATTATTATGTTGTTGTTGCTGTTGTTGATGCTGCTGGTGTTGTTCTTTTTGGTGGTGGTGGTGGTGGTTGTGGTGGTGTCGGGGATTGTTTTTTGTTGATATTTTTCGTCTAAAACTGCAATGTTTACCAATGGTGAGAGTTTACATATGCGGCCATTTTCGCCAACCATACAGGTAGCCACATTCCGACTTCAGAGACGTTTTCTGGCTATGTCCATGTTTCCTATAACCCAGAGAATAGTCTCATGGACTATAGAACCTTTAACGTGCATTTTTGTTTTGTTTTTTCTTGTAAGTGTATAATTATGCGCGAAGGGAATTACGGCATTGGCAGGTCTGCACTTGAAGTTATCCTGGGATATTGCAAAAATCTCCACCCTTTATTCACCAGACTCCACCGACAAAAAAAAGATAAAATCACCGTTTACGAGTTAATGCAAAAAAGAAGAAAATCATAACAAAATAAACACGAACAAAAATGCAGGTAATGGATCGGTGGTCTAGAGGTAACGCACCTGCCTAGAAAGCGAAAAGTCCGGGTCGGAAGTATGCGTTGGTTTCATTCCCGTTTGGGCCTGAAACTTCCTCCCCCCCATCCATTCGATCATGTGTGGTGGTCTGGGTGCTAGTCTTTTGGATCCGATGACAAACTGTGTCTCGTGTGTTACACAAAATTATTTAGCTCACATAAAAAGAACCCACGGCAACAAGAGGAATGTCCCTGGCAAAATTGTAATAGAAAAAAGCCACTCTGATAGGGAAACAAATACAGTTGCAGACAGACAAAGAAAAAGAAAATGGGTGGCGCTGCTCTTGTGGCGACGTGACGTGCTATCCCTCCAGAGAGAGCAAACCAAATTTCACGCAGAGAAATCTGCCGTGACTTAAAGTGGTGTACAATAAAAGTGTAAAATAAAATAAAATATGAAGCTGGTTTAATCATTATTGGGAGGCACCGTGGTCGAGTGGTTTAGGCGGTCAACTCGTGATCCAGAGGTCGCGGGTTCGATCCCCGCTCGGCTCGGTGTTGTGTCCTTGGGAAAGACACTTTACTCCTATTTTCCTCACTCCACCCAGGTGTACAAGTGGGTACCAGCTCTGCTGGGGAAGTATCTGGCGACAGACTAGCGTCCTGTCACAGGGGTGGTGAAAAACCATCAGTTCGCTTAACGCTACAGAAACCGGGATAAGCTCCGGCTCTATGGGCCTTCTGGCTCGAAAGAACATACTTTTCTACTTAATCATTATTATCCTTTTTTTTAAAATCAGCACTGGTTACATTTGCCTTTAAACGGTCTTAGGTCTTTGGTGTGCAATTACTATAAGCGTTATCTTCTTTCCTTCCTGGACAATGGTTGTGATGGTTTTTGAATGATCTATGGTCTTTAGTGTGCAGTAGTAGTAGTAGTAGTAGTAGTAGTAGTAGCAGTAGTAGTAGTAGTAGAAGTAGTAGTAGTAGTAGTAGTAGTAGTAGTAGTAGTAGTAGTAATAGTAATAGTAGTAATAGTATAATAATAATAATAATAATAATAATAATAATAATAATAATAATAATAATAATTAATAATAATAATAATAATAATAATAATAATAATAATATAATAATAATAATGATGATGATGATGATGACAATAATAATAATAATTATTATTATTATAATCCTCCTCCTCCTCCTTCTACTATCACTACTACTACTACTACTATACTACTACTACTACTACTACTACTACTACTACTACTACTACTACTACTACTACTACTACTACTACTGCTGCTGTTGCTGCTGCTACTACTACTACTAATAATAATAATAAAAATATTAATAATAATAATAATAATAATAACAACAACAACAACAACAACAACAATGTATGGAATTTACATAGTGCTGAAGCTAGTAAAAGCAACAAATCAAAGCGCTTACATACAAATCATTTAATTGCATGCGGACTACGACATATAAATTATTGTAATCATCTTCATTGCCTTGTTCATGACCCAGTCGAAAAACTGTGTCAGTTATTGATGTCAGCTTATTGCCAAGGACTACACTAAATTGTTGCTATGTTGTAAAATGTTGTGTTGAGATTGCCTGCTTCAGCCATGACAAGCGCTTAAACATAACAAACCTGCACTCTCTTCTAAAGGAGAAAAAAGCTTCTGAAGACGGAGTATGGTTGCCTAAATGGCGAGGGACTTAAAAACAGTCATACACGTAAAACTTCTCATTCAGTGTGTGCAATTTCAATCTCACAGTGATTCCCAGGTGGGATGATGAGTGAGTCAGAGTGTGACACATTCTGGGTGACCCCCCCAGAGTGTTAAGCTAGGGAACGCACAACAACAACAACGCTGATCCTTTTTCGGCAATGATCATTATTGTCTTCGAATGATCTTAGTTCTTTGGTGTGAAATTACTGAAACCATTATCTTCATCCCTTTAGCGGAAATGCTCGTTAAGACTGTTAAGAGATCTTGGCAAAGATGTTTATATCCAACCCTACAACGATGGAGAAGAAATAAACTCGCTTGCAGCACTAAACACAATGTATAAGCCATCAAAATAGCCAACTGTTAATTCAGCAGTATCAGACACTTCAAACACTACCTTGACAGTACTCTATGGAAACTGCAGCATTTGCTAAGCTCTTTATTCAAGACCTGGCTTTGTCAAAGGGGAACGTGAGTGCAAAACGCAATTCTCAAATCCAGAGTTAAACCAGCTATCAATCACAGAATTTAGTTTTCAGTAAGCAGCAAATTCGGGACAGGATAGCTCAGTGATCAGAGCACTCGCTTTCCCCCCAGCTAAGATTAAGCAGCATCGAGCGTGGTTACCAGTTGGATGGGTGACTGTTTGCGCGCCTTGGCTTCAGTACAGTTCCCCAGTTCACCCAGCTGTAAATGGGTACCTGCCCTCTTTAGGGTCAGGGAAGGTAAAGCAGCGAGGGAGAGGAGATGGGCGCCGCCCTCAATATGCTGGCCCCCGGAGAAGTGGAGGTGTCTGACGCCTCGCTTACCAATGACCTCATAGGTTAAGGAACACCTTTACCTTTTAAGCACCAAATTGGAGAAATAAGGCATATAATTGCCTCCTCCCTTTTTTTTCTCTTACAGATAATGACATAAACTATAATCATGTTCACTTTTTTGAAAGTGAAAAACAATAATAAATACAGAAAAGAACAACTTATAAGACGTAATAAGCTAACATATTTCAAGCGATTTAAGAAATATTTAGATGGAGAAACAGACACATTACCATAATGATACACTTGTGTATGGATCAAATATAGAACAAGGAGAGAATTAGGTAAAGAAAAAAGCTTAATACAATGTTTTGTATAAAACAAAGAGATAAGAGATGCACATCACTTCATTGTCGTCAAACGCTCAGACAGCAATTGTTGATGTCTGTTTTATAAGACACTTGCTCAGCAGCACGAGGCAAAGAGAAGGAGAAGAAAGGCTGCAGCCCAGACAGACAGACAGACCAGCATTGTCAGACTTCATCTGTGCCTTCCTCTGCCATAGGCACTGTCTGTCATTGCCGTGTGGGACTGGCCAGCCACACCCGACGCTGTACCAGAATGAAGAACACCTAGAGCACAACTCCATAGTCTTCCCAGACTGAAGGATGCCAACCATTTGAGCCAACAATGCACTGCGCTGCCGTTAAGCGCCTGACAAGTCAGGCCCAGCGCATCCAACTTAAGGTTTGGGAGAGTATTGTTATCAGTGAAAGCAGGAAAATGAACCAAGAAGGCAGAAAACAGGCAGAAATGAGGTGACGGGAAGTTAAAAAAGTATGGTCAAAAATGAAGAGAGGGATAGAAAAGAGGAAATTCTAGTACAAAACGAAGAAGGGGGGGGGGGGGGGGTTTACTGACAGCCCCACCCCCACTCCCCATGAAAGAACTATATCATTTGATTATCAAGATTTAACTGACTTCTTGATTTCTCGGGGTATTTCAATTTAAGAGTTATCTCTATCACTTAGCGTTTAAGTGCAAACAGCCATTCCCCAATCCATAGCTAACTATGCTATCAATCCTGAATTGTTTCAATCTGTAAAGCAGCACATCTGGAAAACGTAGACCTACTCCTGCCTCCTCCATTTAACTGATATCTGTATTTCTTTATTTCAAGTATAATGGAATAAGCACTCATGTGATATTTTTCATCCAGTCCCCGTGTATATGCAGTTTTGTCAATGTTATCATCCCTTCCCACCAGCACACAAAAACCTACTCTTCCGAAAAGCGGAACGTGTTTTAACGCGTGCGCAAGATGTTCTGCGTGCGTTTGCACACAGGACCTCGGTTTATAGTTTCATTGGAAGGAGTTTTGGGGAGAGTGGAGTTGTTTTTTGTTTGTTCAATGTCCATTCACTACTTGGTGAAGGAGACGAGTGGAGTCGGCACTGATGTTAACTCCAGAGGAAAAAATCCTCTTGAACGAGATTAGAACCCGGGTCAGCAGATCACGAATGCATCACTCTAACCACCAGGCTATCCCGTTTCGAGTTCATTATTTTTATCAATGTAAACCAAAGTTGAAAAAGAAAGAAAAGAGACGCAACAAATTCAAAAAAAGCAACAGACACTTCACCTTTACCTATCCCATAGTCCCCGTGGGACGTGAGGGCACCACTGAAGATTTTGCAACCAGCTTCCTCCACTCCTTACAGTGTTCTGCTTTCCGTGGCAAATCGTTCTACTCGAGTCCAGTCCACTCGCTTAAGCAACAGACCTCTGGAGGACGGGATAACCAAGTGGTTAGAACATTGCGCTCGCAATCTGACGACCCGGCTTCGATTCCCGTTCAAGGGGATATTTTCCTCTGGAGTTAACATCAGTGCAGACTCCTCTCTCCCCAAAAGTCCTTCGGATGAGACTATAAACCGAGGCCCCGTGTGCAAACGCACGCAGAACATCTTGCGCACACGTTAAATCCTGTTCCGCTTTTCGGAAGAGTAGGCCATTGTGTGCCGGTGGGAACGGATGACAAAATTTACAAAACCGCATACACACAGGTACTGGATGTAAAAAAAGTACATAAGTGCTTTTTCCATTATCCTCGAAGTAAAAGAATAAATAAATGAATAAAATAAATAAATAAGCGAATTTTTAAATAAAAAAGTGAAACAGAGAGACAACGATAATGACCCACTTCTGTATCACAAAGGATGCAATAAAAGGGGAAAAAGTTACAGATGCAAAACGAGATATTATATTTCATGATCATGTAAAGGAAATAAAAGTAGATATATACATCAATTGATTATCAAGATAAACTACTATCCTAACTGTTATAGGGGCATATGATATGTTTAGAAAACAAACACGATAATAAAACTGGATAAAAAAACGTAAATTTTGTCCACACTGTACCATAAATTTGATAGTTTGCACATAAACTGTTTGAAAGAGATCTAGCTTTAGATCAACATGCATAATTTTAGTAGAGCATTTTTTGTTTCAAGAAACTCTATGACAAAATAA
This sequence comes from Rapana venosa, assembly GCA_028751875.1. NCBI lineage: Eukaryota > Metazoa > Mollusca > Gastropoda > Neogastropoda > Muricidae > Rapana > Rapana venosa. The sequence goes on from CM054162.1 coordinate 35,609,280, forward strand.
AGCTTTTATTTATAAAAAAAAAAACTTTTATATCGAGGATGCTGGAATAAGCACTTATGTGTTTATTCACATCTAGTCCCCGTGTGAATGCAGTTTTGTAAATTCTGTCATCACTTCCCACCGGCATACAAAGGCCTACTCTTACTAAAAGTGGAACAGGATTTATCGTGTGCGCAAGATGTTCTGCGTGCGTTCGCACACGGGACCTCGGTTTATAGTCTCATCCGAAAGACTTTTTGGGAGAGTGAAGTCTGCACTGATGTTAAATCCAGGGGAAAAAATTATCTCCCTTGAACGGGAATCGAACCCGGGTCGTCAGATTGCGAGCGCAATGTTCTAACCACTAGGCTATCCCGTCCCCTCAATTATCTTGGATGTAGATATTTACACAGTGGTAATGTTTGGTAAATCGTGAAAGTAGAGGTATTCCACTAATAAATAAATGTCCGAATTGAGCATACTTCTTCAGGGGACGAGATAGCTCAGTGGTCAGAGCACTCGCTTTCCCCCCAGCCAAGTTAAGCAGCGTCGAGCGTGGTTACCACTTGGATGGGTGACCGTTTGTGCGCCTTGGCTTCAGTACAGTTCCCCCAGTTCACCCAGCTGTAAATGGGTACCTGCCCTCTTTAAGGTCAGGGAAGGTAAAGCAGCGAGGGAGAGGAGATTGGCGCCGCCCTCAATATGCTGGCCTCTAGAGAAGTGAGGTCTCTGACGCCTCGCTCCCCTACGATCCTAGAGGTTATGGGACTCCTTTCCCTTTTTTTTAATGTTTGGTAAATCGTGAAAGTAGAGGCATTCCCCTATCAAATAAATGTCCGAATTTAGCACACTTCTTCAGGGTGCTAATTTCAAAGACAAGTTCTCAGTTGGAAGAAGAGATCAAGCGATACCTGATAAATTATCTGATTTATTGCTCACAGACTGCATACAGATAGATTCTGAAGCAGATCTTGCCGGAGTTTGGAAGAATTTGAACGTGTGTGTGTGTGGTGTGTGTGTTGTGTGTGTGTGTGTGTGTGTGTGTGTGTGTGTGTGTGTGTGTGTGTGTGTGTGTGTGTTTGTGTGTGTGTGTGGGGAGGGGTGTATGTGGGTGTTGTGTGTTGTGTGGTGTGTGTGTGTGTGTGTGTGTGTGGTGTGTGGTTTGTGTGTTTGTAAGTGTGTGTGTTTTGTGGTGTGTGCGTGTGTGTGTGCGTTTTGTGTGTGTTATATGTGTGTGTTATATGTGTGTGTGTTTTATGTGTGTGTGTTGTGTGTGAGTGTTTTCTGTGTGTGTATTTGTGTGTGAGTGTGTGTGTCCGCATGTGCGTGTGTGAGTGTTTTGTGTGTATGTGTGTGTTTGTGTGTATTTGTATGTGACTTTTGTGTGTTGCTATTTTGTGTGTGTATACGTGTATTTGTGTGTGAGTGTGTGTGTCCATGTGTACGTTTGTGTATGCGTGTGTGCGTGCGCACGCGTGTGTGTGTATGTGTGTGTTTGTGTGTGCGTGTGTGTGAGTGAGTGTGTGATGGTGTGTGTGAGTCTATGTGTATCATATTTGTATATATGTGTGAGAGAAAGAGAGACAGAGGGAGAGACAAGCAGAGACAGAGAGAAAGAAGGAGATAAACAGACAAACAGACAGACAGATATCCAGACACAGACAGACACACAGACAAAGAAAGAGACAGAGAGAGATGGAACAAAATCTAGCGTGAGACATGGCAAACGTCTTTTTTTAGCACAGAAAAATAAATAATGGACTATTTTTCTCATTTATTTTGCCAGCAAGGGCGAGGAGCGAAGATGTGATAGCTAGCCTTACTAGGTCAAACAAGAGCGAGAGTCATTTTTTTTTCATTTATTTCAAATCATCCAGAATACATCATCTGAATTATTTAGATGATGATTATCATGATGGCAAAAATCTAGCTGGACAACGATTCAATTCAATGCTTTTTTGAGTGTGTATTAGTGCATGTGTGTATTTCTATTTTTTTATGATATGTACGTCTTTTTATTTTTATTCATTTATTCTTTTTTATTATCGATGATAATGGAATAAGCACTTATGGGCTTTTATTTTTACATCCAGTCCCCGTGTGTATGCTTTTTTGCTAATTTCGTCATTTGTTCCCACCTGTACACAATGGCCAACTCTTTCGAAAAGCGGAACAGGATTTACGTGTATATGCACGCGAACGCGCATACACGCAAACGCATGCATGCACTCACGCACACACAGAGGCATGCACACACACACGCACGTAAACACATACACAAGCACGCACGCGCGCAGCAATGCATGCATGCTTGCTGGCACGCACACGCACACATACAGACACACTCACAGACACACAAAGAGACACACAGACAGAGAGAGAGGAAAAGAGAGAGAAAGAGAGAGAGACCTAACACAACACACACACACACACACACACACACACACACACACACATACACACATGCACGCACGCATATACACACACAACACATACACACACACGCACGCACGCGCGCACACACACACACACACACACCCACACACACGCACGCACACACACACACACACACACACACACACCACACACACACACACACACCACATACACACACACTTTCCGAAATGTAATCCTGGTTGCTATTTTTGTTTTGTCAAACTTTGACATTTGACCTGTTAATGAATATAAATGAGCTCTCTCTCTCTCCCTTCTCTCTCATGTTTGTATTCTCTCTGACACTTTAAAAAAAAAATGTTGTTCAACAATATGACTCGAAGAAACATTAGATGTATTTGTCATATCATCATTCCCTCAAGATCCATAAAGTTTATATGTTATCATAATTATTTTGTTTATGATGATGGTGGTGATGATGGGGATGATGATAGAGGTGATGACAACGATGATGATAGTGGTGATGTTTATTGTGATTATTATGATTCACTTTGCTTATATTTGTCTGTTTACCTTCCTTCCTTCTTTCTTTTCGAGGGCTGGATGTAAAAAAAGTATTGTACTTATTCTATTACCCTCAGAAAATAAAATTTCGTTATCGTTATCATACATTATCGTCATCTCTCTCTCTCTCTCACTTTCTCTCTCTCTTCCTTTGATCGTTTCTCTGTGTGAGTATATCCTTGTGTCTATGTGTATGCCTGTGCGTATGTCAGTCTGCGTGTCTGTGTGTCCGTATACCTGTGTGTCTGTCTGTCTCTCTCTGTGTCTTTCTCTCTCTGTCTCTATCTGACTATCCCGATCTGTCTCTCTCTCTGTCTCTCTGTCTCTCTTTCTCTCTCTGTCTCTCTCTCTCCTCTCTCTCTCTCTCTCTCTCTCTCTTTATCTTTGTCTGTCTCTCTTTTCCATATTTTACCGTTGTCTGTCTGTCTGTTTATTTGTCTGTCTCTCTCTCTGTGTCTCTATCTAACTCTCCCAATCTGTCTCTCCCTCTGTCTCTCCTCTCTGTCTGTCTCTCTCTGTGTCTCTGTCTGTTCTCTTTTCCATAGTTTACCGTTGTCTGTCTGTCTCTCTCTCTGTTTGTCTGCCTCTCTCTCTCTCTCTCCTTCTCTCTCTCTCTCTCTCTCTCCTTCCCCTGTCTCTCTCTTTCCCCCTCTCTCCCTCTCTCTCACATTCTCTCCTCTCTCCCTCTGTCTCTCTCTCTCTTTGCCTGTCTGTCTATGTTAGTCTGTTCTCTCTCTCTATGTGTCTGTTTCTGTCTCTATCTCTCTCTCTATCTCTCCCTCTCTCTCCTCTCCTCTCTCTCTCTCTTCTGTCTCTCTCTCTCTCTCTCTCTCTCTCTCTCTCTCTCTCTCTCTCTCTCTCTCTCTCTCTCTCTCTCTCTCTCTCTCTCTGCCCCTCTTCTATTATCCCTGTCTATCAGAAAAAGGAAAACAAACAAAACAAACAAAAAAAGCTGGCTAATGTATACACAGATTCCAGAGCGTGGAATTATTCCAGAGGAAGCTAGTTTATATGCATTGGCTTTTCTCAGGTTGAACTCGTTGAACTCCAGATTTCCATTTCATTCCAGATTTTAAATCATGCTGGGTGAGTGTCCCCCTTTCGTATATGTGTGTGTGGGTGGGTGGGGGGTGGGAGGGTGGAGTCGTGTATGTGAGGGTGTGTGTGTGTATGTGTGTGTGTCAAGTCAAGCCAAGTCAAGTCAAGTCAAGTCAGAAACTCTTTAATCATCCTGTGAAGACCAATTACAATACTGACAGGCAGATTGACACCTATCATAATCTGGAAAAAGCAACAAAGCTGCATTTAAAATTGGCTTATACATTCCAAGATAACTTATAATGAAAATGTGTGTGTGTGAGTGTGAGTGTGAGAGTGTGTGTATGTCTGTGTTTACACACAGACACAGACACACCCACACACATACATACAAACGCACACACATACTCACACACACTCACACGCAAAGTAAGCCACAGACACACGCACATACAAACACACGCATACACACTCACACACACACTCACACACACACTCACACACACACACACACACACACACACACACAGGCGCGCGCACACTCACACACATACAGACAACTGATGGGGGAAAAGCAATGTATCAATATCAATGTATCATATTGAAATAATAATCTGAATTTGACCTTGAATTTCATATGGATTTTCACACACACACACATACACACACACTCACGGACACTCACACGTACGCACGCGTGCTCACACACACACACACACACACACAGGGAGAGAGAGCTAAAGAGAGAGGGGAAGAGAGAGAGAGGCAGACAGACAGACCGGCAAACGACAGACAGACAGTGAGAGAGAAAGAGAGAGAGAGAGAGAGGAGAGAGAGAGAGAGAGAGAGAGAGAGAGAGAGAGAGAGAGAGAGAGAGAGAGAGAGAGAGCGACAGAGAGAGAGGCATGAAATGCATGCTACCTATCTAAGTCTCCCTGCTCATCCAAGCAAATCCCAGTAATGTGTTCTCATTTCGTTGACCGATGACTTTGCACCATGTGACCTGTCTTGAGCTAACCCCAAACCCTTCCTGCTGTCCCTGTTGACAAGACAGAGGAGAACAATATGGCAGCATTGAATTATCTAGGGCAGGACACGATTTCTGTGTAACAGGCTAGATTTGCTTCCCATTATCTTTCAAGGAGGCACACACATACACATGGACACAGACAGACAGACACAGACACATCATTATCCTTGATATAAAAGAATAAAATAAAATTAAAAAAAAATAAAAATAAACATACATTCATGTTGAAACATACCTAACTTATGGGAAAAAAGCGACGAGTTTGTTATTAGTGTACAATATGGAAATAAGAAGTTTACTCTGACTTTGACTTTGATATTAATTTTTAAACACACACTTACACTCGCACACATGCACACACACTCACACACACACATACGTACACACTCACTCAAACACACACACGCACACATGCAGACATACACACAGACACACAAACACACACACACACACACACTTACTCACATGCATACAGACAACTGATGGGGAAAAAGCAATGTATCAATATCAATGTACCACATTGAAATAAGAATATGATTTTGACCCTGAATTTCATATGTATTTTCACAAACACAAACACAAAGTGAGAGCTAGAGAGAGCGAAAGAGCGTGTAAAAGAGACAGAGAAAGATAGACAGAGAGTGAGAGAGACAGAGGCAGAGAGAAGGAGAGACAGAGAGAGAAAGAGAGTGACAAAGACAGACAGAGAGACAGAGATAGACAGACAAGCAGAGACAGAGAGAGGCATGGAATGCATGCTAGCTATCTAAGTCTCCCTGCTCATCCAAGTAAATCCCAGTAATGTGTTTTCAATTGGTTGACTGATAACTTTGCACCGTGTGATCTGTCTTGAGCTAACCCCAAACCCTTCCTGGTGTCCCTGTTGACAAGACAGAAGAGAACAACATGGCAGCATTGATTTATCTAGTGCAGGACACGTTTTCTGTGTAACATGCTTAATTTGCTCTTCATTGTCATTCACAAGCATGCACACGAACATGTGCACACTCACACACAAGTGTCTCAATGTGAAAAGTGTCAATTTTTTTTTTTTATCAATGTACCTAAGGATATAAGAATTTAACTTTGATTTTTATTTTGACATTTACTTTTGAAATTAAACACCTCAGCATTCACCCAAACACACTCTTAGATACATACAAATACATGCACACATACACACTCATACACACATAAAACACACACACACATTCAGGCACACACATGGACATCACCACCTCATATCACAAATGGTGAACAGACATCCAATACAAGCACAAAGGAATACACACACTTAACCTTTTCTCCTTCCACTCTTTGCTCTTCCTTCTTTAACTTCCATTGCACTTTCTATTTCCCTCATCTAATATCACTCAGAGTGAACAGATGTTAAATTGAAGACAACAGCAAAAACAACAACACACACACATGAAACAATGAAAAGCATGCTAGCTATCTAATTATCCTTGCTCATCCAAGCAAATCACAGTAATGTGTTCTCAATTCATTGACTGATGACTTTGCACCATGTGGTCTGTCTTGAGCTAACCCCAAAACAATCCTGCTGTCCCTGTTGACAAGACAGAGGAGAACAACATGGCAGCATTGAGTTATTTATCTGGCACAGGACAAGTTTTCCATGTCAAAGGCTAGATTTGCTTCCCATTATCTTTCAAGCAGGCGTGCTCACATACACTGACATGCACGCTTATGCATGGACGCATAGACACATGCGTTTGCAAGCCTCTGCGCATAAGGAGAGAGAATGAAAAAGACAGAGATAGAGAGGGAGGGTGTGAGAGATAGAGAGACAGATACAGAGACAGAGAGAGGGGGGGTTGGCAAGATAGAGATGGAGAGAGAAGAGAGAAATAGACAGAGAAAGAGAGAGAAAGGGAGAGAGAGAGAAAGAGAGAAAGACAGAGAGAAAGAGAGAGAAAGGGAGAGAGAGAGGGGGGTGGCGAGAGAGAGATGGAGAGGAAGAGAGAAAGAGAAAGAGAGAGAGAGAGAGAGAGAGAGAGAGAGAGAGAGAGAGAGAGAGAGAGAGGATGAACAGACAAAATGAAAGAAGAACACAAACAGACTTAAACAAATACAAAGACACAGAAAAAGAGGGGACACATAAAGAGAGAAAGAGAGAGAGAGGGAGAGAGAGAGAGAGAGAGAGAGAGAGAGAGAGAGAGAGAGAGAGAGAGAGAGAGAGAGAGAGAAAGAGAGAGAAAGAGAAAGAGAACAAAGAAGATCAACAGACAAAATGAAAACAGAATACAAACAGACCTAGACAAATACAAAGACACAGAAAAAGAGGGATACATAAAGAGAGGGAGAGAGAGAGAGAGAGAGAGAGAGAGAGAGGGAGAGAGAGAGGGGGGGCGGGAGAGAGAGAGAGACAGACAGACAGAGAGACAGAGATAGACACAAAGACAGAGACAGAGACAGACAAACATACAGTCAAATAGGCAGACAGATAATGAACGATTTGTATCCTTTAGCAGAATTGCACATGACAGCTGAATCTGACTGTATGTTTATTCTACCCAAACCAAACAGTTGCCTTAAAGATATAAGTAAACAAAGTGTGCTGCATTTATGTAAATGGTATGGGCTTGTTTTGCGCCCAATCTATGCATGTGTGTGTGTGTGTGTTTGTGTGTGTGTGTGTGTGTGTGTGTGTGTGTGTGTGTGTGTGTGTGTGTGTGTGTGTGTGTGTGTGTGTGTGTGTGTGTGTGTGTGTGTGTGTGTGTGTGTGTGTTCGTTCGTTCGTTCTTTATTTGGCATCTGTTTAACTATAAGTGATATTAGACGGGGGAAAAAAAACTATATCAAAAACAATAGAAGACAGAGGGAAAGAGAATCATGTAACAGATTGATGTTCAAACATCAATGTAGGGCCTAAAAATGCAAATAGGGAAAACAATATCAAAGAATTTTAAAGAAACGCGAAAACTGGGCTATGTACAAGAGACTTCGAAATAGCAAAAAAAATGTTTACATCCGACAACGTGTGTGTGTGTGTGTGTGTGTGTGTGTGTGTGTGTGTGTGTGCGCATGTGCGTGTGTGTGTGTGTGTGTGTGAGTGTCTGTGTGTTTGTGTGTGTCTGTCCGTGTGCATAAGTGTGTGTGATGTTTTCTTTTCAATTATCTAACACTTAAGGATAACACTTAGAACATTTTGATAAAGTCTGTATATTCATCAGCATCCCCCCACCTCCACCCCCAACACCCACCCATTTCATCCAACTGTTTTCATGTCTCCATCTTATCTCTATCTACATCCATACTTTGCCCCACCCCCATCCCCCTACCAACCCTCCCAACCACACACACACACACACACGCGCGCGCGCGCGCGCGCATCTTATTCTCCCTTTTTTCTTCTTTTTGTGATTTCCATTCCCTTTCCTCGAAATTAAAGCTTACAATAAATGAATAAAATTTTATAAATAAACAAAAAAGTCTCTCTTTACTAAGTATTGCTATCTTCTCCAACATGTGCGCAGAATCTATGTTTCTTTGTCTGTCTGTCTGTCTCCCTGCTTGTCTCTGTCCGTCTGTCTGTCTCTCTATCTTTGTCCCCCCCCCCCCTCTCTCTCTCTCTCTCTCTCTCTCTCTCTCTCTCTCTCTCTCTCTCTCTTTCTCTCTCTCTCTTAATTGTAGCTTCGGCTGTGTTATTGTGGCCCCGAATCAGGTCCTTTAAAGTAAATGGAAATGGAAAAAAATGCTAACCTTGGAAAACAAACATTAATCCATTCATTGATTTATTCATTCTTTCATTAAGTCATTCATTCATTTATTCTTGTAATCGTTCATCTATTCATTGATTCTTTCCTTTATTTTTGCATTCTTTTATGGATTGATAGATTCATTCGTTTATTCATTCATATATTCATAGATTCATTCCTCACACACACACACACACACACACAAGTTAATATCAGCAAGGACTCCACTCCCCTGCAAAAAGTCCTTCAGATAAAGCTATAAACCAAGGACCCCTGTACGAGCCAACATAGAACATCTTGCGCACACGTTAAAACCTGTTCCGCTTTTGAGAAGAGTAACCCATTTTGTGTTGATGAGACCAGATGAAAAAAATTTACAAAACTGCATACACATGGGGACTGGGTGTAAAAAGCTACATAAGTGGTTATTGTATTGTCTGCAAAATCAAAAAAATAAATAAATAAACAAAAAATAAATAGATACATAAACAAGTGAATGAATAGAAAAATAAATAAATAAATAGAATATACACTTAAGAAGTTGAATATAGATCAAAGCGTACATGCATAATTTTCTGTTCCAGATCACACTTACCTACCTTTATCTTTATACCTGAGCAGTAAATCAGATATCATGTATCACTTGTCAGTTTTCAATCACAAACTCCTTCATCGCAAATTATAAAACGTGCACACACAGAAATGGTTTATCTCTGCTCTTAAGTTTTCTTTGATAATATATTGTTTTTATTTCTCAATTGTTTATGATAAAATGTCTCGATCCATATAACACTCATGGGGCGGTATCGCTTCATAATTTGTTTTTCAGATAAACCAGTTATTTAACAATCTACTTTCCTCTACCCTCAAACAAACCTCTATTGAAATAAATATATAAGTATCTGTATTGTACAGTTCACCCAGCTGTAAATGGGTACCTGCCCTCTTTAGGGTCAGGGAAGATAAAGCAGGGAGGGGGAGGAGATGGGCGCCGCCCTCAATATGCTGGCCCCTGGAGAAGTTGAGATCTCTGACACCTCGATCCCCTACGACCCAATAGGTTATGGGACACCTTTACCTTTTATATCAATATCACAGGCAAAGATTGTGTGGTATGGTTTGAATAGAAGGTGAACGATTATAGCACGGTTTGATAACAAAATATTGCTTCTATTTCCAATGTTGTTGATGATATCATTTTTTTCTAAGAATTTGCTAAACATGATGGGAAGTTCAACAGAAGTTCAGCTAAGGTAATTGCCACAATAAAATGTCTGTGTTTGTTCTCTTTGGGGAAACAATTTCATAATGCCCTTTTCACCCTCCGCTTTTCTTTTTTGTATTGCTGCTATAACAAAGGTGATTTGTTTGTTAAGTATGCATTTTTGTATCGTGCTGTTTATTTGCTGAAATTCTCTTTTCGTTTTACACTCAGACAGCAAATATGGTTGTTTGTCATAATTATGAGCGAAAATGTTTTGGGCTGCCGTAAAGCACCTGGCAAGTCAGACCCAGAGCATCAGACTTTGACATGATTTGTAGAAGTCTATGTGTGTGTGTGTACTTTCTTTAATTTAAGGTCTGTTCACTCAAAGTGATATTAGACAACTGTGTGTGTGTGTGTGTGTGTGTGCGCGCGCACACACACCCAGAAAGGAGCTTGTGAATGACAATGAGCAGTAAATCTAGAGTTAGACACAGGAACATTTTCCAGTGCTAAAAAAATATTAATCATGCAATGTTGTTCTCTTCTATCTTGTCACCATTTAGTGTGTGTGTATATGTGTGTATGTGCGTGTGCTTGTGATTGACAATAAACAGCAAATCTAGCATTTGACACAGGAAACTTTTGCCCTGCTAGAAAAAATAAATCATGCAATGCTGTTCTCTTTTCTCTTGTCAACATTTTGTGTGTGTGTGCACGCGTGCACACGTGCTTGTGAATGACAATAAACTGCAATTCTAGCATTTGACATAGACAACTTTTTCTGTGCTAGATAAATCAATGCTGCCATGTTGTTCTCCTCTGTCTTGTCAACAGGGACAGCAGGAAGGTTTGGGGTTAGCTCAAGACAGGTCACATGGTGCAAAGTCATCAGTCAACGAATATAGAACACATTTTTTGATCTGCTGTCATTAGCAAGTGAAACTAGGTAGCTAGAGAGCATTCTCCAATTTCGTGGATGAGTGTGCATGCTGCATGTGTGTGTGTGTGTGTGTGTGTGTGTGTGTGGTGTGTATGTGTGTGTGTGTATGTGTTGTGTGTGTGTGTGTGTGTGTGTGTGTGTGTGTGTGGTGTGTGTATGTATGAGTGTGTGTGTGTGTGTGTGTGTGCATATGAGTGTGTGTGTATATGTGCGTGTGTACAAGTGTGTGTGCATGAGTGTGTGTGTTTATTTTATTTTTATTATATTCTATCTTATTTTGTTTTATTCTGATTTAATTTCTTTACATGCAGGATTAAGTAATAAGCACTTAGGCTCTATGTGCTTTTTTCTACATCCAGTCCCTGTGTGTATGCAGTTTTTTAAATTATGTCAGTTTGTGTGTGTGCCTGCGGCATGTGTATGTGTGTATAAGTGTGTTTTTGTGTATAAGTGTGCGTGTGTTAGCATGTGCTTGCTAATATGTGTATGAAGGCATATATGTATTTGTGCATATGCACGTGTGTGTTAGCCTCATGTATGTGTGCATGTGTGTGTGCTTGTGTGTGTTTGGGGGGAGTAGTCTGCGAGTGTAATTTTATGTGTGTGTGTGTGTGTGTGTGTGTCTGTGTGTGCGTGTGTGTGCGTGGCGTGTGTTGCATGCCTTCTCCTAGACAAGAACGCGTTTATCAATTTGCTACCTCCTAAAAAAAGCTACCACATTATTGATATTGTTAACTGCAGATTCGGAAATGGTTTTTAGCACTCAGGTGTCACCTGATAAGCTGCAATTCTTGAATTCAAAGCATCTTCAGGGGTTAGTGCACATTGTAGTTTATATGAAGCATTATCAACAATGTTTTTCTTCTTGATAATACAAGGTCAAGAGAATTTTTCCTCTGGAGTTAACATCAGTGCGGACTCCACTCTCCCTAAAAATCCTTTGGATGAGACTATAAACCAAGGCCCTGTGTGTGAACGCACGCAGAACATCTTGCACACACGTTAAAAAACTGTTCCGCGTTTTGGAAGTGTAGGTCATTGTGTGCCGGTGGGAACAGATGACAAAACTGACAAAACTACACACACGGGGACTGGATGTAAAAAAGCGCATAAGTGCATATTCCATTATCCCCGATATAACAGAAAAAAGTAGACGACCTGGAATTATATCTTTGTTTTTCTAAACTTTGCTTTGGTTTGGAAACTTAGCAAACGCATATTTTCATTGCAGTGAAATACGATGCACACAGCCTCTAGATTCTCTGAAAGTTACACAGACCATTGCCGATAACAGACTAACGAAAAGGGTAAGAGGAAGTGTATATCCTTGTGAAACTCCTTTTGTGTATCGGAAATAGGACAATTGTGTGAAATTCTCCAAAACGTTTGATGGCATACCATTAAGGCCTAAGCAAATAGTGTGATATGCATTTCTGGGCAGTTGGAATTGGGAATAATCTACTCTACACCAGTTTGAGCAATGTGTCAAATGCTGAAAGGAGATCAACGAACACTTTATACAGTTCTCGACATCAGTACTGGAAGCCAGTTCAGCTGGAATTCCTCATTGTCTCTCAATGTTCAGGGCATCTTACGTATGCATCAAAATATTGTTGGGCTTCATCTTCACCTTCACCGATCCCATAGTCTTGTAGACCCCTGGAACACCACTGAAGATGTTGCAACCAGCTTCCTCCACTCCTCAGTAGAGGAAGCTGGTGGCAAAAAATAAAAATTTTACTGCTTTTATAACTTCGTATAAAACAAAGGGAGGCTGCAGTTCACACTGTTCTTGGTTTTTAACAATCTCCAAAAGTTGTTTACAATCCCATCAATCTAAATTAGATCGTAAGCTGCTAATGCATTTATCTTGTAACAAAACAGATTTTAGTTTTATTTGAGACATGTTTCTATAGAGTTTGTTAAAACATGAAACGATAAAATGATTCAAAGAAATGAAAGATGCTGTGCAAAATGTAATAGTGGTGATATTGGTGATGAATTTCATTACCTTTTTATTTGTCCTAAGTTTAATGAAACTCGTAAAATGATGTTTACCAAAATATTACGCTTAACATCCAACCACTTTGAAGTATGAACAACTCTTTTCTTCATCAAATAACATGACTCTGCTTAATGTGTTAAAATGATTAAATCTATCAGAATTAACAAGTAAACTTTGTTCAGAGTTTGATACGTATAAACAGACAATGTGTTGTTCTATTGTAATGTGTTCAAAATATCCAGTAATATGGAGCATGTGTGTTATTCAGTTATAATTCTGTTCATTGATATTAATATGTAAAATCATCCATATCCCAAAAGAGTTGACAGGGAATAAAAAAAATGAAATTTGATTTTGAAATTTGATATTAAATGAGGAATATTTTTCCACTGATCTCACATATATGTCTCTCGTG
>CM054162.1:35630073-35635073 GCA_028751875.1 Rapana venosa
AGTAGTAGCAGCAGCAGCAGCAGCAGCAGCAGCAGCAGCAGCAGCAGCAGCAGCAGCAGCAGCAGCAGCAGCATTATTGTTTTTCCGTTGCTTCTTTTTCCCTTACCCTTCCGCCACTTACTCCTTCTCCACCCCCTCTCTCCCCTTCCCTCCATCCCCCATCTTCCCTCCCCTTCACTCTCTGTCCCTCCCTCTCCTTCTACCTTTCCCCTTCCCTTCCCTACATTCTTTTTTGTTTCTCTGTCTTTCCTCTCCCGTCTCTTATCTTTCATTTTCTTTCTGTCTCGTCTCTTCATTTCTGAACCTTCCCCGTACGTCGTGGGTGTATGTTCACCCCAAAACCGATATTGTTTACTCTGAAACTCAGGAACTGTTCATGCTCTTCTGCTCTGTTTTGCTCTGTTTTGCTCTGTTCTCTTCTCTTCTCTCGTGTGTGTGCGTGTGTGTGATATTGATAATTTAATTTTTTTTGTTGTTATTCATGAATGATTGTTTAAGGGTAAATGATTTGGATGAAAGCGCTTTGATTTGTTCCTTTACAAGATTCAGTGCTAAATAAATTCCATGCAGTAGTAGTTAGTAGTAGTAGTAGTAGTAGTAGTAGTAGTAGTAGTAGTGGTAGTAGTAGTAGTTGTAAGTAGTAGTAGTAGTAGAGTGTAGTAGTGTAGTAGTAGTAGTAGTAGTAGTAGTAATAGTAGTAATAGTAGTAGCACAGAAAGCAGCAGCAGCAGTAGTAGTAGTAGTAGTAGTAGTAGTAGTAGTAGTAGTAGTAGTAGTAGTAGTAGTAGTAGTAGTAGTAGTAGTAGTAGTAGTAGTAGTCTCTTCTCTTCTTTCATCTTGCCTTCTCTTGTCTTGTCTTGTCTCGTCTTCTCTTCTCTTCTTGTCCATTTATTTCCTTTCTCCTCTCTTGTGTGCAATGCAGTGACGCTAATTTATGTGTGCATTGCAGTAACGTCATTTTATGTGTGCATTGCAGTAACGTCATTTTATGTGTGCATTGCAGTAACGTCATTTTATGCGTGCATTGCAGTAACGTCATTTTATGCGTGCATTGCAGTAACGTCATTTTATGTGTGCATTGCAGTAACGTCATTTTATGCGTGCATTACCCTAACGTCATTTTATGCGTGCCTTACCCTAACGTCATTTTATGCGTGCATTACCCTAACGTCATTTTATGTGTGCATTGCAGTAACGTCGTTTTATGTGTGCATTACCCTAACGTCATTTTATGTGTGCATTGCAGTAACGTCATTTTATGTGTGCATTACCCTAACGTCATTTCATGTGTGCATTACTCTAACGTCATTTTATGTGTGCATTGCAGTAACGTCGTTTCATGTGTGCAATGCGGTAACGTCAATTTATGTGTGCATTGCAGTAACGTCATTTTATATGTGCATTGCCCAAACGTCATTTAATATGTACATAGCAGTAACGTCAATTTATGGGTACAGTGTAGTAACGTCAATTTATATGTGCATTGCAGTAACGCCAATTTGTGTGCACATTGCAGTAACGTCATTTTATTATAATAATAATAATAATGTATGGAATTTATATAGCGCTGAATCTTGTAAAGCTACAAATCAAAGCGCTTTTTTTTAAATGCGTGTGTATGCGGTTTTTTTAATTTTGTCATCTGTTCCCACCGGCACACAATGGCCTACTCTTTCGAACAGCGGAACAGGATTTAACGTGTGCGCAAGATGTTCTGCATGCGTTCGCACACGGGGCCTCGGTTTATAGTCTCATCCGAAGGACTTTGACATTCAGTTCGATTTTTTTGTCAAACTGGGAAGAAAGGGCGAGGCTGGGAATCGAACCCAGAACCTCACGATTTACTTGTTGGCAGGCAAACGTCTTAACCATCCTGCCACCGTCCTTCCAGTTTTATGTGTATATTGCAGTAACGTCAATTTAGGAGTACATTGCAGTAACGTCAATGTATGTGTACAATGTTTGAGTGCATTGCAGTGACGTCAATTTTTATATATATTGCACTAACATCAATTTTTGTGTCCAATTTTTTGTGTCAATTTATGAGTACATTGTAGTGACGTCAATTTATGAGTACCTTGCAGTAACGTCAATTCATGTGTACATTGCAGTAACGTCAATTTATGTGTACATTGCAGTAACGTCGATTTATGTGTGCATTGCAGTAACGTCGATTTTGTGTACATTGCAGTAAAGTCAATTTGTTGTACATTGTAGCGCAGTCAATGTATATGTACATTGCAGTAACATTAGCTGTTTGTGCACAGTGTATTAATGTGAATCCATGTGCACAGTGCAGCGTAGTCAATCCATGTGTATAGTGTAGTAACGTCAATCCATATGTACAGGGTACTGTAGTAAAAGGTAAAGGTGTCCCATAACGTATTTGGTCATAGGAGAGTGAGGCATCAAAGACCTCACCTTCTCTATGTGCCAGCATATTGAGGGCGGCGCCCATCTCCTCTCCCTCGCTGCTTTACCTTCCCTGATCCTAAAGAGGGCAGGTACCCATTTACAGCTGGGTGAACTGGGGAACTGTACTGGACCTAAAGCACGCAAACGATCACCCATCCAAGAGGTAACCACGCTCGATGCTGCTTAACCTTGCTGGGAGAAAGCGAGTGCTCTGACCACTGAGCTATCCCGTCCCCGTAGTATGGAAAATCCCTGTAATCATTCCCTACATTCAATATTTTATGTCCAACACGCTAAATCCTGTCTGGAGATGGATTCAGTGATCATACTGAATGGACTGACAGAGGGGATTTTCTGCTTGTCAGGGCATAATCCCTTCTGACACGTAAGATAGGGGCTCGGGGATTTTCTGTAGAGATGATGATGGGGGTGGGGATTGGTGCGAAACTTCTTGCTACTTAACATGTGAAATGGAGTTCACCGACTTTTTGCTTCTGTTTGTTAATAAAGGACAGGGTAGCTCAGTGGTCAGAGCACTCGCTTTCCCCCCAAGCTAAGATTAAGCAGCATCGAGCGTGGTTACCACTTGGATGGATGACCGTTTGCGCACCTTGGCTTCAGTACAGTCCCCCAAGTTCACCCAGCTGTAAATGAATACCTGCCCTCTTTAGGGTCAGGGAAGGTAAAGCAGCGAGGGAGAGGAGATGGGCGCCGCCCTCAATATGCTGGCCCTAGAGAAGTTAAGGTCTCTGATACCTCGTTCCCCTACGACCACATAGGTTATGGGACAGCTTTACTTTACCTTACTTGATAGTAGAGAGATGAAATGGTAACAACCGCGTGTACATATGAATTATATGAGCGCGTGTGCATGCACACAGTTTAGAAATTCACGCGCATACATGTATGTTAAGATTCGTATTGAATATTCATGGCTAGTTTTTACCAAACCTCCTGAAAGCAGCCCAGGACAGAACCATTTGGCGGTTCACTTGCAGCGTCCGTGCGGGTACCCCAACGATCGTCCCGACCAAGGGATGAGTGAGTGAGTGAGTGAGTGAGTGAGTGAGTGTGTCTTTTCTTCTGTTCTTGGTACGTGAGAGAGGAGAGGAGGTGGTTGGGGGTATGAAGATGCTTTTTAATTTTTTAGGTTATGTTGATGATGAGTGGGGTGGGGTGGGGGTGGGGTGGGTGGGTTTGGGTTTGGGAGAAATGGTGATACAAATTGTGAGAGGGAGAGAGGGGGGGGGGGGGGATGGAGGGGAAGAAAGGAGGGAGAGAGAGACACACACGACAAAAGACAGACAGGGAAAAGAGAGCCAGAGATGCAATAGAGAGAGAGATACAGAGACAGAGAGGGGGGGGATGGGATAAAGGGAGAAAGAGAAGGAGGGGAGACACACACACCAACACACACCATCAGACAGACGGGAGGTCAAGGGGATGAGAAGGAGAGAGAGAGACAGGACAGATACAGAGAGGGGATTTATTTGACTTGCATATTGGGTTTTGTGATAATGCTGTACTGGTGGGTGCGCTCTGTTTGTTGGTGTGCTGCGCTGCTGCTGCTGCTGCGCTCGGCTTTCTCTGCTGCGTGCGCTGCTGCTGTTGATGATGATGATGGATTTATGATGATGTGATAGATGGGAAGAGGACGATTTGATGGCGATGACATCAACGCGTTACTGCTGGCGTGGTGGTGGTGGTGGTGGGGTGGTGGGTGGCGGTGGGGTGGTGTTGGCGGTTGTGGCGGTGGTGATGTTTGGCGGTGGTGGGTGGTGGTGGTGGTGATGGTGGTGTGGTGGTGATGGTGGGTGGTGGGGGTGGTGATGTGGGGATGGTGGTGGTGGGTGGTGGTTGGTGTGTGGTGGTGATGGTGGGGTGGTGGTGTGGGGGTTGGTGTGGTGGTGGGTGGGGTGGTGGTGGTGGTGGTGGTGGTGATGGTGATGGCGGTGGTGGTGGTGGGGGTGATGGTGGTGATGATGGTGATGATAATGATGGTGGTGGTGGTGCTGCTGCTGTTACTGCTGATGCTGCTGCTGCTGCTGATGATGATGATAATGATGACTACTCTAATAAAGACAAAAGCCCAACATCCACCGTAATAACAAAACAGGTCGACAATACGAACAACAACTTAGCCCATAATGATAAAACAAAACATCCTTGTGTATGTGTTGTTGTTTTTCCTCCTACAATACCACGAAAGCACCAGACAGTCTTACTTAGGTTGATGCTGTTGTTATTGTTGTGGTGATTCTGTTTACGTCCCAACTGGGGGGTTTGCAAGTGATTAGTAAGGGATTGTATTAATTAATTACTTGTCCTTTAAGTAAATACCAGAGGACAGGGACCACTAACAATAACAATAACAACAACAATAGCCATCGCATGCAGTCAACGACCTGCCTAATACTGCACAGGGAGAGAGGGAGAGAGAGAGAATGAGAGAGTGTGTGTGTGTGTGTGAGAGAGAGAGAGGGGAGGAGAGAGAGGGAAGGGAGAGGGAGAGAGAGGGAGAGAGAGTGTGAGTGAGAGAGAGTGTGTGTGAGAGAGGGAGAGAGAGGGGGGAGAGAGGGGAGAGA
>CM054162.1:35640073-35642573 GCA_028751875.1 Rapana venosa
TATGAGTGAGACATACAGACAGAGAGACAGACAGACAGACGGACAGACAGACCCACAGGCAAACAAACAGAGATATACAGAAAGAGGAGAGACATACAGACAGATAAACGGTGAGAAAGTTAACAAGAGAGACAGACAGACAGACAGACAGACATACAGAGAGTGATAGATGAAAGACAAAAAGACAGACGAACAGAGGGGATAGACAGGGACTGAGAGGGTGAGGGAGGGCAAGAGAAAGAGATAAAGAGACAGATAGACAGACAGACAGAAAGACAGACAATCAAATTGATACCCAGGCACAGAGATAAAGAGAGACAGACAGACAGATAAATAAACAGGCATGTAAAGTTAGAAAAAAAACCAGGACAGAGACAGGAAGACAGATACAGACAGACACAGGGGGACGGGACAGCCTAGTGGTTAGAACATTGCGCTCGCAATCTGACGACCCGGGTTCGATTCACGTTCAAGGGGATATTTTCCCCTGGAGTTAACATCAGTGCAGACTCCACTCTCCCCAAAAGTCCTTCGGATGAGACTATAAAGCGAGGCCCCGTGTGCGAACGCATGCAGAACATCTTGCGCACATGTTAAATCCTGTTCCACTTTTCGTAAGAGTAGGCCATTGTGTGCCAGTGGGAAGAGATGACAATTTACGAAACTGCATACACACGAGGAGTGGATGTAAAAAAACACATGAGTCTTATTCCATCATCCTCGATATAAAAGAATAAATAAAATAAAATAAAACAAGAATAAAGACAGACAGAGGCAGAGAGACAGAGAGACAGAAAGACAGAAACAACCAGGCACGTAAATGAAGGAAAAAAACAGGACAGACACAGGAAGTAGGACACAGACAGATATACATAGGCAAAGGCAAACAGACAGAGGCAGTGAGACAGACAGATAGACAGACAGAGAAACAACCAGGCATGTACATTAAGAAAGAAAAGGACAGAGACAAAGAGACAGACACAGACAGACATAGGCACCAACTGAGAGGTAGACAGAGGCACTTCGAGAGAGGGTGGGAGAGAGACAGACAGACAGACATAGATGGAGAGAGCGACAGAGACAGACAGACAAATTCAAGTTGAGATCCTTAACAATATTGCAACGCATGGCCTGAATAGGAAAAGAAAGACTTAGAGAGTGATGCCACATATTCCTTGTTGTATTAAACAGCTTGAAGAGGATATTGGCTCCAGGATCCTTGCTTATGCTAGTGTTTCTTTTAAAGAGAGGAAAGTAGCAATATCAATGTTGGTGGCGGTGATGATGATGTTGCTGTTGTTCTTTTTGTTGTTTGTTGTTACTGCTATTGTTGTTATGACGGTGGTGGGGATGAGGATGGTGGTGGTGGTGGTAATGATGATGATGAAGACGATGATGAAGAGGAGGAGGAGGAGAAGGGGGAGCAGGATGGGAAAGGGGAGGAAGATATGATGACGTTGATGATCAGAACGACGATGATGATGATGACGACGATGATGGTTATGACGATGACGATATGATGATCACAACGACGACGATGATGATTATGACAATGATGACGAAAATGGGAGGATATGATGACAATGATGATCACAACGACGACGATGGTGATAATGAGGAAGAGGATATGATGACGATGATGATCAAAACAACGATGATGATAATGAGGAGGAGGATTTGATGACGATGATGATCACAGCAACGATGATGATAATGAGGAGGAGGATTTGATGATGATGATGATGATGATCACAACAACGATGATGATAATGAGGAGGAGGATTTGATGACGATGATGATCACAGCAACGATGACGATAATGAGGAGGAGGATATGATGACGATGATGATTACAACGACGATGATGATGATAATAGAGACAAACACAGAGAGACAGACAGGTTCAGAGAGACAGACAGTCACTCAGAGACAGATAGAACCCGGTACATTAATTCTAAGCCTTCATTCCATCAGAGATCCCTAGTTTTCATTGACCATCCATATTGAGAGAACTCTGCATACGATTAGAACATTTTCTTTTTCATCCATCTAGACATCCCCTGACCATTCCAGTCTGCACATGGGACTTACAAATGCATGGACGATGGCATTTGAGGTAAGTCTATGCTCATCTGAAAGATATTGCCCTTATACAATGTTGTTATCGTGAAGATGAGGATGGTGGTTTTTTTGTATGCGTCAAGAATTTTCAAAGTTTATTGTGCCAAGAGCCTCTTCATGTTATAACAGTAAAGCACAGTATGAGATTACTTTTGTCCTATATTAAGTTTTTGTAATTGTGAATTTTAGAAGAAAAAAGAAACAATCAGTCATGTATATCTGGATCGGTGGTCTAGAGGTAACGTGCCTGTCTAGAAAGTGAAAAGTCCGGGTCGGAAGTGTGCGGTGGTTTGATCCCCGTTTGGAACCGAAACTTTCCCCCTTTTAGACCATGAGTGGTGGTGTGGGTGCTAGTCTTTCGGATGAGACGATAAACCGCG
>CM054162.1:35647573-35652573 GCA_028751875.1 Rapana venosa
TCCACTCAAATAAACCAAAACACCAAAAAGCAACAAAATCCAGCCAAACAAACCAAACCAACCCAAAACTACTAGAAAAATGAAATACTAGGGGGAAAATGAACGCCCCAACTTTTGCTAAGATGATGAAAATGGTTTGAACTCTAGAAAAAAAAACTCTTCTAAATACAATCTCAGACTGTGTCTCTCAAATGAAGTCTCATCTAGGATTCAGACTGGCTGATTCTCTTCTGTACAGAAATGACCATAGTTTGGCTCTGACAAAGGAATCGTCTGCGCGCAAAGGCACAGATGACTGACTGACATACCACTGCCTTTTTTAGTGAGCTAATCTACTGCCAATGTGTGTGTGTGGGTGTGGAGGGGTGGTGTGAGGGGTGGGGGTGGAGGGGGGTGGGGGTGGTAGAGTGGATGTGTGGGTAGGGTGGGTTGGGGGAGGGGCGTGGGGGTGGTGTAGTGGAGGGGTGGGTGTGGGGGGTTGGGTGGGATGGGGGGGTGGGGTGAGTTGGGGATGGGCGTGGGGTGGGAGTGTTGTTGGTGTGTGTGGTGTGGTGTGTGTGTGTGGGGTGTGTGTGTGTGTGTGTGTGTGTGTGTGTGTGTGTGTGTGTGTGTGTGTATGGAGGGGGCTGAGACTGTATGTGTGTATGTGTATGTGTGTATTTAGGGCGGGGGGTGAGAAGTGTGTGTTTGTGTGGGTGGTGGGTGGGTGGTGTGGGTCTGTGTGAGTGTGTGTATGTGTATGTTTATGAGGGGTTGGGATGTGTGTGTGTATTTTTATTATTGAATTCGTATTACATTGTGTCAAATTTGTTTTTAGATTATTAGTCTTCTATATGAAATGTAACCCATAAAGATTCCTCCACTCTATTGTGATAAAAAAAGTATTGATATCATTTTGTTATAGTGTCTGCTAATCCATAGATATAATTTTACATAGAAAGATGTGCTGTATTGAATAATGCACCTATCTAAATATGCACGTGTCTACCTATAAACGCATCTCCATAGTCTCTACAAGATTGAAGGATGCCTAATATAGACCTATGACCGTTATTATACAAACATTGGCACTCAAATAAACAGAAACAAAAAAACAACAACACCAAAATCCATCCAATCAAACTAAACCAAGCAAAAAAACTACTAGGAAAAAGAATACTAGAAAAAAAAGAACGCCCCAACTTTTGCTAAGATTATGAAAATGGTTAAAACTCTAGAAAGAAAACCCTCTTCTAAATACAATCTCAGACTGTGTCTCTCAAATGAAGTCTCATCTAGGAGTCAGACTGGCTGATTCTCTTCTGTACAGAAATGACCATAGTTTGGCTCTGACAAAGGAATCGTCTGCGCGCAAAGGCACAGATGACTGACTGACATACCACTGCCTTTTTTAGTGAGCTAATCTACTGCCAATATAGTGCGTGTGGGTGTGGAGGAGGTGGAGGGTGGGTGTGTTGGGGTGGAGGGGTGGATGTGGGGGGTGGGGGGGTAGGGTGGATGTGTGGGTAGGGTGGGTTGGGGGAGGGGCGTGGGGGTGGTGTAGTGGGGGGTGGGTGTGTAGGGGTTCGGGTGGGTATGGGTGTGTGTGTGTGTGGGGGGGGGGTGAGTTGGGAGGGGCATGGGGATGGTGGAGTGGTTGGTGTGTGTGTGTGTGTTGTGTGTGTGTGTGGTGTGTGTGTGTGTGTGTGTGTGGAGGGGGCTGAGACTGTATGTGTGTATGTGTATGTGTGTATTTAGGGCGGGGGGTGAGAATGTGTGTGTTTGTGTGGGTGGTGGGGTGGGTGGGTGGGTGTGGGTCTGTGTGAGTGTGTGTATGTGTATGTTTATGAGGGGTTGGGATGTGTGTGTGTATTTTTATTATTGAATTCGTATTACATTGTGTCAAATTTGTTTTTAGATTATTAGTCTTCTATATGAAATGTAACCCATAAAGATTCCTCCACTCTATTGTGATAAAAAAAGTATGATATCATTTTGTAATAGTGTCTGCTAATCCATAGATATAATTTTACATAGAAAGATGTGCTATATTGAATAAATACACCCATCTCAATATGCACGTGTCTACCTATAAACGCATCTCCATAGTCTCTACAAGATTGAAGGATGCCTAATATAGACCTATGACCGTTATTATACAAACATTGGCACTCAAATAAACAGAAACAAAAAACAACAACACCAAAATCCATCCAACCAAACTAAACCAAGCAAAAAACTACTAGATAAAAGAATACTAGGAAAAAAAAGAACGCCTAAACTTTTGCTAAGATTATAAAAATGGTTAGAACTCTAGGGGAAAAAAACAATCCCTCTTCTAAATACAATCTCAGACTGTGTCTCTCAAATCAGTCTCATCTAGGATTCAGACTGGCTGATTCTCTTCTGTACAGAAATGACCATAGTTTGGCTCTGACAAAGGAATCGTCTGCGCGCAAAGGCACAGATGACTGACTGACATACCACTGCCTTTTTTAGTGAGCTAATCTACTGCCAATGTAGTGTGTGTGGGTGTGGAGGGGGTGGAGGGTGGGTGTGTTGGGGTGGAGGGGTGGGTGTGGGGGGTGGTAGGGTGGATGGGTGGGTAGGGTGGGTTGGGGGAGGGGTGTGGGAGGTGGAGTGGAGTGGTGGGTGTGTGGGGGTTGGGTGGGGACGGGGATGGGAGGGGGTGAGTTGGGGAGTGGCGTGGGGATGGTGGAGTGGTGTGTGTGTGTGTGTGGAGGGGGCTGAGACTGTATGTGTGTATCTGTGTGTATGTGTGTGTTTATGGGGGGTGAGAATGTGTGTGTTTGTGTGGGTGTGGGTCTGTGTGAGTGTGTGTATGTGTGTATTTATGAGGGGGTGGGAATGTGTGGGTGTGTATTTTTATGATTGGATTCGTATTACATTGTGTCAATTTCTTTTTAGTTTATTAGTCTTCTTTATGGCATGTAACCCATGAAGATTCCTCCGCTTATTGTGATAATAAAGTATTGATATCATTTTGTAATGGTGTCTGCTAATCCAAAGATATAATTTTACATAGAAAGATGTGCTGTATTTGGGAGGAAGGCGGCAGGATGGTTAAGACGTTCGCCTGCCAACAAAGTAAACCGTGAGGTTCTGGGTTCGATTCCCAGCCTCGGCCTTTCTTCCCAGTTTGACAAAAAATTCGAACTGAATGCCAGTCTTTCGGATGAGACTATAAACCGAGGCCCCGTGTGCAAACGCATGCAGAACATCTTGTGCACACGTCAAATCCTGTTCCGCTTTTCGTAAGAGCAGGCCATTGTGTGCCTGTGGGAACAGATGACAATTTACAAAATCGCATACAGTCGGGGAATGGATGTTTAAAAAATTTTTGGCTAAGATTATAAAAATGGTTCGAACTCTAGAAAAAAACCTCAAAAAAAACCTCTTCTAAATACAATCTCAGACTGTGTCTCTCAAATCAGTCGCATCAAGGATTCAGACTGGCTGATCCTCTTCTGTGCAGACATTAACAACAACAACAACACTAATAATAATAATAATAATAATAATAATAATAATAATAATAATAATAATAATAATAATAATAATAATAATAATAATAATAATAATAATAATAATAATAATAATAATAATAATAATAATAATAATATAATAATAATAATAATAATAATAATAATAATAATAATAATAATACATGGAATTTATATAGCGCTATATCTTGCAATTACAAAACACAGCGCTTGTATTCAGTTCGCTCCTACACGTGCAACCAAGAATGATTAACAATATTCTAACAAATTCAAATCACACACACACACACACACACAGGTTGTACATTTCAGCAGGGTGATGGAATTGTGGATTTTAAAGGCAGGGACAGATATGTGATGAAACAGGAGGGAAAAATCTTAGGTTTGAAATAGGTATGTTTTGAGGCTGGATTTAAAGCTGTCGTAAGTAGGCTTTTCACGAAGGGAGAGAAGGAGGTCATTCCAGATTGATGGACCAGAAATAGAGAAAGAGCAACGGCCAACAGTGGATTGGTTGAATCTAGGTATTCGTAAGCACAGGGTATCTACAGCAGAGCGGAAGGAACGAGAAGGAGTGTACAGGTGAAGACATTCACAGAGGTAGGAGGGTGCTGTTTTGTGTAGGCATTTGTAACAGAGGGTACTGATCTTGTACTTTACTCTCTGTGGCACAGGCAACCAGTGGAGAGATTGCAGGAGAGGAGTAATATGCTTAGATTTTTTTCTTTTTTAGGACTAAGCAAGCTGCAGAGCTTTATATGCGTTGAAGGGAGTGGATAGATGATGCTGGCAGACCAAACAAAAGAGAATTGCAATAGTCCAGACATGAAAGAATAAGAGATTACCATTATTTGGCTCTGACAAAGGAATCGTCTGCGCGCAAAGGCATTGATGACTGGTTGACATTCCACTGCCTTTTTTGTGAGCTAATGCACTGTCAATGTAGTACGTGTGGTGTAGGTGGGTGTGGAGGTGGAGGGGTGGATGTGGGTGTATGGGGTGGGTGATGGTGGAGGGATGGGTGGGGGGAGTTTGGGGAGGGGCATAGGGGTGGTGGTGTGGAGGTTTTGTGTGGGAAGGGGTGGGCGGGTGTTGTGTGAGTGTGTGGGCGGGAGTTTGTGTATGTGAGAGAGAGAGTGTGCGTGTGTGTATGTGTGTGTGTGTGCATGCACGCGCGTGCGTAGGTGTCATATATAGGTGATTAAGTGTTTTTGTCGTAGTTTTTTGTCCATTCTATCTTCATTTTGAGACTTACATACAATGGATGAAGAAGACGAATTGCGAATAAGAAGGTGGGGGAAGAGAAGGAGAAGAAGGAGGATGAGAAGGAGAAGAAGCAGAATTGCGAAGAAGAAGAATTTTGAAGAAGAAGTAGAAGAATTGCGAAGCAGAAGATATGCGAAGAAGAAGAAAAAAATTGCAAAGAAGAAGAATTCCGAAGAAGAAGAATTCCGAAGAAGAATACTTGCGAAGAAGAAGAAGAAAAAGAAGACTTGC
>CM054162.1:35670073-35672573 GCA_028751875.1 Rapana venosa
CACAGTCATGCAACCAATAAACACTTGCACATGCTTGCGTGGAGTCAAGTCAAGTCAAAAAACACTGTAATCATCCAATAAAGGGTAATTACAATACTGACACACATTGATACGTAGCAAAATCTTGATCTACCATCGAAAAAAACATAACTGTTTATTTGGCAGCTCAAAAAAAAGTTGTCCTAGACACAGTCAATCCTATTAAAAAGCGTGTTTATTGATAATTTAAAGACATTATTTTAATCGGTCTAATTGCATCGTTTAGGGGTCGGATTTTGGAGAAGTATGTGTATAAAAGAATGAAGTACACTATGTTATAAGCTTAACGCGCACTGATACTTTGGAATGTGATATTTTCGATGTTTGTAGGACTAAAAACTGCAAAATCCATGAAAATCGATAATTATCATCATCATCATCAAAATCATCATCATGATAATAAAGGTTATGACAGAAGAAGAAGACAAAGAAGAACAACATCAACAAGAAGAAAAAGAAGAAGAAGAAGAAAAAGAAGAAGAAGAAGAAGAAGAAGAAGAAGAAAAGAAGAAGAAAAGAAGAAGACAAGAAGAAAGAAGAAGAAGAAACAAACAAAAAACCAAATAAATACATAAACAAATAGATAAATAAAAAGGTCACGCCGGCTTTTTTTCCAGCGCCTAGGCAAAAGCAACCCTTGCGACTTTATTTAGCTTTCCATAGAGGGCGTTACTAATTAAAATGAAATTATAATATACACACATACACGTCTCTCTGTATGCCTAACGGATAGATGCATCTTGGATAACATGATAACATACTTATGTGCTATCAACTGATTATCTAATTCTCTGACATTGTTAAACAAACAAAGCAAAACCAAAACAAAACCAAAAATAACCTACAACAATCGAAAATCGCTACTGAAGTCAATGGGAGATAACTTCGTTTCATCGCAAAGTATTTTAGCGAGTTTCTGCCCCTGGTTTAAAGGTCACGCGAAACGTGGACTGTAAACTTTGTGACAGTAATTTATTTTATTCATTGTATTTTTTTTCTATTTCGAGGATAATGGAATAACCATTCATGTGCTTTTTTTTTATATGCAGTCCCCATGTGTATGCAGTTTTGTTGATTCTGTCATCTGTTCCCACCAGCACACAATGACCTACTCTTCAAAAACGTGGAACAGGTTTTAATGGGTGCACAAGATGTTTTGCTTATGTTTAATAATAATAATAATAATAATAATAATAATAATAATAATAATAAGTGGAACTTATATATAGCCCTATATCTTGCAAACACAAATCAAAGCGCTTGCATTCAACCTAATCTTACACAGTCATGCAACCAATAAACACTTGCACATGCTTGCGTGGAGTCAAGTCAAGTCAAAAACACTGTAATCATCCAATAAAGGGTAATTACAATACTGACACACATTGATACGTAGCAAAATCTTGATCTACCATCGAAAAAAACATAACTGTTTATTTGGCAGCTCAAAAAAAAGTTGTCCTAGACACAGTCAATCCTATTAAAAAGCGTGTTTATTGATAATTTAAAGACATTATTTTAATCGGTCTAATTGCATCGTTTAGGGGTCGGATTTTGGAGAAGTATGTGTATAAAAGAATGAAGTACACTATGTTATAAGCTTAACGCGCACTGATACTTTGGAATGTGATATTTTTTTATGTTTGAAGAACTCAAAACTGCAAAAACCATGAAAATCGATAATCATCATCATCATCATCATCAAAATCATCATCATGATAATAAAGGTTATGACAGAAGAAGAAGAAGACGAAGAAGAACAACACCAACAAGAAGATAAAGAAGAAGAAGAAACAAAAAAACAAACAAACAAATAAATAAAGGTCACACCGCCTTTCTTTCCAGCCCCTAGGCAAAAATAGTCCTTGCGACTTTCTTTACCTTTCCATAGAGGGTGTTACTAATTAAAATGAAATTATTATATACACACATACACGTCTCTCTGTATGCCTAAAGAATAGATGCATCTCGGATGACATGATAAGATACTTATGTGCTATCAACTGATTATCTAATTCTCTGACATTGTTAAAACAAAAAAAGCAAAACCAAAACAAAACCAAAAATAACCTTCAACAATCAAAAAATCGCTACTGACAGTCCATGGGAGATAATTTCGTTTGTTCGCAAAGTATTTTAGCGAGTTTCTGCCCCTGGTTCAGTGGTCACGCGAAACGTGGACTGTAAACTTTGTGACAGTAATTTATTTTATTTATTGTATTTGGGTTTTTTTCTATTTCGAGGATAATATATTAAACATCCATGTGCTTTTTTACATGCTGTCCCTGCGTGTATGCAGTTTTGTTAATTCTGTCATCTGTTCCCACCAGCACACAATGACCTACTCTTCCAAAACGTGGAACAGGTTTTAATGTGTGCACAAGATGTTTTGTTTATGTTTAATAATGATAATAATAACAATAATGATGATGATGATATGATAACGATTTCGATTACGATA
>CM054162.1:35677573-35690073 GCA_028751875.1 Rapana venosa
TGCTTTGATTAAGAGACTCCCACCGAAAACTTTGGTGAAACTAAGATGAGATTTCTTTGTCCAGCATTTTCCCACGGTAACGTATAAGACTGAAATCTTCCCGCGGGAATGCTGGGGTCCTTTCATTATGGATACCATCCCCACATCCCCACACAGACGTGATCAAGATCAGTATATCCAGAGATTGACGAGATCAGTGTATCCAAACGTAATCAAGATCAGTGTATCCAGACGTAATCAAGATCAGTATATCCAGAGATTAACGAGATCAGTGTATCCCGACGTATTCAAGATCAGTGTATCCAGACAAAGCAGTGTATCCAGAGATAATCAAGATCAATGAATCCAGAGATAATCAAGATCAGTGTATCCAGACGTAATCAAGATCAGTGTATCCAGACGTATCAGTGTATCCAGACGTAATCAAGATCAGTGTATCCACACATAACCAAGATCAGTGTATCCAGACATAGCAGTGTATCCAGACGTAATCAAGATCAATGAATCCAGATATAATCAAGATCAGTGTATCCAGACGTAATCAAGATCAGTGTATCCAGACGTAATCAAGATCAGTGTATCCAGACGTAATTAAGATCAGTGTATCCAGACATAGCAATGTATCAAGTAATAATCAAGATCCGTGTATTCAGACGTAATCAAGATCAGTGTATTCAGACGTAATCAAGATTAGTGCATCCAGACGTATCAGTGTATCCAGACGTAATCAAGATCAGTGCATCCAGACGTATCAGTGTATCCAGACGTAATCAAGATCAGTGTATCCAGAGATTATCAAGATCAGTGTAACCAGACGTAATCAAGATCAGTGTATCCAGACGTAATCAAGATCAGTGTATCCAGAGATAATCAAGATCAGTGTATCCAGACGTAATCAAGATCAGTGTATCCAGAGATAATCAAGATCAGTGTATCCAGACGTAATCAAGATCAGTGTATCCAGAGATTATCAAGATCAGTGTAACCAGACGTAATCAAGATCAGTGTATCCAGACGTAATCAAGATCAGTGTAACCAGACGTAATCAAGATCAGTGTAACCAGACGTAATCAAGATCAGTGTATCCAGACATAGCAAATTATCAAGAGATAATCAAGATCAGTGTATCCAGACGTAATCAAAATCTGTGTATCCAGACAAAGCAGTGTATCCTGAGATAATCAAGATCAGTGTATCCAGACGTAATCAAAATCAGTGCATCCAGACGTAATCAAGATCAGTGTATCCAGACGTAATCAAGATCAGTGTATCCAGAGATAATCAAGATCAGTGTATTCAGAGATAATCAAGATCAGTGTATCCAAAGATAATCAAGATCAGGGTATCCAGACGCAATCAAGATCAGTATATCCAGAGATAATGAAGATCAGTGTATCCAGACGTAATCAACATCAGTGTATCCAGAGATAATCAAGATAAGTGTATCCAGAGATTAACGAGATCAGTGTATCCAGACGTAAACAAAATCAGTGTATCCAGAGATAATCAAGATCAGTGTATCCAGACGTAATCAAGATCAGTATATCCAGACGTAATCAAGATCAGTGTATCCAGACGTAATCAAGATCAGTGTATCCATACGTAATCAAGATCAGTGTATCCAGAGATAATCAAGATCAGTGTATTCAGACGTAATTAAGATAAGTGAATCCAGAGATAATCAAGATAAGTGTATCCAGAGATTAACGAGATCAGTGTATCCACTTTCGACAAAGTCTACTGTGAACTGCAGTGCCACACATCAGTTGCTTCGGTTTTCAAGGTGAGATAGACAGCGGCTTGATGCTCAGCGCTGTGCGGAGAACATAGCTAGCTGCAATCTCACAGAATGGAAACGATGACAACCGGACCTTCGATTGTTGCTGAATACTCCAAGTCAGGTAGTTGTAGTATCACAAAAAAAGGAAACAAAAGTGTGGCGCTACTCTTGTGGCGATGCGCTCTCCCCAAGGAGAGCAGCCCCAATTTCACGTAGAGAAATCTTTTGACTTAAAGTGGTATAAATTTTTTTAAAATCTGGACATTCTGTGCTAGGATTTCCCTCTTTTCTATCCTACTCTTTGTCTTGTTCCTTTTACTTTTTGTCACCCTCCTTCTTGTCTATATTCTTGGTCCATTCTCCTGCCTTTTTGTGTCTAGAAAGACTTAAAAGATTTTCTCTCCCATGCCGAAGTCGGATGTGCTGGGTCTGACTTGTCAGGCGCTTGACGGCAGTCAAGTCAAGTCAAAAACACGTTAATCATCCCACGAAGGACAGTTACGTTACTGACAAACACATTGGTACTTATTATGATCTCGAAAGATACAAGAAACCTGCATTAAATATTGATTAAAACATTCAAAGATAACTTCAAAATTATAATAAGAAAATGTCACGAATACAAACACACACACACACACACACACACACACACACACACACACTCATTGTGAATACAATGTTATAAAAAAAATGATTAGAAAAGACATATAAATTGTATTTACCCATGCACATGTGTAACACGCACACACGCATGTGCGCACGGCAGCGCAACGCATTTTCGCTCATATGACAGATAGCAATAGTTGCTGTCTGAGCGTTCGACGACGACGACGACAAAAACGAATTTTGAAGAATTGCAAAGAAGAATTGCGAAGAAGATGAATTGCGAAGAAGAAGAATTGCAAAGATTTGCGCAGATAAATTGCGAAGAATTGCTAAGAAGAAGAATTGCGAAGAGGAGTTGCGAAGAAGAAGAAGAATTACAAAGAAGAAGAAGAAGAATTGCGAAGAAGAAGAAGAAGAAGAAAAAGAAGTATTGCGACGAATTGCGAAGAAGGAGAAGAAAAAGAAGAATTGCGAAGAAGGAGAAGAAAAAGAAGAATTGCGAAGAATTGCGAAGAAGGAGAAGAAAAAGAAGTATTGCGAAGAATTGCGATGAAGAAGAAGAATTGCGATGAAGAAGAAGAATTGCGAAGAAGAATTGCGATGAAGAAGAAGAATTGCGAAGAAGAAGAAGAAGCAGCAG
Source organism: Rapana venosa (assembly GCA_028751875.1). Taxonomy (NCBI): domain Eukaryota; kingdom Metazoa; phylum Mollusca; class Gastropoda; order Neogastropoda; family Muricidae; genus Rapana; species Rapana venosa. The sequence continues at coordinate 35,680,603 of CM054162.1, forward strand.
CAGAGGAAAATAAAGAATTGCGAAAAAGAATTGCAAAGAGGAGGAAGAAGAAGAAGAAGAAGAAGAAGAAGAAGAAGAAGAAGAAGAAGAAGAAGAAGAATTGCGAAAAAGCGCAAGAAGAAGAATTGCGAAGAAGAAGAAGAATTGCGAAGAAGAAGAATTGCGAAGAAGAAGAAGAAAAAGAAGAACAACAACAACAACAACAATTGCAAAGAAGAAGAATTGCTAAGAAGAAAAATTTCGAAGAAGAAGAAGAATTGCGAAGAAGAAGAAGAAGAAGAAGAAGAAGAAGAAGAATTGCTAAGAAGAAAAATTTCGAAGAAGAAGAAGAAGAATTGCGTAGAAGAAGAAGAAGAAAAGAAGAAGAAGAAGAAGAAGAAGAAATGAAGAAGAAGAAAAGAAGAAGAAGAAGAAGAAGAGAAGAACAACAACAACAACAACACAATTGCAAAGAAGAAGAATGCTAAGAAGAAAAATTTCGAAGAAGAAGAACAAGAAGAATAACGAAGAAGAATTGCGAAGAAGAATTGCGAAGAAGAAAAAGATTTGCGAAGAAGAAGTATCGCGAAGAATTGCGAAGAATTGCGCAGAATGCGAAGAGAAGAAGAAGAAGAAGAAGAAGAAGTATTGCAAGAAGAAGAAGAAGAAGAAGAAGAAGATAGAAGAAGAAGAAGAAGAAGAAGAAGAAGAATTGCGGAGATGAACAAGAAGAACAAGAAGACGCGACTGCGCTCATAGCGTTCTCCCACGGTAACGTGTAAGACTGAACTGAACTTGACGGAACAAGAAAAATGGACCACCCTCTCAAAGCCAACACCTAGTCTCCACTCTGTCTGGACATTCAGACCCTGATAGATCAACAACACCCAACTACCACCAAGGGAAAAGAGAGGAGAGCAAGTGGAGTCTATGCTTTCATCCTTGATTTTCAATTTAGCCAAGGTGTTCTACTGATTAAAGGAACGGTTGTGTAGCGAGATAGAGGTGACTGACACTCCGCCACAAAATGAATCGCAGTGCACCAGAGGGTTTGATGTTTAGTTATTGACATGTTATCAATCTGCTATAAAAAAAAAAATATATTTAAAAAGACTATTCAAAAAATCCAAAAAATAAAAAATCCGACAATTTTTTTTTTGAAAATGTATGATAAATTCAAACGATACACTGCAGAACATTTTATCTAATTTATCTATTTTATTTTATTCTTTTATATCGAGGATAAATAATGGAATAAGCACTTGTGTTGATTTTTTACATCCAGTCCCCGTGTGTATGCGGTTTTGTAAATTCTGTCATCTGTTCCCACCGGCACACAATGGCCTACTCTTACGAAAAGTGGCACAGGATTGAACATGTGCGCAAGATGTTCCACGAGCGTTTGCACATGGGGACTCGGTTTATAGTTTCATCCCAAGCACTTTTGGGGAGAGTGGAGTCTGCACTGATGTTAACTCCAGGGGAAAATATTCCCTTGACATATTAACAAAATGAGAAATGGACAAGTTGTGCATCATAATAGGTAGTCAGAATGAGGGCGTTGGGTATTTTTGAAATACGTTTAGAAGCAAAAGGAAACAAAATTACGCCTTGATATTTCAGTACAAGGTAGAATAATGGCTCTAGTTTTATAATCAATCACAATCTCAAAATGGACAACCTTACCCCCACCTGCCTAAAATGGCTCCTAGCGGAAAATTGGGTCAGGTGCTAAGTGACTCATTTTGTTGCGGAGTGTCACTAAAATTTGTATTTAATTTGTTTACTTATTGCCTGAAGGGCGTAGGGTAGTGGATAGCGGATAGCTCAGTGGTCAGAGCACTCGCTTTTTCCCAAGCTAGGGTTAAGCAGCATCGAGCGTGGTTACCAAAGTGGATGGGTGACTGGTTGTGCGTCTTGGTTTCAGTGTAGTCCCCTAGTTCACCCAGCTGTACATGGTTACCTGTCCTCTTGAAGTTAAAGCAGCGAGAGAGAGAGAGAGAGAGAGAGAGAGAGAGAGAGAGGAGATGGGCGCCGCTCTCAATATGCTGGCCTCTGAAGAAGACGCCTCGCTTCCCTACGACCACATAGGTTATGGGACATCTGTACCTTTCTCTTTCCAGGGGACAGAGACAATGACAATGACAATGACAAATTATTCTATTTCGAGGATAATTAATAAGCACTCATGTGCTTTTTTACATCCAGTCCCCGCCCGTAGGGATACATCTTAATAATAACCCAATACTAATACTCTCACACAGTAGAAACAAAGGGAAATAACCCTTTAAAAAAACACACACAATATTGTTTCTAATACGAAAAAGAAAAAACAAAACAAAACAAAAAAAACCCAAAACAAAACAAACATTTATTAAAAGACACAAAACAAACAAACATATAAAAGAAAACCATACCCCCCAAAAACAAACAAACAAACAAACAACAACAAACAACAACAACAACAACAAAACAAAAAAAACAGCAGATCACGAATACACAGAGAGAGAGGGGGAGAGAGAGAGAGAGACAGACAGACAGACAGACAGACAGATTGTTTCTTCTTCTTCATCTTCTAGTGATCATCATCATCATCATCATCATCATCATCATCATCATCATTAGTAGTACTAGCAGTAGTAGCAGTAGTAGTAGTAGTAGTAGTAGTAGTAGTAGTAGTGCTTTATTATTATTATTATTATTATTATTATTATTATTATTATTATTACATTTCGACGATCATGGAATAAGCACCCAAGCGCTTTTTTAAACCAGTCTCGGTGTGTATGTACTTTTATAAATTTTGTCATCTGTGCCCACCAGCACACAATGGCCTACTATTTTGAAAAGTAGAACAGGGTTAACGTGTGCTCAAGAGGTGTGTGTGTAAGAGAGAGAGAGAGAGAAGAGAGAGAGAGAGAGAGAGAGAGAGAGAGAGAGAGAGAGAGAGAAGAGAGACAGACAGACAGACAGACAGACAGACAGAGAGAGAGACAGAGACAAAGACAGAGACAGACAGACAGACAGACAGAAAGGCGGACAGAGAGGGAGAGAGAAAGAGAGAGAGAGAGAGAGAGAGAGAGAGAGAGAGAGAGAGAGAAAGAGACAGACAGACAGACAGACTGACAGACAGACAGACAAATACACAGACAGAGAGACAGGCAGAGACAGACAGAGAGACAGAGGCAGACAGAAAGAGTTAAAGAGACAGAGACAGACAGACAGAGAGAATGAGAGACAGACAGACAGAGTGAGAGATAGACAGACAGACATATAAACAGAGAGAGAGAGAGAGAGAGAGAGAGAGAGAGAGAGAGAGAGAGAGAGAGAGAGAGAATGCGAATGCGAAGAGAGAGAGAGAGAGAGAGAGAGAGAGAGAGAGAGAGAGAGAGAGAGAGAGAGAGAGAGAGAGAGAGAGAGAGAAGAGACAGAGAGAGACAGAGACAGAGACAGAGACAGAGAGAGCGAGCACAAGCAGTCAACTAAACCGAAAGGAAAGAAACTGACAAGTAGCGAGACTCCCTGCTGTCAATCAAACAATAAAAAACCCCGCCTCCTCCTTCCCCGCCTCCTCCTCTGCCTTTTTTTTTTTTCCTTTTTGCTACCGGACTTTGCCGAAGATTACCGACGAACTTCGGCGCCGGCGGTAGACTCGGCTCGCCTCGGTATAGTACGCCTAAAGGGGGGGAATTTTCACCCGAGGCAGACGACCATGAAATGGCAGACGTCGCACGTAGTGTTTACAGAAAATAAGAGGGGAGGAGAGACAGAACCAAAGCGGAAACCTGCCTCTCTCCCTCTCTCTCTCTCTCTCTCTCTCTCTCTCGCTCTCTCCTCCCTCCTCCCCCATTCCTCTCGCCCCCCACCCCCCACCCCTCTATTTCAACAGAATATCCTCTCTCTCTCTCTCTCTGGGATGGCGTTGTCTGCGCTAGGACATCCATTCATCCTTTAATGTTGGAATGGTGAATTGAAGCGAAAACTGCTATCTTGTTTTCTTTCGTTTCTTTTTCTTCTTCTCTCTCTCTCTCTCTCTCTCTCTCTCTCTCCTCTCTCTCTCTCTCTCTCTCTCTCTCTCTCTCTCTCCCCTCTCTCTCTCTCTCTCTCTCTCTCTCGCTTCCTTACGCTCTCAACTTTGAGGAGGTTTTGTACACTTCAACATAGGGACACACGCGTCGGGTGGTGATTTCTTTCTTTCTTTCTTTTCGTTTTTTTTCTTTCTTCTTCTTGAGTCTACTTCTCGAAAGTGTACTTAAACGGAATACCAATCTATCAGAGCAGCAGAGAGTGAGGGAGAGAGACGCGAGGGTTGTCTGTCTTGTCCGTCGGTGGTAGACTATTGTCGTCTGCTTGTGTTGTGTCTTCTCAAGTGGTGTGTTTGAGAGCTGGAGTGATCATTATCCTTATTACTGAGACTCCCGTGTGTGTGTGTGTGTGTGTGCGCGATGGAAAGCTGAGGCATCAATTTTTGATTGCTAGGCGCGATGGATTGATTTGTGCCTCTGTGTGTGTGTGTGTGTGGATGCTACTTAAGATTATGGGATGTCTTCGGGATGACAAGTAAGCGAGTGATATTTATTGGTTTTGAGTTAGTAGAGTGATTTGTGTATCTGTAGTAGTAAGCTATGCTTTTGTAGGCAGTAGTTCGCGGTATTTGGTTGATGATTTTGAGAAATATACCATTGATGATTTGTTTTTAAATAGGAAAAATGCTTTTATTTGTAGGGATTAATAAATGTGTTTGTGGATAGGGACTTAACGATAAATTGTAATTATGTTATTGTATGGAAATGCGTCGATTTATTCTTCCGCATTGTTGATTGTGACAATTAAACCAATAAGGAATAATTGTCTTTGCAAACAAACACACATACCCGAGAAAATGCTTTCGCTTGTATGGACTCAACAATATAATGTAGTGTAATTGTAATTACTATATTGTAATACATCGGTGTTTATTGTATTGTAGGAAACTGTATTGTATTGTTTTTCGTATTGTATTCTATTGTACTATATTGTAATGTACTGTATTGTATTGTGTAGTATATATTTACAGTATTTTACTGTTCTGTTCTTTGATGTTTTGTATTGCATTGCAGTGTAATACATTGTTTTATTTCATTTTGTTTTGCATTGCATTCTATTGTATTCAATTGTTTCGCATTGTATTGCATTGTTTCGCATTGTATTGTATTGTTGTTGTTTTGCATTGTATTGTATAGTATTGTTTTGTTTCGCAGTGTATTGTATTGCATTTTATCGTTTCGCATTGCGTTGCATTGTTTCGCATTGTATTGTATTGTAATTTAATGCCAAATTGTCAGCGTAAACAAACTGGCAGCTTTACCTTAACATTGTACAGCCACAGTAACAAACACACCAGTTATTGTTGTTGTTTTTCTTTGTTTTGTTTTTTTGGGGGGAGGGGTCTTTGTTTTCTTTTTGGGGTTTTGCTTTTGTTTATATATTTTGTTATTGTTTATTGTCATTCAGTAGTTGTGTTATTCGTTGTTTCTGTTGTTGATATTGTGGCATTGGTGTTTTTCCTTACAGTATCTGTAAGTTGTTGATGTTGTTGTTATTGTTATTATTATTATTTATTATTATTATTGGTGTTGTTGTGTTGTTGCTTCTTCTTCTTCTTCTTCTTCTTCTTCTTCTTCTTCTTCTTCTCTTCTTCTTCTTCTTCTCTCCTCCTCCTCTGTTAGTAGTAGTAGTAGTAGTAGTAATAGTAGTAGTAGTAGTAGTAGTAGTAGTAGTAGTAGTAGTAGTAGTAGTAGTAGTAATAATAATAATAATAATAGTAGTAGTAGTAGTAGTAGTAGTAGTAGTAGTAGTAGCAGCAGCAACATTCATTGTTATCATTATATTCATTATTGTTCTTGCTGGTATATTATTATTATTATTATTATTATTATTATTATTGGTGTTGTTGTTGTTGCTCTTCTTCTTCTTGTTCTTCTTCTTGTTCTTCTTCTTCTTCTTCTTCTTCTTCTTCTTCTTCTTCTTCTTCTTCTTCTTCTTCTTCTTCTTCTTCTCCTCCTCCTCCTCCTCCTCCTCCTTGTTAGTAGTAGTAGTAGTAGTAGTAGTAGTAGTAGTAGTAGTAGTAGTAGTAGTAGTAGTAGTAGCAGTAGCAGCAGCAGCATTCATTGTTATCATTATATTCATTATTGTTCTTGCTGGTATTAATAATAATAATAATATTATTATTATTATTATTATTATTATTATTTTCAACATCATTATTATTTTCATCATCATTATTCATTGTTATCCTTATCTTCATTATTGTTCTTGCTATTATTACTATTATCATTTTCATTTTCATTATTATCGTTATAATTGTTATTATTGTTATAATTATTATTATCATTATTATTATTGTTATTGCTATTATTATTACCATTTGCATCATCATCATAATCGTCGTCGTCGTCGTCGTGATCACCACCACCACCATCACCACCACCACCACCACCACCATAATCTTCCTCCTCCTCCTCCTCCTCCTCCTCCTCTCCTTCTCTCATCATCATCATTGGTCTTGTTGAGGTTTCTTCTTCTTCTTCTTCGCAATCTTTCTTCTTCTACTCCTCCTCCATCTCTTCTTTTTGTTGGGGTAGTCTATGGGCTGAATCCATGTTGCTCACAGAACTGACACTCACTTTCTAGTTCAAAGAATGTTTATTTCGGAAAATCAGCCGTGGGTTTGGGGTTTTTTTGTTTTGGGTTTTTGGGTTGGGTTTTTTAAAAAAAAGATTTCCCACTCGTCCTCAGATAGAATTCCGAAGTCCACCTATGAAGACTAGAAAAAGAAAAATAGTAAAAATAATGGGTGGCGCTGGTCTTGTGGCGACGCGCTCTCCCCTTGGGGAAGAGCAGCCCGAATTTCACGCAGAGAAATCTACCGTGACTTAAAGTGGCATAATCAAATAAAAATAAGAAATAAAATGGTGATGATTTTTTTTGTATACGAACGTTTACCTCTTTTTTGATATTAAGGTAGCCGCATTCCGAATTCGGGAATAGAAAATCGGTATTGGAATTAAAGATGCGGAGCTTTAATGCAGTGGAGAGGAAGGGCATCAACTTAGTGGCCTATCTTAACTGTACATGGTAATTATGTTAAAAGGGGACATCATTGTTTTGCAAATTGCGAGGCGCTACACGATTAATTTTATGGTCATGATTCTAATTTGCCATACTATTATAGATCAATCGATGGATGGATGGATGGATAGAGAGAAAGAGAGAGAGAGAGAGAGAGGGGGAGGAGGGCAGAAAGACAGACGGACAAGCAGATGGATAGCTAGATAGCTATACAGACAGATAGACAGACAGATAGATATATAGATAGACAATAGATAGATAGATAGATAGATAGATAGATAGATAGATTAAAAAGATAGACAGACAGACAGACAGACAGACAGATAGATAGATAGATAGATAGATAGATAGATAGATAGATAGATAGATAGATAGATAGATAGATAGATAGATAGACAGACAGATAAAACAGACAGACAGACAGACAGACAGATAGATAGATAGAGAGAGAGAGAGAGATTATGTATTCTGCTTATTTATTTTTATTTATTTATCATTTTTATATCAAGGATAATGGAATAAGCACTCATGCGCTTTTTTACATCCAGTCCCCGTGTGTATGCGGCGTATAGATAGATAGATAGATAGATATATAGATAGATAGATAGATGCGGTTATAGATAGATAGATAGACAGACAGACAGACAGACAGATAGACAGACAGACAGACAGACAGACAGACAGACAGACGATAGATAGATAGATAGATAGATAGATAGATAGATAGATAGATAGATAGATAGATAGATAGACAGACAGACAGACAGATAAACTAGACAGACAGACAGAAGACAGACAGATAGATAGATAGATAGACAGACAGATAAACTAGACAGACAGACAGACAGACAGACAGGTAGATAGATAGATAGATAGATAGACAGACAGACAGACAGACAGACAGACAGATAGATAGATAGATAGATAGATAGATAGATAGATAGATAGATAGATAGATAGATATTAAACAAAATAAACAAAAGTTATATAAGCTAAGTGCCAAACTTGTTGCTATACTTTTCAATATTGTTGATATGATTTAAAATACCATCTTGAGATTGTCTTCAGCCAAGACCAGCTCTTAACATAACAACGTGTACTCTCCATGAAAGGACAAAAAGAACCCTCTGCGATCGGAGTATGGTTGCCTATTTCGATGAGGCACTTATCTGAATACTGCCATACACGCAAACTTTTTGTTATCATCATCATGAGCAGCAGCAGCAGCAGTAGCAGCAATAGCATCAACATCTTAAGGCAGTCTCAAGATATTTATTGGAAATGATTACATGATAAAGGAAAAATAAAGAAAGGGTTTAAAACAAAACATTACGTTTTTGATCAAAAACAAAGTTTTAGATAAAGAAAAACTAGACAGAAACATGCAAAAATTCTATTCAAAATAAATAATGCTGAAATATGACAACTCCAGAATTCTTTCATTGCTATATCATTTTTGCAGTTATCATCATCGCCGTCGTCGTCATCATCATCATCATCATCATCATCATCATCATCTTCTTCTTCTTCTTCTTCTTCATCATCATCATCGTCGTCGTCGTCATCGTCATCATCATCAACGTCGTCATTTATTTATTTATTTATTTATTTATTCATTCGGGTTTTTTTTAATCTATTTTATTTTATATTCTTTTAGTTCGGAGATAACCCAATAAGCACTCATGTGCTTTTTTACATCCTGGCCCCGTGTGTATGCGGTTTTGTTAATGTTCTCATCCGTTCTCACCGGCACACAATGGCGTAATGGTTTTTAAAAAAAGACGTTTTAACGGGTGAGCAAGATTAACATTATTATTATTGTTGTTGTTGTTGTTGTTGTTTATTATTATTATTATTATTGTTGTTGTTGTTGTTATTTATTATTATTATTATTAGTAATAGTAGTAGTAGTAGTATTGTTGTTGTTGTTGTTCTTGTTGTTATTATTGCTGTTATTGTTGTTGTTGTTGTAGATGTTGTTGTTGTTCTTGTTGCTATTACTATTATTATTTCATTTTCTGAATAATTATTATTTGCAATACTTCTTAGCAATTATTGTGCAATTCTTCGCAATTATCCTACTTTCCGCAATTCTTCTTCGCATTTATTCTTCACAATTTTTTCCTTTTTACAATTCTTCTGCACAATTCGTCTTCTTCTTCCCTTCTTCTTCACAATTCTTCTTCGCAATTCTTCTTCTTCGCAATTCTCCTTCTTCGCAATTATTCTCCTTCTTCGCAATTCTTCTTCTTCGAAATTTCTCGTCTTTCTAATTCTTCTTCTTCGCAATTCTTCTTCTTCTTCGCAATTCTTCTTCTTCTTGGGAAATGTTATTCGTTTTTTATGCAGTTTTTACTTCTTTTCCTTTCTTTCTTTCTTTTT
>CM054162.1:35695073-35705073 GCA_028751875.1 Rapana venosa
TACGGGGATTGGATGTAAAAAAAGCACATAAGTGCTTATTCCTTTATCCTCGATATAAAAGAATAAATAAAAACATAAATTAGAAAAACCTATACCTTTGTCCCTTGGACCGTGGTGGGGCACTAAATGAAGATTTTAGCGAACCAGCTTCCTCCACTTCCCGGCAGTCCTGAAAAATGGTTCCACTCAAGGCCAGTGCACTCTCTGATGTTGTCTTCCCATCATTTTCTCTGTCTGCCTCTTCGTCTCCCTCCTTGTACTGGTTATTTATTCCGTACATTATTCTTTGTAGGACAAGTCTTGGCTAGTTCAGATGTTCGTGTGATGTGTCCGTGGTAGTTTAGGTTTGCGGTGTTTTTGTTTTGTTTGTTAACTGAAGTCAGAAGTTGAGGATTATTCTATTAGAAAAAATGGCAGATACTATAGTCAATGCAATGCCTTTCATAATAAGAAAAAGGACAAGGACAAAAGGTATTGTACTATGAAGGTTAGAATTGTTTTAAAAAAAGTAAATGAGAGATGTGAGATGTTCATTCTCTCTTTTTTAATCCTCTCTCTCCTCTTTCTTTCTCTCTCTCTCTCTATCTCTCTCTCTCTCTCTCTCTCTCTCTCTCTCTCTCTGTCTCTCTCTCTCTCTGAGGGCTGGATTTTTTTTCTAAAAAGCAACTACTGCTTATTATATTACCCTCTTTGAATAAAAAAAAAGTTTTCAAAATAAAGTTCTCTCTCTCTCTCTCTCTCTCCTCTCTCTCTCTCTCTCTCTCCTCTCTCTCCTCTCTCCCTTCTCTCTCTCTCTCCTCTCTCTCTCTCTCTCTCTCCCTGTCATTCCATACAGAGAGAAAAAGTAAGAGAGAGAATACACTACACTACAAACACACACACACACTCACACACGCACGCACACTCACTACACTCCACTACACTACACTACATTACACTACATTACACTACACTACACTACATTACACTACACTACACTTCACTACACTACATACACACTCTCTCTCTTTCTCTCTCTCTCACTTCTACACACACACACTACACTATACAGTACACTACCTTATGCTACACTACACTGCACTACTCAACACTACACTATCATACACTACACTACACTACTCAACACTACACTATACTACACTACACTACACGCTTTCTCTCTCACACACACATTACACACACACATACATAAACACATACTCACAACATACACCCCAAATCCCCCCCCCCCCCCCCCCGCCACACACACCACACCCACAATACTACTCTACACACATACACACACAGTACACGCACACACATATACACCCCTACCACACCCCCCCCCCCCACCCACACACACACACACAAGCACAACACTACACTGCACACACCCCCTCAACACTACACACACACACGCACACACACCCTCAACACTATACACATACACACAGAGAAAGACAGACAGACACACAGACAGACAGAGAGAGAGACAGAGAGAGAGACAGAAAGAGACATACAGACAGACACAGAGACAAACAGACAGACAGACAGACAGAGACAGAGAGAATCCGCTGGAGCATAGCCATAACAGAATTGAGTAATGGACATTTGGACAGTACAAGGCCTGCTCTATAGTGTGCGGCGGAGAGGTGGGGGGGAGGAGAAGGAGGAGGGGAAGGAGAAGGAGGAGGGGGGAGGGGGGGAGGGGAGAAGGAGGAGGGGGAGGGTAGGGGGAGGGGTGGGGGTGTTGGAAAAGTAGCCAGTAAGCACTACATTTTCCTTTTTCTTCGTTTCTCGCTTAGACCTCCGAAGTTTACCAATGATGCGATTTTTTCTTTGTGTATGCGATGGTTTTTGGTACTCCCCCCACCCCTCTCCCCCCTCCCTCTTCTTAACATGTAGGTAGCCGTATTCCGATTTCGGGGATTGGATTGGATTGGATTGGAGTGGATTGGAGCCGCATTTTGATTTCGGGGTATTTGAGTTTAAACACGACACCTGTATGCGTGCTGGGTATTCTCTTTCTTGTTGTTGGTGTTGTTGTTGTTGTTGTTCTTCTTCTTTTTCTTCTTCGCAATTCTTCTTCTTCTTCTTTTTCTTTTTCTTTTTCTCTTCTTCTTCTTCTTCTTCTTCTTCTTCTTCTTCTTCTTCTTCTTCTTCTTCTGTCTTCTTCTTCTTCTTCTTCTTCTTTTTCTTCTTTTTCTTCTTCTTCTTCTTCTTCTTCGCATTCTTCTTCTTTCTTTTTCTTCTTCTTTTTCTTCTTCTTTTTCTTCTTCTTCTTTTTCTTCTTCTTCTTCTTCTTCTTCTTCTTCCTTCTTCTTCTTCTTCTTCTTCTTCTTCGCAATTCTTCTTCTTCGCAATTCTTCTTCTTCTTCTTTTCTTCTTCTTCTTCTTCTCTCTCTCTCTCTCTCTCTCTCTCTCCTCTTTCCTCTCTCTCTCTCTCCCCTCTCTTCTCTCTCTCCTTTTCTCTCCAGACATTAAGGCAATGTACTGTGCAAGTCTGAAGTCTCTCTCTCTCTCTCTCTCTCTCTCTCTCTCTCATCTCTCCTTCTCTCTCTCTCTCCTCTCTCTCTCTCCTTCTCTCTCTTTAGTCTTCTAAGGCCAATGTACAGTAAAAGTCTGAAATCTGAACTCTCTCTCTCTCTGCCTCTCTCCTCTCTCTCTCTCTCTCTCTCTTCTTGGGTAAAGGAGAATTTCATTTCTACCTGCACCAATGCCCTACTCCCCCAAAATGCGGCACGGGTTTTCAACGTGTCTGCAATAATTGTGTTCGGCGTGCGTTCGCGCACGCGGGAGACTCGATTTATGGCCTCATCCTAAAGGACTTTGACAGTCAGCACTAATTATTTTGTTGTTCAAACTAGGGAGAGAGAGGGCGAGGCTGGGAATTGAACCCAGAACCTCACGGTTGCATTGTTGGCAGGGGAGCGTCTTAAGTAACCATCCTGCCACTTTTCTTGTCAAGTGAGTGAGGGGGGACGGGATAGCCTAGTGGTCAGAACATTGCGCTGGCAATCTGACGACCCGGGTTCGATTCCCGTTCAAGGGGGATATTTTCCTCTGAAGTTAACATCAGTGCAGACTCCACTCTCCCCAAAAGTCCTTCGGATGAGACTATAAACCGAGGTCCTGTTTGCGAACGCACGCGGAACATCTTGCGCACACGTTAAAATCCTGTTCCGCTTTTTGTAAGAGTAGGCTATTGTGTGCTGGTGGGAACAGATGATAGAATGTACAAAACCGCATACACACGGGGACAAGATGTAAAAAAAAGCAAATAAGTGTTCATTCCATTATCCTCGATATAAAAGAATCAAGAATAAAAGTGCTTGATTGGATTGTGTCCAAACTTTAGGGAACTCTCTACCCCTCTCACATAATGATGTGTATATACACTAAAGTGATTTTAGAAGAGTTAGTGGTGTAATTTCTAAGTAATGGGGCTTTCGAGTTCCTGTTAACGTTGGATGTTTCGGTGGAATAATTGAGTGAAAGGTAATGTGTTGGGTGGTTGTTTTTTTAAGACATGCTAAAGTACTTTAACAATGTGTTTTTATAATTGTGTACGTATTTGTGCGGGTATGGACAAACAGATACAGACACACGCTTGCGTACATACAGACAGACAGACACACTCACCCACACACAAACATGCGCACACACACACACATGCACACGTGCACATACACGCGCATGTGTGCTCGCGCGCGCACGCAAGCAAGCACGCACACACTGACACAAACACACACACATGCACGCATACACACGCACGCACACACACACACACACACGCACTACACACACACACACACACACACACACACCACACACACACACACACACACACGCATACACAAGAAGAGAGAGATTGAGAGAGGGAGAGACAGACAGAGACAGAGAGACAGACAGAGACAAAGACAGACCGACAGATAGACAAGCAGACAGACAAATAAACAGACAGAGACATACACACACACACACACACACACACACACACCACACCACGGACAGATAACCAACTCCAATCCTTTTCTTTTCCGTTTTCAGAACACTAGCGCTACCACCGACTACCTCGAATTCCCACACAGAAACCTCCAACACCAATTCATCTCATCCTCCTCTCCTCCTCCTCCTCCCTCTCCCTCTCCACTTCTTGCGATCAACTTCATTGACTGCATTGTCCAGCAAAAGTCAACAACAACTTCCAACCAATCGCTGAAGGATGTGTCTGGACCTAATCAAGCCATAAAAGGACCCCAGTTTACAGTAGGCCTGTAAACGTGAGACGTTTACAGCCATAAAATCAGGGTCAGTTGTTTATACTGACCTCTCACACCTTCGTGGAAATCAAATCGCTACCCCGAAGGGTTCAAATCCTGGAGCGGTCGGAAGATGCGGCTACAATTCTGCACGTTTTGAGTTCCCATGAGAAAGTTTTAGTCCGTAAGGAGAGGAAAAGGAAGGGAAGGGGAAATTCTCATTCGATAGAGGACGGAGAGAAGTGAAGAAGTTGTGTGTGGAGTTTTATAGGAGAGATATTCTTGGTGCTGTGGTTGTGGAATCGAGTTTGAATTTGATATTTTTTTTTTTGGTGTTGAATTTTTTGGGTTTTAAATTGTGAATTTTGAAGCTGTGGATATTGTGTGTGTGTGCGATTTTTAGAATTTCTTGAGAAAGGAATCATTAGCTTTACAAGAATCTTAAGTTTTGTTTTATATTGTCCGGAGTTTGAAAGAAAAATAAGCGAAGTGAAAAAAAAGTGTTGAAGTTTGATAAATTGATGATACAACGATGATTTAGGGGAAAAAAATTAGCAAATGTGTGTTAACGTCGATATAATATATCTTCTGTGTTCATTTTCTTCGGACTATTAATACACACTAAAATAAGAGTGTGTTAAAGTTGAATACATTGGTGATAATTATAAGAAGAAACTAGCAAAAAGTCCTATCCAGATTCAAGCTAAAAGAAGAGTGTGCAAAGTCGAATAAATTGATAATATCAGAAAGAGCTTGAAAAAAATATCTGCCCAGAATACATCTTCTTTGTCATGTGTTTCAGACTACAAAACAACCAAACAATAACAAGAGTGTGTTAAAGATCAACGAATTGATGACATAAGAATGATTTAGCCAAAAATCAAAAGCGTATTAAAATTGAACAAATCGATGGTACAAAAACCAACTAGCCATCAAAAAAATCAAAAGTGTGTTGAATTTAACTAAAAAATGACAACACAATTAAAAACTTTTAAAACAATCAACTAAAAAATGGCAACCCAACCCAAAAATCCTCTGAACACAATCTAAATAAACAACACAACTAAAAAACCTTTTACAAAACAATCCACCCACTTTTAAAATAAACTCTTCCTTACCCAAAAAAAGAACCCACCTCCTCAACCTACCCAAAAAAAAATCACCGTCCTACCTACCTACCTACCTACCACAACAACCATCACTACCATCACCCCGTGTATACCCCCCCCCCCCCCCCCAACCCCCAACCCACCCCAACCACCACCCACCCCAACAACCACCCACACTTCAAAAACCCTTCACCCTACAAAAATCAAGAGTACTTGACCAGACAACAACGTGGAAAGACAACTACCTACACACACACACACACACACACCACAACACAACCTCTCCTCTCCTCTCTCCTCCACCACTGAAGAAGGCTATAGTACCTAAAAGGGAGCTTACGCTTTCACAAGGGAGTTAATGGACCGAGCGTTGACAATGGCCTCCAGAGGGACTCTGAAAACCTGCCTCGTGTACTTCGCTCTCCACTTAGCCCATGTATCCCTCGCTTGCGTCTTCATGCTGAACGGGTGGACACCCTTAACCGTTCACCGCAGATCCACCCTAGCCGAAATCATCGTCGTGGGAGAAGTGTTACGGACCTTCAGACACCTGCGCACCAAACACGGCACCTTCAGTACCGAGGTTCGATTCTTAACCGTGCATAAAGGTGCGGAGTTGGTGCGCGAAGTGCGCAGGACGTCTCCCAAGCATAAAGACGGGCCGATGGTCTTTAACGTGAGCAATTTCGGGGATAAAGGGATGTGCTACGCGGACGTGAGGAAAGGGGAAGTGTACGTGTTCTTCTTGACGGTGTTCAAGGGTCGACTGTCGGCGAAATATGATGACATCTTCGGGGCCGTGGCGGATTTCACGGAGGAAGAATGAGCGAGAGGTTTTGGATTATCTTGGTGAGTGTTGCTTTCTTCTTCTTGTTTCTTCGTTGTTGCTGTCGTTGTGTCTCTTCTTTTTCTTGTGTTTCTGTTCTTCTTCTTCTTCTTCTTCTTCTTCTTCTTCTTCCTCTCCTTCTTCTTCCTTCTTCTTCTCTCCTCTCTCCTCCTTCTTCTTCTTCTTTCTCTCTTCTTCTCTTCTTCTTCTTCTTCTTCTTCTTCTTCTTCTTTTTCTTCCTCCTCCTCCTCCTCCTCCTCCTCCTCCTCCTCCTCCTTCTTCTTTCTTCTTCTTCTTTTTCTCCTCCTCCTCCCCTCCTCCTCCTCCTCCTCCTCCTCCTCCTCCTCCTTCTCTTCTTCTTCTTCTTCTTCTTCTTCTTCTTCTTCTTCTTCTTCTTCTTCTTCTTCTTCTTTCTTCTTCTTCTTCTTCTTCTTTTTCTTCTCCTCTGCCTCCTATTTCATTTTCTTATCTTCCTCCTCCCTCTTCCTTATATCATCCTTCTCACCCCCTTCTACTCCTTCTCACCCCCTTCTACTCCTTCTCACCCTCCTTCTACTCTTTCTCATCCTCCTTCTCCTCCAGTGTCTGTTTGGTTGTTGTTGCTGTTGTTGTTGTTGTTGTTGTTGCCTTCATCTGCTGTGTTGCTGTTTCTCTGTGGGTTAGATGGTTGGTTGTTGTTGTTGTTTTTTTTGCCATGTATGTATACATGTTTGTTTTATCTGTGTGTTTGTTTTGTCATGCTCTATGCATGTTTGTCTTTCTGCTTCTCTCTCTCTCTCTCTCTCTCTCTCTCTCTCTCTCTCTCTCTCTCTCTCTCTCTCTCTCTCTCTCTCTCTCTCTCTCTCTCTCTCTCTCTCTCTCTCTCTCTCTCTCTCTCTCTCCCTCTTCCTTCGGATGAGACTATAAACCGAGGCCCCGTGTGCGAACGCATGCAGAACATCTTGCGCACACGTTAAATCCTGTTCCGCTTTTCGAAAGAGTAGGCCATTGTGTGCCGGTGGGAACAGATGACAAAATTTACAAAACCGCATACACACGGGGACTGGATGTAAAAAAGCACATGAGTGCTTATTCCATTATCCTCGATATAAAAAAAAGTCAAAAGTCGCTCTCTCTCTCTCTCTCTCTCTCTCTCTCTCTCTCTCTCTCTCTCTCTCTCTCTCTCTCTCTCTCTCCTCTCTACTCTCTCTCTCTCTCTTTCTCTCATCTTTCTCTCTCTCTCTCTCTCTCTCTCTCTCTCTCTCTCTCTCTCCTCTCTCTCTCTCTCTCTCTCTCTCTTCTCTCTCTTCTCTCGTCTCTTCTCTCTCTCTCTTCCCTGCTCATTCTCTCTCTTTCTCTTTATTCTGTCTATCTTGTCTATCTGTCTTCTCTGTCTTCTCTGTCTCTTATATTATATATATATATATATATATATATTATATATATATATATATATAATATTATATATAATATATATATATATATATATATATATATATATATATATATATATATATATATTATTCATATTATATTTCGTACTATTATATATCCTTATATCAATTCTTATATATTATATATATTTTCTTCTCTTGTCTTTCTTACTTCTCTTCTCTTTCTTCTTCTTTATCTTTTCTTTTTCCTTCATCTTCTTCTTCTTCTTCTTCTTCTTCTTCTTCTTTTTCTTTTTTCTTCTTCTTCTTCCCCTTCTTCTTCTTCTTCTTCTTCTCCTCCTCCTCCTCTTCTTCCCTTTTTCTTCTTCTTCTTCTTCTTCTTCTTCTTCTTCCCTCTCCCATTTTCTTATTACCTTTCTTACCTACTTTCATTGTCCCAGTCATTTCTGTTTTATCTATGTTTGTATACATGTAGTTTATCATTGAACTTTTGTGTGTTTTTGCTCATATCATGTCATTGTTGACCAACCGTACCTTGATTATTTCTCTTATGGTTGGTTATATTTTGCATTGTATTGTTGAGACCAATTACTGCTATGCTGATTGTGTATATTTGTAGCTTTTGTGTTCCTTATTGTTTCTGTCTGTCTGCCTGTCTGTCTGTCTGTCTGTCTGTTTGTATGTCTGGCTGGGTGGCTGGCTGGCTGGCTGGCTGTCTTTCTTTTCTTTTTTTCTTTGTCTCTTTCTTTCTTTCTTTTTTCCTTTCTTTCTTTCTTTTTTTTCCCTTTTTTCTTTCTTTCTTTTCATTCTTTCTTTCTTTCTTTCTGTCCTTTTTCTTTTCTTTCTTTCTTTCTTACTTTTTTCTTTTCTTTCTTCTCTTTTTTTTTCTTTCTTTCTTTCTCTCTTTTCTGTCTTTTCTTTCTTTCTTTCTTTTTTTTCTTTCTTTCCCCTTTTGTCTGTCTGTCTATCTTTTTTCTCTCTTTTTGTCTTTCCTTTTCTCTCTTTTTTTCTTTTCTGTGTTTTTTTCCATTCTTTATTTCTTCCTTTTTTCTGTTTCAACTTATTTTCGCTTTTTGTATATTAGTTCAGTTTTGGGTGGCCTCCTCCACACCCAACCCCACCCTTCTCTTCCTAACTCGTACGTTGGTTTGGTTATTTTCGTGCTTGTCGGTTTAAATGGTGGTGTTTTTTTTCTTGGTTTGTTTCTTGGGGGAAAAGGGTTTTTGGGGTTTGGGGTTGGTTCTTTTTTCTATTTTTTTTTTCTATTTTTTTCTATGGTTTCTTTGTTCAACTTTTGTCTTTTATTTTTTCCTCTCTATTCTCTTATTTCTTTTCATTTTTGTTGTTGTTGTTAGTCCTGTTCGTTGCCTTTCCTTTATCTCTCTCCCCCCCCCCCCCCCCATCTCTCTGTCTGTCTGTCTGTCTGTCTGTCTGTCTGTCTGTCTGTCTCTCTCCTCTCTCTCTCTCCTCTCTCTCGCTCTCTCTCTCTCCTCCTCCTCCTCTTCGTAAGAGTAGGCCATTGTGTGCCGGTGGGAACAGATGTCAGAATTTACAAAACCGCATACACACGGGTACTGGATTAAAAAAAGCCCCATAAGTGCTTATTCCATTATCCTCGATATAAAAGAATTGTAAAAAAAAGAAATAAAATCTTTCTCTCCTCTCTTCCTCTCTCTCCCCTCTCTCTCTCTCTTCTCTCTCTTCTCTCTCTCTCCTCTTCTCTCTCTCTCTCTCTCTCTCCCTGTCTCTGCGTGTATGTACTGTCTTTGTATCTCTGTCTTTCTTTCTGTCTGTCTGTCTCTGTCTCACTCTCTCTCTCTCATCCTCCCTACCCCTCCCCCACTCTCCATCTCTTCCCTCCCACTCCCTCCATCCCCCTTCTCTCTCCTACCCTCTCCCCCTCCCCCACCCCACCCAACCACAAAGTTTTTTTTTTTTCAATTTTATCTTCTTGAAAAAAACACACCCCCTAGTCAACTACAAGCCCATGTCTTCAAATATCATGAGGTCTGCAACCTCAGGGAAAAGCACACACAAGTTCTCTCCCTCTCTCTCTCTCTCTCTCTCTCTCTCTCTCTCTCTCTCTCTTTTCTCTCTCTCTCTCTCTCTCCTCTCCACTCTCTCTCCTCTCTCTTTCTCTCCCTCTCTCTCTCTCTCCTCTCTCCCCCCCTCCCCCCCCTCTCTCCCCCCTCTACCCTCTCTCTCTCTCTCTCTCTCTTCTCTCTCTCTCTCCCCCCCCCTCCTTCTCTCTCCCTCCCTCCCTCCCTCTCTCTCTCTCTCTCTCTCACTCTAAATATATATATATATATCACATGCACATATAGGCCCGGTCTCCTAGGGCCGACATTGTGACGGTCACGACCAACAAACATGTTTTCTGATGTACCTGCTCTCGTTGAGTCAATATTTCAAAACCCTTGCTGTCTTGAGGGCTGGCTGTATTGAGGGGCG
>CM054162.1:35707573-35712573 GCA_028751875.1 Rapana venosa
GCTGGCTGACTGGCTGTTTGTCTGTCTGTATCTCTGTCTGTCTGTCTTTCTGTCTGGCTGGCTGGCTGACTGGCTGGCTGTCTGTCTGTCTGTCTGTCTGTCTGTCTGGCTGGCTGGCTGGCAATTTGTTTGTCTGTCAGGCAGTCTGTCTGTCTGTCTGTCTGCTGGCTGGCTGGCTGGCTGTCTGTCTGGCTGACTGTCTGTCTGTCTGTCTCTCTGCTGTCTGGCTGGCTGGCTGGCTGTTTGTTTGTCTGTCAAGCAGTCTGTCTGTCTCTCTTTCTGGCTGGCTGGCTGACTGGCTGTTTGTCTGTCAGCCAGTCTGTATCTCTGTCTGTCTGTGTGTCTGGCTGGCTGGCTGGCTGTTTGTCTGTCAGGCAGTCTGTCCGGCTGTCTGTCTGTATGTCTCTTTGTTTGTCATGGTTTTTTTCCGCCCGTGTGTCTGTGCTTGTGTATGTGTAAATTCTTTCTTTAATTTAACGTCTGTTCACTCAAGGTGATATTAGACCAAAGATAAAGTGTTACAATATTAGAGAGAACGTGTGTGTGTGTGTGTGTGTGTGTGTGGTGTGTGTGTGTGTCTGTCTGTGGTGGTATGTATTGTGTGTTTGTGTATGTGTGCGTGTGCGCGCACGTTGTGTGTGTGTGTGTGTTTGTGTGTGTTTGTGTGTGTATGTGTGAGTGTGTACGTGCTTGCGTGCATGTGAGTATGTTTTGCGTGTGTGCGCGTGCGCGTGTCTCTGTGTGATGTGTGTGTGAGTGTGTGTGTATGTGTGAGTGTGCACGTGCTTGCGTGCATGTGAGTATGTTTGTGCCTGTGTGCGCGTGCGCGGCGTGTTGTGTGTGTTGTGTGTGGTGTGTGTGGTTGTGTGTGTGTGTGTGTGTGTGTGTGTGTGTTGTGTGTGTGTGTTTTGTGTGTGAGTGTGTGTGTGAGTTTATTTAGGTGTACTTGCAAGAATGTGAATAGATGTACATTTGTATGTGTAAATCTTTCCCTTTGCCTGCGTGCTTATTTCTCTATGACTGTCTGTCTGTCTGTCTGTCCGGCTGTCTGTCTGTCTCTCTGTCTGTCTGTCTGTCGGGCGGTCAATCTGTAAGTCTGTCTGCGTATCTGCTTTCCTGACTTGCGTGTTGTTGGGTTTTTTTTTCCTGTTTGTATATATTTCTGTCTGTCAGTCTGTTTAAGGTGGCTGGCTGTCTCCCTATCTCTGTCTCTCTGTCCGTCTATCCTGTCTGTCTGTCTCTCTGTCTGAATGTCTGTCTCTCTCTCTGTGTCTCTGTCTCTCCCTCTCATACACACGGGGAATGGATGTTTAAAAAAAAATAAAGCACGTAAGTGCTTATTCCATTTTCCTCGATATATAAAAGAATAAAATAAAATAAAAGTAAAGATAAACAAAAAATAAATCTCCCCTCACTCACTCCCTCCCCCTCTCGCTCTCTGTCTCTCTCTCTCTCTGTCTCTCCTCTTCTTCTCTCCTCTCTCTCTGCTCTCTCTGTCTCTCTCTCTCTCTCTCTCTCTCTCTTTCTCTCTCTCTCGTTCTCTCTCTCCTCTCCTCTCTTCTCTCTCTCCCTCTCTCACTCTCTCTCTCTCTCTCTCATCTCCCTCTGCCTCTTCTACTCCCTCTCTCTTCTCTCACTCTCCTCTATCTCTCTCTCTCTCTCTTCTCTCTCCTCTCTCTCTTCTCTCTCTGTTATCTCTCTCTCTCCTCTCTCTCTCTCTCTCTACCGTTCTGCTGGCAGGGTTATGAATTGTTTTATGATGAATTTGATACAGCGGTGACCATTTTCAGATTTCATACTTTCGCTCCCTCGGTGGCAAATTTTTACCTCATGCTATCATCGTCACCTTCATCATCCCTGCCACGTTTTATATCCATTTTCTTTTCTTATTTATTTGGGTTTTCTATCTAGTTTTTTTGTGTTGGTGGGGGGGTGGGTTCGGGTGGGGGTAGGGGTGGGGGGTGGGGGTTATTTTTTAAAAGTTTTTTTGTTTGGTCGGAATGGTGTGATGAAGTATGGCGCGCACAGTTATGCGCAAGGAAGAGTGTGTGTGTGCATGCGCGTGCGCTGGATTGTGCGTGTGCGTGTGTGCACACGTTATGTGCATGCGGATGTGCACACACAAGCCAGCAAGCAAGCGAAAATGCACACAAACACCCACACGCATACATATACAAGCACACGCGCACACACGCACATACAAAAGCGCGAGCGCGCACAAACACACACACACACACCACACAAACACACATACAAGCAAACCCACAAAAAAAGTACGCGCACATACAAACACACACAAACACACACACATACAAACACACACAAACACCACACACATATCAAGCATGCGCGGGTCGCACGACGGGTGTGTATGCGCGCACAAACACACACACACGAACACATACAAAAACACACACACACACAAGCGCGCTACCGCACACAAACACACATATGCGTGTACACGTGCGCATCCTCTTCCTTACGGTAGCGCGCGCACAAACGTACGTACACACACACACACACACACACAAAGATACAACACTGTTTATTATATATAATATATATATATAATATATATATTTAAAATATATATTTTATATATTAATATATGTGTTTTGTGTGTGTATATGTATATATATAATATATATATATATATATTATATATATATATATATAAAATATATATATATATACATGCCTACACACATACCCACCGCGCGCGCATACAACCACCCACACCACCACCAGCCCCCAAACCCACAACAACCCCCCCCCCCCCACTCTCATATCAACCCCCTACCCCCCCGCCCCCCCCCCCCCCCACTCTCATATCAACCCCCTACCTCCCCCCCCCCACCCCGTCGCAACCCCCCTTCCCTGCGCCCCCCTAAAAACCAAATTCCCTTTAACCAATCAAATGGAAGAGAAAATAGAAACAAGAAGACAATAATCTCTTCCTTTCAAAACATAAAAATACATCAGCTATGGTCCTTTGCACAGAATATTATTTTCACTGAAGAAGAAGACGAAAAAGAAGAAGAAGAATTGCGAAGAATTGCGAAGAATTTCGAAAAAATTTCGAAGAAGAAGAAGAAGAAGAAAAAGAAGAAGAAGAAGAAGAAGAAGAAGAGAAGAAGAAGAAGAAAGAGAAGAAGAAGAAGAAGAAAAAAAAAAGAAGAAAAAGAAAGAAAAAAAGAAGTGTAGTAGTAGTAGTAGTAGTAGTAGTAATAATAATAATAATAATAATAATAATAACTGGAATTTATGTAACGCTAATCTTGAAAAACAACAACAAATCAAACACAACCACACACACACACACACCCACCACACACATACACACGTGCGCGCATAGTGTGCTGTAATCTTGCAATTTTGCACAGCAATTTCAAACAACAGCGAAAAGCGACGGGGTGATGCACCCTTACATTTTGACAACGTTGATAGCAAGGAAAATGTTATTGGCCAAAAAAACCTGTAATAACTGGAAGAAGAACAAATATAATAATAATAATAATAATAATAATAATAATAATAATAATAATAATAATAATAATAATAATAATAATAATGATAATGTATGGAATATATATAGCGCTGAATCTTGTAAAGTAAACAAAATCAAAGCGCTTAATATATAATAATATATAATATAAATATGTAATAATGATAATGATAAGGGCATAAGGAGAAAGAGAAGAAGATGATGAAGAGGAAGAAGGAGGAGGAGGAAGAGGAGGAGGAGGAGAATTGCGGAGAAGAACAAGAAGAAGAACAGTAATACTTGTTTATATAAATGGGCATCTAGTTATAAGCAACATCGTGATTTCATTTTGTCTTTGCATACCGTGATGAAATGAAATTGTGTGACTGTTATATTTTGGACAGTCTTCATATAAAAGGAACCTTTGCTTTTTCTTTAGAAAATGGATGTGTAGTATTATAAGTCTAAATATAGCACACGGTTTGGTAGAGAGAACTATCCTCTAAATGTAAAGTTTGGGTTTTTTTTAAGTTTTAAACAAAAAGAATGTAATATTATAAGCTTTGCCTGTACGAGTTTCTTCTAACTCTAACTGAAAAAAAAAGAAAACGAAGAAAGAAAAAAGAGAAAGGAAAAGCAAGAAAGAAGGAAACAATATAAAACAAACAAATCTTTATGAGATGAAAAAAGTAAAATGTAAAAAGAAAGAAGAAGAGAAAAACGTTACAAATGAATAACATATTCACGAGATTAAAAACAATTCTGAAAGGAAAACACAAAGAAAAGGGGGGGATAATTTACAAAAAAACCTATACTAAAAACTAAAGGTAAAGGTGTTCCCATAACCTATGTGGTCGTAGAGGAGCGAGGCATCAGAGACCTCAGCTACTCCAGGGGCCAGCATATTGAGAGCGGCTCCCATCTCCTCTCCCTCGCTGCTTTACCTTCCCTGACCCTATATTATACTAACGAGAAAAACACACAAAAAACCCAACCTAAAATAAACTCTGTGATATCCCACAAAACTCAAAATTAAAGTCACCCAACAAGAAAACTAAGACATCCGCGTAGGCACACACACACACACACACACACACACACGGCGGCACTAAATCTGTGAATAGGCAAGCCGCGAAATCCATCCGCGATAAAAGATAAACCCTTAGCAATCTAACAGCTGACGTGTGGAGAGACAGGGAGGGGCGAGAACTGGAGCAAGAGGCAAGACTTACAGTCCGGATGCTCTCTCCTTTTTTTCAAAAAAAATCTTTCTTTTTATTTTCTTCTTGTTTTTTTAAAGAAGAATGTGTGTCATATCTCACATTTCTTGCCACTCTTCCTATCCAGTTGTCTTTCTTTTTTTTTTAATAATTATTTTCCTTTTCTTTGATATTTCCACGTGTGGTCCCTTTTTTCTCTCAATTACTGTGAAGTTATTTTGCTGGTGTTTCGTATGTGGTACGATTTATTGCTAAGGAATGAAGAGTGGAGGAAGCTGGTTGCAAAATCTTCAGGG
>CM054162.1:35715073-35732573 GCA_028751875.1 Rapana venosa
GCCTACTCTTTCGAAAAGCGGAACAGGATTTAACGTGTGCGCAAGATGTTCTGTATGCGTTCGCACACGGGGCCTCGGTTTATAGTCTCATCCGAAGGACTAAGTATTGTGTAGTGTAGCGTAGTATTGTAAGTGTAGTGTAGTGTAATGTAGTATAGTGTAGTGTAGTGTAGCGTAGTGCAGTGCTGTGTAGTGCAGTGAAGTGTAGTGCAGCGCAGCGCTGCGTGGCGTAGCGTAGTGTAGTTCAGTGTAGTGCAGTGAAGTTTGATGGAGTGTATTAGTGTGCAATGCAGTGTAGTGGAATGGAGTGGGTTGTATTGCATTGCATTGCACTGCATTGTCTTGTCTTGTATTGTATACCACTTTTTTTTAAACATTTGATTATCTTTCTTTTTTTTTTTTACACTATTTTACAACCTCTTGTTGCTGTGGCTTCTTTTCCGTACACTGATTGAATTCATCACACGGGTCCTAGATTTTTTAAAATCTTATTCGAAAAACTACCACCGCCCGAGCACAGGATTTGAACCCGCGATCTTTCGAATGCCAGGATGATGTATTACATCTAGACCACCGACCACGTTGTACAACTTATCAAATATAAACACTTATGTATGTGTAGCGTGTGTCTGTCAGAATTCGTCGGCAAACAATTGGAGATTCTCTCAGATAGCAGATAAACCTTATGCACACCCACACACCCCTTGTAAACTGGAGAACGGAGGAGGGTGGGGGTTGAGGGCGGAAGGGGGGAGGGGAGGGTGTGTGTGTGTGTGTGTGTATGTGTGTGTGTGCGATGGGGGGTAGGGTGGGGGTTGGCGTGGGGGCTGTAGGGGGTGGATAAGACAGGGAGTCACATACACTGCAAACTTTGCATTCTTTGCATATTGTTTTGTGGGTAGTATTTTTGTGGAGGTGGGGGTAGAGGTTATTGTTTATTTTGTTTTTTTGGGGTTTTGCTTTGTTTTGATAACTACAGTTGACTGTGTGGGTGGTACCTTTCATTTCTTTCTTTTTGCCTGTTCTAAATTTTTTGGGGGGTATGTTTCCTGATGGTTTTGTGTGGTCTTTTGGGTTGTTTTTTAGCCACGAATCTCTGTCTGTCTGTTTGTCTTCCTCTCTCTGTCTGTCTCTGTCTGTCTCTGTCTGTCTCTCTCTGTCTCTGTCTCTGTCTCTCTCTCTCTCTCTCTCTCTCTCTCCTCTTTGTCTGTCTGTCTCTCTTTGTGTCTGCCTCTCTCTCTGCCTCTCTATGTCTCTCTATGCGTCTGTCTGTCTGTATGTCTGTCTATGTCTATATGTCTATCTGTCTGTCTGTCTCTCGCTCTTTGTTTGTCTGTCTCTCTTTGTGTCTGCCTCTCTCTCTCTCTCTCTCTCTCCTCTCTCTCTCTCTCTCTCTCTCTCTCTCCTCTCTCTCTCTCTCCTCTCTCTCTCCTCTCTCTCTCTCTCTCTCTCTCTCTCTCTCTCTCTCTCTCTCTCTTTCTGCAGAACACGGGCGTAAAAAGAAAAAGAAGCATGCTTGCTTATGCCATAATTATCCCTCTTTAAACAGAGCTCATTCAATTCTGAAAAAAACACCACCCAAATATCTCTTAGCTCTAAACCTAGCAGCAAACATAAAGCACTAGAGTTAAAGTGTTTAAAAAGATACCCCCAAAACAACAACACCAACACCACCAACAACAACTAACTAACTAACGCACTGCCAAGCAAATGTTAAACAATAACAAAAATATTACCTGATAAAGAAAAGGCAAACAAATAAACAAAGAAAAACGAACAAACAAGCAAACTAACAAAACGCGCGCGTGCGTGCGTACACACACACACACACACACACACACACACCACTCACATCCCCCCAAAAAAAAAACAAAGCAAAAGAAATCCAACCAATGTAGCCTATTTCATTAGAAGTTTCCAAACAGGAACACTCGCGTCGCAGTAATTTACGTAGCAGACAAATCCTTGAGCAAGCAATCTCGCGAAATTCATCCGCGATAAACTCACACCTGTCGGCAGGGGAGACAAGTAGGGCAAGGAGTCACATTATCACTCTAGCTGCGATCGGAACACACACACACACACAGCGCGCGCACGCGCGTACGCACGCACACGCACCCGCGCGAGCTCGCATACCCGGGTTCGATTCCCGTTCAAGGGGGATATTTTCCCCTGGAGTTAACATCAGTGCAGACTCCACTCTCCCCAAAAGTCCTTCGGATGAGACTATAAACCGAGGCCCCGTGTGCGAACGCACGCAGAACATCTTGCGCACACGTTAAATTCTGTTCCGCTGTTCGTAAGAGTAGGCCATTGTGTTCCGGTGGGAACAGATGACAGAATTTACAAAACTGCATACACACGGGGACTGGATGTAAAAAAGCACATGAGTGCTTATTCCATTATCCTCGAAATAAAAGAATTTTAAATAAATAAATAAATAAATAAATAAATAAATAAATAAATACACACAGCTTTGTTAAAGCTGTACCAGCACATAAGCATCATCAATGAAACACACACACATACTTACGCGCGCGCGCACGCGCCTACACAACACACACACACACACACACACACACACACACACACACACACACACACACGCGCACACACACACACACACACACACACACAAGATTCAAGATTAATTCCTTTCACCCCTTTTGGGGTATGGAGGATTACAAAGAAATTGAACAGGAGAATAAACCTAACAGCAATATTTCCAAAAATAATATGAATACTAACAGGACCTGAAAAAGTACTGACGCTGTAAAGGTAAAGATAAAGGAGTCCCATAACTTATAAGGTCGTAGGGGAGCGAGGCGTCAGAGACCTCACTTCTCTAGGGCCAGCATATTGAGGGCGGCGCCCATCTCCTCTCCCTCGCTGCTTTACCTTCCCTGACCCTAAAGAGGGCAGGTACCCATTTACAGCTGGGTGAACTGGGGGACTGTACTGAAGCCAAGGCGCGCAAACGGTCACCCATCCACCTGGTAACCACGCTCGACGCTGCTTAACTTGGCTGGGGGAAAGCGAGTGCTCTGACCACTGAGCTATCGCGTCCCCTGACGCTGTACACACACCCAAAAGTACTGAAAAGTACTAAGAAAAGTACTGACACTGTACACACACAGCAATATACCAAAAAATAATATGAATACTAACAGTAACTGGAAAGTACTGACACTACACACACATACACACACACACACACACACACACACACAAACACACACACACACACTTGCCTCTTTTCCCATACCGTACCAGCACATAAGAAATAGTTCTGTCTTACCTTTTATACAAATAAACAAAGAAATAAAAAGGAAACAAAGCAAAACCATACAACCCAACATGTTCAGGCCTTTTGTTACATTAGTACCACCAAGTTTGAGTATTTTGTTTGCGTGTTTGTCTGTTGTGTTGGTTTGTTTGTTTGGGTTATGTTGTTTCTTCTTGTTGTTGTTCCTTTATGTTACCTTTGAGGGTTTTTTGCAAACTTTTGCTTGACTCTAAAAAAACAACAACTTCTGTATCGATGTGTTATTCATGTCTGTATCTTCTTTTTTTTGCTCTAAAATCATGTTGGTGATATTATTGTTTTCTAATATTGTTTGGTGTATGATAAACTTTTGTTTTAGACATAATTAAATCAAGTTAGGCTTTCTTTTCCCTATAATTATAGAGCCTAGGGCACCATAATTATGTTCTATTTTCAAACGAGATGCGTGTTTTATTAATGTATGGAAGCAGACCGTCTGTTTGTGTATTTTATTTATATATTTATTTATGTATTTATTTATTTATTTATTTCTTTATGTATTTTTTCTATACCACATTAAGTCATGGCAAGTCTTACATAGAGAGTGTTCTAAGTTTTGCTTTCATTTGTTGGTACAATAACCTTAGTGTTAAAAACAAGAATGGCCTGCAGAGAATTGTAAGAATCTGCTCAAAAATAATTGGAAAAGAACAAAGAGATCTCATGTCGTTCTGCAATCAGCAGCTTGTACGCAAAGCCACAGCCATTTTGGCTGATCCTTCTCATGCTTTGTTTCCAGAATTTCAAATGTTGCCTTCGGAACGCCGTTTTCAGTGTCCCATCAGCAAAACCAACAGAAAAAGAAATTCTTTTGTGCCAGTAAGCATTCGACTTTTGAATTCACAATGATGTTGACTACCTAGTTCTTACATTTCTCTGAATTATCTGCCTGATTGTCATTGTTACGAGTGTAGTCAATACATAATTGTGTGTGTGTGTGTGTGTGTGTGTGTGTGTGTGTGGGTGGGTGCGTGGGTGTGTGAAATAAGTCTGTGTTCTAGTCAACTGTCTTAAAACATTGAATTCATATATTGGTGTATGGTGTGGGTGTGCGTGGGCGTATTCGCACACACACGTACGTGCGTGTGTACGTGCTGCGTATATGCGTGCGTAAAAATAAGTTTTTATGTCTTCTAGTTTAAAATTGTGTTCACAATTGATGTTTGTGCGCATGCGCGCGTGTGTGTGGTGTGTGTGTGTGTGTGTGTGTGTGGTGACATTTTATTTGAAAACCAATATGAAATATAGCTTTTGTGTCTTTGATATATTTGATGAGTATCAATCTGCCTGTCAGTATTGTAATTGCCCTTCATGGGATGATTAAAGTGTTTTTGACTTGACTTGACTTGACTTTGGCAGATTTCTCTGCCTAGAATTCGAGCTGCTCTCCCCGGGGAGAGCGCGTCGCCACAAGAGCAGCGCCATCCATTTTTCCCCCCTGTCTTCAACTGTATTTGTTTCCCGATCAGATTGGCTTTTATCTACATATTTTTGCCAGGGATAACTCTCTTGTTGCCGTGGGTTCTTTCACGTGCGCTAAACAACTTCATGTAACACACGGGACCTCGGTTTATCGTCTCATCCGAAAGACTAGCACCCAGACCAGCACTCATGGTCTAGTGGATAGGGAAGGGGAGGGGACATTTTCGGGCCCAAACGGGGTACGAACCACCGCACACACCCGACCCGGACTTTTCGCTTTCTAGGCAGGCGCGTTACCTCTAGACCACCGATCTGTGTTTGGGATTTTGTGTATATTGCAACAGGAGGCTTAAACACTCTACATCAAACTTCTCTCCTGTTTGCTATGCAGTGTGTGTGCGTGTGTGTCTTTGTGTGTGTGTGTGTGTGTGTGTGTATGTGACTGTCTTAGTGGGTATGTGTGTGTGTGTACATGTTCGTCTGTGTGTCTGTACGTCTGTATGTGTGTATTGTGTGTGTGTCTTTGTGTGTGTGTGTGACTGTCGTTGTGTGTATGTGTGTGTGTACATGTTCGTCTGTGTGTCTGTACGTCTGTATGTGTGTATTGTGTGTGTGTCTTTGTGTGTGTGTGTGACTGTCTTTGTGTGTATGTGTGTATGTACATGTTCGTCTGTGTGTCTGTACGTCTGTGTGTGAGTGTGTGTATATCTTTGTGTTCGTGGTATGTGTGTGTGTTTGTGTGTATGCATTTGTGTATGTCGGCCTACGTGTGTGTGTGTGTGTGTGTGTGTGTGTGTGTGTGCTTGCATGCGTTTGTGTGTGTATTTGTGTTTGTGTGCATGTGTATATCTGTGTATGTGTGTATGCATGCATGTGCGTGTGTGCGTGCGCGCAAACAAGTGTGTATGTGTGTGTGTGTGTGTGTGTGTGTGTGTGTGTGTGTGCGTTCCCTTATCCTCTCTAATCCTCTCTCTCAGAACTTCAGTCCCTTCCCCCCCCCCCTCTCTCTCTCTCTCTCTCTCTCTCTCTCTCTCTCTCTCTCTCTCTCTCTCTCTCTCTCTCTGTGCTCAGTTCAAGTACCTTACAACAGTATTGGATTCCCAGCATAGCAAGCAGTATGCGCAGTGACACTGAGATATCAATGAACAACAAAAATGTAAATGATAACATTCCAAGGGGAAGGCGAAGAAGGAAATGACAGCACCCCCGACCCCACCCAACCCCCCCCCCCCCCCCTCAAAAAAAGGGGAAAAAACAACAACAAAAACCCAACAACCCCCCACCCACCCCCCATAAAAAACACAACAACAACACAACAACAAACAAACAAACCAACAAACCCCAGGAACAAAGAAACAAACAAAAAACCTCACGAAAAACCAAAACCTAAACCAAAAACAAAAATAAACCAGCATTTAACAAAATAGAAACTGAACCTACTTTTTTTGTCTACCCCCCAAAGTATCGACAGCTCTATTAAAAAGAATTTAAAAAAACTATTAAAACATAACACCTGTATGCATTTAAAAAAAAAATGTCATCCGTTCCTATTGGCGCGAAATAGCCTACTCTTTCAAAAAGCCGAACGGGTTTGTTTTTTTTAACGTGCGCGTAAGATATTCTGCATGCATTCGCACACGGAACCTCGGTTTATAATCTGATCCGAAGGACTTTGGCATTTGAAGGACTTTGCCATTCGAAGGACTTAGGGTTTTGAAGGACTTTGCCATCCGAAAGACTTTGGCATTCGAAGGACTTTGGCATTCAAAGGACTTTGGCATTCGAAGGACATTGCCATTCGAAGGACTTTGGCTTTCGAAGGACTTTGGCAGTCGAAGCTTTGCCATTCCAAGGACTTTGCCATTCCAAGGACTTTGCCATTCCAAGGACTTTGCCATTCCAAGGACTTTGACAGTCAGTTCGGTTTTTTGCGTCAAACTGGGAAGGAAAGGAGAGCAAGGCTGGGAATCGAACCCAGAACCTCACAGTTTATTTGTTAAGCAGGTGAAATTCTTAGCCATCCTGCCTCAATCCTTCTTACTTAAACTTGAGAATAAACAAAGAGGGTAGTGGTGGTCGTGTTGATTTTGGGTTTTTGTTGTTGTTGCTTGTTTTAGGTGGTTTTAGTTTGGTTGGTTTTTGGGGGATTTTTGTTTTTTGTTTTTTCAACCGGAATTCTTTAAATCCATCAGGAAAATCGCCATATTTGCATGTACCATTTTTTTTTAATTCCTAAAAAATACACACACACACACAAACACCATAACTGTGGCCCCTTTTAGACTGGTGCCTAGTCTTACATAGTGCAGTATCTTAAAAGACCCCTACAACGAAAGCTGTTCACCCAGGGTGTATGTAACATACCCGTTACAATGTACGTAATCCCTTCGTATGACCAAACACACTGCATGTTCCGGGTAATCCCCCAAAGATGTTAAACTAAGGAACGTCAAACCCTCACATCCTCTAACACACGCACAGGGAGCCGGGGTCTGTGAACAATTACTGACCATGTTTGGTCAACTACTTGAGGAGCGTGTTCGAATCTCCCTAGCCCTGGTTTTGGAAGTGGCGGTAAGGAGAAAAATAATGAAATAATCCTAAAAGTCATGTACCCGATTGAAAGGAAAACCAAACCCACCTACCCAAGAACAAGCTGGGTGATTCAAAACCCACCCTCCATCCCTGAAATCGGATTGTGAGTGAAAAGTTTTCGTTGTAGGGGTCTTTTAAGATAACTGCACTATGTAAGACTAGGCACAGGTCCTATAGGGACCACAGTTATGGTGTGCGCGTATTTTTTTAGGATTAGAAAAATGCTACATGCAAATATGGCGATTTTCCTGTGTGGATTTAAAGAATTCCGGTTGAAAAACATGTCTGAAGAAACAGGTTTCTTGTACCTGTTATAGATTAAAAGGCTTAGAAGTTGGAAACAGTTTTGGCAGCCGTTTTGGATTGTTTCCATAGCAAACAGTGCATAAAAATGAGTAATTTATAGATTGTTAAGCATTTAAAAGTGAAGCTTTTTCTCAATATATGGTACAGCTTTTGACATGAGCTTGTAAACATTTGTCTTTACAAGATATAGTTGTATATAAGTTCCATTTATTACTAGTAGTAGTAGTAGTAGTAGTAGTAGTAGTAGTAGTATCATCATCATCATTATTGTTATGATGATGATGATGATGATGATGATGATGATGCTAAACACAATTTAATCAATAGACCGCTTGTTTGTTTTCTCTCGAGATTGTATTATATAGTCCTAGCGGAGTTATCCCATTAAGAGACTGTGGTCGCAAATCATTCCACTTGAGATTCTAGAACCACCCCTAAAATAGTACAATTCCGAAAAAAGCAACAAAGGGGCCCGCGCAGGCACGAAAGTGTTACTCTAGCCCGAGCTCTGTTAGTTATATAAGTTTGACCCCCATGTTCCACCATAATTACATTATAACTGTAGCTATTGGGGACGTGGTAGCTCAGAGGTCAGAGCACTCGCTTTCCCCTAAGCTAAGGTTAAGGAGCATTGATTGCGGTTACCACTTGGATGTGTGACCTGTTTCTGCGCCTTGGCTTCAGTACAGTCTCCCAGTTCACCCAGCTGTAAATGGGTACCTGCCTTCTTTAGGGTCAGGGAAGGTAAAGTAGCGAGAAATAAAAAAGGACAGCAATGACAGCAATAACAACAGCAGCAGCAAGAACTACAACAACAAAATCAACAACAATAGCAAAAACAAAAACAGCAAGAAACTACAACAACAAACAACAACATAAACAACACAACAGCAACAACAACAAAACAAAACAGCACGAACACACAACAAACGACAACAACAAAGCAGCAACAACAACACAGCAAGCAACACAACAAAACGACAACCACAGCAACAGCACACAAAAAGCAGCAAAACACAACAAAACATAGACAGCACAACCACAACACAACAACGCAACAAACAGCAGCAGCAACAGCAACAACAACAACAACAACAACACACACAGCAACAACAACACAACAAACGACAACCACAGCTACAGCAACAACAGCAACAACAACAAACAACAAATAAACAACACCAACAAGGTACCCTCCGATCACAAACTCTACTACCCAACCACTAAACCCCCCCACCCACCCACCCCACCCACCACCACCCCAACTCCAACCACCTCCACCCCCACCCCTCACCACCACCACCCCAACCCCTCACCACCACCACCCACCCCACCCCAACCACCACCAACCCCCACCTCCTCTTCCTTTCCTCTTTCCTTTCGTGGTCTGTTATGGAACACATCAGTCTAGTCTGGGGATGCTAAAGTAGGCCTCTGTTTCTCTGCATCTGAAAAACAAGGGCAGGGGTGGTGGTGGTGGTGGTGGTGGTGTTGCTGGTGGTGTGGTGGTGGTGGTGGGGGTGGTGGTGGTGGTGGTGGGATGGTTGGTCAATCCATCCATTGGTATAGGGGCTGGTAGTGGGTTAGCTAGGGCCAGTGCACCTCGCTTGAAATTGCCTGCAGGCAGATTACTTTCTTCTGTAACTGGGTTTTCAGTGGGGGTCTTTTCTCTCTCTGTCTGTCTGTTTCTGTCTGTTTCTCTCTGTTTGTCTGTCTGTGTCTCTGTTTGTGTCTCTGTTTGTCTCTGTCTCTTAGTCTCCTGTTTGTCTCTGTCTCTGTGGTAGACTGACTATGATTTGTTTTTTCTGTTTGTCTCTGTCTGAGGTCTCCTGTTTGTTTTTGTCTGTCTCCTATTTGTCTCTGTCTGTCTCTGTCTGTCTCTCTATGTCTGTTTCTCTTTCTGTCTTGGTCTCTGACTGTCTCTGGCTCTGTTTGTTTCTGTCTGTCTCTCTCTGTCTTTGTCTCTGACTGTTTGTGTCTCTGTTTGTCTCTGTCTGTCTCTGTCTGTCTGTTTTCTTCTCTGTCTGTCTGTTTCTCTTTCTGTCTTGGTCTCTGACTGTCTCTGGCTCTGTTTGTCTCTGTCTCTGTCTCTTAGTCTCCCATTTGTCTCTGTCTGTCTCTGTCTGTCTGTTTCTCTTTCTGTCTTGGTCTCTGACTGTCTCTGTCTCTGTTGTCTCTGTCTCTGTCTCTTAGTCTCCCATTTGTCTCTGTCTGTCTCTGTTTTCTGTTTGTCTCTGTCTCTTAGGCTCATGTTTGTCTCTGTCTCTCTGATAGACTGACTATGATTTTTTTCTGTGTGTCTCTCTCTGTCTCCTGTTTGTCTTTTTTTTCTGTTGTCTCTGTCTCTGTCTGTCTCGTTGTCTCTGTCTCTTGGCTGTTTTGGTCCTTCCTGTCTCGGGTTGTGTTTTTGTTGATAGACTGCATGTTTTTCTTGTCTTCTCTCCTTGTCTGTCTCTGTCTTTGTCTCTGTTTGTCTCTGTCTCTTAGTCTCCTGTTTGTCTCTGTCTCTGTGATAGACTGACTATGATTTTTTTAATGTATGTCTCAGTCTTCTGTTCTGCTCTCCTCGTTGTCTCTGTCTTTGTCTCTGTTTGTCTCTGTTTGTCTCTCAGTCTCGTTGTCTCTGTCTGGTCTTCATCTCCCTTTGTTTCTGTCTCTGTTGTCTCTGTCTCTAGTCTCCTGTTCTGTCTCTCTCTGTCTTGTTCTTAGTCTCCTGTTGTCCTGTCTCGTCTTTCAGAAACTGGTTATGATTATTGTTGTCTGTTTGTTTGTCTCTAGTCTTTGTGTATTGCCTCTCTGCTCTGTGTATAGTCTTTCTGTTTGTCTGCAAACTGTTGTGTGTGTCGAGAGAGATAGATGGATGATGGATGATGTGATCGATGATGATAGATAGATAGATTAGATAGACTCATATAGATGAATAGATAGACAATAGATGATGATAACTTATAGATTAGATCGATAAATAGATAGATAGATAGATAGATAGTAGTAGATAGAAGCATTAAGATAGATAGAATAGATAGATAGACGAATAGATAGATAGATAGATAGAAAGATAGATAGATAGACAGACAGATAGATAGATAGATAGATAGATAAATAGATAGACAGACAAACAGATAGATAGATAGATAGAAAGATGGATGGATAAATAGATAGATGGATAGATAGATAGATAGATAGATAGATAGATAGATAGATAGACAGACAGACAGACATATAGATAGATAAATAGATAGATAAATAGAGAGATAGAGAGATAGATAGATAGATAGATAGATAGATAGATAGATAGATAGATAGATAGATAGATAGATAGATAGATAGATAGATAGATAGACAATGACAAATTCTTTTATTTCGAGGATAATGAATAAGCACTCGTGTGCTTTTTTTACATCCAGTCCCCGCCTGTAGGGATACATCTTAAAAATAACCCAACACTTATACAGTCTCACAGTAGAAACAAGGGGAAATAACCCTTTAGATAGATAGATAGACAGACAGACAGATAGATAGATAGATAGATAGATAGATAGACAGATAGATAGATAGATAGATAGATAGATAGATAGATAGATAGATAGATAGATACATAGATAGATAGATAGATAGATAGATACATAGATAGATAGATAGATAGATAAAACAATAATTGTTCTTTTCTTCTTTTCTTTTCCTTCTTCATGGCATTAACATAACAATTTATGTTATTTTTATTATAAATTTATGTGATGATTGAAGTGATGGAGGCAGAAATTCAACAGTTCAAAACAATCTTTTCTCAATGTTATGTATTTCATTCGATAAATATCTTACAATAAAAGAAAAAAACCCTCTTATTAGTGCAACAGCTTTTGTGTTTAGATCATACAAGAGTCGTTTCTCTCCTTTCTTTCTTCTCTTCTCGAAAAATTTAGCAAGAAAATTTGTATTAAAATCAAACGCTTGCAATTCGTTTCTTTTCCTTCTTTTCTTTCCGCCATTTTGGAATTGACGTCACATAAAGGTCGCTAACTCTTGTTAACCACACCTTTCAGGATGGGTTCTTCCCCCTTGAGCTTTTTGTTGACAAACCAAAACAATGAACAACAAAAACAACAACAACCACTTTGACATCCAAGTTTGTTTGTTTGTTTTTCGTCAAACTAAAAAGAAAAGGCAAGGCTGGGTGGGAATTGAACCCAGAACCTCATGATTTGCTTGTGAGCAAGCGAATGTCTTAACCCTCCTGCCAATTTCCTACGCGCTTGTATCTTGTATTCTTGTTGGTGGTGGTGTTTTTAATATTAATGTTTGGCTCCCTTCGCATGCATATATATATATAATATATATATATATATATATAATATATATATATATAATATATATATATTTATATTTATATATATTTATATATATGTATGTATGTATAACACTGTGAAAGCAAAAATTATCCCCCCCCCAAAAAAAAAAAAATTATATATTCTGGGGGGGGGGGGGGGGGGGGGGGGGGAGAGATAATTTTTGCTTTTACAGCTTTCGCGTCTTTTTCATTTGTTGTCTTAAATGTTCAATTTTATCCAAATTATCTTAACGTATTTTCCTGAAAAGATATTCCACTTCCTGTCTTCCTTTCTAAAAAAAATATAAAAAAGGTTCGTAGAGATCTGAAAACAGAAAAGTGATATCACTGATGCTTCATATTAATATGGCAGAGAATTTATGTTTGATTTTTCAAAGTGTTTCCAAGATAAAATCAGTGTCAAATTGCCAACGGTGTCGAAAATGTGTGTCGTATTTTTGTGGATATAACATTTTAAGTAGGTTATTTTTTTTTATCTAGATTATGTAGGAGTGAGTGATATGGTTGTGTTATGATAATATGATTGTGTTTTTTTATTTTTGTCCTTTCATTCGAGTAGGGTTCAAATGGTGTTATCTTTATGTTTGGAATATTACGTTAACGTTTTATTTGTGTTTGTTATTTGTGCTTTTCTGGATTTTCTTTCTGAGGGTTGTTTTGCTTATTTCTTTCTTTTGTTCGTTCGTTCGTTCTTTCTTGCTAACTTTCTTTCTTATTTTCGTTTTCGTTTTCTTTTTCTCTCTTTCTTCCTTTCTTTTTTTAATTTTGTTCTTTCTTTCTTTTTCTTTCAGTTCTTTCTATCTTTCTTTTTTAAAATTTTCTCTTCTGTCTTTCTTTCGTTCTTTTCTTTTTTCTTTCTTTCTTTCTTTCTTTCGTTCGTTCTTTCGTTTTAACTTTCCTATTCTTTTCTTTCTTTCATTCTTTCTTTTTTTTCTTTTCTTTCCTTTTCTATCTTTCTTTCTATCTATCTATATATCTATCTATCTATCTTTCTTTCTTTTATTTCAATATTGCATATCAAAAATTAAAATTTCCGAACCTAAAAGCATGTCAGCAATTTTTGTTTAGATAAGTCTTAAACACAAAGAATTTAAAATATGCTAAATCTGAGATTCCCAACACATCCATATCCCTCGCTCAATATACCGTTTTCTCCTGTGAGGATGCCGGGGAGCCTGTGAGTATAAATAGCATCCCCACCTTCTGGAAATTATGTGCTAGGAATTCCCTCTTTTCGATCCCTTTCTTTGTTTCTGCCTTGTTCCTATCCTTCCTTTCACCTCTTCCTTGACTATACAATTTTTTTATGCCTTCTTGGTCCAATCTCCAGCCATTTCCCCCCGAAAGACTAAAGAAACGATTGTTTTCCACGCCAAAATCGGATGCGCTGGGCCTGACTTGTCAGGCGCTTAACGGCAGCGCAACACATTTTCCCTCATATGACAGACAACAATACTTGCTGTCTAAGTGTTTCATGAAGAAAAAGGAGGAGGAGGAGGAGGAGGAGGAGGAGGAGGAGGAGGAGAAGAAGAAGAAGAAGAATATCAACAACAACAACAACGCAACAGCAAAAACAATAACAACAACAGCAACAGCAACAACAAGAACAACGACAGCAACAAAAACAACATTAACAACAAAATTAAAGCAATTAATACGATAGCCTTCCACTTGACAAAAACAATCCTCTGATAGATTATAGAAGTGTGCATTAATAATTTTGATTATAGACATGTGCATGAATAATTTTGTTTTCTCTCCAAAGAGACGTAACTCTGATTTCATTCCTCAAGAATGATTGACAGGGCAAAAGTGGGTAGAAGGATTAGAATAGGGAAGGGAGGGGGAGAGGGGAGGGAAGGGGAGGAGGATATCTCCACAGGTGTTAAGTATGATTGGCTGGTTGAAGTATGAAAAGCTGCGAGGAGAGATTGTGGAATATTTTTCAACTGAGTTGTTGTCTTTAGGATTATTGTAAGATTGCTTTTGTGTGTTGTGTGTGTGGGGGGGGGGGGGAGGGAGGGGAGGTGTGTGTGTGTGTGTTGAGGGGGGGGGGGGGTTTCTGTGTGTGTGTGTGTGTGTGTGTGTGTGTGTGTGTGTGTGTATGTGTATTGCATGCCCAAGCATCTGTGTTTCTGTCTGTGCGTTGTTATTGTTGTTGTTGAGAGAAAAACAAAGAATGACAGACAAGCATGCAAAGATAGAGAAAACTATACACAAGAATAGGGGGAGAAAAAACCCTTCACACTGTCAAAAACTATGTTCAAAAACCCTGAAATGTTAATTTCTACACACCTTAGTTTGATAAAGAGAAGGGTAAAGGGTGTACCATAACCTATAAGGTGGTAAAGGGAGGAGGCGTCAGAAACCTCACTTCTGTATAGTTTGATAGGGCAATCAAATTAAAATATTTTGTAAAGCACACACCTTTTGCACACTTTAATGCAATTTATTATACCTCCTCACTTTGAGGCACTATCAGGGTAATTGACAGGCCTGTAGAATGGTATCTCTCCCAGAAGTGAAGAGGCCATTGATTTTAGTTTAGCTGTACAGGCGTGCAATGTCGTTAGCTCTTAGAGGAGGTGTGGGAGAGTCCTGGGAAAGTCTGAGCAGCTCTTTGCCTTACAGCGCTGTCTGTCTGATAACGTCAGGCTATTCTGAGGCTAGGTGCAAGAGTAGATTTTAGGGGGGAAGGGGGAGGGGCGCAGGGGGTGTTTGTTTTTGTTTTGGGTTTTTTGTGGCCTCAGTTGCATGCAGTTCAGGAAATAGAGTTTTTAGGGTTTAGTTCAGGGTTGTTTTTTTTTTT
This sequence comes from Rapana venosa, assembly GCA_028751875.1. Taxonomy (NCBI): domain Eukaryota; kingdom Metazoa; phylum Mollusca; class Gastropoda; order Neogastropoda; family Muricidae; genus Rapana; species Rapana venosa. The sequence goes on from CM054162.1 coordinate 35,729,879, forward strand.
TGGGGGGGGGTGTAAATCTTGATTTTCATTTGTGTGTGTGTTGCTTGTTTATCTGTCTACCTGGTTGTGTGGCTAACTTTGTCTTTTTGTCTGTCTGTCTGTTTGTTGGTCTGTCTCTGTTCATGTGGCTATCTATCTGCCTATCAATCTGTCTGTCTGCTTGTCTGTTTGTCTGCCTGTATGTATGCATGTCTTTCTCTGTCTTTGTCTGTCTGTCTCTCTCTGTCTTTATGTTTGTCTGTCTGTCAATCTCTCTCTCTCTCTCTCTCTCTCTCTCTCTCTCTCTCTCTCTCTCTCTCTCTCTCTCTCTTCCAACTCAGGTAGCAAAAGTGTGTGTGTGTGTGTGTGTGTGCATGCCTGACACACAGACATATTGACTGAGAGAAAAACAGACAGACAGGCAGAAATATACAGAAACATACAGAAACATACTGATGAAATAAAACAAAAAACCAACAAACTTCACACATTCCAAATTTTATTTTCTACTATGTTTAAAATCCTGAAATATTTCCGCTGACAATAGCTTGATAGGGTAATCAAATCTAAATAAAACATTTTTTTTAAAAGACCACACCCCTTCATACAATCTATTATACTCTCTCCCTCTGAGACACTATCAGGGTAATTGACAGGCCTGTAGAAGTGGTATCTCTCCCAGAAGTTAAGAGGCCATTGATTTTAGTTTAGCTGTACAGGCGTGCAATGTCGTTAGCTCTTAGAGGAGGTGTGGGAGAGTCCTGGGAAAGTCTGAGCAGCTATTTGCCTTACAGCACTGTCTGTCTGATAAAGTCAGGCTAGTCTGAGACCAGGTGCAAGAATAGATTGTTGGGTTTTAAGGCTTTTTTTCCAGTTCTTTATTTTAGTTTTGTGTTCTGCATAGAGTAGGAGAGATGTGTGTTTGAGGGGGTGGGGGGTTTGGGTGTGCGCGCAGGGGCATGCATGGAGGTGTGTGTTTGTGTGTGTAGGGAGGAGGGGGGTGCTGTTTGTGTGCATTGTTTGTGTACACACGTTTGTATGTGTTTGTGTGTGTGTGTGTGTGTGTGTGTGTGTGTGTGTGTGTGTGTGTGTTAGGGAGGAGAGGGGTGCTGTTTGTGTGTAATGTATGTTCACGTTTGTATGTGTTTGTGTGTAGGGGGAATGGGGTGCTGTTTGTGTGTATGTGTATGTGTGTGCACGCGAGTGTGTGTGTGTGTGTGCGTGTGTTTGTGTGTGTTTGTGTGTGTGCATGCATGGGCGTGCACATGCAGGGACATCTGTGTCTGTGTGTTGTTCTTGTTGTTGTTCAGAGAAAAATGGACAGAGACAAATTTGCAGAGACAGAAATTTAAATAAGAATGAATAACTTCACACTTTCAAAAACTATGTTCAAAATCCTAAAATATTTCAGCATCCCATACTTTGATACAGTAATCAAATTCGAATACTGTTCTTGTTTCTTTTTAAAAGCACACACCTTTTGCAGGCTTTAATGCAATTTATTATACCTCCTCCCTTTGAGGCACTATCAGGGTAATTGACAGCCTGTAGAAATGGTATCTTTCCCAGAAGTTAAGAGGCCATTGATTTCAGTTTAGCTGTACAGGCGTGCAATGTCGTTAGCTCTTAGAGGAGGTGTGGGAGAGTCCTGGGAAAGTCTGAACAGCTCTTTGCCTTACAGCACTGTCTGTCTGATAAAGTCAGGCTATTCTGAGACGAGGTGCAAGAGTAAATTGTTGGGTTTCAGGTGTGTTCTTTTTGTGTGTGTAACTGTGGATTTTGATTTGTTTAAAGTTACTTGTTTTCATGTCTATCTGGTTGTGTGGTTAGTTTATCTGTCTGTGATTCTGTCTTTCTGTCTCTTTGTCAGTCTCTCTCTGTGTCTATCTGTCTGCCTTTCTCTGTCTCTGTCTTTCTCTCTTTCTCTCTCAGAGAGTTCTTTATTACCAGTGTGTGGGTTTTTTAATGTGAGATAGTTAAATTAGTAAGCAACAAATTTAATCTTAAAACAGCAATACCCCCACACCAAGTGAATTGCTATTGGGAATCTGCCAGATTTGTAATATTGGCTACAGAAATGGGAAACAACATTACATTTTAGATAGAATATTCTGAAAAAATAATTTAATCAAGCTTTAGAGAAAAACGCATTTATCTTATGAAATCAGTATTACTTTCTTCACTAAGTTTTCACCTATAATTCATTGTTATTTTTTGGTTTTGTTTCATCTTTGTGTGTGTGTGGGGGTGGGGGGGGGAGGTATTTGCGCGCACATACGAGAGAGATATGGATAGATGTATAGATAGATAGGTCGATAGGTAGATATACAGACAGATAGATAGATAGATAGATAGATAGGTAGATAGATAGACAGACAGATAGATAGATAGATAGGTAGATAGATAGACAGATAGATAGATAGATAGATAGATAGATAGATAGATAGATAGATAGATAGATAGATAGATAGATCGATAGATAGATAGATAGATAGAGTTTGGTTGATTGATTGACAGATTAACAATATTCCCAACAGTTACAGATAAGTATTGACATACCTTTTTTTCTCATACCGGCCATTGCCATGAGTAGCGATTATCCGCTGATGATCACAACTAATCATTTCAAATGAACGTTTTTGAAAGAGAGACAGAGAGGGACATTCTGTCAGAAGAGAGAGAGAGAGGAGAGAGAGAAGAGAGAGAGAGAGAGAGA
>CM054162.1:35737573-35742573 GCA_028751875.1 Rapana venosa
TCTCAAAGTATTCCCTCAGGGGTATTTTATGTCGACAAGGCGCCACACTGTTTTGTAAGCCGCGCGTGTGTCGACGCCTTTCCTTGTAGTCTTGAAAATTAATCAGGTCACGTGAGGCACAAATGGCGCGTGCGCGCAGGCGCGTAGGCGCGTGCGCGCACGCATGCGTGGTGAGTGTGACGTGTGACGCGCGCTTTTTTTTTTTTGGATGCGCGCGCAAAGTGTGGGAGCAGTGGGATTTTTTTTTTTGGTTTTTTTTTGGGGGGGAAAGTCTTTTGTGGTGGGTGGATGTCTAAGTTCTTAGTTTGGTTGTGTGTAGTGTGGAGAGATTGGTGGGAAATTTGTTGTGTGTGTGAATGTGTGTGTGTATGTGTGTGTGTGTGTGTGTGTACAGAGAGAGAGAGAGGGGTGTGGGTGTATACATTTATATATCTATATATAAGTCTATAAATTACATACATAGGCCTACACTCACGCGCACACACACACGTACATACATATAGTCGCACATTCAAAATAAGTATGCTGACTGCTTAAAAGCTTATACAGATGGATCTGTTTTAGAAAATCATGACACAGGCTCTGCATTTGTCATACCAGCACTTAAAATTGAGGAATCGTACTATCTTGGTAAACATCGTTCAATATTTACAGCTGAACTCATTGCAGTTCTTATGGCTCTTAACTATATTCTTGATTATCCATTTTCCTTCTTTCATATCTTGCTTTGTGTTGACTCCAAGTCAGTATTGTATGCTATAAAATCCCCAAACTTCAAGGTCTCCGGAATTATTTTTGAAATTAAATATGTCATACACCTCCTAATTTTAAAAGGTATTCCTGTTTCTTTTTGTTGGGTGCCTTCTCATGTTGGAATTTTTTCAAATGAGTGGGCTGACAGAGCTGCAAAAAGGGGGGCAAGACATGACATGGAATCGATAGAACTGGACGTTCCTTTATCTATACAGGAGGGATACCAAATATTAGAACAAATTTTATGGGGTAAGTTTAAAGAATCTGATCAATTCAAGGAACGATATTTTAAAAGTTGTCTGACCACTGCCCATATTTCTTGTTATATGGCTCCTTCTCAAATAGATTCGCGTTTTATAACCGTGAGAAGGGTTAGTTCACTATATTTTAGAATGAAGTTAAATGCATTTTTTACAAAATTTTGTAAACATGTCAGATGTCTATGTGGGGATCATATTTCCAATACTCATATCATATTTGTGTGCCCTATTGTAAAACCTTTTTTACCTACATTTTCTGAACAGTCTCTGGAAAATGTATTTGAAAATTCAAAGCTAGCCTTTGCCATTGCCAGATGTTTATTGCATAGTCCACTTGAATATTTATTGTAGTTACATTATTGTTATTTCATGTTTCCACATTGTTGAGTTTATATTTTGCTCCTTTTGAAAAGTATTATCCTTACTTTTCTAGGGTTGGTGTTGTTTTTTCTGTTTTTTTCTCACACAAAAACACCAACACTAATATTTCTTAACCTTTTCTCCTTCCACTCCTTCTTCTCCCTTCTTTAACTTCCACTACACTTTCTATTTCCCTCGTCTAATATCACTTAGAGTGAACAGACTTTAAAATGGAAGACAACAACAACAACACGTACACCCCACACACATACACATGCACACACACACACACCACACACACACACACAACACACACACACACACACAACACACACGTACACACACACACATACACACACTCAGATATAATATATATATATATATGTTATTTATTTTATACTTTTTTATACTTTTATATCGAAGATAAGGGAAAAAGCACCCACATCATTTTTTACATCTAGTCCCCGTGTGTATCCAGTTTTTAAAATGTGTCATCTATTCCCACTAACACACAAAGACTTACTCTTCCGAAAAGCGGAACGGGATTTAACGTGTGCGCAAGATGTTCTGTATGCGTTCGCGCACCGGACCTCGATTTATCATCTCATCCGAAGGACTTTTGGGGGAGAGTGGAGTCTGCACTGATGTTAATTCCAGAGGAAAAAATCCTCTTGAACGAGATTAGAACCCGGGTCAGCAGATCACGAATACATCACTCTAACCACCAGGCTGTCCTTTCCCCCTATGCTATAGCTAGCCTAAACCTCCTACCTGTGATTTATTTGTGCCGTCAGCATATGTCTTTGTCTTCTTATTTACCCAGCCTTATTATAACTCTTTTGAGAAGAACAGGATAGCCTGGTGGTTAGAGAGATTCGTGATCTGCCGACCCGGGTTCAAATCTCGTTCAAGAGGATTTTTTCCTCTGGAGTTAACAGCAGTGCTGACTCCACTCTCCCTAAAAATCCTTTGGATGAGACATATAATTATAAACCGAGGTCCCGTATGCAAACGCACGCAGAACATCTTGCGCACACGTTAAGACCCGTCCCGCTTTTCTTCGGAAGAGTAGGTCTTTGTGTGCCGGTGGGAACGGATGACAAAATTGACAAAATTGCATATACAAGGGGACTGGATGAACAAAAACCATGTGAGTGTTTATTCCATCATCCTCGAAATAAAAGAATAAACAAATAAATAAATAAATAAACCAACAAATGAACAAGTCATCATTTCTAAGATTCCGCACTGGACACAACAGGCTAAAATCACCACATGTCCACAAAGCTGAAACTCGTTCCTTCCTTCTCGCCTGTGGTAAAGAAAACCAGACTGGCCAGCACATCCTTCAGAAGATGCACGCTATTCAGCGACCTGAGGAAGATTGTGTGGCTGACGGAGATAACCCTGCAAACCAAGCTGTACGGCCCACGAGAGGAGCTAGAAAAGACTTGCCATTATTTTTTGAACCAGACAAATCAGACAGTGTAAAGCGAAGGCGAGAAGAAGACAGTGACTCAGATATTGAAAAAAGAACTCGAAAAACACCTTTTCTTTTGTGTTGATTTGTATATCTCTTTAAGTCACGGCAGATTTCTATGCGTGAAATTGGGGTTGCAGTTTTTACCACGAGCGAGAGAGAGGGCGTACCGTCGCCGCAAGACCAGCGCCACCCACTTTGTCGTGATACTTTGTTGTTCTAGCAGGCTATTGTTCAAACCGAAGTTCCCTGTGGCTATGACTTATCCGTGTTTCCCACACCACAACAAGTACAATCTTCTTCTTCCAATGCTCAGACAGCAACTAGTGTTGTCTGTCATATGAGCGAAAATGCGCCACGCTGCCGTTAAGCGCCTGACAAACCAGGCCCAGCCCATTCGACTTCAGCGTGGGAGAGAAATGTTATTTTAACTCTTTTTTAATGGAAAAATATAGCAGGAGAATGGATCAAGAAGGCATAAAACAGGGAAAGAAAAGGAACAAAGGCAGAAACAAGATAGAAAAGAGGGAAATCTTGGCTCAGAATTTCTAGTCTGTCCGTTTTGTTTAAATTATCTCCACACACAGTGTATAATTATGAAGACTAAGGAGAACTTCCAGAAGGTGGGGATGCTATTTATACTGAAATGGCTCCCGGAATTCCCACGGGGGACATGACGTACCTTAGAGCAGGTAAAGGAACCCACAGCAGTAAGAAATGTATCCTCGCGATAATGATGTAGAAGAAAGATTTTTCCCCGTAGGAACAACAAAATTTAATACACAGGCAGACAGAGGAGGAGGAATGGGTGGCGTTGCTCTTGTGATGACAGGCTTTTTCCCGTGGGAAAGCACACAGATTCTCACACACAGACTTTTCCCTCTGGCAAAATGTGGTATACACTACAAGCTAGACTTATCTGGTGTGAGGTTGAGATTGGTGAACATTCACGCGCACACACATGCACGCACACGCTCACACACACGTACATACACACACAATAACAGACACAAACGCACGCACGCTGTCAGACACACACAATGCGCGCAAACACACACGCATTCACACACACATACACAAACAGACGCACACGTACACACCAACACCCACCCACCCTAAGCCTCCCCCCACACGCACGTACACACACACACACACACACACTTTGATTTCAACTTTGGCTATGACACTGGATATATAACTTTAATTCTAAAAGTAATCGTGTTACTGTTATTCCAGATGGAAATACCCTCCTCCATCCCTTCCCCATAAAATCCAACAACCAAACTAAAATCAGACAACAAAAAGAGAAAATAAACGAAAGCAAAATGCACACTCACGCAAGCACGCATGCGCGAACACACGTACACACACACATGTACACACACAAGCAGGCACGCATGTACACACACACAAACGCAGGCACGCACGTACGCACATACAGACGAGAGACCACATCACACAGCACCAAACCACACTACACTTCACCCCACCAAATATCACACCACACCATAACCACACCACACCCGACTCCACCCCACCACTACTCCATACCCCACCACACCCCATTACACCACACCACACACACCCCCACCACACCACAGTACACCTCACCCACCCCACTACACCAACCCCACTACACCAAACCACACCCACACCACACCCCACTACACCCCACCATACCACCACACACACCCCACCACACCACACCACACCACACCACACCTTACCCCACCCCACTACACTACACCACACTACACCAAACCACACCACACCTCACCCCACCCACTACACCCCACCCCACCCACTACACCACACCCACTACACCAAACCACACACACCAACACCACCACACCACACCCCACGACATCACACACCACTACACCAACCACACCACACATACCCACCACGCCCACCACACGACACCACACCCCACACCCCACTACACACACCCCACCACACCCCACCACACCACACCATATAGAAGTGAGGGAGAGGAGATGGGCGCCGCCCTCAATATGCTGGCCCCTAGAGAACAGAGGTCTCTGACGCCTCGCTCCCCCACGACCTTATAGGTTATGGGACACCTTTACTTTTATACCCTCTCTCTCTCTCTCTTTTCTCTCTCTCTCTCTCTCTCTCTCTCTCTC
>CM054162.1:35757573-35765073 GCA_028751875.1 Rapana venosa
TAGCATTCCTAGCATTGAAGTTAAGACCGGTGGAAAGTCATTACTTAGATTTCAATCTAGTTTATTGTTTCCTAGCAATACCAAATACCCATCTAAAGCAACCTTAACCCCCATGAAAACAACGAAAACAACAACAAAAGCAGCAGCAGCAACAACAACAACAACAACAACAACAAAGCAATTAACAAGAAAAAGACCAGTAAGCTTTCTTACATCTTGTCTGTCTCAACGTCTCTCTCTCTTTCTCTTTTTCTCTCTCTTTTTTTTTCTCTTTCTCTCTCTCTCTTTCTCTCTCTCTATTTCTCAACCCCTCCCACATACACATGCGTACAAAAAACAACAATAACAACGACAGAACAAGCAACAACAAAAAGACCAGTAAGCTTAGTACATCTAGTCTGTCTCAAAGTCTTTATCTCTCTCAACCCCTCTCACACACATACACGCACACACCCCACACCACATATACACATACCCCCAGCCCTCACAACACATATATACACCACCCCATATACACACTCACACACAACAAGAACGCACACACAAACACCACACACACACGAACATACACACACAGACACACACATCTACACTTTTTTCTTTAGATTAATGGCTTGATAAAAAAAAAAAAAAAGCAAATGCACTGTTTATTTAATGTACCATCTGAAAAAAAAAGTTTAACTTTGACTTTGACTTTGACAACACACACACATACACAATCATACCCACCCCTCCACACACACACACACTTCCAAACCTACATAATACAATACTCCGATCTCGCCTCTCGACTCTTCCTCATCATTCCACACCCACCAAATCCTCATCCACCCAACCCCCACCCCCACTCCCTTCAATCCTCTTACTCCACCTACTTCCTCCTTTTCTGTCCTTCTTTATTCTGCATCAAGAAGAGGCAGCAACAACAGCAGCAGTAACAGAAGCAGCAGCAGCAGCAATGGGCAGAACAGTGGAGGGTGCAAGCTCTGTTCAGCTTTTGATGGAAAAGGGGGGCGAAGGAAGGCTCTAATTAAGCCGTGAGAGAGAGAGAGAGAGAGGGGGGGGGGGAGAAGGAAGGAGAGAGAGGGAGGGACGAGAGAGGGGGCGAGATGGAGAGAGGAAGGAAGCGGGGAGGGAGAGAGAGAAAGGAGAGGAGAGGGAGAGAGAGATGGAGAGAGAGAGACATGGAGAGAGACAGAGGAGAGAGGGGGGAGACAGAGGGGGGGGGGAGAGGGTGGTGGGGAGGAGGAATGAGAAGGAGGGGGAGAGAGAGAGAGGAATATATATATATATATATTTATATATATATTATATATATATATAATGGAGGGAGAGAGGGAGGGAGGGAGAGAGAGGGAATATATAATATATATATATATATATATTATATATATATTATATATATAATATATATACATATTTAAAGAGGAGGAGAGAGGGAGGGAGGAGGGGGGAGAGGAGGAGGGGGGAGAGGGGAGGGAGAGAGAGGAGTGAGAGAGGGGGAGGAGTGATTGAGGGAAGGGGTAGAGAGAAGAAGAGAGAGGGAGAGAAAAAGAGGGAAAGAGAGAGAGATAGCGGGGGAGGGGGGGGGGGAGTGAGTGAGGGAGGGAGAGAGAGAGAGGGGAGAAAAAGAGAGGGAGGAGTGAGGATAGAGAGAGAGACTCATACACAAATAGACACAAAAACATAAACACACACAAACACACACACACCACACAGACACACAAACTCGGAAACCCACACACACACACACAAACACACACACAACACGCGCGAGCGCGCGCGCTCGCGCGCTCTCTCTGATAAAATGCATATTCTGGAGTAATCTCCAGGGTGCTTAAATGCTTAAGACATGGAACCTCAAACATTATTTTAACAAAACAACAACAACTTTAAGTCTATCTAAATAAAATATATAAAAAACCCACGAGAATGGACAAAGAAGGCCAACAACAAACCAACAACAAAAAACAAGACTCGAAAACAGGAAGAAAAGGAACAACGTAGAAACAAAAAGAGAGAGAGACAGAAAAGAGGAAATTCCTAAGCACAGAATTTCCCCCCAAAAAGTGGGGATGCTGTTTATACTGATAGGCCTCTGGCAGTCCCACGGGAGGAACCTTCACACAGGTAAGGTAAAGGTAAAGGAGTCCCATAACCTATAAGGTCGTAGGGGAGCGAGGCGTCAGAGACCTCACTTCTCTAGGGCCAGCATATTGAGGGCGGCGCCCATCTCCTCTCCCTCGCTGCTCTACCTTCCCTGACCCTAAAGAGGACAGGTACCCATTTACAGCTGGGTGAACTGGGGGAACTGTACTGAAGCCAAGGCGCGGCGCAAACGGTCACCCATCCAAGTGGTAACCACGCTCGACGCTGCTTAACTTGGCTGGGGGAAAGCGAGTGCTCCGACCACTGAGCTATCGCGTCCCCATCCTTCACACAGAGGAGCATAGAACACGGTAGCTCGAGCAACACCAGTCCTACATCACAGTGAACCACGAAGAATCAAGTGGTTTGGTTCGGACACCTCACACGGTAGCCCCCCCCCCCCCCCCCCCCCCCCCCCCCCCAAACCCCCCCCCACCACCACACACCAACCAAATCCCCACACCAACACCCGCATACATCCAAACCAGTAATAATAATAATAATAATAATAATAACAACAACAATAATAATAATAATAATAATAATAATAATAATAATAATAATAAAGTACTACTACTACTACAACTACTACTACTACTTCTACTACTACTTACTACTACTACTACTACTACTACTACTACTACTACTACTACTATTACTACTACTACATGGATTTTGTATAGCGCTATATCTTGCAAAGACAAATCAGAGCGCTTGCACTTAAGGTATTCTTACAGAGTCATGCAGCCAGTAACTATTCAAAGCTTAAACAAAACGCAAATGTACGCACCTACACACACACACACACACACACACACACAGGTTGTAGGCTTTGGCAGGGTAATGGGATTTGGGCTGTTGAAGGCAGGGGCAGTTTTGAGATGAAAGAGGAGGGAACAAGTTAGGTTTGAAATAAATACGTCTTGAGGCTGGATTTAAATGTGTCATAAGTAGGCTTTTATCGAAGAGAGAGAGAGGAAGATCATTGTAGATGGATGGACCAGAAATAGAGAAAGAGCGACGACCAACAGTGGATTGGTTGAATCTAGGTATTCGTAAGCACAGGGTATCTGCAGCAGAGCGGAGAGAATGAGAAGGAGTGTACAAGTGAAGACATTCACAGAGGTAGGAAGGGTGCTGTTTGGTGGAGACATTTGTAACAGAGGGTACTGATCTTCTAGTTTACTTTCTGTGGCACAGGCAGCCAGTGGAGAGATCGCAAGAGAGGGGTAATGTGTTCAGATTTTTTCTTCGTTCTGAGGACTAGTCTGCCTGTGCCACAGAGAGTAGAATATAAGATCAGTACCCTCTGTTACAAATGTCTCCACAAAACTGCACCCTCCTACCTCTGTGAATGTCTTAACCTGTACACTCCTTCACGTTCCCTCCGCTCTGCTGCAGATACCTTGTGCCTACGAATACCTAGATTCAACCAATCTACTGTTGGCCGCCGCTCTTTCTCTATTTCGGGTCCATCGACCTGGAATGAGCTCCCTCTCTCTCTTCGCCAGAAGCCTAGCTATGACACTTTTAAATCAAGCCTCAAGACATATTTATTTCAAACCTAAGATTTCCCCCCTCCTGTCTCATATCAGAACTATCCCACCCTTCACTGACCCATGTCCTATCACCCTGCTAAAGTATATGACCTGTGTGTGTGTGTGTGTGTGTGTGTGTGTGTGTGTGTGTGTGTGTGTGTGTGTGTGTGTGTGCTTTTGAAAAACATTTGACTATTGCAATTTTATTTCATAGATTTGGTCTGCAGTACCATGTTTGTAATATATGTTTGAACTATTGATTATTTGTCATTGGTTGTATGACTGTAAGATTAGGTCGAATGCATGCGCTTTGATTTGTCTTTGCAAGATATAGCGCTATATAAGTTCCATTTATTATTATTATTTATTATTATTATTATTATTAGTCGAGCTGCAGACAGACACTCTGGCTGCTGGAAAGCGAGAGGAAGACCAGCACCATGATGGACAGACTCTGCGGCAGACAGACACCCTCAGAGCCCACGAGATGTCCATCCCTTCTCCAGGCCACTCTCCTGACTTGCTACTGACAGACTGACAGAAGACTGTAATTTCCACACGATGCCCACGGGTACAAGCTGAAGGGAAAAAGTACAGTACAGTAAACAACGCAGAACTGACTGTTTACTCATGTCATCTTGTCATTCCAGACTGTCAATGCTAATCGCGACGATCATCGATGCGAAATACCCCTGTAATGAACTGTGATGAGAATTGTGTCTGCTAGACCAAAGTGATAGAGAGAGTAACGTTTTGTGTGAAGATGTCTTTCTTCACTTTCTCCTATCCCGCAGTCCCGTGGACCTTGGGGGCATTACTGAAGATTTTGCAACCAGCTTTCTCCACTCTCTACGGTCTTCTGTTTTCCATAGAAAAAAAATTGGAAAAGAATGTATTTTGTTTGAGAAGATTCATACATTATTCACACATGTACGCGCGCACGCACATAAGCAGGCACACGTACGCACGCATGTGCACACACGCACGCACGCACGCAGACACAGTCACAGACACAGACACAGATAGACAGACAGACAGACAGACAGACAGACACATGCGCGCACACACACACACAGGCACGCATGCGCACACAAACACATTCTCTCTCTCTATCTCCCTTTCTCTCCCTTTCTCTCCTCCTCTCCCTCTCTCCCGCTCTCTCTCTCTCTCTACCTCTCTGTCTCACACACACACACACACAAAATTGCACACACCCAATGATTATCTTTAAAAACACAAAACGCAATCCAAACCCAAACACAAAAACAAAAAACAAAAACAATCTCCCTCTTAAATCTCTAAACCTATGACTCAAGCGCCTCAAATCATATTTCATAATAAAACTACATCCATTTTTTTAATCTTTTTCTTTTTTCTTTCAATTTTGTTCTGGCCAGACCAATTGGGTTGTCCCCACCACAGCCACAAGAGAATTATCGTTCTTGTTTATGCACTGTTTACGTCCCCTTCTGAACTCATCTGCCCAATCTGTATAACTCCCCAAAGGTTAAGAACTGATGCAGACAGGAATGTTCCATTGCTGGAATGAACCAGAAGATGGACAGAGGAGTGGGAAGAAGGGGGAAGGGGGGTTGGGGGTGGGGGGAGGGAGGGGAAGGAGGGAGGGGGAGGGAAATGTTTAGGGGGGAAAGTGGTTCTAGAATCGGAAACGTCACAATCATCATGTTTTTTATGATGTGATTCTGACTGTGATAACTTGTTATGGGTCTGACTCAGTCTGTATGTTTGTTTTTTTTCCTTCTGAGCGCCATATATTTGTTTTGTGTGTAAAATAGGGGTTTTTTTTGTTTGTTTGTTTTTCTTTTTTTTGTTAATAGATCATAGCAGGGATAGGAAAAGGAAGATTTTCACACACACATACATACGGGATTGCTCATGCATGCTTGCGCACACACAATTACACGTGGACGCATGCACATACACACGCACATCCATGCCCACACATGTGTGCAGGCACACGCCAGCACATGCATATACGCACACATGCGCACATACACAAACTTACACTTGGTCACTCACACATACACGGACACACACACACACACAAAACACATAGACACACACATAAACACAGACACACACACACACACACACACACGCGCGCACACCAAACATGCACATCTACAAATTATCATTAAAAGAAGAACAAAAACAAAATCAAAACCCAATCCAAACCCAAGGAACGAACAAAAAAATATCAGCAAAATAAAACAAAACAATACACCAAAAATATCTCTCACTTAATCTCTAAACCTATGACTCAAGCCCATCAAATAGTTTCTGATAATAAAACTACAACCATTTTTTTTCTTTTTTCTTTTCATTTTTTCCTAGCCAGACAAATTGCGTTGTCCCCCACCACCACCCAGAGAATTATCGTTCTTGTTTATGCACTGTTTACGTCCCCTTCTGAACTCATCTGCCCAGTCCGTAACTCCTCCAAGGTTAAGAACTGATGCAGACAGGAATGTTCCATTGCTGGAATGAACCAGAAGATGGACAGAGGAGTGGGAAGAAGGGGGGAGGGAGGTGTGGGGGTGGGGGGAGGGAGGGGGAGGTGGGGGAGATGTTTAGGGGGGAAAGTGGTTCTAGAATCGGAAACGTCACAATCATCATGTTTTTTATGATGTGATTCTGGATGTGATAACTTGTTATGGGTCTGACTCAGTCTGTATGTTTGTTTTTTTTTCCTTCTGAGCGCCATATATTTTGTGTGTAAAGTGTGTGAAATTGGTTGTGTGTGTGTATGTGTGTGTGCACACACGCATGCGTGGTGTGTGTTTTTTGTTTATTTTTTTTGTTTTTTAATAGACTCATGGGAGAGATGAGATCAGAAAAGGAGGATTTTTACACACATATACCTGTGCTTTCAGGCAAACATACTCACACACAACTACCCATCCACCCACCCACCCACCTAAATTAAACATCTATTAATAATTTATCTTTTTAAAAAAATCCAAAACCTAAACCAAAACTCAAACAACAACAACAAACAAACAAAAACAAAACAAAAAACAAAAACAATCTTTCTCTCTTAATTTGACTGTGATAACTTGTTATGGGTCTGACTCAGTCTGTATGTTGTTTTTTTCTCCCAGAGTGCCATATTTTTGTGTGTGAAGTGTGTGAAATTGAAAGTTTTTTTTTCTTTCTTTTATAGATTGTAGCAGGGATAGGAAAAGGAAAATTTTCACACACACACACATGCATACGGGATTTCTCATGCACCCACACACACTTACTAATATAATTAGTATATAGAATCGTCTAATATCACTGATAGTAAAAAGACATAACATCTGAAGAACGAACGACGCACAAACGCACACACGCACACACACACAGAGAACATCTGGCACACACGTTAAATCCTGTTCCGCTTTTTATAAAGAGTAGGCCTCTGTGTGCTGGTTGGAAACAGATCATAAAATTTACCACACAAAACTGCATACACACAAGGACTAGATGTATAAAAGCACAAGAGTGCTTATTCCATTATCCTCGATATAGAAGAATAAAAGAAAAGAAAAAAAGATATAAGGACTGGATGTATAAAAGACATGAGTGCTTTTTCAATTATCCTTGATATAAAATGAATAAATGAATGAACGAACAAATGAATGAATAAAAAATAAACAAATGAATAAAATAAATAAAGGAAACATGTAACACTTTTGTCTCGTATTATTTTTGCATCATTCAGAGGGCTTGAAACCAGCATTTTTTCTTTTTTTTCTTGTTGCGGGGGAGAAAACACAGTCAGACAATGGATGAGACTGGGAACAACATT
>CM054162.1:35780073-35795073 GCA_028751875.1 Rapana venosa
GAGATCCGGGTATCAAAGGGAGGCAACACGCAAAGGTGTAAACGATAGCGTTGCGAGCAAACAGAGAGGGAAGGGTGCAAACGAGTTATCTTTTCTTGGGGCTAAAGTTGTCTCCCATCCAAATGGCGCCAGGAAGATGGTGAAGGCTTGACTCAGGAGGTTGTCGTTCTTACTTCTTTGTGTGTCTAAAGAGTGATCTTCCCCTTTCTTGATTGTTTGCAGGGTGGGTGTTTTTGTGTGTGTATTATTATTATTTTTTTTTTTCTAGTTTTGGTTTTAGTCTTTCTGGGTGTACTGGAAAGAGTTATGGATTTATTCCTGTAGTTAGTGTGTGTGTGTGTTTCTGTGTGTGACACAGAGAGAGAGAGACAGAGATGCAGAGAGAGAGAGAGGGAGAGACAGAGAGACAAAGAGACAAGAGACAGAAAGGACAGAGAGAGACATATAGTGGGAGAGGACAATGACCAATTCTTGACAATGACAAGAGCCAGAGAGGGACACAGAGAGAGAGACAGAGTCAAAGACAGACAGAGACAGAGGTACAGAGAGAGACATAGACAGAGGCAGAGAGAGACAGAGACAAAGTCAGACAGACAAAAACAGAGACAGAAACAGAAAGTGAAAACAAAGAGAGACAGACAAACAGACACAGACACACAGACACAGACACACAGAAAGACACACAGACGGAGACACAGACAGACACAAAGAAAGACACACAGACAGACAGAAAAGGTAGGAGGATCATTATATTGACTAATTCCTCAACTTCCAAAGTAGACATCGCGGCTCTTGACAGAGTCTCTTACGCAATGTATCAAACCTCCAACCTCTCATGTCTTAATCAGGCCATTTCGAAAACTCAGAAACCATCAAACCACAGACCATCTTCATTGTATATCACCGAAGCGAAACGCTGAAATTTGCAAAATTTTACAATCACACGCAAAGTAACAGGCCCCATATTATTTTTGGTATGCGCATCACGGTAATGGCCAAGAATACAATCGCCTCCCTTGTTCGCTCTCTCGTGCCGAAGTCGGATACGCTGGGCCTGACTTGCTAGGCGTTTAACGGCAGCGCAAAACCATTTTCGCTCGTATGATAGACAATAACTGTTGCTATTTGAGCGTTTGACGACGACGATGAGGAAAACATAGAAAGAAGAAGAAGAAGAAGAAGAAGAAGAAAGAGAAGAAGAAGAAGAAAGAAAAGAAGAAGAAGAAGAAGAAGAAGAAAGTAAAAGAAGAGAAGAAGAAGAAGAAGAAGAAGAAGAAGAAGAGAAGAAGAGAAGAACAAGAAGAGAGAAGAAGAAATTGCGAAGACGAGAAGAAGAAAGAAGAAGAAGAGAAGAATGAAGAAGAAGAAGAAGAAGAAGAAGAAGAAGAAGAAGAAGAAGAAGAAGTAATGATGAGAAAAGAAGAAGAAGAAGAGAAGAAGAAGAAGAAGAAGAAGAAGAAGAGAAGGAAAAGAAGAGAAGAAGAAGAAGGAAGAAGAAAAGAAGAAGAAGAATTGCGAAGAAAAGAATTGAAGATTGTGAAGAAGAACAATAATAATTGCGAAAAAAAAAGAATTGCGAAGAAGAAGAAGAGTTGCGAAGAAGAATGGCAAAGAAGAAGGAAGAATTGCGAAGAAGAATTGCAAAGAAGAAGAGGAATAAGAAAAAGAAGAAGAAGAATTGCGAAGAAGAAGAATTGCGAAGGAGAAGAAAAAGAAGAATGCGAAGGAGAATCGCGAATAAGAAGAAAAATTGCGGCGAAGAAGAGAAGACGAAAAATAAGAATTGCGAAGAAGAATTGCGAAGAAGAAGAAGAAGAACTGCGAAGAAGAAGAAAGAAGAAGAAGAAAAGAGCAAGAAGAAGAAGAAGAACAAGAAAAACAAGAACAAGAACAAGAACAGAAAAAGAAGAAAGCTAAGAGAGAGAAGAATGAAGAAGAAGAGAAGAAGAAGAAGAAGAACAAGAAAAAAGAAAGAAGAATGCGAAGAAGAAGAAAGAAGAAGAGAAGAAGAAGAGAAGAAGAACAAGAAGAACAAGAAGAACAAGAAGAACAAAAGAAACAAGAAGAAGAAAAAGAAGGCACTTTTATTTCACGGAGGTAGCAGATTATGTTACAAAGACATTTTTCATTCAGCCTTCAAAGAGAATAAAAGGAAGAAGAAGAAGAAGAAGAAAGAAGAAAAGAATGCGAAGAAGAAGAAGAAGAAGAAGAAAATTGCGAAGAAGAAGAAGAAGAAGAAGAGTAGAAGAAGAAGAACAAGAACAAGAACAAGAAGAAAACGCGACGACGAATTGCAAAAAAACTGCAAAGAATTTCAAAGAAAAAGAAAACAAACCAACAAAAAAAAATCATGAACAAGAACAAGTTCTGTCTCAAATTAAATGTTAACTCTTCGGGTACCCTGCCAAGCCATTCTACCCCCGAAATAGCTGACATGGTTAAACGGGTAGAAGTGCAGGCGTAATGCCTGTCTTTGGGGGATTAATCCTCCCGTGGTAACTCGAGCCATTGGCTGGAGGAATACCCATTTAGCCTGTCGTTTCCACCCTCATAAAGCTTCATCAAAAGACGATAAAAAAGACGACAGCTATCCTCCTTGCTACCCCGGGTATCCTACTCTTCAGGGTGGATTATGGTATAGGAGGTGGGGGGGGGGGGGGGGGGAGATCACAGAGAAGGTTGATAGTGGTTACATTTGTTGCAAAATTTTTGTTGGTGAGAGGGGGTTTTTTGGTGTTTTTTTTGTGGTGGGTAGATGGGTGTGGGTGTTAAGTGTCTGTTAATGTGTTTGAAGATGGTGTGTGTGTGTGTGTGGTTGGGGGGTGGAGGGAGGGGTTGGGGGTGGGAGTCTGTGTGTGTGTGTTTTAGTGTGTATATGTGTGCGCTTGTGTGTGTGTGTATATGTGTGCGCTTGTGTGTGTGTGAGAGAGAGAGAGACAGAGACAAAGAGAGGCAGAGACGGAGACAGACAGACAGACAGTCAAACAGACAGACAGACAGCTAGAGAATCTAAGTCTGCAAAGTGTGTACATCTATAGCACTAACTCATGAAATAAAACTGGAACAAGAGAGAGAGAGAGAGAGAGAGGAGAGAGAGAGAGAGAGAGAGAGAGAGAGAGAGAGAGAGAGAGAGAGAGAGAAGGAGAGAGAAGGAGAGAGAGAGACAGAGACAGAGACAGAAATATAGAGACTGACACAGGCAGATAGAGATAGAGAGACAGATAAACGGACAGAGAGAGAGACAGAGAAAAGGGAGAGAGGCAGAGAGACAAACGGACAGAGAGAGACAGAGAGAGTCAGAAACAGCCAGCCAGCCAGACAGGCAGACAGACAGAGTCTGAAAGTGCCAGTATGTGTATATTGTGTGTGCGTGCGTACGTGCCTGCGCGTGCGAGCGAGTGAATGCGTGTGCGTGTGTGCGCGCGCATGCGCGTGTCTATCACTATAAGCATGGGATAAAACTGGAACTGCAATGCAAAACATTAAATGTCTATAAGTGCAGTGGAGATGGTTATCTACGATTTATAGGGAACTTTGCACAGAAAAATAAACTTCTAAGATTGCATTTCCTTGGCTAGATTCGTTTCAGGAATGAATGGTTTTGTCATCATTGGAGGTGTGAATGACAGAACAAACCCGCCGAGATTTCCGTCAAAAAGAAAAAAAAAGTTACCAAAAAAATTTCAACAAAGAAGAATGGTAAAATGCAGCAAAGGAAAGCCCCCCCCCCCCCACAAAAAAAAATCAACAAAAAAACCCCAAAACAATATTAACTCTTTTGAGAACAGAAAGAAAACTACTCTAAAATGTTACAGGAGGGGGAAAAATTGGGATGAAAACGGATGTATTATTTTGGAGTTAACTTCAGTACTGACTTCACTTTTTAAACAGTCCTTGAAATAAAATTGTAAGCCTAAGCCCTGTATGCACACGCACGCAGAACATCATCATGCGTGCACATTAAAACCCCGTTCCAACTTTCGAAAGAGTACACTATTTCATACCGGTCGGGGCAGATTTTTCTGGTCTTGAATGAGTTAAAAAAATTATGTTTTAGGCTTTCCTTTGCTGCACATTCTTCTTCTTCTTTGTTGAATATTTTTGTGTAATGTGTTTGTTTGTTGGACAGAAAACTTGGAGCATTTTTTCTTCTTCTGTCGTTTACAGCTCGAGTGATGACAAAACCATTCATTCCTGAAACGAATTCAGCCAAGGAAAATGCAATCGTAGAGCTTTGTTTTTCTGTGCAAAGTTTCCCATAAATCTTAGATAACCATCTCCACTGCACTTATAGACATTTAATGATTGCATTACAGTTCCAGTTTTATTCTTTGGGTTTTAGTGCCATAGACGCGCTTGCACGCATGCACACACATGAATACACACAAACACACACACACACACACACACACACACGGGATAGCCTAGTGGTGAGAACATTGCGCTCGCAATCTGACGACCCGGGTTCGATTCCCGTTCAAGGGGATATTTTCCCCTGGAGTTAACATCAGTGCAGACTCCACTCTCCCCAAAAGTCCGGATGAGACTATAAACCTAGGCCCCGTGTGCGTTTGTATGCAGAACATCTTGCGCACTCGTTAAATCCTGTTCCGCTTTTCGTAAGAGTAGGCCATTGTGTGCCGGTGGGAACAGATGACAGAATTTACAAAACTGCATACACACGGGGACTGATGTAAAAAGCACATAAGTGCTTATTCCATCATCCTCGATATAAAAGAACAATAAAAGAAAGAAAGAAAGAAAGAAAGAAAGAAAGAAAAACTCCATATAACCGAAACAATGATAAACATAATCAAAATCTCCTGCACTGTGGTCTCGCTAGCAAAACAACATCAACAACAACAATAACAACAACAACAACAACAACAAAACAACTAATCCAAGTCTGCTTACATTCATATCTCATTAGAACATATGTTTTAAAAAATCCTAGTCGAAATATGACTTCATTCACACACAAAAAAACAGTCCCCATCTCAACCCCCTCTCTTACCCCCCTAACCCAGAGGGGATAGCAGGGACCCATCAGTAGAAATAGTAATCCCACCTCCTGGAAATTCTAAGCTAAGAATTCCCTCTTTCCTATCCCTTTTTTTTGTTCGTTTCTTTGTCATTATATGACAGACAGCAATAGTTTGCTGTCCTAAGATGGATCGGTGGTCTAGAGGTAACGCGCCTGTCTAGAATGCGAAAAGTCCGGGTCGGGTGTGTGCGTGGTTCGTACCCCGTTTGGGCCCGAAATTTTTCCCCATCCATTAGACCATGAGTGGTGGTCTGGGCGCTAGTCTTTCGGATGAGACGATAAACCGAGGTCCCGTGTGTTACACAACATTTTCAGCGCACGTAAAAGAACCCACGGCAACAAGGGAGTTGTCCCTGGCAAAATTCTTAGAAAAAAGCCACACTGATAGGAAAACAAATACAGTTGCAGACCAAAACAAAAAAAAAAACAAAAAAAAAGAAAGGGTGGCGCTGCTCTTGTGGCGACGCGCTCTCCCCGGGGAGAGCAGCCCGAATTTCACGCAGAGAAATCTCGTGACTTAAAGTGGTATAAAATAAAAAATAAAATAAAAAAATAAGCAGTTCAACGACGACGAAGAAGGATGTCAGTGACAGAAACATATTTTCCTTTTATTTTATTTTATTTTTTCAAGGATATTGAAATATGCACTCAATGTTCTTTTTTCATATCCAGTGCCCGTGTGTATGCAGTTTTGTAAAACCGTCATCCGTTCCCACCGGCACACAATGGCCTACTCTTCCAAAAAAGCAGTTGTGGTTTTGTTAAATTTCATGTACCCCTTGGGGGTTTTTCTTGAAATAAAATCTTGAATCTTGAAGAACATGTTTTAACATGTCCGCAAGATGTTCTGCGTGCGTTCTGCACACAGGACCTCGGTTTATAGTCTCATCCGAAGGACTTTTAGGGGGAGTGTGGTCGGCACTGATGTAAACTCCACAGGAAAAAAATCCTCTTGAACGAGGTTTGAACCCGGGTCAGCAGATCACGAATACATCATTCTAACCACTAGGCCATCCGAGCATCGCCAAGTATGGACGAAACGAGGTCTGACCTGTGTATAAACTCTTGGCACTTTTAATTAGCTATTTTAAGGGGTATTCTTTTGATTTGGTGTTCAGGGTTTGTTGTAGCGGTTATGGAATGTTCCACATAGATGTGTGTGTGTGTGTGTGTGTGTGTGTGTGTGTTGTGTGTATGTGTGTGTGTGTGTGTGTGTGTGTGTGTGTGTGTGTGTGTGTGTGTGTGTTGTGTGTGTGTGTATGTATGTGTGTGTGTGTGTGTGTGTGAATTCGATATTTCTTAATCCTTTCTTTCTTTCTTTATTCTTTTATATCGAGGATAATGGAATAAACACTTATGTGCTTTTTTTTTTACATCAAGTCCCAGTGTGTATGCGGCTTTGTAAATTCTGTCATCTGTTCCCACCGGCACACAATGGCCTACTCTTACGAAAAGCAGACAGGATTCAACGTTAGGATTTAATTCTAATGTTTGTGAACGATTGTATGTGTGTAAATTATTTGAATGCAAGCGTTTCGATTTGTTTACAAGATTCAGCTCTATATAATTTCCATACATTATTATTATTATTATTATTATTATTATTATTATTATTTTATTATTATTATTATTATTATTATTATTATTATTATTTATTATTATTATTATTATTATGTTGTGTGTTGATTGTTGTTGTTGTTATTGTGTAAGGTTACGTATAATTTCCATACATTATGGTATTATAGTAATGTATGTGTTGTTCGTTATTGTGGTTAAGGTAAGTAGCACCAAGCGTGGTTACCACTTGATGGGTGACCGTTTGCGCGCACTTGGCTTCATACAGTCCCCCTATTCACCATATAGGTTGATTAAATGGCACCTCCCTCTAGGTCAGGGAAGCTAAAGCAGCGAGGGATAGATGAGGAGATGGACGCCGCCCTCAACGCTGGCCCCTAATAGCTGAGTCTCTCGACGCCCGCTCCTCGACCACTTAGTTTATGGACACCCTTTACCTTTCCTATATCAAGGGGTGTTGGTACTAAACTGGAAACAAAACCCCTAAAGCCAAACCGGTATAGTCATCCCATAAGAGTTTATTCCCCCCCCCCCTCCATCTAACCCAACCCCCTACCTCCACCCTCGCTATTCTACCCCCCCCCCCCCCTTCATCCCCTCCTCTCACACTCGTCCGTCTGTCTGTCTGCTGTCTGAAAAAAAACCGGACCAAACCCTATGCAGCGGGGTGAGGGACTCCCAAACCCGACGCCTGCTTAAGGACACCAACCCTGTCTACCATGTAATCACGTTTGTAAAGTCACGGCGTCGCTGGACCTACGGGTAGCTATAGGGAAAGTACGCCAGCCATCTCCGGAGGGCCAAGGATCTGACTGGTCGGAAAGATCGAGGGGAAGACATCCCGGTATTGGTCATTGTTTCTCACGTGAAGCGGAATACATGTTTGTCTTCAGCACATTTGCGGAGTCATTTTTTATATTTTAACCTAGACTTTTTTTGGGGGAGGGTTGGGGTTCTTTTTTTGGAGTTGGTTGCGCTTTTTGTGTGTGTGGAGAGAGCTTCAAGCTTCATTCTCTCGCCCTGATTAACCTGTCAGAGACTAATACCTTGCTTTAGGGAAAGCAGCAGCGGCTGTGGTAGCATCAGGGAGGGTCTTTTGGGGGTCCTTTCTGCCGCGTAATGAGAGAGTTAAAGTAGCGAAGGTTGGGTGTTTTTTTTCTTTTTTGTTGGTGTTTTCTTTTTTAAGGAGGAAGAGACAAAGACTTCACGCTTGTCCGATTTCTGTCCAGACTTTATTTTCTGCATGGATTCATCTTCGTCCTCTAATTTCGGTTTTGGTTGGGTGGGGGGGGGAGGGGGGAGGGAGGTCTTGTTTTTTGGGGTGGGGGATGGGGGTGGGTGGTTGGGTATAGACTGAATAAATTGTTTGGTCTGTAATAAAGTGAAGGTTCATTAACTGTGCAAATGAAGGATGGTTGGATTAAAGATGGGGTAGGGGAGGGTGGGGGTGGGGAGGGGAGGGGAGGGTGTAATTATTTGAGGATGGTTTTTTGCTTGTGTCAGATTTGGTCATGGGTAGGGTAGGTGGGGTGGGGGTGGGGGTTAGAAGTTGGTGTGTGTGTGTGTGTTGTGTGTGTTTGTTTTACGAGAAGTATTTATTTTGTTTTTGTTTGTTTCTGTCTATAATTTCTAGGGGGTTGTTGAGGAGGGGGTAGGGGTCGTGAATTTTCTTCTTTGTTGAAGGCTCAGACAACAACTATTGTTGTCTGCCAAAATGAGCGAAAGTGAGTTACGCTGCCGTTAAGCGCCTGACAAGTTAGGCCCAGCGCATCTGACTTCGGCATGGGATCGGAGATAATAGTTCTCTTTTAAGTCTTTCTAGGAAAAAGGCAAGAGAATGGACCGAGAAGGCAGAAGATAGATGCAAAGTAAGTGACAGGAAGAAAAGGAACAAGGCATAAATAGAGAGTGATAGAAAAGAGGGAATTCCTAGCTCAGAATTTCCAAAAGGTGATATTCAAACTGACAAGTCCACTGGCATCCCCACTTAGGAGTTTGCTTGTGTTTGCTGATTGTATCTGTATATAGGGGGGACGGGATAGCTCAGTGGTCGGAGCACTCGCTTTCCCCCAGCCAAGTTAAGCAGCGTCGAGCGTGGTTACCAGTTGGATGGGTGACCGTTTGCGCGCCTTGGCTTCAGTACAGTTCCCCCAGTTCACCCAGCTGTAAATGGGTACCTGCCCTCTTTAGGGTCAGGGAAGGTAAAACAGCGAGGGAGAGGAGATGGGCGCCGCCCTCAATATGCTGGCCCTAGAGAAGTGAGGTCTCTGACGCCTCGCTCCCCTACGACCTTATAGGTTATGGAACTCCTTTACCTTTTTCATTTTTTTACCTTATCTGTATATTACAAGACACGTGCACATGCTTTTTGAATTCTGTTTCACGAAAATAAAATCAAACAAAATAACTATAGTGACACGGGCACATCTAAAGGTAAAGGTGTCCCGTAAAATATACGGTCGTTGGGGAGCGAGATGTCACAGACCTCAGCTTCTCCAGCATATTGAGGGCGGCGCCCATCCCCTCTCCCTCGCTGCTTTACCTTCCCTGACCCTAAAGAGGGCAGGTACCCATTTACAGCTGGGTGAACTGGGGGACTGTACTAAAAACCAAGGCGCGCAAACGGTGACGGGCTCGTGTAGCGATCCATAAAGCTTGCCCAGACAGTCCTGCAAGGGACAGTGTAGGTGAGGAAGAATGAGAGAGGGAGAGAGAGAGAGAGAGAAGGAGGAGGAGGAGGTGGTGGGCAACATCTCAGAATGGATAGGCCTGAGACTGAGTGAAGAAGCACTGCCAGAGAGAGAGAGAGAGAGAGAGAGAGAGAGAGAGAGAGAGAGGGAGGGGAGGGAGAGGGAGAGAGAGAGGGAGAGAGAGAGAGGGAGAGGAGAGAGAGAGAGGGAGAGAGAGAGAAGGAGAGAGGGGGGAGGGGGGAAATTAGAGAGGGGGGAAGACGGGCTAGGGGGGGACAGAGGGGAAAAAAGAGGGGAGGAGAGATAAAAAAAAGAAAGAAAGAGGCCCAAAAGGGAAAGAGGGGAAAAGGGAGAAAAAAAAAAGGGAAGAAAGAAAATGAGAAAAAGGGAAGACGGGGAGAGAGGAAAGGGAAAGGAGAGAGAAGAGAGAAGATGGAGGGACGGGGAAAAGTGTACTAAAATAAAAAAAGGGGGAGACAGAAAAAGAGACAGAGAAAAGCCCGAGACAGACAGAAAGAACGGGGAAAGAGAGGGGAGAGAGAGGAAAGAGAGAGAGGGGAGAAGAAAGAGGAGAGAGAGGAGAGAGAGAGAGAAACACCCAACAGACAGAGAGAGGAAGGCAGTGAGGGGACTTTAAGAGGAGGAGGACAGACAAAAGGAGTCGGAGACATAGAAAGAGAAGGACATAGAGGTCGGGGGGGAAAGGGGAAGACAGAGAAAGAGAGGAAAAAAGGGGGGGGAAAGGGGGCGGGAGTAAAGGGTCATCCTTTTGTACCCAACTGAAAAAGAAATTAGAGGATATGAAATGTAATGTAAAACAAACAAAAAACCCGAAGCAAAAACAATTTTCAAAAACAAAAGTAAACAAGAAACCAAAAAAGAAAAAAGGGAATAATATATAATATTTTGGGAAAAAGGGAAGGGAAAGGAGCCCCCAAAACCTAAAAGGGTTTGGGAGGGGAGCGAGGCGTCGGGGGACCTCACTTTTTTTAAAAAAACCCCATAAATTTAGGGGGGGGCGCCCATCCCCTCCCCTCGCGGCTTTACCTTCCCCCTTACCCTAAAGAGGGGGGTTTCCCCCTTTTACAGCTGGGGGGGAACGGGGGGGGAAAACTGAAAATTCTGAACCCAAAAGGGGGCGCAAAGGGGTTCACCCACCCAAACTGGAAACCCACGCTCGACCTGCTTAACAGGCGGGGAAAAAAAGCGAGGGGCCCCAGACCAGGGCCCCTACCCCGTCCCTTCGATATATTTTTTATATAAAATAAATATATTTTATATTTTAATATATAATATATATAAAAATTTATATTTTTAAAAATATTTATATATATATAAATTTATATATTTTTAAAATATATATTTTATAAAATATATATTTTTATTTTATATTGAAAAGATCCCCAATTTTTAAGTTTTTGAAAAATCAATTAAAACAAATCAGGGGATATGAAATGGTTTTTTATAAAAACAAAATAAGCGATTTCATTGACGTATGGGTTAGAATTTTAAGCAAAAAAACTAAACAAAAAAAATTTAAACAAGCAACAAGGAAAAGCCAAATAAATTAAAATATTTTTAATTATAAAAATTTAAAATATATATATATATATATATATAAATATATATATTTATTATAATATATTTTTTATTTCCCAAAGGGGATCAGGGGTTTTAAAGGGCTTTAAAAAAATCACTTGAAATCAAAACCCCCATTTAAAGAAAAGCCCCGGGATGGGTATGTGATTATGTGATTTTGAAAATATGTCCAAGATCAAATGTTGGTTGTATAGAATATCCCTTTTGGGCCCCCTTTTTACCCTAAATTTAAGTCCCCCTTTTTCCCGTATAAAGAATTAAAAAGTGGACAGTTTTAAATAGGTATAATTATTGAATAAAGCAATGACCCATACCCGAATACACATTTAATATAGTCTATATTGCCTACTTTTAAAAATGAAGCCCCCACTTTTGGGACAAAAGGAATAAAATTCCATTGATGGGATACCCAACAAAATAGTTTTACCAAGTTGTCCCTGTTTTTTTTTCAAAAACATTCCGGGTTGTCACGAAAAACCCGTGTAAAACTACGAAAGCAAAAAAAAACCCTTTCACACCATGAAATTTCATTGCAACACAATTTATTTTAAAAACAGTACAATTTCAACGAAAATGCCCAAAGCAGTGCAAATGATTTCCTCCCCTCTCTCCTCCCCCTTTTCCCCCCATCTTCCCCTCTCTCCTCTCCCCCCCCCCCCCCACCCTCCCCCTCCCCTCTTTTTCCGCAAAACCCCCTTCCTCCCCCTCCCTTTTTCCCCCTTCTCAAATTTCCCCCCCCCTCTCTTCCTTCCCCTCTCCCCCCTCCCCCCCCCCCCCATCCTTCCCCTCCCCCCTCTTTTTTCCCCCCTTCCCCTCTTCCCCCCCTCTCTCTCTTCCCCTTTTTTCTCTCTCCCCCCCCTCTCTCTCCCCCCTATTTTCCGTTTTGTTTTGTGGGTTCTGGGTTTAATTAGGAAAAATTTAATAAAATAAATTTTTGGTTTTTGGAAAGGGGGTTTTTGAGGGTTTTGTTTTTTTGAGTTTTTTTTTTTTTTTTTTTTGGGGGTTTTTTAAAGGGGGGAAAAAAATTTTAAAAATTTTAAAATTTTTTTTTAAAATTTTTTTTGTTTATTTTTTTTTTTTTTTGGGGTTGGGGGTTTTTTTTTTTTTTTTTTTTTTTTTTTTTTTTTTTTTTTTTTTTTTTTTTTTTTTTTTTTTTTTTTTTTTTTTTTTTTTTTTTTTTTTTTTTTTTTTTTTTTAAATTTTTTTTTTTTTTTTTTTTTTTTTTTTTTTTTTTTTTTTTGGTTTTTTTTTTTTTTTTTTTTTTTTTTTTTTTTTTTTTTTATTTTTTTTTTTTTTTTAAAAAAAAATTTTTTTTTTTTTTTTTTTTTTTTTTTTTTTTTTTTTTTTTTCCCCTCCCTAAAAATTTTTCCCCCCTCTCCCTCTCTCTTTGCCATTTTTCCTTAAAATCTCCCCCCTCCTGCGACACCCCCCTTTCCCAAAAAAAAAACCCCCCCCCCCCCCCCCCCAAAAAAAAAAAAAAAAAAGAAAACAAAAACAAACAAAAAACCCCCCCCCAAAAACCCCCCCCCCCCCAAAAAAAAAAAAATCCCCAAACAAAAAAATTTAAATAAAAAAACCCCCAACTAAAAATTCTTTTTTTTTTGGGTAATTTAAAACCCTAAAAAAAAAACCCCCCCCCCCCCCAAAAACAACCACAAAAACCCCCCCAAACCCCCCCAAAACCTACCCAACCCCAAAAAAAAAAAAAAAAAAAAAACCCCCCAAAAAAAAAAAAATTTTTTTAAAAAAACCAAAAAGGTTTTCCCCCCTCCCCCCCCCTTTAAAAACCCCCTTTTCCTTTCCACCCCTCCCCCCCCCCCCCCCCCCCCCCCCCCCCCCCCCAACCCCCCCCCCCCCCAAAACCCTAATTGGAAAAGAAGAGTGCCCTGTTGTCCCCAGAGCTGTTTGTGACAAAAAAAAACACTTTGTTCGGGCGTTTTCGTTGCCGCTACTCCCTGGTCTGGTCTCGCTTACGGACCCAAATCTTGTCTTTTTTTTTTTTTCCCCTTTCTTGTTCTTCTCCAATTCGTTGTTGTTTTCTTTTTTGTTTTTTCTTTTTTTTTCTTCTTCTTGTTGTTGTTCTTCTTTTTTGTTTTGTTTTTCTTTTCTTCTTCTTCTTCTTCTTCTTCAGAATTTTTCTTTTTTCTTTTAAAATTTTTCTTTGATTCCTCTCTTCGGGGAAATTTTTCCATTCTTTTCTTCGCAATTCTCGCACTTTTCTTCTTTAAATTCTTTTTTTTCTTCATATTTCTTTATTCCCTTCTTCGGAATTTTCGCTTCTTTTTCTTCGCAATTCTTCCACTTTTCTTCTTCAGAATTCTTCTTTTTCTTCAAATTCTTTTCTTCTTCGCAAATTTTTTTGTTGTTGTTTTTTTTTGTCTTCTTTCTTCTTTTTCTTTTTTTTTCTTTCTTTTCTTCTTCTCTTCTTCTTATTTTTTTTCTTCTTCTTCTTTTTTTTTCTTCTTCCCTTTTTCTTCTTTTCCCCTTTTTCGTCTTCTCCCTTTTTTTTCTCTTCTTCCATTCCCCCTTTCCTTCTTTTGCATTCTTCTTCCTAAATTCTTCTTCCCTTTTTTGCATTCTTCTTCAATTTTCTTCTTCCCCTTTTTCTTTTTTTCTTCTTTTTTCTTTCTTTTTCTTTTCTTCTTTTTTTTAAACTGAAAATTTTTTAAAAACCCAGTAAAAAAAAGTTGTATAAAAAGTTCCCAGAAAAAAACTGCACCTAAAAACCAGTCCTATCATTTTCACATTCTTTTTCTTCATCACGATCTTTTTCTTCGCAATTTTTCTTCTTCGCAATTTTTCTTCTTCTTTTTCTTCTTCTTCTCCTCCTTTTTTCCCCTTCTTTTTCTTCTTCTTCTTGTTCTTGTACTTCTCTTCTTCTTCTTCTTCTTCTTCTTTTCCTTCTTTTCCTTCTTGGTTTTTTTCTTGTTTTTCTTTTCTTCTTCTTTTTTGTTTTTCTTCTTCTTCTTCTTCTTTTTCTTCTTCTTCTTCTTCTTCTTCTTCTTCTTCTTCTTCTTCTTCTTCTTCTTCTTCTTTCTTCTCCTTCTTCTTCTCCTCATCCTTCTTCTTCTTTTTCTTCTGCTTCTTCTTCTTCTCCTCCTCCTCCTCAACCCTCCTCCTTCTCCTTCTCCTCCTTTTTTTTTTCTTCTTCTTCCTCCTCCTCCTCCTTCTTCTTTTTTTCCCCTCTCCTCCTCCTCTTCTTCTTCACATCCTCCTCCTCCTCCTTCTTTTTTTTTGTTTGTTCTTCTTCCTTCTCCTCCTTCTTCTTTTTTCCCCTCTCCTCCTCCTCTTCTCCACCCCCTCCCCTCCCCCCTCCTCCCCTCCTCCCCCTCATCCTCCTCCTTCTCCATCTCCTCCTTCTCCCTCCTCCTCCTCCTCCTCTTCCTTCTTCTTCTTTAGTCTTCGCTTGGGCTGAAAAGTCAGGGATGGTAATAAAAACGCCGCAGGCTTTTTGCTGTTGCGGAGACAAAGAGAGAGGCCCTGCGTTACTCGGCGTGTGATATGTAGCGAAAAACGAGCTGATGATAAACTTGAGACTCAATTGAAAAACCAGAATCACACCTCCTCCGAGTTTCTGTCTGTCTGTCTGTCTGTCTGTCTCTCTCTCTCTTTCTCTGTCTGTCTGTCTCTCTCTCTCTCTGTCTCTCTGTCTCTCTGTCTCTGTCTCTCTGTCTCTCCCTCTCTCTCTCTTACTGTCTCTTTGTCTCTCTCTGTCTCTGTCTGTCTTCTGTCTGTCTGTCTGTCTTCTCTCTCTCCTCTCTCTCTCCCCTCTCTCTCTCTCTTTCTATATTTCTTTCTCTCTCTCTCTCCTCTCTCTCTCTCTCTCTCTCTCTTTTCTCTCTCTCTCTCTCTCCCTCTCCCCCCCCCTCTCTCTCTCCCTCTCTCTCTCCTCTCTCTCTCCCTCTCTCTCTCTCCCTCTCTCCCTCTCTCTCTCTCTCTCTCCCCCCCTCTCTCTCTTTCTCTCTCTCCCCCTCTCTCTCCCCCCCTCTCTCTCCTTTTTCGGTCTCTCTCTCTCCCTCTCTCTCTCTCCCCCGTCTGCTTGCTCGTCTGTCTATCCATCTGTCTGTCAGTCTGTATGTGAGTTTGTCTGTC
>CM054162.1:35800073-35805073 GCA_028751875.1 Rapana venosa
ACCACTGAGCTACCCCGTCCCCTGGTTTCCAAGGCGCCATGTTTTGCCTTTTGTTGTCTTTGCCTGCCTTCATCTTGTAGACAGAGGGAAACAATGTCGTGCAGAGTGTTGTGTTGTGCGTTTACTTGGTTTAGTGTGTGTTAGTGTTAGTGTGTTAGTGTGTGAGTGTGTGTGTGTGCGTGTGTGTGCGTGTGTGTGTGTGTGTGTGTGATGAAAAAAGACAAGACAGAGAAAGAGAGACACAGAGAGAGAGAGTTACAGACAGACAGAGAGACAGACAGACAGAGAGACAGAGAGAGAGGACAACTGGAAGACAGACAGACAGAAAATGATAGAGAGAGAGAGAGAGGATTATAACTCGAACTAAAACTAGGCAAAAATTTTGATTGAAGGTATTTCATAATAGTTGATAATCCAAAGGCTTCTTTACACCAGACCCATACAAAAAAAAGGAACACTATTTAATTAGAGAGAGAGAGAGAGAAAGAGAGAGAGAGAGGAGAGAGAGAGAGAGAGAGAGAGAAAAGAGACAGTCAGACAGACAGACAGACAGAGACAGAGACAGAGAGACCAAGACAGATATACAGAGACATACACATAAAAAACACAAACAGACAGACAGACAGAGAGACACCCAGAAAAAGGACATACGTGCAGACACACACACACACAAAACCAGTTCCTCTAATATCACTAAGAGTGAACAGACGTTAAATTGAAGACAACAACAGCAACAACACAAAGCCAGAGAGCTCTCTAGCACTGTCTGCTAACTATGAATTACATAAGAAACCTTCACTCTGTCTCTTATAAGAACAGTCACCCTGCCAACAGAAGTCACCACCTCTTTATTCTACGCTAATCCTTCCCCCCCACCACCACCACCAAAGAAAAAACATCAACACTGTATACATCTTTCCACCAGTCCACCTTCCCTCCCCCCACCCCCAAGAACAACAAGTACAAAGAAACCACACAAACACACCCCCTCCCCCGCACACATTCACACACACACACACACATCCACACACACATACACACACTCACACACACCCAACACACACAACACACATACATCCCGAAAACACACACACACACTATTCAAAATATGTGTGCCTCCACCCCCAAACACTGACACATTCCTCCCCCCCCCCCCTCCCCCACTTTTCTGTCAATTGTAAAGAGGCCTAATATGAATGGAACACACACACACACACACACACACCACAGATCACCCCCCACACACACACCACACACACACACACACAACACCAACCCACATCTACTACAAACCCTACCCAATTCAATCTCCTTTAATCTGCCCTTGTCAGAGCCAATTACGTCCCCTTACTCAAGCAATTTGTCTCCCCTTTTCACGCTGCTCATTGGCTCATATCCCTATTTCTCTCCCCTGACTCAGAAACTCCCGTGCAGTCAGTGATTCCATGATGTGTCTTTTGTCCTCTGTCCTTTTGTCCCCTACCCCTTTGAGGGGCCTACCCTGGGTAGATTGTGATGTTATCAGTACCCCTTAATGGCTACCTTTGCCAGGAAGTCTTTAGGCAAGCAGCAAAGCTTGAAGGTTTTGTAGGGTGTGGGGGTTGGTTATCTTGGGATGGGATCTGACATGAAGTGGTTAGAGGTGTGGTGTATTGGTGGGTGTGTTGGCTTTAAAAGCTTGGATGTGTCTTTTTTGTGTGGTTCTTATTGGTTGGTTCATTCATTTATTTCAATCATTCATTTATTCACTTTTCTTCTTCTTCTTCCTACTTTTCTTTTTAGCAATTCTTCTTCTTCTTCACAGTTCTTCTTCTTCTTCTTCTTCTTCTTCTTCTTCTTCTTCTTTCTTGGCAATTGTTGTTTTTCTTCTTCCTCACACTTTTTCTTCTTTGCAATTGTCCTTCTTACTCTTGTTTATGTTATTCTTACTGTTCTTTTTCTTCTTCTTATTTTCTCCTCCTCTTCTTCTTCTTCTTCATCATCTTCTTCTTCTTCTTCTTCTTCTTCTTTGCCTCCTTTGGTTCTTATTCTTCCAAGATGAGTCATAATCTGAGCTGATGCGATTGCCTCCCTTTATCTCCCTCTGTCCCTACAGCAATATAGCAACATATAACGCATTTAACCTCACACCCACCTCTTTACTGACTTACAAATGCCAGGAAACTTTTGCGCACATCCACATGCCAAACAACCGTTCCTCTTTCTCTTTTTCCTCTTTCTCCAATGGATGCTACTGCCACTGCCGTTGTTTAGGAGCAACACTTCTACATACATGTTTATTATCATTATTGTTTATTGAAATTTAAGAAGAAGAAGAAGAAGAAGAAGAAGAAGTGCAAAAAACCATTGCAAGAAGAAGTAGAGGAAGAATTGGAAGAAAAGAATAGAAGATAAGAAGAAAAAAGAAGAAGAAGAAAAAGAAGAAGAAGAAGAAGAAGAAGAAAAGAAGAAGGAGAAGAGGGGGAGGATGGTGATGAAGAAGAAGAATGCTAAAAAGAAAAGGAAAGAAAAAGAAGGAGAAAATTGAAAGAAGAAGGAGAGGAAGAAGAAAGAGAAGAAGAAGAAGAAGAAGAAGAAGAAGAAGAAGAAGAAGAAGAAGAAGAAGAAGAATTTCAAAGAAGTTGAAGAAGAAGAAAAACAAGAACAAGAAAATGAGGACAACATATACCGTCACCAAACTAAATAGCAAAGAAGATGAAGGAAGAGAAAAGTAGTCCTTTTCATGTTGTCTTTCACAGAAAAGCAGACTGCCTAATTTTCTTCAGAACAGGAAGTAGTTAATTGCATCCTCTGTACGGAAATACAAACAGTCTTTCATGAAAAGGGAAAAAAATGTCAGGAAAAAGATTGCAAAAAAACACAAAACAGAATGAAAGAAAACATAACACAAAATAACTCTGCCTTCCCTAAGTATTGTACACACACACACACACCAACACCACACACCACACAACCACACAACACACACAAAAGAGAGAGAGAGAGAGAGAGAGAGAGGAGAGAGAGGGGAGAGAGAGAGAAGAGAGAGAGAGAGAGAGGAGAGAGAGAAGGAGAGAGAGACAGACAGACAGACAGAAAAGACAGACAGACAGACAGAGACAGACAGACAGGCAGACTTTTTTAAAATTTTATTTATTTTATTCTTTTATTTTGAGGGTAAGTGAATAAGCACGCATGTGCTTATTTACACCCAGTCCCCGTGTGTATGCAGTTTTGTCAGAGAGAGAAAGAGAGAGAGAAGAGAGAGAGAGAGAGAGAGAGAGAGAGAGAGAGAGGAGAGAAGAAGAGAGAAGACAGACAGACAGACAGACAGACAGACATTCAGGCAGACAGAGACAGAGAGAGAGTGTGTGTTCATATGTATCTGGGTGTGCCTGTATGTGTCTCTGTTTCTGTGTCTGAGTCTGTATGTGTTTGTATGTGAGAGACACAAGAAACAGACATAGAAACAGACAGAGAAACAGATAGACTTACAGACATTTAAACGCAGGGGTGGCAAGATTCAGATGTTGCTGTGTTGTTTTTTGAAAATTTTATTTTTAAAGCAAAATCTTTACCAACTCCAGAATTTCAAATGACCCAATAGCCTGTGGTTAGAACATTGCGCTCGCAATCTGACGACCCGGGTTCGATTCCCGTTCAAGGGGATATTTTCCCTGGAGTTAACATCAGTGCAGACTCCACTCTCCCCAAAAGTCCTTCGGATGAGACTATAAACCGAAGACCCCGTGTGCGAACGCACCCAGAACATCTTGCGCACACGTTAAATCCTGTTCCGCTTTTCGTAAGAGTAGGACCATTGTGTGCCGGTGGGAACGGTGACAAAATTGACAAAACCGCATACACACGGGGACTGGATGTAATTAAAGCACATGAGTGCTTATTCCATTATCCTTGATATAAAAGAATAAATAAATAAATAAAAATAAATAAGTAAGCTTTGACTACACCTGGCCTCTGAAGAACAGTCGCAACCAGAACTAGGGCAATCACTACCTGTCTTTCTCTCCCTCTTCCTGAAAAGCAAAACTGTTACAACCCATAACAATTATCTTACCGCCAATCTACCCCTATATACACACACCAACAAATACCCGGAAACCACACACGACCACACACACACACACACACACACACACACACACACACACACACAAACACACACACACACACACACGTGTCTACAAACCATACCCTCTCAATAGCCCTAATCCACCCTTGTCAGTACCAATTACATCTTTTTGCACACCGGTTTGTGACATATGATGAAGTGGCATGGTTTTTATGTTGTTACTATTGTTGTTGTTGTTGTAGCAGTTGTTGTTGTGATACATTAGCAGGTAGTAGCAGCAATAGTAGTAAACGCAGTCGTAGTTGTAGAAGTAACGGTAGAAGTAGCAGTGGTAGTAGAAGTAGTAGTAGTAGTAGTAGTAGTAGTAGTAGTAGTAGTAGTAGTAGAGTAGGAAAGTAGGGAGTAGAATAAAGTAGTTGTGTGTAGTGTTCTGTCCTGTTAGTTAGTGTTGTGTAGTGTAGGTGGTGTGTGGTGGTGGTGGTGGTGGTGGGCGGTGGTGGTGGTGGTGGTGGTGGTGGTGGTGGTGTAAAGCAAGGTAGAGGAGATGGAGTAGAAGTTTGGGTTACAGACGTGTGAAAAACACCTGTGTAAGTCAGTATGGGGATGGATGGGAGGAGAATGTGTCATGTGTTGTTATTTTGCTGTAGGGGAAAAAGAGAAAGGGGGTGATTGTCTCAGCTACAGTATGAGGATTGATCTTGCTAAAAAAAATTCATCAGAAGGATGTGAAAGATGAGAAGAAGACAAAGAAGAAGAAGAAGAGAAGAAGAAAAGAAGAGAAGAGAAGAAAAGAAGAAGAAGAAGAAGAAGAGAGAAGGAGAAGAAGAAGAAGAGCAACAACAATAGCAACAACAACAGCAACAATAGCAGCAGCAACAGAAGAATTGGAAAGAACAAAAAGAAGAAATGCAAAGAAAACGAAGAATGC
>CM054162.1:35810073-35825073 GCA_028751875.1 Rapana venosa
CAGTGTAGTGCAGTGTAGTGTAGTGTAGTGTAGTGTAGTCTAGTGCAGTGTAGTGTAGTATAGTGTAATGTAGTGTAGTGTAGTGTAGTGTAGTGCAGTGTAGTGCAGTGTAGTGTATGGCAAAGTCTACTGTTGCAAACTCGAAATATGTTAATATTATTTTTGAACGGGCGCATGCGTGTAAAATTTATGATTTGAATGTAGGTAAAAGGTAAACGAAAAAGAGTCCCATAATCTATAAGGTCGTAGGGGAGCGAGGCGTCAGAGACCTCACTTCTCTAGGGCCAGCATATTGAGGGCGGCGCCCATCTCCTCTCCCTCAATGCTTTACCTTCCCTGACCCTAACGAGGACAGGTACCCATTTACAGCTGGGTGAACTGGGGGAACTGTACTGAAGCCAAGGCGCGCAAACGGTCACCCATCCAACTGGTAATCACGCTCAAAGCTGCTTAACTTGGCTGGGGGAAAGCGAGTGCTCCGACCACTGAGCTATCCCGACCCCTGGTACTCTCCTTTATAAGATTCAACACAATGCAATTTGCATACAGTCTTCTTCTTCTTCGCAATTCTTCTTCGCAATTCTACTTTGCAAGTCTTCGTCTTCTTCGCAATCTTCTTCTTCTTCTTCTTCTTTCTCTCTCTCCTCCTCCTCCTCCTCTCCTCCTTCTCATCATCTCATCATCATCATCATCATCATCATGTGTTTTATTGTAATATATTTCATTGTGTTGGAATATATCGCATTGTATTACATTACATTGTAGCGTATTCTTTTTGTATTGATCTGTATTTGTATTTATATCGTATCGTCCTTCTTTTCTCTTCTCCTCTCTTCTCTCCTTTCTCTTCTTTCTTCCTCTCCTCTTCTCTTCTTCTCTTCTCTTCTCTCTCTTCTCTTCTCTTCTCTCCTCTCCTCTCCTCTCCTCTTCTCTCTCTCTTCTCCTCTCCTCTTCTCTCTCTCTTCTCTTCTCTCCTCTTCTTCTTCTCTTCTCTTCTCTTCTCTTTCCTCTTTCTTCTTCTCTTCTCCTCTTTTCTCTTCTCTTCACTTCCCTTCTCTTCTCTTCCCTTCTTTCCCTTCTCTCCTTTTCTCTCCTCTGCTCTCTCTCCCCCCCCCCCCCCCCTCCCTCTCCTCTCTCTCCTCTCTCTCTCTCTCTCCTCTCTCTCTCTCTCTCTCTTAGCTTGCTTCATCTCTCTTTCTGCTCTGCTCCTCTCTGTCTCTGTCCTGTCTCTGTCTGTCTGTCTCTGTCTCTATCTGTCTGTCTGTCTCTGTCGTGTGTTCTGTCTGACTGTATCCATCTATCTTCTTTCTCTTCTATTTCTCTCTGTCTGTCCCTGTCTCTGTCTGTCTGTCTGTCTGTCTTCTCTCTCTCTCTCTCTCTCTCATCTCTCTCTCTCTCTCTCTCCCCCCCCCTCTCTCCCTCCCCCCCCCCCCCCCTCTTTCTCAAACATGCATCAACACACACAAAAACCACACCCTGAGTGGACAGACGTTAATATACCCCCACCCCCTATACCTCCCCCTCCCCCTGACCCTTCTCCCCCCACCACCACCACCCTCCCCCTCCCCCCTCATCCCCCCCCCCTCCTTCAGTCCTCCTTGATCCCTCAAGCGTAGCGAAAAATGCTGATGACAGACTGTTAACCACTGTCTGTCCCTCTATCCCTCTACCCCTCTATCCTTCCTCTGTCCCTCTGTCCCTCTATCCCTCTATCCCTCTATCCCTCTGTCCCTCTATCCCTCTGTCCCTCTGTCCCTCAATCCCTCTGTCCCTCTATCCCTCTATCCCTCTGTCCCTCTACCCCTCTGTCCCTCTATCCCTCTGTCCCTCTGTCCGTCTGTCCCTCAATCCCTCTATCCCTATGTCCCTCAATCCCTCTGTCCCTCTGTCCCTCTATCCTTCTGTCCTCTATCCCTCTATCCTCTGTCCTCTATCCTCTGTCCTCTATCCCTCTATCCCTCTGTCCCTTTATCCTCTGTCCCTCTATCCCTCTATCCCTCTGTCCCTTTATCCCTCTGTCCCTCTATCCCTCTATCCCTCTATCCCTCTGTCCATCTCATTCTCCTCGCCGCCACAAGAGGGTGAATGGGACGGGAGAGGGTAGGCTGGGGGTGGGAAGGGGGTTGGGGGGGTTGGGGTAGAAATGGTGGGGGGGGGGGGAGGGAGGCATGGGACTACTTTCACGCCTGGATGCTTGCAGTTTAAGTACACTAACTGCCTTCGTCTCTGTGTCCTCCTCCGCTGCTTCAATGTAGTTCACGCTAGTGAGTGTGTGTGTGTTTGGGCGGGGGGGGGGAGGGGGGGGGGGGGGGGGGGGGGGGTGAATGTTGTCTGTGTGAGTGTGTGTATGTGTGTGTGTATATGTGTGTGTAAATGTGTGTGGGGGGGGGTGGGGGGTGGGGTGGGGTAGGGGTGAGTGTGTGTGTTTGTATGTGTGTGTATGTGTTGTTGTGTGTGTATGTGTGTGTTTGTGTATGTGTGTGTAATGTGTGTATGTGTATGTATGTTGTGTGTATATGTGTGTGAGTGGTGTGTGTGTGTCGTCTGCTGATGTGATGGGTTTTTGTTGTTGTTTTGTTTTGTTGTTGTTTTTTTAGGGGGAGGGAAATATAAATATATAGTTCCTATCTACTGTTTTTTTAAATGTATTGTTGGTAGTTTTGATGGAAGATTTGTGTGGTGTCAGTTTTGTTGTTGATGTGTATTTCTTTTTGTTTGTTTTTTTTGGTTTTGTTCGGCGATTGTTTAGATCAATTTATTTTCATTAGGGTAATCGTTTGTGATTTTGTGTCACTCACACACACACATACACACATACACACGCACACAAATGTTTCACAGTGCATGCACGCACGCACACACACACACACACACACACACACACACCACTGACGTGCGCGCGATCTTGCACTCTCTTAGTCCTTTTCTCTTTATATATCTGTATCTGTCTGTCTGCCTGCCCGTCTGTCTGTCTGTCTGTCTGTCAGCCTCTCTATATATCTGTCTCTGACTGTCTATCTCTCATCTTCTCTCTCTCTCTCTCTCTCTCTCTCTCTCTCTCTCTCTCTCGGACGACGTGACGGGACGAGAACTGAACGGGTGTGCTGTTAGTAAGCTGCTGCAAATTTTTGCATTTTAGCTTCAAAAATGTCAGTTACTGGCCTTCCAGCTACTGTAATAACAACTTTAAAACGCCCTGCTGATCGACAACGTCGTATCGAGTTGGAAAGTCGCGGGGAGAGCGGCAGTGTTGTGTTCGTCTTGCGAATGAAGCCAGCTGACAAGCCAGTGTCAACAGAAATGGCGGACCCGTGCTGAACCGTAACTCCCGTGTTCAGTACTATCGCAAGAAACCCCCTTGTCAAAGACGTCGCGATGTTCAAAGAAGTAGACAACACCAAGAAAGACAGCAAGTCGCCAATGTGACAATAACAGTGTCTTGGAAGAGCCGGTCTTGTGTAACATTGACTCCCTGCTCGATGTGGAAACAGAAGGAAAACAAACCAGTGTGTACACGAACTATGTGTCAGCAGTGAATTGAATGCCTCAGCCACACCAGATTCACTTGTTCTACTGTGTGATCCAGCAACAGACAACAAGATCGGTGTGTCTTCTGAGGCGCCTGATGTGCAGGAAGAGCTGACAGTTGGCTGCACAGTGGATGACTCTGATACTGATACTGGTATTGTGAAACAGTATGTGTCTACTCTAACTGACAAACGTGTACAGCGTCGATTAAGGGACAGCAAGAGAAACACACGGTTTCGAAAGGTGGTGGTACATAGTTCGGTTGATCAAAACATTGTGATGTGTGAATCAGATGACATCATCCTGGAATACTCTTGGAATGGAGATCCTGGCGAGGAATCTAAGTGTGTGTTCTGGTACATCAAGCAAGAAGAGAAAAACATGTTGCCAGAAGAACGTGTCAGGCTTGCCAGACTTTGTAAAGGGAAACAGTGTACTAACACACAACACACAGAGACAGTGGTGGCGAGTGCTGAGCAGGAGTTACATCATCTTCGGGACCTGATCCTGTCTTACATGGGCTGACTTCGCTGGCTGTAGACTGGAAAAGGAAAGGCTGGTTTGAAAATTGAGACACTTGAGACACAGACAATAATGTATCGAATCTTGATGTACATACCACCACTGCCATGGTTTCCATGTCATTGTAATCGCGTCGCGTTCGATATCGTTGTTACCGCGCCACAGTGCTATATGGCTTGATCGCTAAATAGCAATAAAATTGTGTCAATTGTCAAAATTGTGTCAATTGTCTCTCTCTCTCTCTCTCTCTCTCTCTCTCTCTCTCTCTCTCTCTCTCTCTGTGTTCCTGTCGTTCTCCCTCACTGCCTATCTGTCTGTCTGTCAGCCTCTCTCTCTCTTTCTTCTCCCTCCTTCCCTCCCCCTTCTCTCTCTCTTTCTCACTCTCTCTCCATCCTCCCCCCTCTCCCTATTCCCCCTCCATCTGTCGCTCTCTCTCTCTCTCTTTCTCTCTTCCTCCCTCATTCCTTCCCTCCCCTTCTCTCGCTCTCTCTTTTTCTCACTCTCTCTCTCTTCCACCCCCTCTCTCCATCCTCAACCCCCTCTCTCAATTCCTCCATCTGTGTCTCTGTCTGTCTGTCTGTCTGTCTGTCTGTCTCTCTCTCTCTCTCTCTCTCTCTCTCTCTCTCTTTCTCCCTCCTTTCTCCCCTCCTCTTCGCTCTCTTCCATCTCTCTTCTCTCCTCTCTCTCTCTCTCTCTCTCTCTCTCTCTCTCTCTCTCTCTTTCTCTCTTTCTCCATAGCCCCATAGTGTATCCCTAAACCAGGGGGGGAGTACAATGGGCAGACACCCTGTGGACCAATGGCCAGTTAACTAGGGACTATGGCCAGACGTCTTCTTCATATCCTCATCACTCACCCCTTTAACCTGGCCCTCAAAAAGAAGAGTTGATGGAGCGAAAAGCTATTGTCAGCGTGGGCCCACCCCGGGTGGATGATAGAAAACGGGTATAGAGAGAAATGGACCAACGGACACTCGATATTCTTGTATGTGTGTGTGGTGGGGTGTGTTGTGTGCGAGGGGGGGGGGGGGGGGGAGGGGGAGGTTGTGTAGGGTGGGTGGGTGGTGATGGGGTGGTGGTGTGTGTGGGGTGGTGGGGGGGGGTGTTGAGGAAGGGGGGGTTGTGGAGTGTGTGTGTGTGTGTGTGTGTGTGTGTGTGTGTGAGCGAGAGAGAGAGTGAGAGAGAGAGAGAGAGATTCAGATTCAGAATATTATATTGCCATTTAAGTCGTGTGTGTGTGTGTGTGTGTGTGTGTGTGTGAGAGAGAGAGAGAGGGGAGGAGAGAGAGAGATGAGAGAGAGAAGAGAGAGAGAGAGAGGAGAGAGAGAGAGAGGAGAGAGAGAGAGAGAGAAAGAGAGAGAGATTCAGACTCAGAATATTACATTGCCGTTAAGTCATGTGTGAGTGAATGTGTGTGTTGTGTTGTGTGTGTGTGTGTTTGTGCGCGCGCGCGCGTGCGCGCGGGGTTGTGTTTTGTGTGTGCGTGTGTGAGAGAGAGAATTCAGATTCAGATTCATAATATTATATTGCCATTTAAGTCATGTGTGAGTGTGTGTGTTGTGCTGTGTGTGAGGGAGAGAGAGGGAGGGAGGGAGGAGAAGCACATACATACATGCATGTACATACATGCATACATACATTCATGCATGATGTATACATACATGTTGGGCCCCCCGCCTCTTCTTTTCTCCCCCTTCCTCCCCCCTTTTTTGGCCCAAAAAAAATTTTTACCAAACTTTTCCTTCCCCCCCCCTTTTTTTTTTTTCTATAGAGAGGGGACCCAAAGGGGGGAATCAATAAATTTTTTTGGGGAAAATTGGGGTTTGGGGGGTAGGGTGGGGTTTTTTATTTTTTTTTTTGGGGGTGGGTTTGGGGGGGGTGGGGGAAAGGGGGGTTTTGTAGGTGGGAGGTAAAGGGGTTTGGAAAACGGGAAGGGGGAGAGAAAGGAAACGGAATTGAATTTGGAGTTGGGGGGGGGGTTTCAGGGGGGGGGGGGGGGTAAGGGGATTTTAGGGGGGGTGGGTGTGGGGGTTTGGGGGTTGTTGTTGGTGGGGGGGGGTTGCGGGGGGGGGTTTTTTGGGGAGGGGGGGGTGGGGTGTGGGGAGGAGAGAGAGAGGAGAGAAAGAGAGAGAGATTCAGATTCAGAATTTTTAATTCCCTTAAAGCCCTGGTGTGGTGGGGGTGTGTTGTGTTGTGGGGGGGGGGGGGGGGGGGGGGAGGGGGGGTGGGGGGAGAGAGAAAAAAATTAAAAAATTCAAAATCAAATTTTAATTTTTGGTTTTTGTTTTTTTTTTTTTTTTTTTTTTTTTTTTTTTTTTTTTTTTTTTTTAAAAATTTTTTTCTTTTTAATTATTTTTTATTTCCTTTTTAAGGGGTCATGTTTTGGGGGTGTGTGTTTTTTGTGGGGTTTTGTGTGAGGGGGGAGGGGGAGGGAGGGGGGAGAAAGCACCCCCCTTACATACATGAAAGGGCCAACATACATGCATACTTTCCCTTTCCCTGCTTTGGCAGGGGTAAAAACATACATCCAAAACGTACTTTTACGTTCTTTCATTTCAACATAACATACTTTGCATAAAATAAAACACATAACACATTTTTAATCCCATACATAAAGACAAAACAGACGGGACGGGATTTGCCCTTTGAAGTTTTTGTTTGTGTACGGTTGCTTTTGCGGGGGGGTGGCGGCGCCCCGTTTTGTGTTGGTGGGAGTGAGTGGGGGGTGAGAAGAGACAGGCGGGACAGCTGGGGGGGAAAATTTTCGGGTTTTCAGATTCGATTCAGTTTCTTTTTTCAGAATGTTTTTTGCCATTTAAGTCTTGTAGCCTTATTTGACAAAAACAAAAAAACATAACATAATTATCTATTTTGGCAAAAAAGTGATGTACACAAAAAAACTTTTTTGTATTCAAACTTCTTTCCCCTTTTTTTTTCAAAAACCTCATACACATATTTGATGAACCCTGTTTGGGAAAATTATCAATTTGTGATTATGTAAATTTAAATTTATTTTTAAAACCATTTTTTGCTTTTTCTTTGTCTCTCGTTTTGTTTTAAAAAATAAAAAATTTTTTCTGAGTTAAATTCATAAAAAAAAGGCATTCATCAATAAATGAAATTCATCTTAAATTTTTTTTTACAGGGGTCTACATTTTCTGTCCTTTTCGGGATATTTTTTGGTGTCCCCCCCTTTCTCTATAAATTAAAAATTGTGACGCTTGTGCAAAAATTTACAATATGTCTTCTTATGAGTTTTTTTTTTCATAGTTTATAAGTATGGTTCCAATCTGTTTTTTTTGGTTAGCAAAAATCAAAAAATTTTTATTTTTTGAAAAAAATCTTTTTTTTGGTAGACCCAAAAAAGGGTTTTATACATGTCCTCAATTTTTTCTTTAACGGGCCAACCCTTCAACCAAATGAAAAATTAAGAGTGTTTTGGTTTTCCGGGACATTTTTGAATCCAATTGTGTACGAATTTTTTTCACTGTATTTATCCTTTTAAACCCCGATGAAATTTTCTGATACAAAAAAAGGGTTATATATTCAAAATTAAAAAAGGATTTTGGGTTTTTTAAATTCTGTCAAATGAATCCAAAAGGATATTTCTGGAAATTGTTTTTTAAGGGGTCAGTGGAAACCCTCCCTAATTCCCCCCAAAAGGGGGTTTAGTACCAACTTTTTTTATGAATTATCATTTGTTTAAAAAATTTTACTTTAAAATTTTCAAACAAAAAACTAAATGGTTTAAGCATCCCTTTTGAACAGTTTTCAATATGAAATTCAGTATCCCCATTAAAAAAAAAAAAGGGAAAACCCAAATTTTGCTCCAAAAGGTTTTTAAAAAAACAGGGCGTTAAGTAAAGTCAAAAAAAAAGGCATTATTTTGTAGTTTTTAAAATTTTTTGCCCATGAATTCCCCTTTTTAAAAGGCGTAAATTGCTTTGTTGCTTTTTTTTTTACTAAATGTTCTTGGGTTGCTTAAAAATTTTCCGTTTAGGGAAAAAAAACACCTGGGAATTTATAAGTTTCTATTTTTCAATTTCTACATGCTTCCACTTTTAAAATAAATTTGGAAAATTTTAGGGGGGTGATCTCGAAAAAGCTTTTACCTTTGTTTTTGTTTTTTTTTTTTTTAAACCCCAATTAAAAACAGTATTCTTCAGTTTATTCAGTTTTATTTGAAGACCTATTTTGGTTGTTGATAGCAATGCCCGGTCATAGCATGGGTAAACAAGGGGGAATTTTGTCTTTTTTTTTTTGGGGTATATAAGGGAATTTTTTCTCATCCCGTATATTGAACTTTTA
The DNA here is from genome assembly GCA_028751875.1 of Rapana venosa. Classification (NCBI taxonomy): domain Eukaryota; kingdom Metazoa; phylum Mollusca; class Gastropoda; order Neogastropoda; family Muricidae; genus Rapana; species Rapana venosa. Next base: position 35,818,429 of record CM054162.1, read on the forward strand.
AAACATTTGGGCATATACATTAATAAAAAAAACTTAATGTTTTCCCTTTAAAGTTTCCCCCTTTTTTTTTTCCCATGATTTTTCTGGTGTTTTCCTCGTATTTTTGTAAAAAATTTTTGGGAATTTGGGAAAAAATGTTTTTAATGACATTTAAAAAAAATTTTTTCCGGGTTTTTTCCTAAATTTTTTTTTTTTTCCTTTAAAAAGAAGGGCCCCCGCCACACATTATCAAAAAGCTTTTGAAAAAAATTTACAAAGCAGGGAATAAAGCCTTTTTTTTTTTTACTTTCCCGAACACTATCTATTAAAATTTTTAAGTGGAAGATTTTGGTCCTTGTTTTTGCATGCTTTTCTTTGGGAAAACAGCTTGTTTTTCCCAACAATATATTGTTTTTTTTTTTTTCTAAATATTAGAAATTCTATGGTTCAGTATTTGGGCAAAAAAGTTTTTCCAATAATGTTTTTTCAAAAGTTATCCCTCTGTATTTTTTTCTGGGTTTTATATGCATCCTTTTTTTATAGATTGGGGCAATTTTACTCCTACTTTCCAGTCAAGGGATTTTTATACCCCTTTCTAATACTAAAGAAAAATTTTTCCCCATTATTTTTCTATAAAAATTAGATGAAATGATTTTGAATTTATTTCGTTTTTTAAATTTCCCTCTTTTCCAAAGGGGATTTGTTATTTTTAACTTTTGATTGTTTTTGTTTAAATTTTCCCCCATTGTAATTTGCTTATTAGCAAATGGGTTTTTTAGATACTTTTAAGTCATTTAACCCCTTATATTGCTTTTTTGTGGTCTGGATCAAATTTTCGGTTCTTTAACCCAAACAAAGGGTTTTTTAAATGTTCCCGCCATTTTACTGCTATAATAAAGGGTTAAGATGTTTTAAATCCCTCAAACCCCACTTTTTTTAATTTTTTGTAAAATTTTTTCCCCAAAAATTACTCGGAAACTTCGGGCAATGGATTTATGTACTGTTTATACCCTGAATTTTTTTTTAAAATTTTTTTTTTTTTTTTTTATCAAAAGTAAATTTTATTGTTTTCTTTTCATAAAGTATTTTTCCCCGAAGTTAGGTTTTTTAAAAAGGGTTTTATTTATTTTCAAATTTTGTAGAGACTTTAAATTCTTTTTCTTGTTTTGTTTCATTCCCAAAACAAACCATTTTTTTTTTTGTGTTTTTTTAAATTTTCTTTTCCCGGATTTCCCCTTTTTTGGCCCCCAGCTTAAATTTTGCCACTTTGAGAAAGGGTATAGACAGTTGGGCTGGAATGTTCATTTTCTTTGGTTTTTTGGAATCAGGCCCGCTTTTTTACCCTTTTTTTTATTTGTTTTTAATACTGTATTTGTTTTAGTTTTTTTTTGTGTTATGTGTGATTGTATTGTGGGAGTAGAAAGTGCCTTTTTTTAAAAATTGTCCCTTTGGAATTTTTTTATTTCCCCAAAACCAAAAAGTGTTTTTTTGTGGTGAATCCCTTTTGTTAAAATACTCTGCTTGTGTGGTTTTTTTACCCCATTTTTTATGACCTCTGCCAAAAGTGTTTTGTCTATAAAAATTGGGGATATTTTATATCTAAAAACTAGGGGAAATGGGTCAGGGGTTTTTCCATTAAATTTTAACTTTCATATGTTTCACCTCTTACCCTAAATGATTTTTAAAAAAATGAAAAATCCACCCAAAACTAGAACCTTTAGGTTGAAAGCATGTAAATTTACCCTGTAAATCTCCCAATGTTTTCGGCCCTTTTTAAAATAAAATAAAATTGGAAATTTTTGTTAATTGTTGTCTTCCAAAAATTTTTTTTTTTTTTTGTTTTTACAATTCTAAACCTTGAGCACCTTTTTTAAATTGGCCAAAACCCTTTTTTCAGGTAAATTTTAGTAACTTGGTTTTTGGATCTTTTTTTTATAAAGCATTTAGTCTTCCTGGTCGGCATTTTGGGTTTTCCGCACCGTATTATCGACCCCTTTAGAACCCAAAATTTCTAAAGTCTTGGGTTTTAAATTTTCCCATATTTTTGTGTAAAGAACTTTTTCCAAAAAAAGAAAATTTTGGGGGGAAAAATTTTGCCCCATCCTATTTAAAAAATTTCCCTTTTTTGATGATCTTAAGAGTTTTCCTGTTTTTTTTTGGGATCCACAAATTTTCTGAATATTTTTTTTTAAAAAATTTTTTAATTTTTCGATAAAACTTCCCTTTAAAAAAAAAAAAAAAATACCCCCCTGAAGCACTGGACAATTTTTTTTATTTTTTTTGGTCCCGCATAGTGCCCCCGACAATTTCCCCGGTAAAGGGTTTCATTTTTTCTACAGATTTTTTATCTAAAATGTGTTTCTTGAAAAAATTTTTACATCGATAATATTTAAACAAAATTTTTTTATGTGACCGTCATTTAGTTTTTTTTACAAATTTAAATTTTCCCTCCCCTTTTCCATAGATACTTCTAATTTTTCCTGGGGTAATATTCTCATGTTTTTACTTTATTTTTTTAAAAATTTATTGTGAACACAGAGATCTTTTCAATGTTTGGGAAAAAAAAACCTGTGCCCTATCATTGTTAAAAGAATTTTTAGTTGTTTCCCTTTTCCGTTATTTTTATCTCCTAACTATAAAAAATTTCTTTCCATTTTTTTCATTTTTTTTAAAAAATTCTTCCATAGGAAAACAAAAAACGGGAACAAAATTTTTATAACCAAAAAATTTAAAATAATCAAAAGAATCAAATTTTAAAATTAAGCGTTTTAAATTTATATTTTTTAAATTTTAATTAAAGAAAAATTGGGCAAAACCTATCCATTTGTTCCGAAAAAAAAAAAAAAAAAATTTGGGTAGATTATTAAATGAAAAAAATTTTTTGTTTAAAAGACTTAACCCGGGGGCGATTTTCCAAATTTGGGGTTTAAAATAAATTTTAAAGAGATTTTTTGGGGTTTGTGTGTGTGGGGTGTGTCGGGGCCCCGCCCCGGCGTCTGTGTGTGTGTGTGTGTGTGTGTGTGTGTGTGTGTGTGTGTGTGTTTGTGTGTCTATGTGTGGCGTGTGGTGTGTTTAATTTTGCTTTTATTTTATGTATAAGCTTTTCTTGCATCTTAATCTCATCATTTTATATATACCGTGTCTGTCTTTCTCTGTCACCCTCTCCGCCTGTCATCTCTCTGTCCGTCTCACTTCCGTCTGTCATATTTCTCTTTGTCTGTTTCCCTCTGTCTCTGTCTGTTCTCTCTCAGTGTCCTGTCTCTGTCTATCTCTGTATGCTGTATCTCACTCTGTCAGTCTGTTTTTGTTTGTCTGTCTGTCTGTCTGTCTGTTTATATATATCTCTCTCTGTCTATCACCTCTCTCTTTCTCTCTGTCTTTGTCTCTCTGTCTGTCTTTCTGTCTTTCTGTCTGTCTGTTTCTCTCTGTGTCTGTCTCTCTGTCTGTCTGTCTGTCTGTCTGTCTGTCTCTGTCTCTCTCTCTCTCTCTTACTTTCATGGTTTCAATTGACAGTTTATGCAAGACTTCAGCATACACTACAAAATGAGAAGTCTGACAGTGAACAGATGAGCAGATAGGTAGGCAGATAGTAAGACAGACAGGCAGACAGACAGGTAGACAGATAGTCAGGTAGATAGACAGACAGACAGGCAGGCAGACAGGCAGGAGAGCCTGCACGTAGGATTACAAACGGATTAAGAAAATGATCTGACATGAATAATTCAAGCGGTGAATGTTAAAATATGTTTTAAGATTTGACAGACCGTGGGAAACGGAAGAGAGAGAGAGAGAGGTAGAGAGAGAGAGAGAGAGGAGAGAGAGAGAGAGAGAGAGAGAGAGAGAGAGAGAGAGTGGGGGAGGGGAGAGAGAGAGGGGGAAGAGAGAGGGAGAAAGAGAAGGAAGGGGGGAGAGAGAGAGGTGGGGGAGACGGAGACAGACAGACAGACAGACAGACAGATAGATAGATAGATAGATAGATAGATAGATAGATAGATAGATAGATAATAGAAGGCAGACAGACAGACGACGACAGACAGACAGACAGACAGACGGAGAGAGATAGATAGATAGATAGATAGATAGATAGATAGATAGATAGATAGATAGATAGATAGATAGATAGATAGATAGATAGACAGACAGACATATAGATAGGTAGACAGACAGCCAGCCAGACAGACAGACAGACAGTCAGACACACACGCACACTACCACAGGGGAAAAAATCGAACAAAATCGACAAACATTAATAGAACTGACAAGGGAGACAACACGTCCCAAGATCAGTAACTCCATCAAGAAACACAGAGTGAAAAGGGGGATAATCCTCCGTGGAGCAGGCATTGGGATAATTCTTCTTCCGAAGGCTACACTCCGGCTTTAGACGTTGTCACTTTTCCTTCCGTTTTTCTATATATCACTCTTGCATTCATACCGCACGTACTAAGGCATCCACAGAAATTAAACACACACACACACACCACACGTACACACACACACACGTACACACACACACTACACAACACACGCGCGCCACACACACACTAACACACTCGTACACACGCACACTACACACGCACACGTACACACACACACGTACATGTACACATACAAAACACACACACACAACAACACCACACACACACACACGTACACACACACACACACACATACACACACACATACACACACTCACTTTTTGTGTGAAAGACTAGCCTCCGACTCTATACACTCGTGTGAATTTGCAGAAATTTGGCAGGTTTGAATTTAGTTTTTGTCAGCAAACACTTTCCTTTGTCGTTTGCTAGCATATTGTTGTTAGGAATCTAGCAGACGACAAAGAACTGATGGGTAGGGTGGGGTGGGGATGTATAGTGTTTGCTGAAAAAGACAAACAAATAAAACCTACCAAATGTGTTGAAAATTACATGAGTTTTGAATCAGGAGCTAGTAGTCTTTCACAACAAAAAAGCTTTATGTTGTTGTTGTTGTTGTGCGTTCCCCAGTTTAACACTCTAGGGAGTCACCCAGAATGCAACAGAAATTTTTTTCATTTTATATTATTTCTATGCATGCCTTGGGGAGTTTTTACGGTATGAACGCAACATATGCTAGAGGAAAATATTCCTGAAGTCGGAATGTGGCTACCTAAATGAAAAGGCTGGAAAAGAAAACGGTCGAATATGTACACACACAACAAATCTCACCATTGGTAAATCTCATAGCTCTATCGGACAAACCGAAAGAAATGTATTATAGGAAAACAGACAGAAAAAGTGGCAACAAATTAAAGGTGGACTGTGGCCTAAGCTGTCAAAATGGAAGCAGACGATCATGAAGTCTGAATGATCAGACACTGAAACACGTACAGCCCTGATGGGTCACCGCCTTCTAAGAACTGGCAGGATTTGTCTCCCCCTGACTGATACACGGTGCATAGGGAAATACTTTATGGCCCCCATCTCAATTGTTGTCCCTGGTGCTTTTTTGGGGGGAGGGGGGGGGTGGGGGGGTGGGGGGGGGGGGGGGGGGGGGGGGGGGAGGAGGAGGGGCGGCGGCTGAGATGTAAGTAGGTTAGTGGGAGTGGATTGTGTAAGTGGGTTTTTTGTTATTGTTTGTTTTGTTACGTTTTTTTCCAAGTGTGTGGTGTGTGTGTGGTGTGTGTGTGTGTGTGTGTGTGTTTGTGTGTGTGTGTGGGGGGGAGGGGGGGGGGGGAGGGGGAGGTGTTCGTGTAAATGGTCTTTGTTTGTTTTTTTCGATGTTTTTTTGTGTTATGGTTTCTGGTGTGTGTGTGTGTGTGTGTGTGTGTGTGTGTGTTTGTGTGTATGTGTGTGTGCGTGTGTGTGCGTGTGTGTGTGAGCGCACGAGCGCGTTGGGTGGGTTGGTGTGTACTTACTCTTGCGTACACTTCATGCTCGTTGCTTACAGCGTCCATCATTCATATTTCCCATAATAGCATATAGAGAACTAGCACGCAGACCAGCACTCCACTTCCCTACGATGGAATAGAAAAGACAAATCCAGTTTTTCAGGGGAAATGATAAACAATAAAATAAAATTTAAAGCCTACACAGAAATCTACTCTAAGCGAAAATGGTATGCAATACAAGACAAAACAAAGCAAAATACTAAACTACACTATACTCTACTACACTACGCTACATTACACTACACTACACTACACTATACTATACTACACTACACCCCACTATATTCCACTCCACTCCACCGCAATCCACCACACCCACACCGCGCCGCACTCCACTCCACTCCACTCCACTCCACTACAATCCAACACACACACTCCACTCCACTCCACTCCACTCCACTCCACCAAACCACACGCACCACAATGCAATGTAAATGCAATGCAGTGCAATACAATACAGTACAATACAACTAAACAAGAACAACTTTATAAAAAACACAGGGAATGTGCAGCAACAACAGCAACAGCAACACCAACAACAACAACTACACAAACAAACAAGCAAAAACAAAATATCAACAACAACAAAATGCCCTGGGTGCACATTTTAACACAGGGACCAACACTAACACGACGCCATCTTAATCCAGGGGCGGTCACTCCAGCCACGGGTGCAGATGGCACTAGTTAAGCCGTTGAAAGGGAGAGAAACACGATGCGGCTTTTGTGTATAACAC
>CM054162.1:35830073-35840073 GCA_028751875.1 Rapana venosa
AGAATCCAACTAGTTTATAATTGTTTCTTTATATTTTGATCCAGATGTGCTAGATCTGTTAACTCAATTCGGAATCCGTGGTCTTCCATTTGGGGTGTCGGAGAGTGAGGACCGCAGAAATGCCTACGTCATCAACTCCTCCGCCAAGCTTTTCCTTCCGGTGAAAGATGTGTTTGACGTCACCTTCCCACGTGACTTTTCTCTTTTGATGACGTCGCGGCGGAAACCTAAGCAAGAAGGCTACGTGTTAGTATTGAGTGATATCTCTGGTGAGTAGAAGTTTGGAAAATGTTGTTAATGTTGTTGGTTTGGGTTGTTTTGTTTGTTTATTCATAAACAGTTGAGTCAGTGGGTTTTTGAAAATCACTTTGGAAACATAATTATTTGAGGAAAACAAACAACTTGTTACTAAAGTTTCAATGTGTGTGTGTGTGTGTGTGTATGTGTGTGTGTTTTTTTGTGGGGTGTGTGGTGTGTGTGTGGGGAGAGAGAGAGTGTGCGAGAGGTGTGATGTGAGATTCATATTCATACTTGACTTCGTGGTTTGTTCATGTAAGGATAGCCCCATATGAAAGATAGTAGGAGAGAGAGAGGAGAGTGGGAGAGAGAAGAGAGAGAGAGAGAGAGAAGAATGAGATGAATGAATGAATGAACATTTAATGAACATAGATTAGAACAAATAGAGAGGAGATGTTTCTTTCAAGGTTTGGACAACAAAATGACAGGAAATGGACAAGGAAGGCAGAAATAGACAAGAGAAGAAGACAGGAAGAAAGGAAAGAAGGAAGAAACAAAGAAGGGATAGAACAGGGGAAATCTAGCACGATTTCCAGAAGGGGGGATGATATTTATAGGAACGGCCCAAGCATCCCAAATGGGGACAATACAATACAATACAATCAGTACAATACAATACTAAAACAAAAAACAATCAATAATACAAACAATAAACAATTTACAATACAATGCATGATAATTAATACAATACATGAGTACAAGTAACAACACAATACAATACATGCAATGCAATACTAAACATACAATACAGCAAAACAATACAATACAATGCATCACAAAGCGATGCAATACAATACAATGCAACACAACACAATAAAATACATAACACTACACCACAACACAGTTCAACCCCAATACAATATAAATGAAACACAGTACAATACAACACAATTCAATCTAATCCAATCGACCCAATTCAATCCAATTCACATACAATTTTCGGAGGAGACTATAAACCGAGGCTCCGTGTTCGAACTTATGCAGAACATCTTGCGCACACGTTAAATCCTGTTCCGCCTTTCGGAAGAGTAGGCCATTGTGTGCCAGTGGAAACAGATGACAGAATATACAAAACTGCATACACACGGGGACGGAATGCAAAAAAGCACATGAGTGCTTATTCTATCATCCTCGATATAAAAGAATAAATAAATAAATACATTCAGCATATGTTATGGAGGGGACGGGATAGCTCAGTGGTCGGAGCACTCGCTCTCCCCCAGCCAAGTTAAGCAGCGTCGATCGTGGTTACCAGTTGGATGGGTGACCGTTTGCGCGCCTTGGCTTCAGTACAGTTCCCCCCAGTTCCCCCAGCTGTAAATGGGTGCCTGCCCTCTTTAGGGTCAGGGAAGGTAAAGCAGCGAGGGAGAGGAGATGGGCGCCGCCCTCAGTATGCTGGCCCTAGAGAAGTGAGGTCTCTGACGCCTCGCTCCCCTACGACCTTATAGGTTATGGACTCCTTTACCTTTACCTTTATATGTTATGGTTTTCAGGTCGACAACGCTTTGCCGTATTTCTGGGTCACAAGCTACGCGTAGAATACCTGGACAACCCCAACAAGCGAACCCACGTCATACATTATGATGTCATCGTGCGCAAGAACACGTGGCACTATATCGCTCTGAAGGTTCAAGGGAGACAAGTGGCGCTGTACTTTGACTGCGACACGGTGATAGAGAAAAAACTGAAAAGGGGAAACAACCTCCTGGGAGCTAATCTCATGTTGTCGATTGGTCCCTATTTTGGTCGTTTTGGTCCCGCTTTTGAGGTAAGTGCTGTGTGTGTGTAGTACTTTTTTCAAACTTAGTGCTTCATTTTTTGGGTGGTATTTATTGTTTTATTCGAAATATAATGGAACAAAGCATCGATGTGTCTTTATTTTCAACCCATGTCCAATTGAAACTTTTGTAGGCTGATGAAATGTTAATCTAAAAAATCAAAGATATCCTGTTTCTTTCTCAAAATTCATAAGATTTGAAGATATTTAATGAAATTTTACTTGTCTTTTACAGGTGTTTGGTTGTGTCTTTTAAAGAAATGCGTATACCTTTTAAAAAGTATGTTTTAATTCATTTTGTTGTTACAAATACATATATGCATGACAAGTATAAAAATGTGTATAAGGTAAAGGTAAAGGAGTCCCATAACCTATAAGGTCGTAGGGGAGCGAGGCGTCAGAGACCTCACTTCTCTAGGGCCAGCATATTGAGGGCGGCGCTCATCTCCTCTCCCTCGCTGCTTTACCTTGCCTGACCCTAAAGAGGGCAGGTACCCATTTACAGCTGGGTGAACTGGGGGAACTGTACTGAAGCCAAGGCGCGCAAACGGTCACCCATCCAACTGGTAACCACGCTCGACGCTGCTTAACTTGGCTGGGGAAAAGCGAGTGCTCTGACCACTGAGCTATCCCGTCCCCACTGTGTGGGGAAAATGTGTATACTTAATCAAAAAAAGTATTGAGTCTTTGACACCGTTTGCTTATCATTTTGTGATGAACTCTTGCTTTTCAGTTCCTGTTAGTATTAATCTAATTTTTGGGTGTGTTGCTGTTAGGTTTATTCTCCTGTTAAATTCGTTTGTAATCCTCCATACCCTGAAAGTGGTGAAAGGAATTAAATCTATATAAAAAGTGCTATATAAATTCCATACATTATTCTTAAATCTTGAGTCTTGATTTTTTTACATTCAGTCCTCGTGTGCATGACATTTTGTCAGTTTTGTCATTTTGTCGCTTTGATAAGCAATAGCCTGATCTTTCCAAAAGGTAAAAAATAAACTTTTTAATGTGTGCGAAAATGTTCCGCGTGTGTTCGCAGACGGGACATCGGTTTACTGTCATGTGAATGTTGATATTGCACTGAGCACAATATAAGCTTCTCGCTTGATGTTGCTATGCTAATTATGTTCATCGAGTTATAATTGTTCCATGCTTATTGGACAAAATAATAAACGTTATTCAAACCAAACAGGGGCAGGATAGCTCAGTGGTCGGAGCACTCGCTTTCCCCAAATTAAGTTTAAGCGGCATGGAGCGTGGTTACCAAAGTGGATGGGTGACCGTTTGCTCACCCTGGCTTCAGTACAGTCCCCGAGTTCACCCAGCTGTAAATGGGTACCTGCCCTCTTTAGGGTCAGGCAGGGTAAAGCAGCGAGGGAGAGGAGATGGGCGCCTCCCTCAACATGCTGGCCCTAGAGAAGTTGAGGTCTCTGACGCCTCGCTCCCCAATAACCACAAAGGCTATGGAACATCTTTACCTTTACAATTGTAAGCCAGACTCGTGATCTATGATTTCAGGGAGAATTGGAACAGCTGATTCTAAGTGAAGACCCCAGTATGGCAGAACGTCAGTGCTATTTCCAGACCGGCGATCACGTGAGTTCATCCTGGGCATTCTATTGGCTAAAAATGGAGTGACGTCATTGATATGTTAATAAAGGATACTTGCATTGTGATCTGGAGGTAGAGGGAATTTTTTTTTTAGAGAGATACCGTTTTTAAAAAATAAAAATAAAAAGTTGTAGGAAAGTGTGTGTGTGTGTGTGAGTGTGTGTGTGTGTATGTGTGTGTGTGTATGTGTTTGAAAGTCAGAGGCAAATGTTATACTTCTAGATGGCTCGTTGACTAAACAATGTATTTGCATATTTTCATGTGTGTGTGTGTTTTTGTGGTGTGTTGTGTGTGTGTGTGTGTGTGTTGTGATCATTTAATGCGATGAAATTTTGAGGATGTTCAAAAAATGCCGTTCACTTTGTCTATTTATTGGGAAACGTCTATCGAATGCTGAAGTCTTTTCCATCTGCCTACAATGTCTTTTATGGAATGTCAATTGGATTTTTACATTATTTAAAAAATCTGTATGCATAGATTTTTTTTTTACAGTTTAGTAGTCCTTTATCATTGTTTAATCCTTTTTTTACCTCCCTTGACTGGAGCTTCAAGGCTTACCAATGATAAAGTTTTGCATATCGAGCATTTTTACCCACATTCAGTGTAACCAACTTCGGAGATAATTCTTCAATTGAAAAAAAATGTTGAGTACTATTACTTATTGAAGAGGTTTTGAATAAATCTGTGCCTTTTCTTTGCACTCACTTATAAGAAACAACACCTTTTATGCCTTAATCGATAGACTTTTACATCGCACGTCAGAAGATCATTGTCACACCCCACATTATCTCCAACGCTGGAGTGCGGCTACCTTTATGGTGAGGAAAAGGTCGACCGGTGGCATACGCCAAAAAAATCTCACCCTTAGTGAACCATCCTCGGAGCTCCAGCCTAAGAACACACACAAACCCAAACCCATCCTCCTTTTCGTTGAACGCTCAGACAGCACCTACTGTTGTCTGTCATAATGATCAAAAATGCGTTACGCTGCCGTTAAGCGCCTGACATGTCAGGCCCAGCGCATCCGACTTCGGCATGGTCAAAAAAAAAAAGCTATACTTTGTCTCTCTGGGGAGAAAAACTCGCAGCAGGAGAATGGACCAAGAAGGCAGAAAATTGACAAAGAAGAGAAGACAGTATTAAAAGGAACAAGACAGAAACAAAGAGGGATAAAAACGAGGAAATTCCTAGCAAAGAATTTCCAGAAGGTAGGGATGCTGTTTTTACTGATAGTGTCTCGGTATCCCCACAGGGAAAATTCGAAAACTCATCCTACAATGTTGCTTTTTCCCATCCCATCACAGATCGGTCCTGTGAAAGACGACAGTAGCAGCAGTGGGCAGGGGGATGTGGAGGATGACAGAACTACCCCGAGTCCCCTCAAAAACATCACCAAAGCCACCCCTCCACCCACCCTGGGTAAGTCCCGCCAAAAACATCACCAAAGCCACCCCTCTACCCACCCTGGGTAAGTCCAATAAAAAACATCACCAAAGCCACCACTCTACCCACCCTGGGTAAGTCCCATAAAAAACATCACCAAAGCCACCCCTCCACCCACCCTGGGTAAGTCCCATAAAAAACATCACCAAAGCCACCCCTCCACCCACCCTGGGTAAGTCCCATCCACCCCTCCACCCACCCTGGGTAAGTCCCGTCAAACATATCACCAAAGCCACCCCTCCACACACCCTTGGCAAAAAGGTTAAGGTGTCCCATAACCTATATTAAGGTTATAGGGGAGCGAGGCGTCAGAGACCTCACTTCTCTAGGGGCCAGCGTATTGAGGGCGGCGCCCATCTCCTCTCCCTCGCTGCTTTACCTTCCCTGACCCTAAAGAGGGCAGGTACCCATTTACAGCTGGGTGAACTGGGGGAACTGTACTGAAGCCAAGGCGCGAAAACGGTCACCCATCCAATTGGTAACCACGCTCGACGCTGCTTAACTTGGCTGGGGGAAAGCGAGTGCTCCGACCACTGAGCTACCCTGTCCCCTGGGTAAGTCCCATCACAAATATCACCAAAGCCACCCCTCCACCTACCCTGGGTAAGTCCTGTCAAAAATATCATCAAAGCCACCCTTCTACCCACCCTGGGTAAGTACGTATTTAGAATAGATTGGCCCTGCAGGAAGGGACAGTTCAGTGGTCAGAGCACTGGCTTACTCTCAGAGAACATTTAAGCAGCATTGAGAGTTAGTATGTGCAGATTCTAGAACGCACTAGTTCGATTACAATAAGTTAAAAAGAAACGCCAACAGCAACGTGGCATGCTTTTTTTTAGGATAACAAAAGATGAATCAAAAATATACTGTATTATAATTCGTATATATATATATATATATATATATATATATATATATATATATATATTTATATATATATATTTATATATATGTATTTATATATATACATTTAACTATGTTTGTAGATTTCTTTGTTTACTTAGTACAAAGAACACGATTGTGGAATCTAACTGCGCGTTTTATTAAATAGAAATACAAGTCCCTACCTCACCCCACTCCTTAACCTCACTGGTAAAATTTAAAACAAAAATTTCTTCATAATCACTCTGGTCATTACAGAGCATAACTAAACAAAAACAATGGACCAGTGGTCTAGAGGTAACACCTGTCTACAAAGCAAACAGTCTGGGTACGAAGTATTTGGTGGTTTGATCCCCATTTGTGCCCCACACGTTTCCCCCCATCCACTAGACTATGAGGGGTGGTCTGGGTACTAGTCTTTTGGATGAGATGATAAACAGGGATCCTGTACACAAAACGCATTTAGCGCACAAAAAAGAACCCGCGGCAACAAGGGAATTGTCCCTAGCAAAATTGTGTAAGAAAAAGCCACTCTGATAGAGAAACAAATATACATGCAGGCAGGAATATAAAAAAAAAGAAAGGGTGGCGCTGATCTTGTGGCGACGGGCTCTGCCCAAGGAGAGCAGCCCGAATTTCATGCAGAAAACTCTGTCATAACATAAAGTTTATATCTTACAATACAGTAGAATGCAATATGATATACACATGTATGAATAATATCACAGATGGATAGATAAATGCAGGTTTCAACCACCAATACAAAGGGGTGTCCCCTCCCCTACACACATACACACACACACACACAAGCACACACACAAGCACACACACACTGACACTCTCACACACACACACACATACTCACACACACACACACACACTCACACACTCACGCACGTTCACACACACACACTCTCTCTCTCACACACACTCTCTCTCTTTCACACACACCACTGACACGCTCTCTCTCACACACACACACTCACACACACACACTCACACTCACACACACACACTCACACACACACACACACGCACACACGCACGCACGCACGCACGCACGCACACACACACACACACACACACACACACAGAACATCGTGCGTTCACGTTAAAAAACTGTTCCACGTTTGGAAGAGTAGGCCATTGTTGATATGTACAAACGGATGACAACATTGATGAAACTGCATTAACAGGAGACTGGACGTAATAGAAAAGTACTCAGAGCTTAAATTATTTTCCTCAAAATTCAAAAACACAAACAAACACACACACACACACACACACTTTCCTTTGAGTTATCTAAAATAATGCATACACTTAACGATCCAATACACAGGAAAATTCTCTTTACAGGTACAAACCACAAATTTTTGAAAGCACTAGTCTGAAAACAATAGCTTAGAATAATCTATGGTATGATAAAGAATGAAAAAAAGATAAATCAGATATAAGATATGCTGAAATTTCTGTAGTTTTTTTAAAAATATTGTGTTTGTCTAATTATTTGCTTGTTTACCAAAAAAGATTTGCGTACTGTAATTGCATATTTTCAGTTTTGAAACTACAAATAACCACAGCTCTTTTTCCAGAAGTAAGAGAGGGGGTTCATTCATAAAAATAAACCCTCCAGTTCTTACAAGAGGAAACCAAACACAAACTCCAAAGTGTCATCCGGGTCGTAACAAGATGGCTGACATTGCAGCGCTCTCTGATTGGTCGCCCTGGTCGGCCTGCACCGCCACCTGCGGCAAAGGGCAACAATCCCGAAGTATTGCTTGCACGGGGAGGACATCGTTTCCCTCCCCTGTTGCTAAGGAGAAAGGGGACATCGACAGCAACAGCGAGGGCGGAGGCGTCCGTGGCAACTGCATTCCTAACGACACACCGCGCGTGCAGGTTCGCCCATGTTGGGCTCAGCAGTGCCCAGGTGCTGGTCACGTGATAGGTCACGTGTGTCGTGGGTCTCGTGTGTCGTGGGTCACGTGTGTCGTAGGTCACGTGTGTCGTGGGTCTCGTGTGTCGTGGGTCACGTGTGTGTGTCGCTTTCGCTTTTTTTCCCGTTTCCATCCATGCCTGGCGCTTTTGTTTCCTCTTGTTCTTCCTTCCTTCCTTCCTTCCATCCCTGCAATACCATACCCCTGTGGGAATATTTTCTGAACTGATGGATTTTGCTTTAACTCTTCCCAAGACTGGCTTGTTTTGTGTAATTATTCTGCTTGCTTTTATGTTGTTTAAATGTTGGTTTATATTCCTGATTGAGGTTTCTTCGTTGTTTTTTTGTGTTTTGGGGTGGTTAGTCTGGTATGTTTAGCATAATCCAGAAGGACATGTAGTGTCTTCTTCCTTCCAAAGTTACTAATGATCTACTTTTGGCAATTTTTTTCATCGTTTGCTTATTGTCTCAACTTTACTGTTTATGTTTCTTTCATTATATATTTTTCACCTTGCTTCTATCGTCTAATAAATAATAATAAGAAGAAGAAGAAATGATGATAATGATAATAATATGATAAATAATAATAATAATAATAATAATAATAATAATAAATGGAACGTATATAGCGCTATATCTTGCAAAGACAAATCAAAGCACTTGCATTCAACCTAATCTTGCACAGTCATGCACCCAATGACAAACAAATCAATAGTTCAAACAACCAGATATTACAAACATGGTACACTGCAGACAAAAAGCTATGAAACAAAAATTTTAATAGTCAAAAGTGTGTTCTTTTCAAAAGCACACACACACACACACACACACACACACACACACACACACACACACACACACACACACACACACACACACACACAGAGGTCATATACTTTAGCAGGGTGATGGGAAATGGGTTAGTGAAGGTGGGACAGTTCTGATATGAAACAGGAGGGGAAACAATCTTAGGTTTGAAATAAATGTCTTGAGACTGGTTTTAAAAGTGTCATAAGTAGGCTTCTGGCGAAGAGAGAGAGAGAGAGGTCATTCCAGATCGATGGACCAGAAATAGAGAAAAAGCGACGGCCAACGGTGGACTGGTTGAATCTAGGTATTTGTAAACATAAGATGTAACCCCCATCCCTACCCTCCGAATTTGGAGTTGTTGCGCTTTGCCACATACGACAGTTTCTTTATCTCTCCACTTCTTGTCCTTCCCCACCCCTTGTAATTTATTTGAGATTTTCTGCTTTATTTGTCGTTTTATTAATTGTTCTGCTGTTGTTGTTGTTGGATGCTTTTTTTTTTTAGGGGATACAGCTGACAGTTTCCTTTCCAGCTTATTTTATTTATCTATGTATTCTTTTATATCGAGGATAATGGAATAAGCACTCATGTGCTTTTTTAACATCCAGTCCCCATGTGCATGCGGTTTTGTAAATGTTGTCATGTTTCCACCAGCACACAATGGCCTACTCTTCCGAAAAGCGGAACAGGATTTAACCTGTGCGCAAGATGTTCTGCATGCGTTCGAACACGGGGCCTCGGTTTATTGTCTCATTCGAAGGTTTTTGACATTCAGTTCGATTTTTTTGGTCAAACTGGGAAGAAAGGACGAGGCTGGAAATCGAACCCAAAACCTCATGGTTTATTTGTTGGCAGGCAAACGTCTTAACCATCCTGCCACCTTCCTTCTTCAGCTGCTATTTATTCTATCCCATCCCAGCCCAGCTGGTGCTAAATAGAGCAGGAACTGACCACACTTGGACTTAGTAAAAGGAAGGGGCGCGCTAAATTGAGCACTTTTGGATAAGCGATGTTGGATTTGTGAGTTGTGTGGAGGGGGAGGAGGAGGTGGATGTACGTTATTTCTCGGCTTAAGTTCTTAGTATCACTATGAGAACGTGCGTTGTCTCACTTATTATTAAAAATTGTGTACATAAATTAACTGACATGATCACAGTTGACATATATCAAGCAGATATCATCAGATATGTGTATGAGTGTTTTGAAAAAAAGAGAAAAAGAGAAGTAGAATGCAACATGTTTTT
>CM054162.1:35842573-35845073 GCA_028751875.1 Rapana venosa
GGTGGTAGTAGTAGTAGTAGTAGTAGTAGTAGTAGGAGGAGGAGGAGGAGGAGGAGGAGGAGGAGGAGAAGGAGGAGTGGTAGAAGTGGTAGTAGTAGTAGTAGTAGTAGTAGTAGTAGTAGTAGTAGTAGTAGTAGTAGTAGTAGTAGTAGTAGTAGTAGCGGTAGTAGTAGTAGTAGAGGTAAGTATTTTTGTGTGTTATTGATGTTTTTCATGTTGCTGTAATTATTTTGAGAAATTTGTTGGCTGGCTGGTTAGTTGGTTTGTTTGTTGATTAGGTGGCTGGCTGGCCGGTTGGTGATTAATTAATTGGACCGTTGATAGTTTCGGTAGTTGGCTGTAAAGTTGTCTGGTTTGGTTGAGCATGGTGTTAGGATAGGATAATAATTTGCGAAGATATATTTGTTCTGTTTTTGAATTTTTTCGAAATGCGTGTTTCAATTTCTAATTGTTTGGTGTACCTTTGTGATATCTATAACCCGTTTCGTATTTTAATTAAAAAGAAAATAATAATAAAAGCCTTCCCCAGTGAGGCTGCCGGATGCCTGTCATCATAAACAGCATCCTCACCATCTGGAAATTCTGTGCCAAGTGTTCCCTCTTTTCTCTCCCTCTCTTTGTTTCTGCCTTATTCCTTTTCTTCCTTTCACCGCCTTCTGGTCTATTTTCTGCCGTCTTGGTCCACTCTCCCGTCTGTTTTCTTTTTCCCCTCCGAAAGACTTAAAAGATAACAATTCTCTCTCACGCCGAAGTCGGATGCGCTGGGTCTGACAAGCTAGGAGCTTAAAGGCAGCGCCACGCATTTTTTGCTCATACGACAGACATAAAAAGTTGTCTGAGCGTTGACGAAAAAGAAGAAGGAGGAGGAGGAGCAGATGAAGAAGGAGAAGAAGAATGAGCAGTAGAAGGAGAAGAAGAAGAAGAAGGGGAAGAAGAAGAAGAAGGGGAAGGAGAAGAAGAAGAATTGCGAAGAATTTGCGAAGAATTGCGAAGAATTGCGAAGAAGAAGAAGAATTGCGAAGAATTGCGAAGAAGAAGAAGAAGAAGAAGAAGAAGAAGAAGAAGAAAGAAGAAGAAGAAGAAGAAGAAGAAGAAAAGAAGAAGAAGAAGAAGAAAAAGAAGGAGAAGAACAAGAAGAACAAGAAAAACAAGAAGAACAAGAAAAAGAAGGAGAAGAAGAAGAAGAAGAAAAGAAGAAGAAGTAGAAGGAGAAGAAGAAGAAGAAGAAGAAGAAGAAGAAGAAGAAGAAGAAGAAGTAGAAGAGAGAAGAAGAAGAAGAAGAAGAAGAAGAAGAAGAACAACAACAACAACAACAACAAGAAAAAGAAGAACAAGAACAAGAACAAGAAGAACAAGAACAAGAACAAGAAGAACAAGAAGAAAAAATGCAAAGACGAAGAAAAAATTTCAAGCATAACAAACATTTCCAAAAACAGACAATAAGATTTCGCTGACTTTTTACCAACAAATAACAAAAGCTTTTCGTTTGGGTCATGTATGTGTGTGTGTGTTTGCGTGCGTATGCGTGTGTGTGTATGTGCATGCGTGTGTCTGTCTGTGTGTGTGTGTGCAGTGTCCTGTCCGGAGAGCTGTCAACACGGAGGCACCTGTTTGACCAACGGTCAGTGTCGCTGCCCACCTGGTTTCTATGGCAACGTTTGCCAGTCAGGTGAGAGATTCAAGCGTCACTCTTGTCATCATCCTTCTTCACTTTTGCTTGACGCGATGCTGCGCTATACAGTCCAAGTGGTTAAGACTTTCAGAATCAGTTCTGTGGGTCCAAGAAGAAGTGGGTTCGAATCTCGTCAGTGGTACCTGGTGAGGGGTACAGGGGGGAGGAGGGATGTTAGGGGAGGGTGAGGGGGGTGGGGTGGGGGTGTGTGTGTGAAGATTTTTCGAGGTGAACTTATAGTGCGGAAATAGCAGAACCGTAAATCCTTCTATGTATTTAAATATATACATGCATATATATATATATATATATATATATATATTCTTTTATATTGAGGATAATGGAATAAGCCACTCAAGTGTTTTTTTATTTTTTACATCCAGTCCTCGTGTGTATGCGGTTTTGTAAATGTTGTCATCTGTTCCCACTGGCACACAGTGGCCTACTCTTACGAAAAGCAGAACATGATTTAACATATGCGTGAGATGTTCTGCGAGCGTTCGCACACGGGACCTCGGTTTATAGTCAGAACTTTTGAGGAGAGTTAAGTCTGCACTGATGTTAAGTCTTGGGGAAAATATCCCCTTGTACGGGAATCGAACCCGGGTTGTCAGATTGCGAGCGCCTTGTTCTAACCACTAGGCTATCCCGCCCCCCGTATGTCTAACATACATAGGCGGTATTGTATTGTATGTTTGTCCGTCGTGTTCGACGATGACCTCCAAAACAGCAGAGGAGGCAGCTGCTGTTTCGGAAATTGGGCAGAAATTTAATTATAGTGGAGATGCCTTGTCTACAGTACATCCCCACTCTCTCGGCCAAGTGGGC
>CM054162.1:35860073-35867573 GCA_028751875.1 Rapana venosa
GGATAGACAAACAGACAGATGGAAAGGCTGACAGACAGACAGACAGACAGGTGGATGAATACGTAGATGCATGCATAGATAGACAGACAGTCAGATAGATAGATAGATAGATAGATAGATAGATAGATAGATAGATAGATAGATAGATAGATAGATAGATAGATAGATAGATAGATAGATAGATAGATAGATAGATAGATAGATGGATAGATAGATTGATAGATTGACAGATATAAAGATGGACAGACAGACACACAGAGAGCTGACTAATGAATCAATGAATTATACTTATAGCTTGTAATTGTCTACTTTTGTATTTGTACTGATTGTTGTAACTCGCTATAGTTATTGAGACTGTTGTATATCATGTTCATTATTATCACCACTGCTGCTGCTGCTGCTGCTGCTGCTGCTGCTGCTGCTGCTGCTGCTGCTGTTGTTGTTGTTGCTGCTGCTGCTATTATTGGTTTTGTTCTTGTTGTTCTTGTTGTTGTAACTATTGTTGTTGTTGTTGCTGCTGCTGCTATTATTATTGATTTTGTTCTTGTTCTTGTTGCTGTTCTTGTTGTTGTTGTTATAACTATTGTTGTTGTTGTTGTTGTTGTTGTTGCAGCTGCTGTTATTATTGCTTTTGTTCTTGTTCTTGTTGCTGTTCTTGTTATTGTAACTCTTGTTGTTGCTGCTGCTGTTATTATTGGTTTTCTTCTTGTTCTTGTTGTTGTTCTTGTCTCTGTTCTTGTTGTTGCTGTAACTAGTGTGTTTGTTGCTGCTCTTGCTGCTGCTGTTATTATTGGTTTTGTTCTTGTTGTTCTTGTCTTTGTTCTTGTTGTTGATGTGACTGTTGTTGTTGTTGCTGCTGCTATTGTTGCTGTTATTATTGGTTTTGTTCTTGTTCTTGTTGCTGTTCTTGTTGCTGTAGCTATTGTTGTTGTTGCTGCTGCTGTATTGATTGATTTTGTTATTGTTCTTGTTGTTGTTCTTGTTGTTGTTGTTGCTGCTGTTGCTGTTATTATTGGTTTTGTTCTTGTACTTGTTGCTGTTTTTGTTGTTGTAACTACTGTTGTTGTTGTTGCTGCTGCTGCTGGTATTATTGGTTTTGTTCTTGTTCTTGTTGCTGTTCTTATCGCTGTTTTTTGTTGTTGAGACTATTGTTGTTGTTGCTGTTGCTGCAGTTCTTGATTTTGTTCTTGTTCTTGTTGCTGTTCTTGTTATTGTAACTATTTATGCTGTTGCTTCTGCTGTTATTATTGGTTTTGTTCTTGTTCTTGTTGCTTATTTTGTTGTTGTTGTTGCTGTTGCTACTGCTGTTATTATTTGTTTTGTTCTTGTTCTTGTTGCTATTTTTGTTGTTGTTGTTGTTGCTGTTGCTACTGTTATTATTGGTTTTGTTCTTGTTCTTGTCGCTGTTCTTGTGGTAACTATTGTTGTTGTTATTGTTGCTGTTATTATTGGTTTTGTTCTTGTTGTTCTTGTCGCTGTTCTTGTTGTTGTTGTAACTATTGTTGTTGTTGCTGCTGCTCTTATTATTGGTTTTGTTCTTGTTGTTCTTGTTGCAGTTCTTGTTGTTGTAACTATTGTTGTTGTTGCTGCTTTTGCTGCTGCTCTTATTATTGATTTTGTTCTTGTTCTTGTCGCTGTTCTTGTTGTTGTAGTAGCTGTTGTTGTTGTTGTTGTTGTTGTTGTTGCTGCTGTTATTATTTTTTTTGTTCTTGTTCGTGTCGCTGTTTTTGTTGTTGTAACTATTGTTGCTGCTGCTGTTATTATTGATTTTGTTCTTCTTCTTCTCGCTGTTCTTGTTGTTGTTGTAACTATTGTTGTTGTTGTTGTTGCTGCTGCTGTTATTATTGCTTTTGTTCTTGTTCTTGTTGCTGTTTTTGTTGTAACTATTAATGTTGTTGTTGCTGCTGCTGTTATTATTGATTTTGTTCTTGTTGTTCTTGTTGCTGTTCTTGTTGTTATAACTATTGTTGTTGCTGCTGCTGCTGTTATTATTGATTTTGTTCTTGTTGTTCTTGTTGCTGTTCTTGTTGTTATAACTATAGTTGCTGCTGCTGCTGCTGTTATTATTGGCTTTGTTCTTGTTCGTGTTGCTGCTCTTGTTGTTGTAACTATTGTTGTTGCTCTTGCTGCCGCTATTATTGCTGTTGGTGCTCTTGTTCTTCTTGCTGTTTTTTGTTGTGGTAACTATTAATGTTTTTGTTGCTGCTGCTGCTGTTATTATTGATTTTGTTCTTGTTCTTCTCGTCGCTGTTCTTGATTTTATAACTATTGTTGTTACTGCTGCTGCTGCTGCTGCTATTATTATTATTATTATTATTATTGTTGTTATTATTATTATTGTTGTTGTTGTTATTATTATTATTATTATTATTATTATTATTGGCTTTGTTCTTGTTGTTCTTGTCGCTGTTTTTATTGTTGTAACTATTGTTGTTGTTGCTGCTGCTATTATTGTTGTTGTTGCTGCTGCTGCTGTTATTATTGGTTTTCTTCTTGTTGTTCTTGTCGCTGTTCTTCTGGTTGTAACTATTGTTGCTCTTGCTGCCGCTGCCATTGTTGCTGTTGTTGCTCTTGTTCTTCTTGCCGTTTTTACTGCTGTTGTTATTGGCTGTCATAGCGATGATGATATACAGCTCTTTTACATAATATTATATACAGCTAAATGTAACCTGACCTGCCTAAATGGAGGGCGGTGTCGTCGCCACAAGAACAGATGCCGATGTCCCAAAGGATTCAAAGGGCGACGCTGTGAGAACAGGTGAAGAGAAAAAACAAGGATAAAGGTAAAGGAGTCCCATAACCTATAAGGTCTTAGGGGAGCGAGGCGTCAGAGACCTCAGCTTCTCTAGGGGCCAGCATATTGAGGGCGGCGACCATCTCCTCTCCCTCGCTGCTTTACCTTCCCTGACCCTAAAGAGGGCAGGTACCCATTTACAGCTGGGTGAACTGGGGGAACTGTACTGAAGCCAAGGCGCGCAAAGTAAACGGTCACCCATCCAACTGGTAACCACGCTCGACGCTGCTTAACTTGGCTGGGGGAAAGCGAGTGCTCCGACCACTGAGCTATCCCGTCCCCCAAAAAAGGATAAAGAGGATAAAAGGAAGGAAGGAAGGAAGGAAAGAAAGGAAGGAAGGAAGAAAGAAAGGAAGGAAGGAAGGAAGGAAGGAAGGAAGGAAGGAAGGAAGGAAGGAAGGAAGGAAGGAAGGAAGGAAGGAAGGAAGGAAGGAAGGAAGGAAGGAAGAAAAGAATACAGGATGGGGGGGGTGGTGGTGGAGGAGAAGGTGGTAGATAAGGTTGGAAAGAAGGAAGGGGAGGGGGGAGAGAGAGGAAGAGGGAGGGAGAGAAGGAGAGAGAGAGGGAGGGAGGGGGAGGAGGGAGAGAGAGAGGGAGGGAGAGGAAGGGGGAGAGAGGGGGGGGGGGAAGGGAGCGAGGGAGGGAGAGAGGGAGGGAGAGAGAGAGGAAGAGAGAGAGAGAGAGAGGGAGGGAGGGTAGAGAGAAAGAGGGAGGGAGAAAGGGAGGAAGAGAGAGGTAGTGAAAGGGAGAGAGGGAGGGGAGGAAGGGGAGAGAGAGGGGGGGTGGGGATGGGACGGAGAGAGAGAGAGAGAGAATGGTGTGTGTGTATGTTTAATATATATATATATATATATATAATTTATATATATATATATATATATATATATATATATATATACACACACACACAGAGATATGTGTCGTGTGTGTGTGTGTTGTGTATCCATCTGCCTATATTTTCTACATGTAGTTAATCCATACATCCATCCATATTATATTCATTTTATTTCTTCTATACAAGAAAAAACTCACCGAAGACAGTGAAGGGTTATATATAACATAAAAAAATGATAATTATGGGGCGATTGGTGGTTGAAAGGTCGTGCGTGTGTGTATCCATCTACCTTTATCTATTTACATATCTGTCTAATCCATCCATCCTTCAATCCATCCATCATCATCATACATCCATCCATTCCATCCATCCATCCATCTTCCTTCTTCCATCCATCCATCCATCCATCCATCCATCATCCATCCGTCCATCCGTCCTTTCATCCATCCATCATCCATCATCCATCATCCATCCGTCCATCATCATCCATCCCATCATCATCCATCCATCCTTCATCCATCCATCCATCATCATCCATCATCCATCCCATCATCCCAATCCTCCACCCATCCACCCATCCATCATCCATCCATCCATCCATCATCCATCATCCATCCATCATCTTATCCATCCTTCATCATTCCATCTTCCATCCATTCATCCATCCATCCATCCATCCATCATCCATCCTTCCATCATCCATCATCCATCATCCATCCATCCATCATCCATCCATTCAGCCATAATCCATCATCTTCCGTCATCCATCCATCCTTCCATCATCTAATTCATCCATCCAATCATTCCGTATCCATCCATTCCACCCATAATCCATCCAATCCATCCATCCTTCACTCCATTCCATCATCCGTCATCCATCATTCCATCCATATCCATCCATCATCCTTTCATTGTCCATCCAGCCAGCCATCCAGCCATCTTTCCATCCATCCATCAATCCACTTTCAACTTTTATTTTTTCTATACAGAAATAACAACACCCAAAAAATGCACGTGAAAGGTAATTTAATAACGATTATTTTTGTGGTTGTTTTTTGTTTGTTTGAGGTGGGCAGGTCGTGTTGTACGAAAAATACCTGTACCTTACCGGAAAACCTTACAGGCGAACGGTCAAGCAGCAAGTGGTCACTGCCTGTGCGTTTTATTGGTGTGATCGTCATGCGTTCGGACAGTGTCAGTCTGACCTCTGATTTGATTTGATGGTGATGTGATGTGATGTATGTGATGTGGTGTGGCTTGTGGTTGTGATGTGATGTGGGGTGATGTGATGTGATGTGATGTGATGTGGTGTGTGTGGTGTGATGTGATTGGTGCGGTGTTATGTGATGTGATGTGATGTGATGTGATGTGTGTGTTGGTGTGTGTGGTGTGGTGTGGTGGGGTGTGGTGTGGTGTGATGTGTTGTGGTGTGATGTGTTTTGGATGTGATGTGATGTGGTGTGGTGTGGTGTGGTGGGGTGTGAGTGGATGTGATGTGGTGTGGTGTGATGTGATGTGATGTGATGTGGTTGGTGTGGTGTGGTGGGTGTGGTGTTGATGATGATTTGATGTGATGTGATGGGGTGTGTTGTGATTTGATGTTGATGTGATGTAATGTGTATGTGATGTGATGTGATTTGATGTGATGTGATGTAATGTGATGTGATGTGATGTGGTGTGATGTGGTGTGATGTGATTTGATTTGATTCCATCTTAGTGCGGGTTTTTGGTTTGCTATTGAGTTTGTGTGGTTAAGGTTTTATCGTTTGGGTTGTTGGGTTTGGTGTGTGGTTGTTGTGTGGTGTGGTGTGTGGTGATGTGGGTTTGTAGTTTGGGTTGGGTTGTTTAGTGTGTCTTTTTAGTTTGTTTTTTGGGGGGTTTGGGGTGGGGGGTTGGAGCGTTTATTTTTTGCTGTTATTTTTGTTAGGTATGGTGTGGTATTGGGTTTGTTTTGGTGTTGTGTGATGTGATGTGTGTGAGGTGATTTGATTTTATTCCATCTTAGTGCAGGTTTTTGGTTTTGTATTGAGTTTGTGTGGTGAGGTTATTTGTTTGGGTTGTTTTGGTTTGGTGGGGGGTGTTGTGTGGTGTGGGGTGTTTTTTTAGGTTGGGGTTTGGTGTTTGGATTGGTTATTCTGTGGTTTTTATTCTTTTTTTTTGGGGGGAGACATGGGTAGTTGGGGGGGGGGCGGGAGGGGGGGTTGGATGGGTGGGGGTCGGGGGGTTATTTTAGGCTGTATTTTGGTGTTTAGTGTGGTGTTGGTTGTGGGATGGTGTGGTTTGGTTCGGTGTGGTGTGGTGTGGTATGATTGTTTAGTTAGTGTAGTGTTGTAGTAGTAGTAGTAGTAGTAGTAGTAGTGTAGTCGTGATAGTTCGTCGTATAGTAGCAGGTAGTTAGTAGTAGTATAGTCAGTAGTATTTGTAGTAGTAGTAGTAGTGTAGTAGTATTTATTCTTCTTCTTCTTTCTTTAACTTTTATATCGAGGATAATGGGATAAGCACTTATGTGCTTTTTTACATCAGTCACGTGGTATGCGGTTTTGTTAAATTCTGTCATCTGCTCCACCAGCACCAATGGCATACTCTTGCGGGAAAATGTGGAAAACAAGATTTAACGTGGTTGTGGGTGTGGTTTGGGTGTGGTTCGATGTAGAGGGGTGTGGCTTGTGTGGTGTGTGTGGATGGTGTGGTATGGTTGTGGTGTGGAGTGGTGTGGAGCGGTGAGGTTTTGGTTGCATAGGAGTCGGTTTCGATATTCATGATTGTGGTGAGTGTGTGTGTGTGTGTGTGATGTGTGTTGTTTGTGTGTGTGTGTGTGTGTGTGTGTGTGTGTGGTGGTGTGTTGTGTGTGTGTGACGGGAGTTTTGTGTCGTGCGTGCTTGCGTGCGTGCATGCGTGTTGTGTGTGTGTGTGTGTGTGTGGTGTGTGTGAAATGGGAGGAGGGAGAGAGAGAGAGAGAGGAGAGAGAGTGAGGAGGAGAGGAGAAGAGAGAGAGAGAGAGGGGATTAGAGGAGAGAGAGAGAGAGAGAGAGAGGAGAGAGAGAAGAGAGAGATGTTATTATTGTATTCATTTTTCTATTTTATTCTTTTATTTCGAGGATATTGGAATACGCACTCCTGTGCTTTTTTCATCCAGTCCCCATGTGTATGGCTGTTTTGTAAATCTTGTATCCGTTCCAGAGAAAGCGAGACGAGAGAGGAGAAGAGAGGGAGGAGAGAGAGAGAGAGAGAGGAAGAGGAAGAGGAAGAGAGGAGAGAGAAGAGAGAGAGAAAGAGTGAGAGAGAGACAGAGAGTGACAGAGAGAGGGACAGAGAGACAGGAGAGCGAAAGAGAAAGAGACAGTGAGGCAGTCAGACGATCAGACAGAGGGACAGAGAGACAGACAGGACAGAGCGAGAAACTGAGTGAGAGAAACACAGAGAGAGTGCAGTCAGACAGACAGACAGAGGACAGAGGGAGAGAGAGAGAGAGAGAGAGAGAGAGAGAGAGAGATGAGAAGAGAGGAAGGATGAGAGAGAGACGAGTAGAGAGAGAGAGAGAGTCAGATAGGAAAGACAGGAAGGCAGAAAGACAGACAGACAGACAGACAATACAGTTATTGGTCATTTCATATTTTCTTGTGATTGCTTTTCATTCCTTTTTTTTCTTTCTATAATATATCAAACACCATAACATCCTGACTTTTATATATATATATAATATATTTTATATATTTTTTATATTTATATATATATATATATTATATTATAGAATATGCATGTATATAGTTGGTTATATATATAGTATAATTTATTTATATATTATATATATACTATATATATATTTATTATATATATATACATATTTTTTATTTATAACAACTATATACAA
>CM054162.1:35872573-35882573 GCA_028751875.1 Rapana venosa
GGGGGGGGGTGTGGGGGGGGGGGGGGGGGGGGTGGGGGGGGGGGGGGGGGGGGGGGGGGGGGGGGGGGGGGCGGGGTGGCGCGGGTCGGGGGGGGGGGGGGGGGGGGGCGGGGGGGGGGGGGGGGGGGGGGGGGGGGGGGGGGGGGGGGGGGGGAGCGTGGGGCGGGGGGGGGGGGGGAGGGGGGGGGGGGGGGGGGGGGGGGGGCGAGGGGGGGGGGGCGGGGGGGGGGGGGGGGTGGGGGGGGGGGGGGGGGGGGGGGGGGGGGGGGCGGGGGGGGGGGGGGGGGGGGGGCGGGGGGCGGGGGGGGGGGGGGGGGGGGGGGGTGGGGTGGAGCGGGGGGGGTGGGGGGGGGGGGGGGGGGGGGGCGGGGGGGGGGGGGGGGTGGGGGGGGGGGGGCGGGGGGGGGTGGGGGGGGGGGGGGGGGGGGGGGGCGGAGGAGGGGGGGAGGGGGGGGGGGGGGGAGGGTGGGAGGGGGGGGGGGGGGGGGGGGGTGGGGGGGGGGGGGGGGGGGGGGGGGGGCGGGGGGGGGGGGGGGGGCGGGGGGGGGGGGGGGGGGAGGGCGGGGGGGTGGGGGGGAGGGGGGGGGGGGGGGGGGGGGGGGGGGGGGTGGGGGGCGGGGGGGGGGGGGGGAGGGGGGGAGGATCGATGTAGGGTTGGAGGGGGGGGGATCCTGGAGCTGATACAAATAAATAGAGTGGGGGGGGGGGGGGGGGGGGAGGGGGGGGGGGTGGGGGGGATTCTGAGAAAGGGGGGGGGGGGGGGGGGGGGGGGCGGGGGGATTGGGGGGGGAGGGGGGGGGGGGGGGGGGCGGGGAGATAAGGATACTCAGGGGGGGGGGGGGACCGCCTAGGGGGGGGGGGGGGAGGGGGGGGGGGTGGCGGGGGGGGGGGGGGGGGGGGGGGGATAGGATAGGGGTGGGGGGATGGAAGGAGTGTGGGAGTCGGGATGTTGCGGGATACAAATAAATGTATACATTCAATCGAAAGCAGCTAACAATCGTAAATGTTTACCGGAACTACCATCACAAGCTCATTCCCAATATAGATGTGCATGTGTGGTGTGTGTGTGTGTGTTGTGTGTGTGTGTGTGTGTGTGTGTGTGTGTGTGTGTGTGTGTGTGTGCGCGTGCGTGTGTGTGTGTGTGTGTGTGTGTGAGTGTGTGTGTGTGTGTGTGTGTGTGTGTGTGTGTGTGTGGTGTGTGTGTGGGTGTGTGTGTGTGTGTGATTGTGTGTGTGGTGTTGTTGTTGTTGGTGTTTTGTTATTGCTTCCGATTTTTCGTCTGTTCACCAATGTGATATTAGACGATGGGAGAAGGGGAGGGAGGGGACATTGAAGTTGATGGTTGTGTGCTGTGAAATTGGTATCTGTTGCTAAATATCGTAGGCAGTATACAGAAAAAGGCTAAGCAATGATAACAACAAATATATATATAATAAATGCTAATACGACTTCTAACTATAACAAATGTCCTACAGGACTGTTCATTAAAGATTGTGTTATATGAAACGCCAAATTAATATTTGTTAATATCTTACCAATGATTTTTCAGAAAAAAAGAAGGTAAGAATGGTTTTAGACTCTTACATTCAAAATTATAGAACCGCTAGTAATTTTCTCACCACATAAACATTTTATATTTTTGCTATAATATGTGGTGATAAAAGATTCAGTTTTATCCTAAAAATAAAGCGCTATACCCTTTCTTGCCATGACCAAACTTGAGTAGGTTTCAGAGTGATCAATATTCCTGAAAAACAGGGATAGTGATTAAAGATCTGTCTGAAAGGTGCTCCTTTTGATAATAAGCTTTT
This sequence comes from Rapana venosa, assembly GCA_028751875.1. Lineage (NCBI taxonomy): Eukaryota > Metazoa > Mollusca > Gastropoda > Neogastropoda > Muricidae > Rapana > Rapana venosa. Next base: position 35,874,385 of record CM054162.1, read on the forward strand.
TATTTTAAACCCTGCTACAAAAGATGTACTAGGGATCAATCATGTCATACATGTTTTAGCTTTAAGGGGTATTTGTGTCACTTCTGTTGGGTACCTTGCATCATGTGGGGGGTTCTACCAATATGAGTGGGATGACAGAGCTGCGAAGAGAGGTGCAAAGCTGGAGAGGGATTTCTGTAGAACTACACTGTTCATTATCTTTACAATGAGGGCTGTCATTTACTAGAAGAGGACTTAACGTACACACGCGCGCGCGCTGCGCGCCGGCGCGTGTGTGTGTGTGTGTGTGGGGGGGGGGGTTGGTGTGTTTGCTTATTTACTTATTTTTTTCATTTATTTATTTATTTTTTTATTTTATTTTATTTCTTTATATCGAGGATTATGGATATAAGCACTTTCGTGCTTGTTTTCACATCCAGTCCCCCGTCTGTATGCGGTTTTGTGAATTCTTTCATCTGTTTCCATCCGGCACACTATGGCCTACTCTTACGAAAAAAGCGGAACAGGATTTAATGTGGGCGCAGTTGTTCCTTGCGTGCGTTCGCACACGGGGCCCTCGGTTTACAGTCTCATCCGAAGGACTTTGGAGAGAGAGTGGAGTCTGCACTGATGGTTAACGCCGGGGATAATTATCCCCCTTGAACGGGAATCGAAACCCGGTTGTCAGATTGCGAAACGCAATGTTCTGACTACTAGGCTATCCCGTCCGCGCGCGCGCGCCAAATCAGTCATCTTCGCACCCATAGAAATGGACCCTTACAATCCCAGGATGAATAGATGGTCATCATCGATCCCGAGGGACGAGAAGAAGACAAGGTAGAAGAATGGCTTATCGTTTTATAATCACGCAAAATCTCAAAATCGACAACCTGACCCCCCTACCTGCCTAAAATGGCCCCTAGCAGAAAAGTGGGTCAGGTGCAAAGCGACTCATTTCGTGGTGGAGTGTCACAAATGTGAGTATATAGATACATGAATATCTGTCCCTACAATAAATAAATACAACTGTCTAGACTCGCTAGAGAGTTGTTCAGTGGTCTAGAGGTAAACGAGTCTGGTCTAGAAGCGAAAAGTCCGGGGTCGAAGTGTGCGGAATGGTTCGAATCCCGTTTGGTCCTGAAACTTTTTTCCCCCATCCTTTTAAGTGGTGGTTCTGGGCTCTAGTCTTCGGGTGAGACGATAAACGAGGTCCCGTGTGGTTGCAAGTAATTATTTAGCGCCACGTAAAATAACCCACGGCAACGGAGAGAGTTGTCCCTGGCAAAAATTTGTTAGAAAAAAGCCACTCTGATGGGGAAACAAATTACAGTTGCAGACAGGAAAAAAAAAGAAAAAATGGGTGGCCGCTGCTCTTGTGGCGACGCGCTACCCGTGGGGGGAGGGAGCAGCCCTAAATTTCACGCAGAGAAATCTACGTGATGAACCACCAAGTGGTAATAAAAAATAAATAAATAAATAAATAAAATTATTAAACAATGATTATACTCTGCTGCCTATCTTCACAAACATGCAGACCAGATGGTAATTGAAAAAACCCAAAACAGAAAAAAACAACCATGTACGTTTTTGTTGCTGTTCCTTTTTTATTCTTTTTTGTTGCGTGCCTCTGTTGCGGTTGTTGCCGTTGTTTTTGTTGCTGTGTTTGTTGCTGCTCTTGTTGGGGGGGTTTTTTTCGTTGCTGTCGTGTTGTTGTTGTTGTTGTTGTTGATGATGTTTTCACTGTTGCTTATTGTTGTTGCTGTTGCTGTTTTCACCTGTTGTGTTGTAGTTGTTGTTTGTGGTGATGTTGTTTTTGTTGTTGTTGTTGTGTGATGATGTTTTCACCTTCCTTTGCTGTTGTTGTTGTTGTTGTTGTTGCTGTGCTGTTTTTCACCGTTGCTGTTGGTTGTTGTTGCTTGTTGATAGTTGTTGTTGATGATGATGTTTTACCGTTGTTATAGTTGTTGCTCATGCTGTTTTTATCGTGCTGTCGTTGTTGTTGTTGTTGTGTTGATTGTTGTTGTTGTTGATGATGATGTTTTTCACTGTTGTTGTTGTTGTTGTTGGTTGTTGTTGTTGTTGTTGTTTTCACCGTTGGTGGTTTGTTGTTGTTGCTGTTGGTGTTGTTGCTGTTGTTGTTGTTGTTGTTATTGTGGTTGTTGTTGTTGTTGTCACCGCCCCATTGGATTTGTTTTTGTTGTTTTCTCGTTGTTGTTGTTGTTTCTCGTTGTTGTTGTTGTTGTTGTGTTGTGAATGTTGATAATGTTGTTTTCATGAGTTGTTGTTTGGTGTTGTTTGTTGGTGTTGTTGTGGTTGTGTTGTTGTTGTTGTTGTTGTTCGTTAATGGTGTGTTACACGTTGTTGTTGTTGGTGTGTTGTTTTATCGTTGTTGTTGTTGTTAGTTGGTGTTGTGGGTGTTGTTGATGTTGATGATTACTGTTGTTTTACACTGTGGTTGTTGTTGATTTTTGGTGTTTTCCCGTTGGGTGGTGGTGTGTCTAATGGTTGGGGGGGTTTCTCGTGGGTGGGGTTGGTGTGGTTGTGGGTGGTGTGCTAGGTGTGGTCTCGGGGGGGGGGACTGGGGGGGGGTGGGGTTGATGCGGAGGGGGATAGGGGTTTGTTCTTGGTGTTGTTGGTGGTGTTGTTGTTGCTGTTGTCGTTGCTGATGATGATGCCGATGTTTTCACTGTTGTTGGCTCGTTGTTGTCTGGCTTGGTCATTATTTTATACATTTAGTTTCGTCTCTTTGTGTCCTTTTTGAATTATTTCAAACATGGATTAGAAAACGGCTGTAAAGAACATAAGAGTATCTCACGTGCACGCACGTGCGAAACATTCACCTTTCATAACAAACGCGTATGCAGCACACACACATACACACACACACACCATCGCACACATGCACACCCACACAGGCACACACGCATTGTAAGCATGCAATACGCACATAAAACACAAGCATGACACGCGCACGAACACCACCCACACACACACCTCTCCATCCCCACAGACACACATACGCATGCACGCACTCACATAGACCACCACACACACACACACACTAACACACACATAGATGTAAAAAAAAAAAAGCAGGCACATAAGTACTTATTCTCTTATGCTCGATCGAAAGGATAAAAATGTAAAAAAATAAAAATATGAATAGATAAATTACAAAAGGATAGAAAAATAAATCAAATAAATAAATTACACAACAACACACTCGCAACGCACGCACGCACGCACACACACAAACACACACACAAAGATGGAGGTTGAACTAAGAAAGATAATCTATTATAATTATGCTCTGAGCACTGTTTAAGAAGGAGTACTTTCCCCTGCACTATAGGGCATTAGGAATATTGCCAAATTGCTTCTGAAAAAATGTTTCTTCTTCTACAACCAAACAAAAGCATGAATAGATACATAAATTAATAGCTAAAGATATCAAAAAGGTTAGCTAAAAATTAAAAATAAGTAGATAGGTAAGCGAAATAGTAAAACGATAACTAAATTCAAGAATATTCAATATTAAGGGAATCAGCATGATGGATTCAAATCTGATGATACAGTACTCTTTGCTTGACTTTCGATTGTCGTTGCAACTTCTTTTCCTTTTCTTCTTCTTCTTCTTCTTCTTCTTCTTCTTCTTGTCTTCTTCTTCTTCTTCTTCTTCATCTTCTTCTTCTTTACAGAAGATAATAAAGAACGATTGACTGGTTTGAAACTAATGCAGACATTTGAAACAAGAAATTAAGTTTTTAAAACAATTAAATCGTGTGTTCTGTCTTTCTGAGATAACCAGAGGTTTAAACTATTGTTTTTCAAACAAATAAACTATTTATATATAATATATATAGATATTATATATATATATATATATATATATATATATTATTATATTTATATATATATATATTGATATATATATATCTTCAGAAAGAGAGTACAGATAAGAATAATGATTAAATACATCTCTCTCAGTCTGTCGTTCACACGTCATATAACATTGATATCAATCAATATCTAAACTAAATATCAACAAATGGTACTAACTAGAAATCGCTACAAACATTATCATCATATTTGATATTAACTAATATCTAATTGTATCAACAGACGATACTGACTCGACTTAGCTACAACATATTTATCAAAATTTGATATAGACCAACATCTACATTGTATCCCCAAATGATACTAGCTAGAATTACCTACAACACCATTATCAACAATTGATATAAACCAGTAAATACATTGTATGAACAAGCATTTACTGACTAAAATTAAATACAACATCTCATTATCAAAATCTGACATTAACCAACTATCTACATCGTATTCCCTTAACGATATGACAAAACACATTTGACACAACAAAACATAAACATAACATATCACCTCCGGCTGTTTATTCTGTCAATGACGGTGATTGGCTGAAGCGTCTCTGTCTCAGCCAATCAGTACCAGCTTCTTAATGCCTGTCGGCTTACATGGGGCAGAGTCTTGTTGCGTTAGGTCCCATCCGCTAAAAAAAGGAAATTACTTTTGGATAAATTGACAACTAGCCTTAAAATCTTTGTTTGTTCTTTTCTGGGTCATGGGTAAAAATGTAAAAGGTAGTGTTCCCATAACCTTTGATGTATTTGAGAGGTGCGAGGAGTCAGAGACCTCTGCTTCTCCAGGGGCCAGCATATTAAGGGGCGGCGCCCATCTCCTCTCCCTCGCTATTTACCTTCCCTGACTCCTAAAGAAGGCTGGTACCCATTTACCGCAGGAGTGAACTGGGGGCAAACTGTAACTGAAAGCCAAGGCGCGGCAAAACGGTCACCCATCCAAGTGGTAAACCCACGCTCGATGCTGTTTTAAACTGGTGGGGGAAAGGAGTGTTCTGACATGAGCTATCCGGTCCCCTCATGGTGTTCCGCTGAAAGCTTGCTTCATTGTTGATTCGAGGTCGGATTTGAACCATCACCACCGAAACGCTCGTTCAAGAGGATTTTCCCCACTGGAGTTAACATCAGTGCCGACTCTGTCAACCTAATGGAGATGAAAACCATCATCAAATCTCTCTTCAGGTCACCACTCAAACCAGACCCTTATCACCAGCTTTCACGACAAGCACAGGTGGTCATTTTCAGACTACGCACAGGGCACAGCAGGCTGAATAAACACCTCCACAGAAAATTGAAAATGGCACCATAGGAAGCGGAAGGAAGGACGGAAGGAAGAAGGGAAGAAAAAGAAAAGATAAGGGATGGGAGGGGTGGTGGTGGAGGAGAAGTGGGTAGATAAGGTTGGAAAGAAGGAAGGGGGAGGGCGGGAGAGGGAGAGAGAGGAAGGAGGGAGGGGATTGGGAGTAAGGAGAGAGGAGAGGGAGGAGGGGGAGGGAGGGAAGAGAGAGGAGGGAGGGAGAGGAAGGGGGGAAGAGAGGGAGGGGGGAAGGGAGCGAGGGAGGGAGTGAGGGAGATGGAGAGAGAGAGGACGAGAGAGAGAGAGAAGATGGGAGGGAGGGTAGAGAGAAAGAGGTGGAGGGAGGAAAGGAGAAGAGAGAGGTAGTGAAAGGGAGATAGGGAGATTGACGGGGGGGAATAGCACATAAAGGAAAGTAAAAGGGGGAGAGAGTGGGGGGGAGGGATTGGCGGATGGGGACGCGAGAGTGAAGGAGAGAGATTGGTGTGTGTGTATGTTTAATATATATATATATATATATAAATATATATATTTATATATATATTTATATATATATATTTATACACACTCACACAGAGTTATGTGTCGTGTGTGTGTGTGTTGTGTATCCATCTGCCTATATTTTCTACATGTAGTTAATCCATACATCCATCCATATTATATTCATTTTATTTCTTCTATACAAGAAAAAACTCACCGAAGACAGTGAAGGGTTATATATAACATAAAAAAATGATAATTATGGGGCGATTGGTGGTTGAAAGGTCGTGCGTGTGTGTATCCATCTACCTTTATCTATTTACATATCTGTCTAATCCATCCATCCTTCAATCCATCCATCATCATCATACATCCATCCATTCCATCCATCCATCCATCTTCCTTCTTCCATCCATCCATCCATCCATCCATCCATCATCCATCCGTCCATCCGTCCTTTCATCCATCCATCATCCATCATCCATCATCCATCCGTCCATCATCATCCATCCCATCATCATCCATCCATCCTTCATCCATCCATCCATCATCATCCATCATCCATCCCATCATCCCAATCCTCCACCCATCCACCCATCCATCATCCATCCATCCATCCATCATCCATCATCCATCCATCATCTTATCCATCCTTCATCATTCCATCTTCCATCCATTCATCCATCCATCCATCCATCCATCATCCATCCTTCCATCATCCATCATCCATCATCCATCCATCCATCATCCATCCATTCAGCCATAATCCATCATCTTCCGTCATCCATCCATCCTTCCATCATCTAATTCATCCATCCAATCATTCCGTATCCATCCATTCCACCCATAATCCATCCAATCCATCCATCCTTCACTCCATTCCATCATCCGTCATCCATCATTCCATCCATATCCATCCATCATCCTTTCATTGTCCATCCAGCCAGCCATCCAGCCATCTTTCCATCCATCCATCAATCCACTTTCAACTTTTATTTTTTCTATACAGAAATAACAACACCCAAAAAATGCACGTGAAAGGTAATTTAATAACGATTATTTTTGTGGTTGTTTTTTGTTTGTTTGAGGTGGGCAGGTCGTGTTGTACGAAAAATACCTGTACCTTACCGGAAAACCTTACAGGCGAACGGTCAAGCAGCAAGTGGTCACTGCCTGTGCGTTTTATTGGTGTGATCGTCATGCGTTCGGACAGTGTCAGTCTGACCTCTGATTTGATTTGATGGTGATGTGATGTGATGTATGTGATGTGGTGTGGCTTGTGGTTGTGATGTGATGTGGGGTGATGTGATGTGATGTGATGTGATGTGGTGTGTGTGGTGTGATGTGATTGGTGCGGTGTTATGTGATGTGATGTGATGTGATGTGATGTGTGTGTTGGTGTGTGTGGTGTGGTGTGGTGGGGTGTGGTGTGGTGTGATGTGTTGTGGTGTGATGTGTTTTGGATGTGATGTGATGTGGTGTGGTGTGGTGTGGTGGGGTGTGAGTGGATGTGATGTGGTGTGGTGTGATGTGATGTGATGTGATGTGGTTGGTGTGGTGTGGTGGGTGTGGTGTTGATGATGATTTGATGTGATGTGATGGGGTGTGTTGTGATTTGATGTTGATGTGATGTAATGTGTATGTGATGTGATGTGATTTGATGTGATGTGATGTAATGTGATGTGATGTGATGTGGTGTGATGTGGTGTGATGTGATTTGATTTGATTCCATCTTAGTGCGGGTTTTTGGTTTGCTATTGAGTTTGTGTGGTTAAGGTTTTATCGTTTGGGTTGTTGGGTTTGGTGTGTGGTTGTTGTGTGGTGTGGTGTGTGGTGATGTGGGTTTGTAGTTTGGGTTGGGTTGTTTAGTGTGTCTTTTTAGTTTGTTTTTTGGGGGGTTTGGGGTGGGGGGTTGGAGCGTTTATTTTTTGCTGTTATTTTTGTTAGGTATGGTGTGGTATTGGGTTTGTTTTGGTGTTGTGTGATGTGATGTGTGTGAGGTGATTTGATTTTATTCCATCTTAGTGCAGGTTTTTGGTTTTGTATTGAGTTTGTGTGGTGAGGTTATTTGTTTGGGTTGTTTTGGTTTGGTGGGGGGTGTTGTGTGGTGTGGGGTGTTTTTTTAGGTTGGGGTTTGGTGTTTGGATTGGTTATTCTGTGGTTTTTATTCTTTTTTTTTGGGGGGAGACATGGGTAGTTGGGGGGGGGGCGGGAGGGGGGGTTGGATGGGTGGGGGTCGGGGGGTTATTTTAGGCTGTATTTTGGTGTTTAGTGTGGTGTTGGTTGTGGGATGGTGTGGTTTGGTTCGGTGTGGTGTGGTGTGGTATGATTGTTTAGTTAGTGTAGTGTTGTAGTAGTAGTAGTAGTAGTAGTAGTAGTGTAGTCGTGATAGTTCGTCGTATAGTAGCAGGTAGTTAGTAGTAGTATAGTCAGTAGTATTTGTAGTAGTAGTAGTAGTGTAGTAGTATTTATTCTTCTTCTTCTTTCTTTAACTTTTATATCGAGGATAATGGGATAAGCACTTATGTGCTTTT
>CM054162.1:35887573-35915073 GCA_028751875.1 Rapana venosa
CTAGGGGCCAGCTTATTGAGGGCGGCGCCCATTCCTTCCCCGCTGCTATACCTCTCCGACCTAATAAGAGGGCGGGTGCACATTTACAGCTGGAGAACTGGAGGACTGTACTGAAGCCAAGGTGCAGAAACGTTCTCCTATTCACTTTAATGGTGGGAGTGATTACACTGTCGCATAATTATGCGAATTTACAATTGGGGCAGAAAATTTGATGATAGTGGAGATTGCCTTGCCCACAGCACACCCCCACTCCTCGGCAAAGTGGGGCTAAAGGACAGTCAAAGTTGGAGATGTTCTCATATGGCCAACTAGCCCCCAGGGCTGCAGCACATTAAGGACTGTGCAAGTCAAGTCCTCCTAGTCAGGAGTGTCATAGTCGTCACTAAATGACTAAAGTGTAAAGTGGAATTTCATGAGTGGGAAAAGGAAACAGGCCAACTGGTCATACGGCCTCTCACTTTTGCTGTTGCCCCAGCGTCAAGGGTTTAATCAAGAACTGTGATAAAGCCCAGGCGCTGGACGGATGAAAAGTTGTCGCAAGTGAAACAACATACAACAACAGAAAACCACACACAACACACACTCACACACACACACCACACTCTCACACACACACACAAAGTCACACACGCACGCACACATACTTAAGTCAGAAGCTGAAGTCGCTTAAAGTATTTTAGTGTCTCAAAAACGCTTAGCATATTATGATAGATCAAGAAAAAACTCTTTTTCTTACTGTATCTTTATTTCCCAATCAGTATTACATTATTTTTTAAGCCTATATAACTATGGCTTTATTTCATATTATAATAGATTCATTGACTACTAATGGGAATTAAGTATAAATTTGTTATTACACTTATGTCGTTAAAAAACTCCACAGTCCCAACAAAAAGAGAAGAATTAAATTAAGTTTCTATAGCGTTTATCTTTTTTTTTACCTCTCCCTCTCTCCTCGCTCTCTATCTCACACACACATACACACACACTCGCGCGCTTGCGGCACACACACATACATTCACATTATCAATCTCCTCTCTTAACACATACACACACACACGCCACACACGCAAACACACACTCGAGCGCACGCACGCACGCGCACTCACAAGCACTCACTAATCAAACACAAAGGGGGGGGCGGGGGGGGGTGGGCGGGGGGGGGGGGGGGCGGGGGGAGGGGGGGGGGGGGGGGGGGGGGGGGGGGAGGGGGGGGGGGGGGGGGTGGGGTGGGGGGGCGCGGGGGGGGGGGGGGGGGGGGGGGGGGCGGGGGGAGGGGGGGGGGGGGGGGTGGGGGGGGGGGGGGGTGGTGGGGGCTGCGGGGGGTGGGGGGGGGGGGGGAGGGGGGGGGGGGGGGGGTGTGGGGGGGGGGGGGGGGGGGGTGGGGGGGGGGGGGGGGGGGGGGGGGGGGGGGGGGGGGGCGGGGTGGCGCGGGTCGGGGGGGGGGGGGGGGGGGGGCGGGGGGGGGGGGGGGGGGGGGGGGGGGGGGGGGGGGGGGGGGGGGAGCGTGGGGCGGGGGGGGGGGGGGAGGGGGGGGGGGGGGGGGGGGGGGGGGCGAGGGGGGGGGGGCGGGGGGGGGGGGGGGGTGGGGGGGGGGGGGGGGGGGGGGGGGGGGGGGGCGGGGGGGGGGGGGGGGGGGGGGCGGGGGGCGGGGGGGGGGGGGGGGGGGGGGGGTGGGGTGGAGCGGGGGGGGTGGGGGGGGGGGGGGGGGGGGGGCGGGGGGGGGGGGGGGGTGGGGGGGGGGGGGCGGGGGGGGGTGGGGGGGGGGGGGGGGGGGGGGGGCGGAGGAGGGGGGGAGGGGGGGGGGGGGGGAGGGTGGGAGGGGGGGGGGGGGGGGGGGGGTGGGGGGGGGGGGGGGGGGGGGGGGGGGCGGGGGGGGGGGGGGGGGCGGGGGGGGGGGGGGGGGGAGGGCGGGGGGGTGGGGGGGAGGGGGGGGGGGGGGGGGGGGGGGGGGGGGGTGGGGGGCGGGGGGGGGGGGGGGAGGGGGGGAGGATCGATGTAGGGTTGGAGGGGGGGGGATCCTGGAGCTGATACAAATAAATAGAGTGGGGGGGGGGGGGGGGGGGGAGGGGGGGGGGGTGGGGGGGATTCTGAGAAAGGGGGGGGGGGGGGGGGGGGGGGGCGGGGGGATTGGGGGGGGAGGGGGGGGGGGGGGGGGGCGGGGAGATAAGGATACTCAGGGGGGGGGGGGGACCGCCTAGGGGGGGGGGGGGGAGGGGGGGGGGGTGGCGGGGGGGGGGGGGGGGGGGGGGGGATAGGATAGGGGTGGGGGGATGGAAGGAGTGTGGGAGTCGGGATGTTGCGGGATACAAATAAATGTATACATTCAATCGAAAGCAGCTAACAATCGTAAATGTTTACCGGAACTACCATCACAAGCTCATTCCCAATATAGATGTGCATGTGTGGTGTGTGTGTGTGTGTTGTGTGTGTGTGTGTGTGTGTGTGTGTGTGTGTGTGTGTGTGTGTGTGCGCGTGCGTGTGTGTGTGTGTGTGTGTGTGTGAGTGTGTGTGTGTGTGTGTGTGTGTGTGTGTGTGTGTGTGGTGTGTGTGTGGGTGTGTGTGTGTGTGTGATTGTGTGTGTGGTGTTGTTGTTGTTGGTGTTTTGTTATTGCTTCCGATTTTTCGTCTGTTCACCAATGTGATATTAGACGATGGGAGAAGGGGAGGGAGGGGACATTGAAGTTGAAGGTTTGTGTGCTGTGAAATTGGTTTCTGTTGCTAAATATCGTAGGCAGTTACAGAAAAAAGGTAAGCAATGATAAACAACAGATATATATTTAATAATTTGCTAATACGACTTCTAACCTATAACAAAATGTCTACCAGGACTGTTCATTAAAGATTGTGTTATATGAAACGCCAAATTAATATTTGGTTAATATCTTACCAATGGATTTTTCAGAAAAAAAGAAGGTAAGAAATGGTTTTAGTACTCTTACATTCATATTTAGAACCGCTAGTAATTTCTCACCCACATTTTTTAAACATTTTATATTTTTGCTATAATATGTGGTGATAAAAGCATTCAGTTTTATCCTAAAAAATAAAGCGCTAACCTTTCTTGCCATGACCAAACTTGAGTAGGTTTCAGAGTGATCAATATTCCTGAAAAACAGGGATAGTGATTAAAGATCTGTCTGAAAGGTGCTCCTTTTGATAATAAGCTTTTTATTTTAAACCCTGCTACAAAAGATGTACTAGGGATCAATCATGTCATACATGTTTTAGCTTTAAGGGGTATTTGTGTCACCTTCTGTTGGGTACCTTCGCATGTGGGGTTCTTACCAAATGAGTGGGCTGACAGAGCTGCGAAGAGAGGTGCAAAGCATGGAGAGGGATTTCTGTAGAACTACACTGTTCATTATCTTTACAATGAGGGCTGTCATTTACTAGAAGAGGACTTAACGTACACACGCGCGCGCGCTGCGCGCCGGCGCGTGTGTGTGTGTGTGTGTGGGGGGGGGGGTTGGTGTGTTTGCTTATTTACTTATTTATTCATTTATTTATTTATTTATTTATTTTCATTTTATTCTTTTATATCGAGGATAATGGAATAAGCACTTACGTGCTGTTTCACATCCAGTCCCCGTCTGTATGCGGTTTTGTGAATTCTTTCATCTGTTCCAACCGGCACACAATGGCCTACTCTTACGAAAAAGCGGAACAGGATTTAATGTGTGCGCAAGATGTTCCTGCGTGCGTTCGCACACGGGGCCTCGGTTTACAGTCTCATCCGAAGGACTTTTGGAGAGAGTGGAGTCTGCACTGATGTTAACGCCAGGGGAAAATATCCCCCTTGAACGGGAATCGAACCCGGTTGTCAGATTGCGAACGCAATGTTCTGACTACTAGGCTATCCCGTCCGCGCGCGCGCGCCAAATCAGTCATCTTCGCACCCATAGAAATGGACCCTTACAATCCCAGGATGAATAGATGGTCATCATCGATCCCGATGGACGAAGAAGAAGACAAGGTAGAAGAATGGCTATAGTTTTATAATCAATCAAAATCTCAAAATCGACAACCTGATCCCCCCTACTGCCTAAAATGGCCCCTAGCAGAAAAGTGGGTCAGGTGCAAAGCGACTCATTTCGTGGTGGAGTGTCACAAATGTGAGTATATAGATACATGAATATCTGTCCCTACAATAAATAAATACAAATGTCAGAACTCGCTAGAGAGTTGTTCAGTGGTCTAGAGGTAACGCGTCTGTCTAGAAAGCGAAAAGTCCGGGTCGGAAGTGTGCGGTGGTTCGAATCCCGTTTGGACCTGAAACTTTTCCCCCATCCATTAAGTGGTGGTCTGGGCGCTAGTCTTTCGGGTGAGACGATAAACCGAGGTCCCGTGTGTTGCACGTAATTATTTAGCGCACGTAAAATAACCCACGGCAACGAGAGAGTTGTCCCTGGCAAAAATTTGTTAGAAAAAAGCCACTCTGATGGGGAAACAAATTACAGTTGCAGACAGGAAAAAAAAAGAAAAAATGGGTGGCCGCTGCTCTTGTGGCGACGCGCTACCCGTGGGGGGAGGGAGCAGCCCTAAATTTCACGCAGAGAAATCTACGTGATGAACCACCAAGTGGTAATAAAAAATAAATAAATAAATAAATAAAATTATTAAACAATGATTATACTCTGCTGCCTATCTTCACAAACATGCAGACCAGATGGTAATTGAAAAAACCCAAAACAGAAAAAAACAACCATGTACGTTTTTGTTGCTGTTCCTTTTTTATTCTTTTTTGTTGCGTGCCTCTGTTGCGGTTGTTGCCGTTGTTTTTGTTGCTGTGTTTGTTGCTGCTCTTGTTGGGGGGGTTTTTTTCGTTGCTGTCGTGTTGTTGTTGTTGTTGTTGTTGATGATGTTTTCACTGTTGCTTATTGTTGTTGCTGTTGCTGTTTTCACCTGTTGTGTTGTAGTTGTTGTTTGTGGTGATGTTGTTTTTGTTGTTGTTGTTGTGTGATGATGTTTTCACCTTCCTTTGCTGTTGTTGTTGTTGTTGTTGTTGCTGTGCTGTTTTTCACCGTTGCTGTTGGTTGTTGTTGCTTGTTGATAGTTGTTGTTGATGATGATGTTTTACCGTTGTTATAGTTGTTGCTCATGCTGTTTTTATCGTGCTGTCGTTGTTGTTGTTGTTGTGTTGATTGTTGTTGTTGTTGATGATGATGTTTTTCACTGTTGTTGTTGTTGTTGTTGGTTGTTGTTGTTGTTGTTGTTTTCACCGTTGGTGGTTTGTTGTTGTTGCTGTTGGTGTTGTTGCTGTTGTTGTTGTTGTTGTTATTGTGGTTGTTGTTGTTGTTGTCACCGCCCCATTGGATTTGTTTTTGTTGTTTTCTCGTTGTTGTTGTTGTTTCTCGTTGTTGTTGTTGTTGTTGTGTTGTGAATGTTGATAATGTTGTTTTCATGAGTTGTTGTTTGGTGTTGTTTGTTGGTGTTGTTGTGGTTGTGTTGTTGTTGTTGTTGTTGTTCGTTAATGGTGTGTTACACGTTGTTGTTGTTGGTGTGTTGTTTTATCGTTGTTGTTGTTGTTAGTTGGTGTTGTGGGTGTTGTTGATGTTGATGATTACTGTTGTTTTACACTGTGGTTGTTGTTGATTTTTGGTGTTTTCCCGTTGGGTGGTGGTGTGTCTAATGGTTGGGGGGGTTTCTCGTGGGTGGGGTTGGTGTGGTTGTGGGTGGTGTGCTAGGTGTGGTCTCGGGGGGGGGGACTGGGGGGGGGTGGGGTTGATGCGGAGGGGGATAGGGGTTTGTTCTTGGTGTTGTTGGTGGTGTTGTTGTTGCTGTTGTCGTTGCTGATGATGATGCCGATGTTTTCACTGTTGTTGGCTCGTTGTTGTCTGGCTTGGTCATTATTTTATACATTTAGTTTCGTCTCTTTGTGTCCTTTTTGAATTATTTCAAACATGGATTAGAAAACGGCTGTAAAGAACATAAGAGTATCTCACGTGCACGCACGTGCGAAACATTCACCTTTCATAACAAACGCGTATGCAGCACACACACATACACACACACACACCATCGCACACATGCACACCCACACAGGCACACACGCATTGTAAGCATGCAATACGCACATAAAACACAAGCATGACACGCGCACGAACACCACCCACACACACACCTCTCCATCCCCACAGACACACATACGCATGCACGCACTCACATAGACCACCACACACACACACACACTAACACACACATAGATGTAAAAAAAAAAAAGCAGGCACATAAGTACTTATTCTCTTATGCTCGATCGAAAGGATAAAAATGTAAAAAAATAAAAATATGAATAGATAAATTACAAAAGGATAGAAAAATAAATAAATAAATAAATACACACACATACACACACGCACGCACGCACGCACGCACACACACAAACACACACACACAGATGGGAGGTTGAACTAAGAAAGATAATCTATTATAATTATGCTCTGAGCACAGTTTAGAAGGAGTACTTTCCCCTGCACTATCAGGCACTTAGAATATTGCAAATTGCTTCTGAAAAATGTTTCTTCTACTACAACCAAACAAAAGCATGAATAGATACATAAATTAATAGCTAAAGATATCAAAAAGGTTAGCTAAAAATTAAAAATAAGTAGATAGGTAAGCGAAATAGTAAAACGATAACTAAATTCAAGAATATTCAATATTAAGGGAATCAGCATGATGGATTCAAATCTGATGATACAGTACTCTTTGCTTGACTTTCGATTGTCGTTGCAACTTCTTTTCCTTTTCTTCTTCTTCTTCTTCTTCTTCTTCTTCTTCTTGTCTTCTTCTTCTTCTTCTTCTTCATCTTCTTCTTCTTTACAGAAGATAATAAAGAACGATTGACTGGTTTGAAACTAATGCAGACATTTGAAACAAGAAATTAAGATTTTAACAATTAAATCGTGTTCTGTCTTACTGAGAATAACCAGAGGTTTAAACTATTGTTTTTCAAACAAATAAACTATTTATATATAATATATATAGATATTATATATATATATATATATATATATATATATTATTATATTTATATATATATATATTGATATATATATATCTTCAGATAGATGAGTACAGTTAAGAATAATGATAAATACATCTCTCTCAGTTGTCGTTCACACGTAATTATAACATTGATATCAATCAATATCTAAACTAAATATCAACAAATGGTACTAACTAGAAATCGCTACAAACATTATCATCATATTTGATATTAACTAATATCTAATTGTATCAACAGACGATACTGACTCGACTTAGCTACAACATATTTATCAAAATTTGATATAACAACATCTTTCATTGTATCCCAAATGATACTAGCTAGAATTTACCTACAAAACACCATTATCAACAATTGTATTCATATAAACTCCTCTGTCATGTAAATACATTGTATGAACAAGCATTTACTGACTAAAATTAAATACAACATCTCATTATCAAAATCTGACATTAACCAACTATCTACATCGTATTCCCTTAACGATATGACAAAACACATTTGACACAACAAAACATAAACATAACATATCACCTCCGGCTGTTTATTCTGTCAATGACGGTGATTGGCTGAAGCGTCTCTGTCTCAGCCAATCAGTACCAGCTTCTTAATGCCTGTCGGCTTACATGGGGCAGAGTCTTGTTGCGTTAGGTCCCATCCGCTAAAAAAAGGAAATTACTTTTGGATAAATTGACAACTAGCCTTAAAATCTTTGTTTGTTCTTTTCTGGGTCATGGGTAAAAATGTAAAAGGTAGTGTTCCCATAACCTTTGATGTATTTGAGAGGTGCGAGGAGTCAGAGACCTCAGCTTCTCCAGGGGCCAGCATATTAAGGGCGGCGCCCATCTCCTCTCCCTCGCTATTTACCTTCCCTGACCCTAAAGAAGGCAGGTACCCATTTACAGCCGGGTGAACTGGGGGCAAACTGTAACTGAAAGCCAAGGCGCGCAAACGGTCACCCATCCAAGTGGTAACCACGCTCGATGCTGTTTAAACTTGGCTGGGGGAAAGGGAGTGTTCTGACCACTGAGCTATCCGGTCCCCTCATGGTGTTCCGCTGAAAGCTTGCTTCATTGTTGATTCGAGGTCGGATTTGAACCATCACCACCGAAACGCTCGTTCAAGAGGATTTTCCCCACTGGAGTTAACATCAGTGCCGACTCTGTCAACCTAATGGAGATGAAAACCATCATCAAATCTCTCTTCAGGTCACCACTCAAACCAGACCCTTATCACCAGCTTTCACGACAAGCACAGGTGGTCATTTTCAGACTCGAACCAGGGCCAGCAGGCTGAATAACACCTCCACAGAAAATTGAAAATCAGACACACACACACACACACCCCGCACAAATGTACAGACACACACGCACGCACACACGCACGCGCGCACGCATGCACACGCACGCACACACATACAGACACACACTCTCGAATGCACGCACGCACGCATGCATGCATGCACACAGCTGAATCATCTGAAAATAGACCTTAACTTGACTAGACTGGACTTGACTTAACACACACATACACATACACATACACACACAAATCACGAACACACACACACACACGCGCGCGCGCGCGCGCACACACATACGCACGCACACACACACACACACACCACACACACACACACGCAGAATATCTTGCGCACTCGTTAAAACCCGTTCCGCTTTTCGGAAGAGTAGGCCATTGTATGCAGGTGGGAACGGATGACAATATTTACAAAGCTGCATACACACGTGGACTGGATGAACAAACAGCACATGAGTGCTTATTCCATTATCCTCGAAATAAAAGAGTAACAATAACACACACGCACGCGTGCACATACACAGACATACACACACACGCACGCACGCACGTACGCACACAGCCTAACCATATGAAAACACAACTTAAACTTGACTAGATTTGACTTGACTTACGCACACACACATGCGTGTGCGCTCTCTCTTCTCTCTCTCTCTCCTCTCTCTCTCATCTCTCTCTCTCTCTCTCTCTCCTCTCTCTCTCTCTCATCTATCTCTCTCTCTCTCTCTCTCTTCCCTCCCCCCCCTCTCTCTCTCTCTCTTCCCTCCCCCCCTCTCTCTCTCTCTTCTCCCTCCCCCCCCCATCTCTCTCTCTCTCTCCCTTTCTCTCTCTCTCTCTCTCTCTCTCTCGCTCTCTCTCTCTCTCCTCTCTTTCCTCCCCCTTTCTCTTTCTCTCTCCCTTTCTCTCTCTCTCTCTCTCTCTCTCTCTCTCTCTCTCTCTCTCTCTTCTCTCTCTCTCTCTCTCTCTCTCTCTCTCTCTCTCTCTCTCTCTCTCTCTTTTGCCCCCCTCTCTCTCTCTCACACACACACACCGATATCTAGCTGGTTGGATGGTTGCACATTGCGCTCATGATCTGCTGATCCAGGTTCAAATCCCCATCAAGGGGATTATTTTCCTCTGGAGTTAACATCAGTGCAGACTTCACTCCTTCCAAAAGTCCTTGGGATGAGACTATGAACCGAGGCCCCGTATGCAGACCATATTGTGCACATGATAAAACCTGTTTCTCTTTTCGGAAGAGTAACTACTACTACTACTACTACTACTACTACTACTACTACTACTTCTACTTCTACTACTACCAATAATAATAATAATAATAATAATAATAATAATAATAATAATAATAATAATAAATGGAATTTATGTAGCTCTGTATCTTGCACAGACAAATTAAAGGGCTTACACTCAACTCATTCTTACACAGTCATGCAACCAATAGCAAGTAATGGTTCTAACAAGTCCAAATACACACACACACACACACACACACACACACACACACACACACACACACACACACACACACGAGTAGGCCATTATATGCCGGTAGGAACGGATGAAAAAATTGGCAAAACTGTATACATATGGGACTGGATGTAAAAAACACACACATGGGTGATTATTCCATCACGCTCGAAATAAAACAATAACACTCACACACACAAACATCACACAGCGCTGATCCTCCCTTACAGCAACACAGACATATAAACACACATACACACACAACACCAGACGGATCACGTCTAGATAATCAAGAAACAGGTTCTGCTTTTGTTATACCAGCTTTAAAAATTGAAAAATCATATTATGTTGGTAGATATCACTCGATATTTACAGCAGAACTTGTAGCAATACTAATGGGTCTTACTTATATTCTTGATTTGCCGTTGTGTATATTTCAAATTCTTGTTTGCGTTGATTCTAAATCGGTAGTGTATGCTTTAAAATCCCCAAGTTTCAAGAAAACTTCGAAAATCATATTAGAGATTAAGCATGTCATACATCTCTTAACCTTAAAGGGCATAAGTGTGAATTTTTGTTGGGTGCCTTCACACACTGGTTTCTTTCCAAATGAGTGGGCGGATAGAGCTGCCAAAAAGGGTGCAAAACATGGACGGGATGCAATAGAATTGCATGTGCCTTTATCCTTACAAGAAGGGTATAGCTTACTAGAACAAAAATCATGGAAAAAGGTCACCGACAGTAATCAGCAAAATGAGAAACTTTTAACTAGAACTGCAATCAATACCGATAATTTAACAGTGGTGAACCATTCAGAAGTTAGTACAAGTGTTTTTACGTCAAGGAGAATTAATACTTTATTCTATAGAATGAAACTAAATGCATTGATAACCAAATTCAGCAAAAATGGTAAATGCCTGTGTGGTGAGAATATCACTAATACTCATATACTTTTTGACTGCCAGAGTGTAAAACCTTTCATGCCCCATTTTTCTGAAAACTCCCTCACCAGCATATTCAGCAATCTAAAACTAGCATTTGAAATTGTGAAAGGTCTTTGTCACAGTCCCATAGGACATTTGTTATAGTTACATTAACGTTAATGACTTTTTGTTTGTTTGTTTGCTTGTTAATGATTCTTGTTGCATTGCCAAGTTTCTTTTCGAGTTGTTTTTTTTTATAATTATTTTTATTTTTTATTTTTTTATTTTTTAATAACACATCCACCTCACCCGTTTTTTTGTTTTGGTTTTTGTGTGTGTTTTTTTTCCCGTCTAATATCACTAAAAGTGAACAGACGTAAAATTGAAGTCAACAACAACAACACACACAACACATACACACATAAACACACAACTGATTTTGTGTAACACACGTGACCTTGGTTTATCGTCTCATCCGAAAGACTAGTGCCCAGACCACCACTCAAGGTCTAATGGATGAGGGAAAAGTTTCGGGCCCAATTTGTATGCAAATACATATATAATTATAGTAACTGTAATAGAAAATTGAAAGGTAAAGGTGTCCCATAACCTATGTGGTCGTAGAGGAGCGAGGCGTCAGAGACCTCACTTCTCTAGGGGCCAGCATATTGAGGGCGGCGCCCATCTCCTCTCCCTCGCTGCTTTACCTTCCCTGACCCTAAAGAGAGCAGGTGCCCATTTACAGCTGGGTGAACTAGGGGACTATACCGAAGCCAAGGTACGCAAACGGTCAGTCACCCATCCAAGTGGTAACCACGCTCATTGCTGCTTAACTTGGCTGGGGAAAAGCGAGTGCTCCGACCACTGAGCTATCCCGTCCCCCTACTTACGCCGTCAGCACCTGGGCTTTATTATCACAGTTCTTGATTAAACCATTGACGATGGGGGCAACAGCAAAGTGAGAGGCTGTATGACCAGTGGCTTTCCCACTCATGCAATTCCACTTAAGCTTGCTTTAGTGTCGACTGGGACCCTCTGACTGGGGAGGCTTGATTGACGTCCTTTTGCTGCACCCCTGGGGCTGGTTGGCCTTTGGAAAACAACTCCAAACTGACTGCCCTTATCCCCCTTGGCCGAGGAGGGGGGATGAAAGTGGGCAAGGCACTCCAAAATCAATTTTCCCCAATTTTCCCAAAATCAGCACTCCTCTTCTACGTTTTGGAAGTCTTTGGTCGAACCGACGGAAAAACAAACAAAAAAAAATGTTTAAATAAGTATAAAAAATAACCAGAAAGAATTAATGTCTGTTTATTTTTCTGAAGTTTTTTCGTTCATGTTTGTTTTTTATTTTCCCTTCAGTTTTGCGGCCTTAATGCTGAGGGGGAAAAAGGTCAATATTTATCTGATTCATTTATTTCAAATCTTTTGACTGTAAAAAACACGTTAACCCTAACCCAAAAAATTAAAGCAGAAAGTATTTGTTGAAACCCGAAACCTATTTTTTGGGGGATAATAAGGTGACTGGTAGTGTTCATATGCTTCACAAAATTTAATGGAGTAAAAATGAATATTAAGTTTCTGTGTTTTTGTGCCATTTTAATTCACGGCAGTTTTCCTGCCAAAAATTCGGGCCCTCTATGTGGAGATTGTGAGCGTGTCCCCACAAGAGCAGGCCACCCATTATTTGTTTTTCGTGTGATGCGTCGATGTTTCATTTGCCCTTTTTTATCGTGCTTTCCACTTCCCCAAATTTTTTGGGGTCAATTCTCTCGTTTCCGTAGGTTCTTTAACATGCTTAATACTGATGCACCGGGAAAGTCGGCTTATGGTCTCATCCAAAAGACTAGCACCCAGACCAAAACTCTCGGTTAGGGATGGGGGGAAAACTTCGGAACAAAAGAGAACGAACCAAAAATTTGGGTTGAAAACCCAAAAATTTTCGCTTTTTAAGGCAGGTGCGTTATTAGACCCCCTAATCCAAGGGGGCGGATAGCCTAGTGGTTAGAACATTGCGCTCCAATCTGCGACCCGGGTTCGATCCCGTTTTAAGGGGTATTTTTATGGGGTTAACATCAGGCCACCCCCCTCTCCCCATAAGTCCTTCGGTTAGACTATAACCGAGGGCCCGGTGCGAAACCCTCGCAAAAATCTTGCGCCACGTTAAACGTTCCGCTTTTCGTAAAGAGGCCTTGTGTCCCGGGGGAACAGTGACGAATTTAAAAACCGCTTCATACGAGAGGATGTAAAGAAAGATATAAGTGTTATTCCTTTTCCTCGATATAAAAGATAAAGAAAAAAAATTTTAATTTTAAAATTCAAAAAATTTAAAAACCTTCTTCAACAAAGACTGTTTATTAAAAAATAGCCATGAAGAAATATTTTGGGACACGTTAAAATTTGTCAGCTTTTCGAAAGGTAGGCCATTGATTGCGGTGGGAGTCATCATCAATGCCCTTTTTGGGCCCCTTTGGGAGTAGGGCGCAACAAAATTCTCCCTCCGTCTATCCTGGGCCACTTCTGAATGGTTTCCCCGGGTTTTGGAAAGGTTTTTAGCTCTGCTTCAACAGTCCGAGCCAAGTTTTTTGGGTCGTCCTCGTTTGCGTTTTCCCCTGGTGTCCAGTTGGGGGCTGTTGGGCGATGTTTTCCCCGTTCCCCACGGAATTTGCCCTATCCTCCCCATCGCCATGCATGAGGTTGTCCAGCTTTTTGGTTGCAACGGGCAAAAAGTTTTTGGTGGAGATGGTCTCAGGCCAGAAATGCGCAAGTCCTTTTTTTTTAGTTCTTCGTGTGGAATGTGGATAGTTTGTCGAGGTCACTCTCAGTCATCCTCCAGCACTCCGAGCCGTACAATAGGGTGGAAAGTACACAGCTCGGGTTTATAGTTTTAGTTTGGTTCTGGTGCTGTACTGGACGTTTTTCCCACACATTGTTCAGATTTCTATAAGCTTTCTTGCTTTGCTAATCCGGTTCTTAAATGTCGCTGCCTGCTTCCACCGTCATGCCTAACAAGTGCTCCCGAGGTACGTGAACTTTTCAGTTGTTGGTAAATTTTCTCCATTCACTGTGCCCGGGTTTGAGGGGTTCTGGACTTTTCAGTGTCATCACCTCTGTCTTTTCTGACCTGATTTTCAGGCCTACGGGCTGTGCGAAAGTGCTGAGACGGGATGTCTTCTCTTGAATGTGATGGTGGGTATGTGAGAGCAGTGCCAGATCTCGGCAAAATCTAGGTCTTCAAGCGTTGGGGAAGGGGTCCATCTGATGCCCCGTGACTGGTCAGCTGTTGTTTTGTCTCATCCCCCCAATCAATTGTCAGGTTGAAGAGTAGGGGCTGACATGGGGGCAGCTTTGTCTGACCCCGGGTTTTTGTACACTGAAACTGGTTTTGCTGTTTCCTACTCTGCACGTGAAGTTGTTGTAGAAGCTCTTAATGACTTGGATAATCCTGTGGAATTCCATTTTGCTCGGTATAGTGCCCATACACTTTCTCGATGAATGCTGTCAAAGGCTTTTGAAAAAATCAAACGAAGTTGATATACAGCTGTCTCTGCCATCCGTGCACTGTCGATGAGGGTTGCGCAGGTGAAGATCTGGTCTATGCATCTTCTTCCTGGTCTAAACCTGCCTTTTCCTTTCTGAGTGTTGGGTCCACTGCCCTGTAGATCCGTCCGATGATGATCTTTGCCAGAATCTTGCTGGGAACAGATAGCAGAGTGGATTCCTCTCCAGTTGTTACAATTGTTCAGGGCTCCTTTCTTTGGGATCTTCACGATGACTCCTTCGTCCAGTTGCTGGTACTGTTTCCCTCCCATATAGCTGCAAAGAGTGGCTGTAAAAACTTTAGTTTGCAAATTCTGGATCTGCCTTGAAAAGTTCTTGCGTTGAGGTTGTCTGGCCAGGGGCTTTTCCATTCTTGAGAGAGTGATTGCTGCTATAATCTCTTCCTTCTTTGGGTGGTGAGCTGTTCACTTTTGAGATCAGCATCAGGATCTTGTACATCTGCCTCTCAGTTGGGGGTGGTCTGTTGAGAACTTCGCTGAAATGTTCTGCCCATCTTGCATCTTGTTCTGCTTCTGTGGTAAGTATTGGGCCTTGTTTATCTAGGATTGGGGTGTTTCGGTGTAGCTCCGGACTTTGCCACTGACGTCTTATGATCTTATAACCTGTCCTTGTTCCCCCTTTTGGGCGGCGGCTCCTCTCTGTGTCTTGCAATATCATCCATGTAGGTACGCTTGTCTGTTTTTGTCATTCTCTTCACAGTTTGGTTTGCTTCTCTGTACTGTTTTTGTACCTCTCTCTTATCCGTTCTGACTTTGTCTCTAAAGATTTCTTTTCAGTTCTCTCCTGTTCTCAATGGCTTGCCAGGTGTCTGCTGTAATCCACCTTTTTCTCTTCCTCTGTCTCTGTCCTAAGCACGTTTCGCTGGCTTGTGTGTAGGCTGTCCTGACTTGTTTCCACATGGTGTTTATATTAGTCGTGTCAGGCGGTGTGTAGTTTTCAGTATCCATCAGTGCTTGGAACTTGTTTTTGAGCTGGAGGGTGAAAGCACTCTTTACTTTGGTGTTGCGCAGCTTTTTCACATCAAAATGTTGTTGTCTTGGTTTCCCCGATCCATTTTTCTCAGCTTCACTTTTTAGGTTGCAGTAACAAGGGGTGATCACTGCCAACATCGGCTCCTCTCCTTAAATTTTACATCTAGGAGCGATCTCTCCATGTCCATTGATCATCATGTGGTCGATCTGGTTTTTGTTTTCTTCCATTGGGGGAAACACAGGTAAAGTTGTGGATCTCAGGGTGTGCAAATAATGTCCCTCCAATGGCCAGGTTGTTTGTCATGCAGAATTCCACCAATCTTTCTCCGTTGTCATTTATGCTGCCAAAATCCTTCTTTTCCCCTGGCTCTTTCTTTATTGTGTGGGCTTTTCCGAACTTTTGCATTTAGGTCACCATCACTATCCCCATGTCATGGTTTGGTGCGTTTTCCATTTCCCCGCCTGTAATTGTTCATAAATGTATCTTTGCTTTCTTCTCCACTGTCGTTGGTTGGTGCATAGCATTGTATGATTGTGGTATTAGCATGCTTACCTTTCATTCTTATCCTCATCATCCTGCTGTTGATAGGTTTCCACTCCAAACAGGCATTTTCCTTCCTTTCTTTTTTGATAATTGCTACTCCTCATGGTGTTGGCCGTCATCTCTACCCCCTGTACAGCACTGTCTCTCCTGTTTCTGGCTCTGTATTTGCCTATCCTGTCCATCGGCTTCACTGATTTCCCGGAAATATGCAAATTGTAGCGTCCCCATCTCTGCTGTAACTTGTGCTAGGTTTCCTGTTTCGAACATGGTTCTCAATTCCAGAATCCTATCTTGGGCTTATTTTTGGCGCTTAAGACTTCCATCTTTCCCGTCCAGTGGCTTCCTTTCGGCTTTCACCACTGCATTCATACGAGCATCTTCCGATGACTCTGGAAGGCCCGGGTTTCACCCCGTATTGTTCATTTCTTTTGTTGCTGTTTCCGTAACAATTGTTTTTTTACAGAACAGGGTTGTTAGCCCTGTGTCTAACCCCCTACCCGGGGGAAGGGTTCCACCTTAGTCGCCTTTTACGACATGCCTGGTTGGAGGGCAGAGATCCTATTCTTGCGATGCTCGCTTTGCAAGCATACCCCGGGAGTCCCACGGGGGGCCGGTGGGAGTAGATCACAAAAAAATGCAATAAAAATGCATACACACGGAGACTAGATGTAAAGAATAGCACACGAATGGCTATTCCGTTATCTTCGAAATAAAAAGAATAAAATAAATTAACAAAAACACTAGCCAAATCCAGTTAGCAGCGAAGGAGAGGAGATGGGCGCCGCCCTTAATATGCTGGCCCCTAGAGAAGCTGAGGTCTCTGACGCCTCGCTCCCCTACGACCTTATAAGTTATGGGACACCTTTACCTTTACATTATCTTGCATAGAAAAAAATCTTATCTGACATTTTTTGTTCTTTCTTCTCTCCATTATCCATCGTTCTTCAAGATCAGCATAATGAATATGTGAAGCTTCTCTTGTATATAAGGTAGAGGTAAAGGTGTTCCATAACCTATATTTTCGTAGGGGAGCGAGGCGTCAGAGACCTCACTTCTCAAGGGGCCAGTATATTGAGGGCGGCGCCCATCTCCTCTCCCTCGCTGCTTTACCTTCCCTGACCCTAAAAAGAGGGCAGGTACCCATTTACAGCTGGGTGAAGTGGGGGACTGTACTGAAGCCAAGGCGCGCAAAACGGTCTCCCATCCAACTGGTAACCACGCTCGATGCTGCTTAACCTTAGCTTGGGGGAAAAAGCGAGTGCTCTGACCACTGAGCTATCCCGTCCGGTCCCGTCTTCTTCTTATAATCGTGATGGAATTTGTCTGCTATTAGTTTAGAACAAGCTCAGAGTGTTTGTGTCTGAAGACAAGTGTGTGTGTGTGTGTGTGTGTGGTGTGTGTGTGTGTGTGTGTGTGTGTGTGTGTGTGTGTGTGGTGTGTGTGCGTGTGTGTGTGTGTGTATGTGTGGGTGTGGGTGTGTGAGTGTGGAGGGGGGTAGGGGGGGGGGTCAGGATCCCTGTCTCTGTCTGTGTGTCTGTCTCCGTCTCTTTCTCTTTCTCCCTCTCTCTCTCCCTCCCTCTCTCTATCTCATCTCCCCCTCTCTATCTCATTTCCTCCTCCTTCCTCTCTCTCAATCTCTCTCCCTCTCCCCTCTCCTCTCTCTCCCTTCCCCCTCTCTCTCCTCCCACCTCTCTATCTCATTTCCTCCGCCCTTCCTCTCTCTCACTCTCTCTCTCACTCTCACTCTCTCTCCCTCCTCACTCTCTCTCCTCCCCCCTCTCTCATTTCCTTCTTCCTTCCTCTCTCTCACTCTCTCTCTCACCCTCTGTCGCTGTCTCTCTCCCCCCCCCTCTCTCTCTCCTCCCCTTCTCTCTCTCATTTCTTCCTTTCTTTCCACTCTCTCAGTCCTCTCTCCTCCACTCTCTCATCCCCCTCTCCTCTCCCTCCCTCTCTCTCTCCTCCCCTTCCCATCTCTTTCTCATTTCTTTCTTCCTTCCTATCTCACAATCTCTCTCTCACACTCTCTCAGTCTCTCTCTCCCTCCCTCTCTCTCTCCTCCTCCCATCTCTCTCTTACTTCCTCATTCCTTCTCTCTCTCACTCTCTCTCACTCATCTCTCTCTCACTCTCTCCCTCCCTCCCTCTCTCTCTCTCCTCCCCTCTCTTCTCTCTCATATTCTTCCTTCCTTACTCTCTCCCACTCTCTCTCTCACTCTCTCCTCCTCCTCACTCTCTCTCTTCCCCCACTCTCTCATTTCTTCCTTCCTTCCTCTCTCTCACTCTCTCTCTCACTCTCTCCATCCCTCACTCTCTCCCTCCCCCTCTCTCTCATTTCTTGCTTCCCTCTCTCATTCTCTCACTCTCTCTCTCTCACTCTGTCCCTCCCTCCCTCTCTCTCTCCTCCCCCTCTCTCTCATTTCTTGCTTCCTCTCTCTCATTCTCTCACTCTCTCTCTCTCACTCTCTCCCTCCCTCCCTCTCTCTCTCCTCTCCCCCCTCTCTCTCATTTCTTGCTTCCTCTCTCTCATTCTCGCACTCTCTCTCTCTCACTCTCTCCCTCCCCCTCTCTCTCTCTCCTCCCCTCTCTCTCCTCTTCTTCTTCCTCCTCTCTCCCACTCTCTCCCTCTCACACTCTCTCACTCTCTCTCTCCCTCTCTCTCCTCCCCACATCTCCTTCTCATTTCCTCCTCCTTCCTCTCTCTAACTCTCTCTCTCTCTATCTCACTCTCTCACTCCCTCCTCCCTTTCTCCCTTCTCTCTCTTGTTTCTTCCTTTCCTTCCTCTCTCTCCTCCTCTCTCTCTCCCATCTCTCTCCCTCCCTCTCTCTCTCCTCCCCGCTCTCTCTCATTTCTTCCTTCCTTCCTCTCTCTCACCTCTTTCTCTCACTCTCTCTCACTCTCTCTCCCTCCCCCCCCCTCTCTCTCTCCTCCCCGCTCTCTCTCATTTCTTCCTTCCTTCTCTCTCCGCTCTCTCTCTCTCAATCTCTCTCACTCTCTCCCTCCCTCCCTCTCTCTCCCCCCCCCCTCTCTCTATTCTCTCCTTCCTTCATCTCCTCACTTTGCTCTATCCCCTCTCTCTCCCTCTCCCCCTCCATCTCTTTCCCTCCTCTCATTTTCCTCCCTCCTTCTCTCTCTCACTATTCTCTCATCCCATCTCACTTCTCTCTCTCATCCTCCCCCCACCATCTCGCTCTCTCTCCCATCTCTCTCTCATTTTCTTTTCTTCCTTCCTTCCACTCTCTCACTCTATCTCACGCTCTCACTCCTCTCTCTCATCACTCTCTCACACTCTCTCTCTCACCTCTCATCTCATCCTCCCCCTTCTCTCTCAGCCGTACATTTCTGTTCCTTCCTTCTTCTCTCTCACCTCTCTCTCACTCTCTCGTCCTCCTTCCCACCCCTTCTCTCTCTCCACCCTCCCCCATCTCGCTCACTCATTTCTTCCTTCCTTCCTCTCTTTCACTAATCTCTCTCACTCTCTCTCTCCCTCCCTCTCCCTCTCTCTCTCCCCCCCTCTCTCTCCTTTCCCTCACTTTTCTTACCTCTCAACTCACCCTCTCTCTCACTCTCTCCTCTCAACTCTCTCACTCTCTCCATCACTCTCCTCTCATCCACCCCCCACCACCCCTCTCTCTCTCTTTCATCCACTGCTCTCCACCCCCATCTCTCCTCATTTCTTCCCTCTTCCTCTCTCTCACCAGCTCTCCCCCATGCCCTCTCTCATATCTCTCTTCCTTCCTTCTCATCTCTCGCTCTCTCTCCATCTCAATCTCTCTCAATCCTCATCTCTCCTCCCTCTCTCCCACCCCCCCTCTCTAATTTCTCCGTCCTTCATCTCTCTCACTCGCTCTAAAAACCGCTCTCTCACTACTCTCTCTCACTCTCCCCCTCTCTCTCACTCCTCTACCCTCATCCCTCTCTCTCATTTCTTCTATCCTTCCTTCCTCTCTCATTTCTTCCTTCCTCTCTTACTCCTTTTTCCCTCTCAGCTCTCTCTCCTCCCCCCCCCTCTCTCACCTCCTCCCCCCACCCTCTCTCTCCTCTCCCACCCTCTCTCTTTCTCTATCTCCTCCCTCCATCTCAATCTCATTTCTTCCTTCCTTCCTTCTTCTCTCTCTATCTCTCTCGGTGTCTCTCACGCTCACTGCTACAGCAGTCTCTCATCTTAGTGACTCTCAAGCAGAGATCTTGACGTTGACCTTTTGGTTTCCTGTTCTGTCTTCTGTCTTCTCCCCTTAACGATATCAAAGGGAAGAGGAAAGGAAGGAAGAAATAAAGAGTAAAAGGAGATAATATAGTGGTAGAGAGAAGAGCAACAACAACAAAAATGAAGGATAGAATGGTAGAAAAGAAAGAAATAAAGAACTAAAGAAAGGAAAGAACGAAAGAAAAGAATACGAAAGAAAAGAACGAAAGAAAGAAGAAAGAAAATCGACTCAGAAGTTGTAGAGGAGAAGAAGGAGGTGGAGGAGGGGAAGGGGGAGGAGAAGGAGGAGGAGGAAGGGGAGAGGGATAAGGAGGAGGAGGAGGAGGAGGAGGGGATAGTGGGGAGGGGTGAAGAGGAGGGGAGGAGGGGAGAGGGATAAGGAGTAGCGGTAGCGGAGGAGGAAGGAGAGGGGGGAGGAGGAGAATGGGGAGGAAAGGTAAGGGGGAGGAGAGGAGGAGGAGGAGGAGGAGGAGGAGAAGAAAGAGGAGGGGAGGAGGAGAGGAGGATGGGGGTGGAAGAAGAGGAGGACGAGGAGGGGGAGTGGAGGAGAAAGAGGAGGGGAGGAGGAGGAGTATGGGAGGAGGAGGAGAAGGAGAAGAAGGAGGAGGAGTAGGTGAGAAGGAGGAGGAGGAGGAAGAGAGAGAGAGAGAGAAATAAAGAGGATGAGGTGAAGGAGGAGGAGGAGAGGAGGAGGAGGAGGAGGAGGAGGAGGAGGAGGAGGAGGAGGATAAGAATGACTAGCAGAGTAGAACAAGGACCAATGTGGAAAGGAGAGGAAACACGAGAAGAAGAATGCAAAGAAGAAGAATGCAAAAAAGAGGAATGCAAAGAAGAAGAATGCAAAAAGAGGAATGCAAAGAAGAAGAATGCAAATAAGATAAATGCAAAGAAGAAGAATGCAAATAAGAGGAATGCAAAGAAGAAGAATGCAAATAAGAGGAATGCAAAGAAGAAGAATGCAAAGAAGAAAATGCAAAAAAGAAGAATGCAAAGAAGAAGAATGCAAAGAAGAAGAATGCAAAGAAGAA
Source organism: Rapana venosa (assembly GCA_028751875.1). Taxonomy (NCBI): domain Eukaryota; kingdom Metazoa; phylum Mollusca; class Gastropoda; order Neogastropoda; family Muricidae; genus Rapana; species Rapana venosa. The sequence goes on from CM054162.1 coordinate 35,908,595, forward strand.
GAATGCAAGAAAAGAATGCAACAACAAAAAATGCAAAGAAGAAGGAATTAAAGAGAAGAATGCAAAGAAGAAGAATGCAAAGAAGAAGAATGCAAGAAGAAGAATGCACAAAAAAAAAGAATGCAAAGAAAGAGAATGCAAAAGAAAGAATGCAAAGAAGAAGAATGCAAAGAAGAAGAATGCAAAGAAGAAGAATGCAAAGAAGAAGAATGCAAAGAAGAAGAATGCAAAGAAGAAGAATGCAAAGAAGAAGAATGCAAAGAAGAATGAAAAGAAGAAGAATGCAAAGAAGAAGAATGCAAAGAAGAAGAATGGAAAAAAAAAAGAATGCAAAGAAGAAGAATGCAAAGAAAGAGAATGCAAAAAAGAAGAATGCAAAGAAGAAGAATGCAGAGAAGGAAATGCAAAGGAGAAGAATGCAAAGAAGAAGAATGCAGAGAAGAAGAATGCAGAGAAGAAGAATGCAGAGAAGAAGAATGCAACGAAGACGAATGCAAAGAAGGAGAATGCAAAGAAGGAGAATGCAGAGAAGAGAATGCAAAGAAGGAGAATGCAGAGAAGGAGAATGCAGAGAAGACGAATGCAGAGAAGGAGAATGCAGAGAAGGAGAATGCAGAGAAGAAGAATGCAAAGAAGAAGAATGCAAAGAAGAAGCATGCAAGAAGGAGATGCAGAGAAGGAGAATGCAGAGAAGGAGAATGCAGAGAAGAAGAATGCAAAGAAGAAGAATGCAAAGAAGAAGAATGCAAGAAGAAGAATGAAAAGAAGAGAATGCAAAGAAGAAGAATGAAAAGAAGAAGAATGCAAAGAAGAAGAATGCAAAGAAGAAAGAATGCAAAGAAGAAGAATGCAAAGAAGGAGAATGCAAAGAAGAAGAATGCAGAGGAGAATAATGCAGAGAAGAAGAATGCAGAGAAGAAGAATGCAACGAAGACGAATGCAAAGAAAAGAATGCAAAGAAGAAGAATGCAAAGAAACAGAATGCAAAGAAGAAGAATGCAAAGAAGAAGAATGCAAAGAAGGAGAATGCAAAGAAGGAGAATGCAGAGAAGGAGAATGCAAAGAAGAAGAATGCAAAGAAGAAGAATGCAAAGAAGAGGCATGCAAAGAAGGAGAATGCAGAGAAGGAGAATGCAGAGAAGGAGAATGCAGAGAAGAAGAATGCAAAGAAGAAGAATGCAAAGAAGAAGAATGCAAAGAGAAGAATGAAAAGAAGAAGAATGCAAAGAAGAAGAATGAAAAGAAGAAGAATGCAAAGAAGAAGAATGCAAAGAAGAAGAATGCAAAGAAGAAGAATGCAAAGAAGGAGAATGCAAAGAAGAAGAATGCAGAGGAGAAGAATGCAGAGAAGAAGAATTCAGAGAAGAAGAATGCAACGAAGACGAATGCAAAGAAAGAATGCAAAGAAGAAGAATGCAAAGAAAGAGAATGCAAAGAAGAAGAATGCAAAGAAGAAGAATGCAAAAAAGAAGAATGCAAAGAAGAAGAATGCAAAGAAGAAGAATGCAAAAAAGAAGAATGCAGAGAAGGAGAATACAAAGAAGAAGAATGCAGAGAAGAAGAATGCAAAGAAGAAGAATGTAAGGAAGGAAATGCAAAGAAGAAGAATGCAGAGAAGGATAATGCAAAGAAGAAGAATGCAAAGAAGAAGAATGCAAAGAAGAAGAATGCAAAGAAGAAGAATGAAAAGAAGAAGAATGCAAAGAAGAAGAATGCAGAGAAGAAGAATGCAAACAAGAAGAATGCAGAGAAGAAGAATGCAAAGAAGGAGAATGCAAAGAAGACGAATGCAGAGAAGAAGAATGCAGAGAAGAAGAATGCAGAGAAGGAAATGCAAAGAAGAATAATGCAGAGAAGGATAATGCAAAGAAGAAGAATGCAAAGAAGAAGAATGCAAAGAAGAAGAATGCAAAGAATAAGAATGAAAAAAGAAGAATGCAAAGAAAGAAATGCAGAGAAGAAGAATGCAAACAAGAAGAATGCAGAGAAGAAGAATGCAAAGAAGGAGAATGCAAAGAAGAAGAATGCAGAGAAGAAGAATGCAGAGAAGAAGAATGCAGAGAAGGAAATGCAAAGAAGAATAATGCAGAGAAGGATAATGCAAAGAAGAAGAATGCAAAGAAGAAGAATGCAAAGAAGAAGAATGCAAAGAAGAAGAATGCAGAGAAGAAGAATGCAACAAGAAGAATGCAGAGAGAAGATTGCAAAGAAGGAGAATGCAAAGAAGAAGAATGCAAAGAAGAAGAATGCAAACAAGAAGAATGCAGAGAAGAAGAATGCAAAGAAGGAGAATGCAAAGAAGAAGAATGCAAAGAAGAAGAATGCACAGAAGAAACATTCAAAGAAGAAGAATGCACAGAAAAAAATATTCAAAGAAGAAGAATGCACAGAAGAAATATTCAAAGAAGAAGAATGCACAGAAGAAATATTCAAAGAAGAAGAATGCACAGAGAAACATCAAAGAAGAAGACTACAAATAAGAGGGAGACTGCACACAAAGAGAATTCAGAGAAGGAGAAACATCCAAAAAGAATGCTAAAAAAAGGGGAAAAAAACAGCGTACAATAAAGAAGAATGCAAAGGATAAGAAGTATACAAAGAAACACAAATGCAAAGAAGAAGAAGAAGAAGAAGAATGCAAAAAAAAGAAGATACAAAGGAGCTTGCAAACAAGAAAAGCGTATATATAACAAGAATGCAAACGAAAGGAAACATACACAAAAAGAAAATATATATACAAAAGAAAAATGAAAGGAGGAAGCATACAAGGCGAAAGAATGCAAAGAAAATGAAGAATACAAAGTAGAAGAATGCTAAAAAGAAGAAACAAACAAAAGAAGAAGAATCATACGAAGAAGAAAAAGTAAACAGGAGAAGAAGCATATATACACAGAAGAAATATACACGAAACACGATTACAGAGAAGAATAAGCATACACGGACGAGGAATGCAAAGAAAAAGAAACATACACAGTAGAAGAAGCATACACGGACGAAGAATGCAAAGAAGAAGAAGCAGATTAAGAAAGAATGCAAAGAAGAAGAAGAAGCAGACTAAGAAAGAATGCAAAGAAGAAGAAGAAGAAGCAGACTAAGAAAGAATGCAAAGAAGAAGAAGCAAACTAAGAAAGAATGCAAAGAAGAAGAAATATACCATGACGAAAAATACAAAGAAAAAGAAACGTATACAGAAAAAGCATACAAAAGAAAAATGCAGGGAAGAAGAAGCATACAAAAAAAAGAGAAGAAGAAAATGAAGAATACAAAGAAGAAGAATGCAACGAAAAAGAATGCAAAAGTCTAGAATTAGTTGAGTTTTTTTCCTTTTATTTGTATTTTGGCGTACACATTACCTTTTTTCTGCATGATTTGCGTAATTGTGTTCTGATAGTGTTTGATTCCTGTTTGGGTAAGGGTTGGCTGATAAAAATAGAATGTTGTGAGCATGCTTTAACCCTTACTCTCTATATAAAAATCATTCGTTTGTTCTCTCTCTATAACATCATCATAATCAACAACAACAACAGCAACACAAACATCAACAACTTCAACTCAACAACAACAACAACAACGACAATATAAACAACATCAACTTAAACAACAATATCAACAACAACATCAACAGCAACAAATCAACAACAACAACAACAGTGTAATTACCTCCCTTGACCCACACTCTTTCCTTTCCCCTCCCATCCCTCTCCTCCACCCCCCCCCCCTCCACCTCCACTTCCCTCTCATCCTCTTTGACTTAATTTTTCAGAAACAGTAACTCCCTGTTACTTTCTGTCTGTCCCCCCCCCCACCCCCTAAAAATTAACGGTAACAATAAGATCAAAGACAGTAGGGCTCTATCTTTGCTCGTTGTTTGTCTCCCTTTCTTCATATATATTTTTTTTTTAATCTTTATATTCATAAGATTCATTCTCTTGCGATCTCTCCACTGACTGCCTGTGCCACAGAGAGTAAACTATAAGATCAGTACTCTCTGTTACAAATGTCTCCACAAAACAGCACCCTCCTACCTCTGTGAATGTCTTCACCTGTACACTCCTTCTCGTTCCCTCCGCTCTGCTGCAGATTCCTTGTGCTTACTTACGAATACCAAGATTCAACCAGTCCACCGTCGGCCGTCGCTCTTTCTCTGTTTTTGGTCCAACGATTTGGAATGACCTACCTATCTCTCTTCGCCAAAAGCCTTCTTGTGACACTTTAAAATCCGGTCTCAAAATATATTATTTGTTTCAAACCTAAGATTTTCCTCTCCTGTTTTATTTCCGAGCTATCCCTGCTTTTCAGCAGCCAAAAATTCCATCACCCTGCCAAACTGTATAACCTGTGTTGTGTGTTGTGTGTGTGTGTGTGTGTGTGTGTGTGTGTGTGGTGTGTGTGTGTGTGTGTGTGATTGATTTGGACTTGTTAGAACTATTACTTGCTACTGGTTGCATGACTGTGTAAGAATGAGTTGAGTGCAAGCGCTTTGATTTGTCTGTGCAAGATAAAGCGCTATATAAATTCCTTTTTTTTCATTATTATTATTATTATTATTATTATTATTATTATTACTACTACTACTATTCCTTTTGAGTTTCTACTTTGTCGAGAGTGAAGGCGGTGGGGAGGGAGGGTTGTTTGGGTTAAAAAAACATTTTTGTTTTTGCTTTTTTTTTTCAAGATATGTCAGAAGTCTGATGATTGATTTGTTTGTTGTCCATGTTTTTTTGTTTTTTGTTGTTGTTGTTTTTTTTGTTCTTGTTGTTGTTTTGTTGTTATTTTTTGTTTGTTTTATTTTGGGGGGATAATGCTAAACAGGTTCTTTGGTCCTGTGGGAGAATTCACGATTTTTTTTTGGGGGGGTGGGGGTGGGGGTTAAGTTGTTTGGGGAGATTTTGTTGTGTTTTTGTTTGTTTGTGTGTTATTTGTTTTGTTTTTGTTTTGTTTTGTGTGTGTTTTGTGTGTTTTATTTGGTTGGTTTGTTTGTTATTTGTTTTGCTTTGTTTTGTTGTTTTTGGTTTGTTTGTTTCAGTTTGTTTTGTTTGCTATTTGTTTCATTTGGTTTTTGTGTTTTTGGTTTTTTTATTTCATTTTGTTTGTTTTGTTTTGTTGTTGTTTTGTTGTGTTTGAAGTGATTTGGTTTTGGTTTGAGTTGGTTTAGTTTGGTTTGAATTGGTTTGTTTTGGGTTTGAATTGTTCTGGTTTGGTTTGAATTGTTCTGGTTTGTTTTGAAGTGGTTTGGTTTTGGTTTGAATTGGTTTGGCTTTGGTTTGAATTGAACTGGTTTGAATTGGTTTAGTTTGAGTTAGATCGTTTGGTTTGATTGATTGGTTTGAATTGATTTGGTTTGAATTGATTGGTTTGAATTGATTTGGTTTGAATTGATTTGGTTTGAATTGATTTGGTTTGAATTGATTTGGTTTGAATTGGTTGAGACTGAATTGGTTTAGTTTTGCTTTTAACTGCTTTGGTTTAAATTGGTTTAGCTTTAATTGGTTTAGTTTGAATTGGTTTGCCGATGGGAACAGATGACGAAATTTACAAAACTGCATACGGGGACTGGGTGTAAAAAACTCACATGAATGTTTATTTCATTATCCTTGAAATAAATAAATAAATAAATAAATAAATAAATACATAAGTTAAATAAGTTGGCTGGGATTGAGTTGCCAGGAAAAAAGAGAAAGTTGTAAGGGTCAAACGGTTTAAACTCACAATTTATCTGCTTAAATATTTTTACACCAGTCCCCTACCCCCCCTCCGCCACCTCACGCCCCCACCCCTATCTTTGTTCCTTTTCCATTCAAGTTCAACAAGGTCACAAAGCTAAAAAGAGAAAAAAAAGGGGTGGGGGTGTGGGGGCAATCACATTTTTTAAACAAAGACCCAACACCTCCACCACACCCATCCATCTCCATCCACCTTCCCACTATCCATACACACATACACACACACGCACGTGCACGCGCACGCACGCACACACACATACACAGACAGACAGACAGACAAAAACGCATGCACGCACGCACGCACGCACACACACACAAACATTGATATCATTGTCAAATTTTAGTGGAAGGAAGTTAAACTGAAGTACACACATACACATACACAATGACACTAAAATACACACGCACTCACACACACACGCGCACAAACTCTTTCTCTCACACACACACACACTAACACAAACACACACACACACACACAAACACACACTCACACACACAAACACACTCTCTCTCTCACACACACACACTAACACTAGCACACACTCACACGCACACACACAAAAACACACACACCACACACACACACACACTCCACAACACATTCAAAACACACACACACACACACACGCGCGCACAACACACAACACACACACTCACACACACACACACACACACACACACACACACACACACACACACCACACACACACACACACACACACAAACTTTTCCGTCTAAAACCACTAAATGTGA
>CM054162.1:35922573-35927573 GCA_028751875.1 Rapana venosa
CAAACAATCAATCTCTCTGTCTCTCTGTCTGTCTGTCTATCTCTCTTCCACTCTCTTCCTCTCTCTCTCCCTATCTGTCTCTCTCCCTCTCTCTCTGTCTCTCTGTCTGTCTGTCTGTCTGTCTGTCTCTCTCCCTCTCTCTCTCTCTCCCTTTCTCTCTTATCTTAATGCTCTGCCATAAAGTCCACTCATACTTGTCCTGTCTGAGTTTGCAAAGCAAACCGAAAACATCCCTGTCTCCCCCTCCCCTCCCCACCCACCCTCCCTCCCACCTCCTACCCATCCACCTCTCCTCCCACTAACCACCCACCCACTCCTCCTCCTACCTCCTCCGCCCCCTCCCTCCACACACACACACACTCACACTCTCCTCCTATTCCCTCTACCCTCCCTACCCCTCATCCCCACCCAATCCTTTGATACTCAAGGGGCAGTGTGTGAAGCACAATATGTATCATGTTAGTCTGCCAGCTAAGAACATGGCAGAATGACACATCGGTCTTGCATCAAGATTTTGCTTTCAGGTTGTTTTTTCTTTCCTTGCTGGCAATCATCTTAATGGAAGCTAAGAAGTCCTAGTATGCCGTTAGGAGCTTTATCTTTCGTGGTTCAGTGATTTTATTCCATAAAATAGCATGCCTCTTTTTCAAATTTCTGGGGTTTGTGTTTTTTGTTGTTTTTTTGTAGGCAGACTGATGAATATGTGTTCTTCTGGGATGAGAATAGTGTAGATGGGTGTCAATGATTTTATTCCATAAAATAGCATGCCCCTTTTCAAATTTGTTTTTTCTGTTGTTGTTGTTATTGTTGTTTTGGTTTTTTTGCAGGCAGGTTGATGAATATGTGTTCTTCTGGGATGTGAATAGTGTAGATGTGTGTCAATGATTTATTTCAGAAAATCTGATGGCTGTGTTTTTTTCCTGTTGATTATTTTAGGCAGGTTGACGAACGAATCTGGGTATTTCTGAGGCAAGTAGTGTAGATTTTGTTGTTGTTGCTGTTATGATGTTGCTGATATTGCTGCAGTATTTGTTTTTGTAGACTCTCTCTCCGTGTCTGTCTTGTTTGTTTTTCCCTCTCTGTCTATCCATCTGTCTCTGTCTCTCTCTCTGTCTCTCTATGTCTCTCTCCCCCTCTTAGCTTTGTTTTATATTTGCTTCAAATCAGTAGTTCTGATTATTGATGATAGTCCCCTAATAGTGCAAGGGGCAAATAAAAACAAGTATGTTAATATTGATTTGTAACCCTTGAGAGAGGGTTTAGGCAGGTTGATGAATGAATCTGGGTACTTCTGGGGCAAGTAGTGTAGATTGTTTTGTTGCTGCTGACAATGTTGCTGATATTATTGCAGTAGTTGTTTTGTAGACTCTCTCTCTCTCTCTGTCTGTCTGTTTCTTCCTCTCTGTCTTTGTCTGCGTCTCTGTCTATCTGTCTCTCTCTCTGTGTTTTCTCTATGTTTCTGTCTCTCTCTTAACTTTGTTTATGTTTGCTTAAAATCGGTAGTTCTGATTTTTGATGATGGTCCCCTCTCTGTGCAAGGGGGAAAAACCAATTCAAAACCATCCCTGCCTACCCCCCCCCCCCCCCCACGACCCCCCTACCCCCGCCTCCTACCCACCCACCCACCCCTCCTCCAACTAACCACCCACCCACTCCTCCCTCCTACCTCCTCCGCCCCCTCCCCCCACACACACACACTCACACTCTCCTCCCATCCCCTCTACGCTCCCTACCCCTCATCCCCATCCAACCCTTGATCTAACAAAGTTGATCAAGAAAGCAAGCAAGCAATCAACCAATCAATTCATCAAACAATCAGTATGTCTGTCTGACTGTCTCTCTCTCTCCCCCTCTCCCTCCCCCTCTCTCTCTCTCCTCTCCCTCTTTCTCTCTCCTTCTCTCTTCCTCTCTCTCTGTGTCTCTCTCTCTCTGTTTCTCTCTTCCTCTCTCTCTCTCTGTCTTTCCCTGTATCTCTTTGTCTGTCTCTCCGTCTCTCTTTCTCTCTCTCTCTCAATCTCTCTTTCTCTTTCTCTATCTTAATGCTCTGCCATAAAGTCCACTCATACTCATCCTGTCTGTCTGAGTTTTCAAAAGCAAACCAAAACCATCCCTGCCTACCCCCCCCCCCCCACGACCCCCCTACCCCCGCCTCCTACCCACCCACCCACCCCTCCTCCAACTAACCACCCACCCACTCCTCCCTCCTACCTCCTCCGCCCCTCCCCCCCCCCACACACACACTCACACTCTCCTCCCATCCCCTCTACGCTCCCTACCCCTCATCCCCATCCAACCCTTTGATACCCAAGGGGCAGTGTGTGAAGCACAATCTGTATCATGTTAGTCTGCCAGCTAAGTACATGGCAGAATGACACATCGGTCTTGCATCAAGATTTTGCTTTCAGGTTGTTTTTTCTTTCTTTCCTGCTGGCAATCATCTTAATGGAAGCTAAGAAGTCCTAGTATGCCGTTAGGAGCTTTATCTTTCGTGGTTCAGTGATTTTATTCCATAAAATAGCATGCCTCTTTTCAAATTTCTGTGTTTTTTGTGGGGGGTTTTGTTGGGTTTTGTTGTAGGTAGGTTGATGAATATGTGTTCTTCTGGTATGAGAATAGTGTAGATGAGTGGCAATGACTTTATTCCACAAAATCTGATGGCTCTGTTTTTTGCTATTGATTTTAGGCAGGTTGTTGAGCAAATCGGGGTACTTCTGTGGCAAGTAGTGTAGATCTTTTGTTGTTGTTGCTGATGATGATGTTGCCAATGTTTTGGATGTTGCTTTTGTAAACTCTCTCTCTCCATGGCTGTCTGTATGTTTTTCCCTCTCTGTCTCTCGTGTCTCTATCTATCTGTCTCTCTATCTCTCTGTGTCTCTCTCTGTCTCTCTCTCTCTCTTAACTTTGTTTATGTTTGCTTGAAATCAGTAGTTCTGATTATTGATGGTAGTTCCTTGCTAGTGCCAGGGGCAAATGAAAACAAGTATGTTCATATTCATTTGTAACCCTTGGGGAGAAAGTTGATCAATCAAGCAAGCAATCAACCAATCAATCAAACAATCAATCTCTCTGTCTCTCTGCTTCTCTGTATGTCTGTCTCTCTCCCACTCTTTCTCTCTCTCCCCCCCTCTCTCTCTCCCTCTCTCTTTCTCCCTCTCTCTTCCTCTGTCTCTCTGTCTCTCTCCCACGCTCTCTCCTTCTCTCTTCCTTTCTCTCTTTGTCTCTCTCTTTCTCTTTCTATCTAATAATAGTAAGAAGAAGAAGAAGAAGAAGAAGAAGAAGAAGAAGAAGAAGAAGAAGAAGAATGTATGGAATTTATATAGCGCTGAATCTTGTAAAGCAACAAATCAAAGCGCTCAGATGACTTTTTTTTCTTTTTGATAATGGAATAAGCACTCGTGTGCCTTATGTTACATCTAGTCCCCGTGTGTATGCGGTTTTGTACATTTTGTCATCTGTTCCCACCGGCACACAATGGCCTACTCTTTCGAAAAGCGGAACAGGACTTAACGTGTGCGCAAGATGTTCTGCGTGCGTTCGCACACGGGCCACTCCTCCCTCCTACCTTCTCACCCCCCACACATTCACACTCACACTCTCCTCCCATCCCCTCTACCCTCCCTACCCCTCATCCCCATCCAATTCTTTGATACTCAAGGGGCAGTGTGTGAAGCACAATCTGTATCACTTAAGTCTGCCCGCTAAGTATTGGCAGAATGACACATCGGTCTGCATCAAGATTTTCTTCGTTGTTGTTTTTTTTTTTCCCTTTTGGCAATCTCCTTAAAGGAAGCTAAGAAATCCCAGTAGCCGTTAGGGCTTTATCTTTCGTGGTTTTAGTGATTTTTTTTCCTAATATAGCATGCCCTTTTTTTTTGTTTTTTGTAAAGGGTTTTGTGTGGTTTTGTGGAGGGGGGGGGGGTATGTGGGTGTGGTGTAGTGTGTGTATGGTGTGTGCGTGGTGTGTTTGTGTGGTTTTTGGGTGTGGTGTGTGTGCGTGTGTGTGTGGTGTGTGGTGTGCGCGTGTGTGTGATTTGTGTGATGTGTGTGGTGGGGGTGGGTTTATGAGTGTGTGTTTTGTTGTTGTGTGTGGGTTTTTGTGTTTTAGAGTGTTTGTGTGTTTTTTGTGTGTGGCGTGATGTGTGTTAAAGTGTATGTGTGTGTGTTTGTGTTGTGTTGCTGTGTGTGGGGTGTGTGTATGTGCGTGTGTGTGTGTGTGTGTGTTTGTGTGTGTGTGTGTTATGTGGTGTTTTTGCGTGCGGTGTATGTGTGTGTTTGTGTTGTGTGTTTTTGTGTTGTGGTATGTGTTTGTGTGTGTTGTGTGTTTGTGTTTGTGTGTGTGCGCGCGCGTGTGTGTGTGTGTGCGTTGTGTGTGTGGGTGTGGTGTATGTGTGTATGTGTTGGGGTGAGTGTGTGTATGGTTTTTTGGTGTGGTGTTTTGTTTATGTGGTGCGCGGGGGTGTGTATTGTGTGTGTTTATGTGTGCAGTGTGTGTGTTGTGTGTGGTGGTGAGTGTGTGGGGTGTGGTATGTGTGGTTATTTTTTTTTATGTGTGTTGGGGTTTTTTTTTGTGGGGTGTTGTGTGTGAGGTGTGTTGTTTGTGTCTCTGTATGTGTGTGTATGTGGGGTGCGTTGTGTATGTATTGTGTGTATGTATGTGTTGTGGTGTTTGAGTATGTGTCGTGTGTATGTGTGGCGTGTGTTTGTGTGTGTGTGTTGTGTGCGCGGTGTTGTGTGTTATGTTGCACGTGTGTTTGTGTGTGTGTGTGTAGTGGTTTCGTGTGTGTGTGTGTGTGGTTTTTTTGTGTGTGTGTCTGGGCGATTGATGAATTGTTACCCTTGGGATGAAGGTTGAGGAAAATTGTTTTGTTGTGTTGTTGTTGTTTTGTTGTTTATGTGGTGTTTGCGATGGTTTTGTTTGTATTTTTCTTTTTTTATTTGGTCATTTCGTTTTGTTGTTGTTGTTGTGGTGTGGTGGTGGATGGTGGTGGTGGTGTTGTGGT
>CM054162.1:35932573-35934407 GCA_028751875.1 Rapana venosa
TGCGGTTTCTGTAAAAGTTGTCATCTGTTCCCACCCCTTCATGGCCCCATTGTTAAAAGCGGAACAGGTTTTTGGTGTGTGCAAGATGTTTTAGTGATCCACATCGATCCCCCGTTTTAGTCTTACCCCAAGGGCTTTTGGGGGGAGTGGAAATTTAGCACTGATTTAAATCCCCAGATCTGAACCCGGTTAGCAGGTCAGAGGGGCAGTTGTGTGTGTGGGGGGGGGGGGGGTGTTTAAAAAGGGATTTGTACCCTGGTCAACAGGTTACCTCAATGCGCAAAACTCTAAATTACCGGGCTGTGGTGGTTTTTAAAAAACTTCTTCTAAACTTTATCTGTCCCCTAGTCTGGGCCCCTGGGGGGGCCCCCCAAAGACCGCAACCCGTTCCCCATTTTCTTGTTTGCCTTTTCAGGGTTTGTTGAGTTTAGGGCCCGTCCATTCACTGTGACCCCCCAAGCTCTTTCCCTTGGTTGCCCCTTTTTTCTTCCCCCTTGGACGTTTTCCTTGCAAAAATTTTTGTAATTCTTGGGATCTTGTACATCCAAAACCCCTTAAGTTTACGCTTTTTCCTTTTTTAGAAAAGGCATGCCACCCCCCTGTCAAATGCCTTCTAAAATCGATAAATAGTGGAAAAGGGGTTTTTTTGAGTTGAGGTACCGCTCCATAGTTTTTTTGGGTTAAATATCTTTTTTGTTGTGCTGCGCCCTGCCTGAAACCTGTTTTCCCTCAGCAATGATGGTCTTGCTTGTGGCTTCATCATTCAAATTATCTGCGCAGACCTTGTTTGGGGTGACATATGAGGCTATTGTGCGGTAATTTGGGCATTGTTGTAGATTTCCTTTTTTGGGGGGGGAGATGAGTGACTGGTCCAGGGTGTTGGCCCATTTTTCCGTCTGCCAGATCTTGTTGCAGATTCTAGTAGGGCGTGATCAGGGCTTCCCTCCGTTTGGGGCCCAATTCAGTGGAATGTTGTCAGCCCCTGCGATTTCCCCCTTTTTCAGCGATCTACTGTGTTTCCACTTTTCTCGGGGGATAGGGTGACTGTCTGGTTTTTTGCTTTCGGGTACATTAAGGATTCTGGATCTCCTGCGGTTCTTGTTATACAGGTCGGAGCATTATTCGTCCATCTGTTCGGGAATACCGGTCGTCAGTGAGACATTTTCCCTTTTTTTTGTCTTGGTTGTTAAACCTTTTCTTTTGTTTTGTGCTAGCAGGTCTTTCACAGCTGATTATGCTTTTTTTGCATTGTTTTTTTGATGTTCTCTTCATTGTTTTGGGCACTGTTCCCCCGTCCTTTCTCTTTTCCCCCGCATGGATTTCCCTGATTCTTTTTTTTGACTGCCCTTATTGTTCTGCTCTTTTTTGTTTCATTTTTCTTTTTCTTAACTCTCTACGCTTGTCGCTTTGTAGGAGTTAGGTGTGACCCATGGTTTTTTGACTGGTCGGGGGCCCAAGAGCTCGTTTGCTGTTTCGGGTCACCGCTGATTGAAACTATTCGTCAGTGTATCTAGTCTGATCTATCCAGTGAGTGCGCAAATTTTTCCCCCTATCCTTTGCTTAAAAAATTTTTAAAATCCCTCGGGCCCCTTTAAGTTTCTCGGGGTTTAAAATTTTTGACCCTGATGTTGTTCCGTTGTGGATTTTCTTTAGACGTAGTCGGAAAGCATCATCACCAAGATCAGATCATCCCTATGCTGCTCCGGGAAAATTTGTGTCTGTGCGATGTTTTCGCTAGACTGAAAAACCCTCTTTTTTTACCATGAGTAATCTATTTTTTTTTTGGTGTTCTTCCCCTTTGGGGGATGCCATGTCCATTTTCTGGATTTTGTGG
>CM054162.1:35934907-35974735 GCA_028751875.1 Rapana venosa
CCCCCCCCGCCCCCCGGGCCCCTTTTTTTTCCCCCCCCCCCCCCCCCGGGGGGCCCCCTTTTCCCCCCCGCCCCCCCTTTTTCCCCACGCGGCCCCCCCCCATTTTTTTCCCCCCCCCCCCCCCCCCCTTTTTAAACCCCCCCCCCAAAAAAGGGCCCCCCCCCCCCCGGGGGCCGGGGCCCCCCCCCCCCCCCAGGGGCCCCCCCAACCCCCCCCCCCAAAAAAGGGGAAAAAACACAGGGGGCCCCCCCCTTTTTTTTTAAAAAAAAAAAAAAAACCCAAAAAAAAAAAAAAAAAAAAATTTTTAAAAAAATTTTAATTTTCCGCCCAAAACGCCAAACAAAAAGGAAAAAGCCCCCCCCCCCCCCCCCCGGGACGGTTTTTTTTTTTCCCCAACCCACCCCCGGCCCCTTTTTGGGCCCCCCCCCAAAAAAACAAACCCCCAAATTACCGGGGGGCCCCCCAAATTTTTCCCCCCAAAAACCCCCCCCCCGTTTTTGGGGCCAAAAACCAATAACAACCCCCAACCCACGCCCCCCCGGGGGGCCCCCCCCCCCCCGGGGGGGGGAAAGGGCCTTTTTCATTCCCCAGCCCACCCGGGCCCCCCCTTTCCCCTGGGCCCCCCCGGTTTTAAAACCCCGGCCGCCCCCCCCCCCCCTTTCTTCAATGGCTATAAACCGGGCCCCAAACCCCAAAAAAGCGCCCCTTTCCGCCCCCAAAAAAACCCCCCCCCCCCCAAAACAAAAAACAAACCCCCCCCCCCCCCGGGGGGCCCCCCCAAAAAACCCCCCCCCCCCCCAATAAAACAACCCCGTTTTTTCAAAACAAAAATTTTTAAAAATCACTCACCCCAAAGATTTAATTTTCAATCGATTTTTAAACGACAATAACTGTTAATGGATTTTAAAAAAATCTCAATTAAACTGGTCAACATGCCTTGATTAATTAATTCACTTTTCCCAATTTATTAATTGTTACAAAATGGACATGAATCATTTGCCTTCCCCAAAAACACCTTTTTAAAATTTTTTAAAAACCCCCCCCAAAAAAATTTTTTTCCCCCCCCCAAAGGGGCCCCCCCCCCCCCGGGGGAAAAATTTCCCCCCCCGGGGGGGCCCCCCCCTTTTTTTTTTTTTAGGGATTTTTTTTTTAACCCCGGGGGGGTTTTTTTTTTTTTTTTCTTTTGGGGGGGATTTTTATGGGGAGGAAAATAACAAAACCCCCCCCCCCAAAAAACCTTTTCCCCCCCCAAAAGACCCCCCCCCCCCCCAAAAAAAAAGGGGGGGGGGGGGGGGTTTTCCCCCCCCCCCCCAAAAAAAAAAAAGGGGGGGTAAACCCCCCCCCAAGTTAACCAAACCCGGAAACCTTTTCCCTTGGTATCGGGGTTTGGGCCCCATTTTAATTTTCCCTTCAGATATTAAATGTTTCGGGAAAAAAAGTAAAGTTTCCCTTTTTAATTTCCCCCTAAGGGCCCCCCTCCCCTTCCCAGGGCCCCCTTTTTGGGGGTTCCCACCTCGCCCTTCCCCCCCAAAACCAAATAAGCAACCCTTACCGGAAAGGGGAAAAACCCTTCCCAGGCCGCCGTAACACCATAATTGGTAACCACCTGGACTCCACCTTGCTTGGGGAAAAACCGGACCCCCGGGTATCCCCCCACCCAAAAATATATTTGCCAAACCCCCAAACCAAATTTAAAACAAAAAATTAAAGAAAAGAAAAAGGGCCCCCAAAAAACCAAGAAAAAAAACCCCCCCTTTCACAGGCCCAATAGTTTGAAATAACAAAGTCACAAGAGCCCGACCTGGGGGCAGTTTTGGAAATAGAATAGTAACGGTTTAAAAATCGGGAAAAACGAAGCTTTAAAAGGTCGTTCTATAATATTAATTACAAAAGATAGATTATTAATAAGTGAATCCGTTTTTTTCGGGGGGTGGGTTTTAAAACAAACAAGGTTAAATCGACAATTTATCTTCAAAGAACATTGACCGGCCTCTACTTCTGGTTGAATCAGAAAAGGTTTATCAAAAATGAAAATAAACCCTGTTGTCACTACAGTTTAGATAGATATGAGAGGTTGATCTAATTTTTAACAGATAAAATCTCAGTGGTGAAAGAATTACAGCAGAAAGGCACAAAGCGACAGCGATGTGAAACTTTCCAACGCGTTTTTTCTACCGAAAACAGCCCTCAAACCACGATAGCTAGTTTTGGCAAGCTGCCCATGAAAAAAGGAAATGGGGAAACAAAAAAAACCCAAAAGAAATTAGAAAAAAAAAAAACTAGCAACGCCGGCCGGAAAATGGAAAGGAAAGATATGGAAAATTGAATTTCGATTGGAAAAAGATCAACACTCATTTAGCAAAAGAGTAAAACGAGAAATATAGTATATATAAGCCAACAAGAAAGAAACAGGTATAGATAAAAAATGTCTGGTGGAAAGGAAATATTAAAAGGGTAATGAAGAGAGAGAGAGAGGAGAGAGAGGAGAAAGCGAGGAGAGAGATGAGGAGAGGAGAGAGGAGAGAGTACAGAGAGGAGAGAGCGAGCGATTGAGAGAGAGATGAGAGAATTTGATTTTTATACTATTATATCGAAGCTAATGGAAACAGCACGTATGTGCTTTTTAAACCCAGGCCCCCGTATGTATGCGCTTTTTGTAATTCTGTCATCCCGTTTTCCCACAAGACCCACCGGGCCTACTCTTCCGAAAAGCAGGATTTCACTTGTGTGCGCTAGATGTTCTGCGCCTGGGCCTTTATCCCAGTTCTTGATTAAACCATTGACCCTGGGGGCAACAGCAACGGTGAGGGCTGTGATGACCAGTTGTTTTTTCTTTTCCCACTCATGGAATTCCCACTTTACCGCTTAGTCTTTAGTTGGATCGACTAGGACTCTCTGATAGGGCGGCTTGACTGCACAGTCCTTATGTGATGCAGCTGGGGGCTGGTTGGCCTTTGGAGTACATCTCCACCAACTGACTGTCCTGATGCCACTTGTTCGAGAGAGTGGGGTTGTACTGTGGGCAAGGCATTTCTCCACTATAATCAAAATTTTTGCCAGTTTCCAAAACAGCGCTGCCTACCTCTGCGGTTTGGAGGTCATCGTCGGACCACGCCGGCAAAACATACATACATGTCTGCGTGATACACAAAGGGACCTCCTCGGTTTATAGTTTCATACGAAGAAACAGTTGCAAGGCCAGTCCCGCAAAGCATTGGGGTAGTATGTGCCGTGAACGCCTGTAGCCATTTCACCGATGAGTGCTTCAAACCTGGAATTCCTTTACACCAGATAGACTGGGGGAGGGAATGTGATACAGTGAAAAGTTGATGGTTGCTATGGAATGGTGTTATTTATAATAATAGTAACAACAAAAACAATAATAATACTATTATAATAATATAATAATAATAATTAAATGTTTGGATTTATATAGCGCTGAATCTTGTAAAGCAAAAAGTCAAAGCACTTTTTTTTTCTATCGAGGGACAATGGAATAAGCACTCATGTTGTTTTTTACATCCAGTCCCCCGCTGTGTATGCGGTTTTGTCAATTTGTCTATCTGTTCCACCCGGCACACATTGGCCTACTTCTTTCGAAAAGGGCGGAAACAGGGATTACGGGTGCAAGGATGCTATGCATGCGTTCGCACCACGGGGGGCCTCGGTTTAATAGTCTCCTCCGAAAGGACTTTGGACATTTCAGTTCGGTTTTTTGGGTCAAAACTGGGAAGAAGGGCGAGGCTGGAAGCGACCCAGACATCACGGTTTAACTTGTTGGAGGCAAACGTCCTGTAACCATTCGGCACCTTCCTTTATTGGGGGGGAACGGGAGATAGCTTAGTGGTTAGAAACATTGCGTCGCAGTCTGAGACGGGTTTCGACTCCTGTTCAAGTGGATTTTTTTTTCATTGAGTTTAACATCAGTTGCCGACTCGCTCTCCCCAAAAGTTCTTCAGATGAGACTTAACCGAGGCCCGTTTTGCGAACGGAAGCAGTAATATTTCGCACCGTTAAATTCCTGTTCGTTATGAAAGCGTCGGGGGCATTTTGTGCCGGTGAGAACAGCTGAAACAATTTAAAATCCGGCATCACACGAGGGGAACGAAAGGATGTGGGTGCAAGAAAAGCACATGTGTACTTAATTCATTTTCTCATATAAAATCATCACTAGATGATTGACTGATTAATTATCTAAATTAATTAATCAATCCAATTAACTAATCAAAGAAATTAATTGTTCAATCGTTTATTTAAACGACTATTTAACTGGTTAATCGTTTGCTTAAGACAAAATGGATCAATTAATGGTCAATCCATTGAATGCTTTAATTAATACTGTTATAATTTATTTAATTAGTACTAAAATGGCGGCAGATGCAGTGGGCATGCCTCATGGGAGACTATCTGCAGATATTTATTTTGGAGGGTGGGTAAAGAGGTAGGGGTGGACGGGGTTGCATTGACGAGAAAGCCAAAGCAGAGGCTTAAAATATTAACCTGGCTCTGGTGAGGTGTTTGGATTAGATTTTTTTTGTTTTAATGCTGGGAAAATCCGGAGAGGAAAAATGTGTTAGAAAGACAAAAAAGGTGCACTGGAATAGTTCGGTGGCGAAATGGTGTAAGGGTTAGAATAAAAAGATAGATAGATAGATTGATGATAGATATTATGGAAAGATAGATGGATAGCTAGATAGATAGATAGGATAGTAGTAGGATAGCTAGATAGCATAAGGATAGAATAGATAGATGGATGAAATGGATCGATAGATAGATAGCTAGATAGATAGATGATACATGGTGAATGGAAGGATAGGATAGGATGGATGGAGTAGATCGATGGATGGATCGATAGCTAATTAGAGATACTGAAGGCGATAGAGAGATGGGACTAGAGAGAGATATTAGATAGATGGATAAACGGACAGACTATGAGTAGAAGACAGGACAGACAGATGGCAGGCAGACAGATATGATAGTAGATTGTTAAGCTGGATGGATAGTTAGCTAGATAGGTAGGTAGATAGATAGATAGATAGACAGATATAATATAGAATGATAGATAGTTTGATTGCTAGATACATAGATGGTTAGATAGATTAAATGATAGAAATTGATAGATAGATAGAAGATAGATTAGAATAGGTAGTTGATCGATAGATAGGCTAGATAGAATTCAGATAGATTATGGATAGCTAGATTAGATAGATAGATAGATAGATAGATAGATAGAGAGAGAGAGATATAAGATAGATGGCACAGAAGACAGTAATCGATAGACAGACAGACGGTAGATTGGTAGGATAGATTAGATAGATTAGATAGATAGATAGGGAGATAGATAGTTAGATAGTAGGATCGCTAGATAGACAGACGGACGATAGATAGATAGGATTAGATCGATCGCTAGATAGATAGAATATACAGATAGGGGGATAGAAGATAAATAAGATAGATAGATAGATTAGTAGATAGATAGATAGTCGGATTTGATAGAGAGATAAAGATAGATAGATAGACAGACAGCGCCATCTCCTTCCTCGCTGCTTATACCTTCCCTGGACCTAAAGAGGACAGGTAACCATTTACAGCTGGGTGACTGTTATGAAGGCAAGGCGCACCAAACGGGCACCCATCAAGTGGTAACACGCTCGATGCTGCATAACCTTGGCTGGGGCAGGAGTGCTACTGACAATGAGCTTATTCCTTTCCCCACATTTGTCTGTACGTTACCTGAAAAATCGAGGATTTATGGGCAAAAAAAATGCATGGGTTTTTTTTGGTTCATACTTAACAAAACATATCACCACAACATAATAAAAAACCCTCATAATATCATTCATTAAATGCCAAACAATGTTGAGACAAAATGAAATGCAATTACAGCCCCCAAAACAAAATTGCAAAAAACAGTAACACAGTATACTACAAACACAAAGCAATTAAAACAAATACACATAAACCAGTGCATTCTATTTTTTTTTATTATTATTTATATCATTTACATTCGGAGCATAAATGGATTAAGCATCATGAGCTTAATTATTTTAGTTCCGTGTGTATGCGTTTTTTTTTTTTTTTTCGGTTTTTTGTAAAATTTTGTCATCTGCTTTCCAACGGTCCACAATGGCCTACTCTTCCGAAAAAGGGAACAGGTTTTTAACGCGTGCGGCAAGAATGTTCTGCGTGCGTTTCGAAAACAGGGGCCGCGGGTTTATAATCCCATCAATTTCTCATTCAAAAACAGTTGTAATTCACGTGCTAAAGATATTTGTATGCAAATGACACGCTGCCTCCACTTTATGCCCTCTGAACCTCCCTCCGTCCCCCGCCCTCTCTCCTCGTCCCGCCAGGGTCCTCATTTAGGTCCATTAAGGCAAGGGCTTGTTCATGGCCTACAAAGCAGGGGCGAAGAGGTCAGTGTGTATGGCATGGTTGAGGCGTAGTTATGTGTGGATTCAGAGCATTGGCCACGGAACACAACCCACAGAACAGTGAGAAATTCATTCGCTTCAAATCATTTTCAATTCAGTTCCATTTCTGTAATTTAATTCAATTCAGTCAGTTAGAAATTTAATTCAATTCAAGTCAAATTCAGTTCAATTTATTTGTATTCAATTCGTTCGTATTCACATCAAATCAAAAAAAAGGATAGCCTTAGTTGGTTTAGAACATTTGCACTCGCCAATTGCCGGCCCGGGTTCGATTTCCGTTCAAGGGGATATTTTCCCTGGAGTTTTTTGTTGAAACATCCAGTGGCCTCCAATCTCCCCAAAAGACCGTAGGATGAGACTATCAAACCGAGGCCCGTGTGACGAACGCACGCAAGGGGAGGGGAAAAACATCTTACAACGTTCAAATCGTGTTCCGCTTTTGGAAGAGTAGGCATTGTGGGTGGTGGGAAACCGATGACAAAATTTGCAAAAGCATACACACGGGGGACTGGATGTAAACAAGGCACATAAGTGCTTATTCCATTACTTCATCGATATAAAAGCATAGTTTTGTTGGTTTTTTTAAATCAAATCCAGCTTCCCCATTTTTAATCCAATCCAATCCAATTAGATCACATCAAATCAACACAATTAAATTCATTTCAAATCAATTTAATCCAATTCATTTCAATTAATTCAATTCAGTTTGATTCAATTCAATCACTTTATTATCTCAAGGACAGATAAATCCAATCGGGTTACAATCCATACATAACAAAACCGGTAAATATGTAAACATCATATTACGGGAAAAAGAATATACGTGTACACCAGGTATCCGATGATAGGCACGGGGGGGGGGCAACCCACTTCACCACATTAAATAAAAAGCACCCACAAACTCAGGCAATACCTCAGCCAGGTATAAACTTTAAGTAAAATCACAAAAATCGTGTGGCACCTATTCCACACATCCACCCACTCACACCACACTCTCTCTCTTTCTCTCTATTCTCTTTCTATCTTCTCTCTCTCTTCTCTCTCTCTCTTTATTTTATTATTATTTTTATTTTTCTTAATACATATTTTTTGTGTGAGTAATCAAAATAAATGTTCCAAGGTGATCGTATTGAGGTTTTTTATTTTTTTTTTATTTATTTTTAAATTATTTATTATTATTATTATATTATTTTTTTTTTTTATCATAAACCATATTTCTTTGTATGAGTAATAAATTAAGTGTCCACGGTGATGTTTTTTGTACTGTTTTGAGGGAGATTATATATTTAGTACATTCTGAAACACCAACAACATTACAACACAACACACACACACACCACACACAAACACACACACCAAACACTACACACCACGCACAACTCACACACGCACACAAATACCAACTCTCACTTCTTCTCTCTCTCTCTTCTTCTTCTCTCTCTCTCTCTGTCTTATGGCCTAAGACGATATGCATTTAATACATTTCTTTTCTCTCTGCTCTCTCTTCTCTTCTCTCTCTTCTTCTCTCTTCTCTCTCTCTCCTTTATTGTAACTGTTTTTGTGTTTTCTATTAAAGGGATATTTATACTTTCGATTTTCAATATTATATTGTGACTTGTTGGACTGTACTTGCGCTCCAGGTGACATCTTCTATTTTTAATGATCTATTACTGTGGTAAAAAAACTATGTGTACGATTTCTACAATGTGAAGGTGTTCAATTTTATGGATCTTAAGTTTGGGCTTACTCTCTCTCTCTCTTCTCTCTCTTCTTACTCTCTCTGTTCTCTCTTCTCTTCTCTCTTGGTTGTTTATTGCTGTAGTTGTTTACTTGTTCTATGTGGTGATTTGTTTGGGGTTTTTCGTTGTTTAGGTTTTTTTGTTTTGGTGTGTGTGTGTGTATGTGAGGTGTGGTGAAGGGGGGAACGGTGCTGTTTTTGTTTTGTTTTTGTATTTTTTTTTTTTTTTTTTTTTAGTTTTTTTTTCTCATGTTTTTTTGTTTGAATGTTGTGGTTTTTTTTTTTTTTTGTTTGTTTACTTTGGTAAGGGTGTGTTTTTGTATCTACTTTTTTTGTTGTTGTTTTTTTGGGTTTTTTTGTTTTGTTTTTTTTTTTTTGTGGGGGGGGGGGGGGGGGGGGGTCTGGGGTATGTTTTGTCTTTTGCTCGTTTGGGGTGTTTGTTGTTTGTTTTGTATGTGGGTTTGCTTTTTTTTCTTCTCTCTTTTTCTTTAAAAATAAAGTTTTTCCCTTTGCTTCTTCTGTTGAATGTATGAGTACTGAGTGCATTTTTAAATGTGACCCATGGGCGGGGATGGATGTAAAAAAGACATGAATACTTAATCATTTATCCTGGAAAAAAATCAGAAATTTGTTTCTATTACTTACAATGTGTAAGATGTTCTTTTTATGACTTTATAGGCTTTTTCCCCCTCTTTATTTGAGAGGTGTCTGGGGTATTGCACTTATTTTATTACCATGACATTCACTTTGATGAGCATAATTAAAAAGTGTTTGTGTTGGATCGGTGTGCTCTGTGAGTATTACATAATTAGTATTCTCTGAAACACCCCCCACCCCCCCCCCCCCCCCCCCCCCCACCACAACACACACCTCAAACACAAACACATAACCCGCCACACACACACACACAAACACACACACACAACACACGCTTCAAAAACACACAACACAAACCACACACACACACAACACCACAACACAATACACTACAGTCACTCACTCACTACCAACCCACCCATATTCTTTCTAAACGACTGTATAGTTTTTAAATTTCTTTCTTGGTTTGTTTCTTGTTTTTATTGTGTGGATGATGGGTATTAAATTTTTTCATTATCAAATGGGGGGGAAAAAAAAAAAAAAACATTATAATTTGAAACGAATATAATCTAAATGCGTGTTGGAAGGGATCGCATTATGTTTTGGGATTTTATATATTGGATATTATTCTCTGGAAATAACACAACAACATCTTGTTCTCTGTCTTGTCTCTCTCTCTCTCTAACTTTTATCGTCTGCTTTATAGTCGCTCGGTATTTCACTGATGAAGGATTTTCATCTTTTTTATTTGCAATATTTATTGGGATTGCTCTGAACTTAAGTTTTATGAGTGCCCTATTTTCAATATCTATATAATTATTGTGTACACCAAGTATGTGTACCATTTGAAAATTGTGTAGATGGTTTATTTTATGACTTATTCTAAGTTTGGTTGTGGTATTTTTCTTGGCTTTGTTGTTGTTGTTGTTGTTTGTTGTGTTCTCTTTTTTTATCATCTTTTTGTGGTGTGTTTGATTAGGGATTTTTTGGGGGGTGGGGGTAGGGGTGGGGTATTTTTGGATTTTCTTTTAATTGTTGCTTTGGGGGGGGGGGGGGTTGTTGGGGGGGAGTGTTTTGAAAAAAGGGTTATTTCCCTTGTTTTTTATTGTGGACTGTATAAGGTATTGGGTTTATTGATTATTAAGATGTATCCCTAACGGGCGGGGATGGATGTAAAAAAAGGCTCATGTGTGGCTTATTCTGTATTCCTGAAATAAAAGGAAATTTGTCATTGTCATTGTTTCTCTCTCTCTTCTCTCTCTCTCTTCTCTCTTACTTCTCTCTCTCTCTCTTCTGCTCTTTCTCTCTCTCTCTGCGGCGAGCGCGCGCAACCACAACCATACACACAACCCCAGACACAGGGCCGACTGACAAGACAGGGGAATACACAAGCATACACACACAGACACACACAGAGCATAATACACAGAAGACCCAAACACGCACGCACGGCACGCACACAGACACCACCATATACACACGTAACACGCAGCAACATCTGCGCACCCGTTCAAAACCTATTCCGGCTTTTCGGAAGAGTTTAGGCCCTTGTTGTGCCGCTGGGACCAAGATGACAAATTAAAACCGCCATACACACGGGGAATGGATGGTAAAAAAATGCAACAATAAGTGTTATTCCATTATCCTCGAAATTAAAAGAATAAAATAAAAAGTAAGAATGAATAAAAAATCACAACAACACATCACAACACACAAACACCCAACACACACACACACTAACAACACAGCAACAGACAACACACATAAACACCACACACACGGAAAAACATTCGTACAAATGCAACGCAATTTTGTATACATAAACAATTGTTATACTGTAGTTAGATACGAATATCTCACAGTGTAGTTGTAACCAAAAGTTTTTTTTCCAAAATCAAACAATATGCATAAACATTGGCATCTTCAGTCGCGGAAGACTATGGGAAGTATGCGCTCTAGTTGTTTTTCATTCTGGTACCGCGTCGGGTGTGGCTGGCCAAGTCCCACACGGCAAGACAGGACAGTGCTCTGGCAGAGGAAGGCACAGATGAATTCTGACAATGTTGGTTGTTGTCCGCCTGGGCTGCAGCCCTTTCTTTTCTATGTCTAGCCTTGGTAAACAAAGGATAAAAAAACCCTTATATGTGTGTAGTAAGAACGAAAATAAAATAGAAAAAAAAAAATTGCAAGATCTATCATGGGGTATTCGGCTTCCCATCACTTCACATATTCCTATAGTTCCCGTGGACGTGGGGGCACCATGAAGATTTCGCAAAACTAGTTTCTCCACTCCGGCGGTCCTCTTGCTTTTCGGTAACAAAAATCGTTCCATCAGGGCCGGTCAGATCATCTCTGGATGGTGTCTTCCATCGTTTTTCGCTGTCTGCCTTCTTCGTCTCCCTCCTTGTAATGTTCCTGTAGGACAGTTTGGCAGTCCAGATGTTCGGCTTAATTTTATAACAATGGATGACTGTTACCTGGATTTGAATTGGAAAGTTGTAGATAAACACAGGGACATTGTGACTGTGTAAGGCTATGCATTTTCAACAAAAGTATAGGAAAAATAAATAGAATCATTACAATGCAAACCATATTTAAAATGATACAGTACAACTCAATTGCCAATTACAACACATACAGTACAAGTACAATGCAATTAACAAACAACAAACTCAACACAATAAATCAAATGCAATTACAATGCTGACAACGTATAAAACACGAATACTTTTACAATCAATAACAAAAAATAAATAAACTCTGCGAATAAACAAGACCTGATATCATTATTCAACACAAACATCACAAAACAACAATTTAACAAACACACAAATATTTCATTGTTAAATATTAAAGTATGCTATGCAAACGGGAAATTTACAATACAAACAGACCAATATGAGACCAGTCAGTTATAATATGAAATACATATATCACAACCACCGCACAATCTGTACAATTTCTATTATTTTACAATTCCGACTTTCTTCATCATGTTATGCTACACATTTACCAACATTGGCTGTTTGTCTCTTGTATCTATCTTGTATGTCTGTCTGTCCCCCTCTCTTTCTGTCTGTTCTTGCGTCTTTTGTTTGTCTTTACTGCTGTGTCTGTTTGCTTTGAGAGAGGAGAGAGAGAGATGAGAGAAGAGAGAGGAGAGAGAGAGAGAGGGAGAAGACAGACAGAAGACCGGCAGGACAGCAGAAGACAGACAGTCAATATACAGGACATGAGACAGGGACGATAGACAGGACAAAGAGGGCACATAGACACGGGGAGAAATAGAGAGAAAGAGGCACTGCGAGCGAGTGAGGGTTAAATAAAGATACAGACAGAAAGATAGGCAGAACAGACAGACAGGACAAGACAGAAGGACAGCCAGACAGACAGTATAATATAGATAGTTAGATAGACAGACAGACTACAGATAGATGAATGAAGATAGATAGATAGAATAGATAGATAGATAGATAGATGGGCTGGATAGATAGATAGATAGATAGAATAGAAGAGGGATGGAATAGATAGATAGATAGATAAATTAGATTAGATAGATAGATAGATAGATAGACAGGCAGAGGGATGGATGAAGGGATTAGAGGATAGAGAGATTGAGGAGAGATAGATAGATAGATAGATAGATAGATAGATGATAGATAGATAGATAGCTAGATATGGATCGATAGATAGGTAGATAGACATGGAAAGGACAGGACAGACGGCTGATGAATTGGATGAATGGATAGAGTGAGAGCAATAAATTAGATAGGTGGATAGATAGATAGATAGATAGATCGATAGATAGATAGATAGAACCAGACGGAAGACAGAGACAGGACGACAGGACAAGAAGACAGACAGGGGGTATGAATGGATATAGGTAGATAGATAGATAGATAGTAGCTAGATAGATAGATAGATAGATTAGATTAGATAGCTAGATATAGTGAAGAGGAAGAGAGGGACAGAGAAAAAGAGAAGAAACAGACGAAAGACAGAGGGCAGAAGGGAAAATAAATAGACAAGACACAGAGGGGAGGTATGCACTCCAACTGAATTCAATATCAGAAAACCCTAAACAAAAAACAAAACCAAAAACAAAAAAAAAACAAAACAAACAGCAGAGCACACAAAAAAAACCCTTAATAAAGCTGGATCCAACAGATATTCGCTGCTTTTTTTCAGATCAAATGATCACGCCCCCCCCCCCCCCGCCCCCCCCCCCCCCCCCCCCACTCCCTTACCCTGTGCCTGGTTTCATCCCTTTTTTTGCCAAGATAAACGGAGTTTGGGTGATGGTCAAATCATGGCTGTTGTCTCCAACCACGCAAAAGAATTACTTACATTCATGACCAAAAAACCACCAAACAAACACAAACAAAAAAAATCAAAAAGGAAAAGCACCTACACTGACTACGCACACTTTTACACGCTCGCAGAAAAGCACACACACACAACACATACGCACGCACACACGCACGCACACATGCAGTCACGAGCGGCGTGCCCCCCAACACACACAAGCAGTACGCACCACATAATATATTCACTAAGATTGAAAACAGACCTGAAATTTGACGACAACACACACCAAACCACAACACACGTGGTTGGATGAAAAAAAGCAACACGCGCAGCACAACGCACACCACACACAACACACACACACAACACACACACACCACACACACGCGCGGAACGGTGCATGGTAAAAAAAAAGCACTTTGAGTGCTTATTCCATTATCCTTCCAAATCACAGAATAAAAACACACAAACCACCACATGCCACGCGCTCGCAGCAACACACACACACATGCCGGTCGCAGCCACACAACACACACTCAACGAAACGCCTGGGTGCGCGATTTACACCACTGCATAATGATTACAATAGCAATATTGTGAGAGAGAATTAAATATGCCTGTCAGTTCAGTTAATTTCAACCCATCTTTAAAAAACAAACAAACAATGTGTTTGCTTTTACAAAAATATACAACTCAGTATGTCTGGATAAAAAACTATGCTAGATATGCCACAAAAAAAAACAAAAATAAAAAAAATAACAACACTTCACAAGAAATGCTGTCATAAACCAATAAAATAGAGAAAGAAGAGTTAGAAAGAAGAAGAATGACAGTCAGCTTTAATCTGTAAAAGGGGGACATGTAGCTCAGTGGTCGGAGCACTCGCTTTCCCCAGCCTTAAGTTAAGCTGATTGAATGTTCGTGGTTAAAACATAAGTGGTCGACATTTGCACGCCTTGGCTTCAATACCGTTCCCCTGTTACCAGCTGTAAAAATTGGGTTTACCTGCCTCTTTAGGGTAGGGAAGGTAAAGCAGCGAGGGAGAGGAGATGGGACCGCTCAATATGCTGGGCCCTAGAGAAGTGAGGTTTCTTGACTCTTGCTTCGAATGAATATAACGGTTATGGAAATACCATTTTGTACAAGAAACATGCTGGTTTAATTAGGAACGTAAATAATTTCCTAGTGTTTGCAAAAGAATATGCTTTCATCCATACTCAAAAAAAGGGACAAACAAAGGTAAAGGAGTCCAATAACCTAGGTGGTCGTAGCGCGAGTGACGCCACAGGGCCTCAACGTTACAGGTGCCGGCAATGTTGAGGGCAAGCGCCCATCTCTCTCCCTCGCTGCTTTTCCTTCTTCTGAACTAAGAGGCAGGTGCCCATTTCAGCTGGTGTTCGAAAACTGGGGGACTATCCTGAAGCCAAGGCGCACAACTTAGTTCACCATCCGAGTCGTAACCCACGCTAAGTGCTGCTTAAAAAATGGCTGGGGGGGAAAAGCGAGTTGTGATTTGACCTGAGATATCCACAGGTATTTTCTTGTTGTCCCGATTTGAATACGATGCTGGTGAGAGTAACTTGCTTCACATGGAGTAAATATAATTACGCCCTGTCACACTAGAAAATGAGGGAGGCCCAAGGAAAAAGCAGACTAACGGGACAAGGTACATATTTATGCTAAACAAAGCCACGTTACCTATTTTCCCTTGTCAAATTGTGCTAATTGTTTTGCTGTGACAAAAATGAAAATTCATGCTTTGGAAGCATTTAGATACAATAATAACAATAAACCAGGATAATAGAAAAGAATTTTTTCCAGCAATTACATTATTTACTTTATTGATTAAATACTTTGACATTAATATTTATCATTAAGCATAAAACAGCGAGAATTTGAAAACCAAAAGTAGAAGAAAAAAACGAAAAAAGACAGGGACAGAGAAAGTAACAGGGCAGCTACAGAAAACTGGGATGAGAGAGAGAGAGGAGAGAGTGAGTTAGACGCAAAGTAAAAATTATGAATAAATATGGTAAATGACAGCGCAAAAAGAGATGAAGTTATAAATTCTAAAGAGAAAAAAAGATACCACCAAAAAAAAATCGGGAAAACCAAAAAGCAAATACAAAACAAACAAAAAACAAAAGAAAATTAAAGAAAGTTTCTACATTATTTCAATATACGTTCTTTGGGCATGATATGCTCATTAAGCCTGTGGTGTTTGTGTGAAGGAGTGTGTGTGCACACGCACGCACCAGCGCACGCCACGTGCACGCACGCAGCAGCACTGCAGTATCATACTCAAATTGTGAAAACTTATTTTCAGTTGTACAGGCGAAACCTTAATTGAATTTCAGAGGTCCATTTTCTCCTGGATGACAGAATATGGATTATTATTATTATTATTATTATTATGATTTATCTTTCATTTCTACCACTTTAAGTCAGGTCAGAGTGCTCTGCGTGGTAAATTCGGGCTTGCTTCTCCTGGGGAGCGCACTTCGCACAAGAGCATTTCGCCACCCAATATATTGTTGAGTTGTTGTAATCATTCCAGCAGCTGTCAAGATAGTAACAAAAAAATATAACTCACATATCTGATCAGCATTCATCCAATTTAATATGCCTCAA
The DNA here is from genome assembly GCA_028751875.1 of Rapana venosa. Taxonomy (NCBI): domain Eukaryota; kingdom Metazoa; phylum Mollusca; class Gastropoda; order Neogastropoda; family Muricidae; genus Rapana; species Rapana venosa. The sequence goes on from CM054162.1 coordinate 35,950,616, forward strand.
ATAAACACGCGGGTCAGACCACAGTTTCTGCTACAAAAAGCCACATAAGGACAGTTGAACCTGTAGAGAACAAATTTTTCAATCCATTACCTTATTCCATACACTGATGGTTAAACAACAGGGAGGCTGGCCTGGGTGGTTAGAGTGCTGCGCTCGTGATCTGCTGAAGGGTTTGATCTCGTTCAGAGGATTTTTTTTTTATTCCGGAGTAACATTAGTGCGACGCAACCTCTCCTTAAAAGTCATTTGGTATGAGGGGACTATTAACTGAGGCCCCGTGTGCGAACACACACCAGAACATCTCGCAGTTATGTTAAAAACTGTTTGTTTAATAGAAAGAGTAGGCCATTGCGATGTGGTGGGAATGGCTTACAAAATTGACTAATAACTGGCATTTTGCCCCACCCCGGGGACTGGGATGTAAGAAAGACACATGAGTGTTTATTCCATTTATCCTCTAAATAAGGGAAAAGAAGAACAAAACAACAACGTAGAGGTTGGTTTAAATACCTGTTTTATGTCTTTAGTTGACTCTTTAATCTAAGGATTGAAAAATTTAACGAGGTGACAGCCCTGATAATTGCCTCTGTGGTCGGCGGGGCTATAAACAAAGGAGTGGATTGGATTGGAACATAGACAAAACAGGAAGGGATGTGATTCAAAAGATTCAGGAAACAGGTCGATAACCGACAGCCAGATGGAAAAACAGCTTTGATTTTATGTGGACAGAGTAATTTTCCCCTGAGAGAAAATCAGCACACTGGAATAGACGGAAACACATCTTCTTTCCTTGTTTTGTTTTTTTTTTATTGTCCACTAGTTACATCATTTGAAAATCGGTAGTACAGACAATCAGGAAAAGGAGGGGAACAGAAAAAAGATGAATGGGGGAAAACACAGAGAAAGAGCAGAAAAGGAGGCGACCGAGTGCACTTGAAAGAAAAGATCAGCAGTGTGATAATGAGTTAAATACCAGTACTAAGGGAATTGGGAAAAATAAATAAACGAATGGCCATACTGTACAGAAAAAATACTATGGAAACAGACGGCCGTTATGTACTTAGACGTTGAAAACGAAACTCAAAATAAAAATTAAAGCAAAAACCACAAATTTGGACACACAAAAATGAGAAAAACATAAACGTCACCAAAAAACATTCTAAACAACCAAAAAACAACTTTTCTAAAAATAAGTACTCACATTTTGGAGAGCAAAAATCTAGCCAGACTAAAAAACTAAACGAAATTACAACTCCAAACAATATGAATGAGACCAAAACTATGTTAGAGGAGAGAAGAGAGTAGAGGAGAGAGAGAGAGAGAGAGAGAGAGGAGAGAGAGAGAGAGAGAGGAGAGAAGAGATTGGGGAAAGAGAGGATTGGCGGAATAGAGGAGAGAGAGATTTGGAGGAGAGAGAGAGGAGAAAAAAGAGTCAGAGACAGAGACGAGAGAAAACAGAGAGACAGAGGAGAGACAGAGAGAGGACGCAAAAGAGAGAGAGGAACAGGAGACAGATTAGAAGCACAGAGAGAGAGGGGGTTGGGGGTTAAAAAAAACAAAACAACCCACACACACCACACACACAACACACACAACACACCACGCAACACACTCACACACACACATCATCAACAACACACCCCTTCCTCCTTCAACGTCCCCATCCCCTTCCACACAAACACACATTTTCTACCTCCACCCAACCACCCACACCTACCCCCAACACATGGAGATAACCAGCTTAAACAAAACCACCTTTTTTTTAAAGTATCCAACACAATCTCATTCTCTGACACGCTAAATGAGAAGTCGTGTTTGGGCCAAAGGCACACACAAGCAAGCAAAAAACCAGTTGCACTGTTGGCACTCAAGGGCAAGATGGCATGCCATTCTTTACGTTGAAAGCTCTTTAAATACTGCTGCTGTGATGAACTGGCGAGTGCAGTGTTGTTTTTTCTCTAAAGGAGTAGCATCTGAAGTACTTTTCATCAAGGGATGGTTGGACAGCATATTGACCACACAAAACCGAAGTAGTTTAAACATAGACATACACTATTTTTTTTTTCTTCATTTTGTAAAATATGTTCAGTTTAGCTAAGTACAGAACTTTTGGATTGTCTCAGCTGAGGAACCATGCAACACTACTGGAGTGATGATGTAGCCCAATGCATTTATCTTTTGATTAAGATCAAATTCGTAGTTTAACATGATTATAGAAATATTGTATCTCCTTATCTAAGGTTTAAGCTCACTGGCCTTTTTAGAACAATTTTTTTTTTAAAAAGCTAAAAACCCAAAAAAAATGGTATCTGTAGTGGAAAATTCTTTCAATGATTCACATTCTTTTATGATGAAGGACATATTGAAAAACCATCTTACCTGCCTTCAGTCCATAGTTACTAGCAAGTACTCGCTAAACAGCTTTGCATTAACAAATTATTCCATTGGGAGGGACACCAAGCGATTTTGTTTTCCCAAAGAATTACGGTCACAAAAATACTACCACTTGAAATGTTGTTACCCGGTTTGGGATGTTTTACAAAAAATAATATGAATTCTATTCGTAAAAGAAATTCACGATTTTTTCTTTTTTTTTGTTGGGTGGTGGGGTGTAAAACAAACAAGGTTAAATCGACAATTTATCTTCAAAGAACATTGACCGGCCTCTACTTCTGGTTGAATCAGAAAAGGTTTATCAAAAATGAAAATAAACCCTGTTGTCACTACAGTTTAGATAGATATGAGAGGTTGATCTAATTTTTAACAGATAAAATCTCAGTGGTGAAAGAATTACAGCAGAAAGGCACAAAGCGACAGCGATGTGAAACTTTCCAACGCGTTTTTTCTACCGAAAACAGCCCTCAAACCACGATAGCTAGTTTTGGCAAGCTGCCCATGAAAAAAGGAAATGGGGAAACAAAAAAAACCCAAAAGAAATTAGAAAAAAAAAAAACTAGCAACGCCGGCCGGAAAATGGAAAGGAAAGATATGGAAAATTGAATTTCGATTGGAAAAAGATCAACACTCATTTAGCAAAAGAGTAAAACGAGAAATATAGTATATATAAGCCAACAAGAAAGAAACAGGTATAGATAAAAAATGTCTGGTGGAAAGGAAATATTAAAAGGGTAATGAAGAGAGAGAGAGAGGAGAGAGAGGAGAAAGCGAGGAGAGAGATGAGGAGAGGAGAGAGGAGAGAGTACAGAGAGGAGAGAGCGAGCGATTGAGAGAGAGATGAGAGAATTTGATTTTTATACTATTATATCGAAGCTAATGGAAACAGCACGTATGTGCTTTTTAAACCCAGGCCCCCGTATGTATGCGCTTTTTGTAATTCTGTCATCCCGTTTTCCCACAAGACCCACCGGGCCTACTCTTCCGAAAAGCAGGATTTCACTTGTGTGCGCTAGATGTTCTGCGCCTGGGCCTTTATCCCAGTTCTTGATTAAACCATTGACCCTGGGGGCAACAGCAACGGTGAGGGCTGTGATGACCAGTTGTTTTTTCTTTTCCCACTCATGGAATTCCCACTTTACCGCTTAGTCTTTAGTTGGATCGACTAGGACTCTCTGATAGGGCGGCTTGACTGCACAGTCCTTATGTGATGCAGCTGGGGGCTGGTTGGCCTTTGGAGTACATCTCCACCAACTGACTGTCCTGATGCCACTTGTTCGAGAGAGTGGGGTTGTACTGTGGGCAAGGCATTTCTCCACTATAATCAAAATTTTTGCCAGTTTCCAAAACAGCGCTGCCTACCTCTGCGGTTTGGAGGTCATCGTCGGACCACGCCGGCAAAACATACATACATGTCTGCGTGATACACAAAGGGACCTCCTCGGTTTATAGTTTCATACGAAGAAACAGTTGCAAGGCCAGTCCCGCAAAGCATTGGGGTAGTATGTGCCGTGAACGCCTGTAGCCATTTCACCGATGAGTGCTTCAAACCTGGAATTCCTTTACACCAGATAGACTGGGGGAGGGAATGTGATACAGTGAAAAGTTGATGGTTGCTATGGAATGGTGTTATTTATAATAATAGTAACAACAAAAACAATAATAATACTATTATAATAATATAATAATAATAATTAAATGTTTGGATTTATATAGCGCTGAATCTTGTAAAGCAAAAAGTCAAAGCACTTTTTTTTTCTATCGAGGGACAATGGAATAAGCACTCATGTTGTTTTTTACATCCAGTCCCCCGCTGTGTATGCGGTTTTGTCAATTTGTCTATCTGTTCCACCCGGCACACATTGGCCTACTTCTTTCGAAAAGGGCGGAAACAGGGATTACGGGTGCAAGGATGCTATGCATGCGTTCGCACCACGGGGGGCCTCGGTTTAATAGTCTCCTCCGAAAGGACTTTGGACATTTCAGTTCGGTTTTTTGGGTCAAAACTGGGAAGAAGGGCGAGGCTGGAAGCGACCCAGACATCACGGTTTAACTTGTTGGAGGCAAACGTCCTGTAACCATTCGGCACCTTCCTTTATTGGGGGGGAACGGGAGATAGCTTAGTGGTTAGAAACATTGCGTCGCAGTCTGAGACGGGTTTCGACTCCTGTTCAAGTGGATTTTTTTTTCATTGAGTTTAACATCAGTTGCCGACTCGCTCTCCCCAAAAGTTCTTCAGATGAGACTTAACCGAGGCCCGTTTTGCGAACGGAAGCAGTAATATTTCGCACCGTTAAATTCCTGTTCGTTATGAAAGCGTCGGGGGCATTTTGTGCCGGTGAGAACAGCTGAAACAATTTAAAATCCGGCATCACACGAGGGGAACGAAAGGATGTGGGTGCAAGAAAAGCACATGTGTACTTAATTCATTTTCTCATATAAAATCATCACTAGATGATTGACTGATTAATTATCTAAATTAATTAATCAATCCAATTAACTAATCAAAGAAATTAATTGTTCAATCGTTTATTTAAACGACTATTTAACTGGTTAATCGTTTGCTTAAGACAAAATGGATCAATTAATGGTCAATCCATTGAATGCTTTAATTAATACTGTTATAATTTATTTAATTAGTACTAAAATGGCGGCAGATGCAGTGGGCATGCCTCATGGGAGACTATCTGCAGATATTTATTTTGGAGGGTGGGTAAAGAGGTAGGGGTGGACGGGGTTGCATTGACGAGAAAGCCAAAGCAGAGGCTTAAAATATTAACCTGGCTCTGGTGAGGTGTTTGGATTAGATTTTTTTTGTTTTAATGCTGGGAAAATCCGGAGAGGAAAAATGTGTTAGAAAGACAAAAAAGGTGCACTGGAATAGTTCGGTGGCGAAATGGTGTAAGGGTTAGAATAAAAAGATAGATAGATAGATTGATGATAGATATTATGGAAAGATAGATGGATAGCTAGATAGATAGATAGGATAGTAGTAGGATAGCTAGATAGCATAAGGATAGAATAGATAGATGGATGAAATGGATCGATAGATAGATAGCTAGATAGATAGATGATACATGGTGAATGGAAGGATAGGATAGGATGGATGGAGTAGATCGATGGATGGATCGATAGCTAATTAGAGATACTGAAGGCGATAGAGAGATGGGACTAGAGAGAGATATTAGATAGATGGATAAACGGACAGACTATGAGTAGAAGACAGGACAGACAGATGGCAGGCAGACAGATATGATAGTAGATTGTTAAGCTGGATGGATAGTTAGCTAGATAGGTAGGTAGATAGATAGATAGATAGACAGATATAATATAGAATGATAGATAGTTTGATTGCTAGATACATAGATGGTTAGATAGATTAAATGATAGAAATTGATAGATAGATAGAAGATAGATTAGAATAGGTAGTTGATCGATAGATAGGCTAGATAGAATTCAGATAGATTATGGATAGCTAGATTAGATAGATAGATAGATAGATAGATAGATAGAGAGAGAGAGATATAAGATAGATGGCACAGAAGACAGTAATCGATAGACAGACAGACGGTAGATTGGTAGGATAGATTAGATAGATTAGATAGATAGATAGGGAGATAGATAGTTAGATAGTAGGATCGCTAGATAGACAGACGGACGATAGATAGATAGGATTAGATCGATCGCTAGATAGATAGAATATACAGATAGGGGGATAGAAGATAAATAAGATAGATAGATAGATTAGTAGATAGATAGATAGTCGGATTTGATAGAGAGATAAAGATAGATAGATAGACAGACAGCGCCATCTCCTTCCTCGCTGCTTATACCTTCCCTGGACCTAAAGAGGACAGGTAACCATTTACAGCTGGGTGACTGTTATGAAGGCAAGGCGCACCAAACGGGCACCCATCAAGTGGTAACACGCTCGATGCTGCATAACCTTGGCTGGGGCAGGAGTGCTACTGACAATGAGCTTATTCCTTTCCCCACATTTGTCTGTACGTTACCTGAAAAATCGAGGATTTATGGGCAAAAAAAATGCATGGGTTTTTTTTGGTTCATACTTAACAAAACATATCACCACAACATAATAAAAAACCCTCATAATATCATTCATTAAATGCCAAACAATGTTGAGACAAAATGAAATGCAATTACAGCCCCCAAAACAAAATTGCAAAAAACAGTAACACAGTATACTACAAACACAAAGCAATTAAAACAAATACACATAAACCAGTGCATTCTATTTTTTTTTATTATTATTTATATCATTTACATTCGGAGCATAAATGGATTAAGCATCATGAGCTTAATTATTTTAGTTCCGTGTGTATGCGTTTTTTTTTTTTTTTTCGGTTTTTTGTAAAATTTTGTCATCTGCTTTCCAACGGTCCACAATGGCCTACTCTTCCGAAAAAGGGAACAGGTTTTTAACGCGTGCGGCAAGAATGTTCTGCGTGCGTTTCGAAAACAGGGGCCGCGGGTTTATAATCCCATCAATTTCTCATTCAAAAACAGTTGTAATTCACGTGCTAAAGATATTTGTATGCAAATGACACGCTGCCTCCACTTTATGCCCTCTGAACCTCCCTCCGTCCCCCGCCCTCTCTCCTCGTCCCGCCAGGGTCCTCATTTAGGTCCATTAAGGCAAGGGCTTGTTCATGGCCTACAAAGCAGGGGCGAAGAGGTCAGTGTGTATGGCATGGTTGAGGCGTAGTTATGTGTGGATTCAGAGCATTGGCCACGGAACACAACCCACAGAACAGTGAGAAATTCATTCGCTTCAAATCATTTTCAATTCAGTTCCATTTCTGTAATTTAATTCAATTCAGTCAGTTAGAAATTTAATTCAATTCAAGTCAAATTCAGTTCAATTTATTTGTATTCAATTCGTTCGTATTCACATCAAATCAAAAAAAAGGATAGCCTTAGTTGGTTTAGAACATTTGCACTCGCCAATTGCCGGCCCGGGTTCGATTTCCGTTCAAGGGGATATTTTCCCTGGAGTTTTTTGTTGAAACATCCAGTGGCCTCCAATCTCCCCAAAAGACCGTAGGATGAGACTATCAAACCGAGGCCCGTGTGACGAACGCACGCAAGGGGAGGGGAAAAACATCTTACAACGTTCAAATCGTGTTCCGCTTTTGGAAGAGTAGGCATTGTGGGTGGTGGGAAACCGATGACAAAATTTGCAAAAGCATACACACGGGGGACTGGATGTAAACAAGGCACATAAGTGCTTATTCCATTACTTCATCGATATAAAAGCATAGTTTTGTTGGTTTTTTTAAATCAAATCCAGCTTCCCCATTTTTAATCCAATCCAAATCCAATGTAGATCAATAAATCAACACAATTAAAATTTTATTTCAAATCAATTAATCCAATTCATTTCAATTAATTCAATTAAGGTTTGATTAAATTCAATCACTTTATTATCTCAAGGACAGATAAATCCAATCGGGTTACAATCCAATAATAAACAAAACTTAAAATATGTAAACATCATATTACGGGAAAAAGAATATACGTGTACACCAGGTATCCGATGATAGGCACGGGGGGGGGGCAACCCACTTCACCACATTAAATAAAAAGCACCCACAAACTCAGGCAATACCTCAGCCAGGTATAAACTTTAAGTAAAATCACAAAAATCGTGTGGCACCTATTCCACACATCCACCCACTCACACCACACTCTCTCTCTTTCTCTCTATTCTCTTTCTATCTTCTCTCTCTCTTCTCTCTCTCTCTTTATTTTATTATTATTTTTATTTTTCTTAATACATATTTTTTGTGTGAGTAATCAAAATAAATGTTCCAAGGTGATCGTATTGAGGTTTTTTATTTTTTTTTTATTTATTTTTAAATTATTTATTATTATTATTATATTATTTTTTTTTTTTATCATAAACCATATTTCTTTGTATGAGTAATAAATTAAGTGTCCACGGTGATGTTTTTTGTACTGTTTTGAGGGAGATTATATATTTAGTACATTCTGAAACACCAACAACATTACAACACAACACACACACACACCACACACAAACACACACACCAAACACTACACACCACGCACAACTCACACACGCACACAAATACCAACTCTCACTTCTTCTCTCTCTCTCTTCTTCTTCTCTCTCTCTCTCTGTCTTATGGCCTAAGACGATATGCATTTAATACATTTCTTTTCTCTCTGCTCTCTCTTCTCTTCTCTCTCTTCTTCTCTCTTCTCTCTCTCTCCTTTATTGTAACTGTTTTTGTGTTTTCTATTAAAGGGATATTTATACTTTCGATTTTCAATATTATATTGTGACTTGTTGGACTGTACTTGCGCTCCAGGTGACATCTTCTATTTTTAATGATCTATTACTGTGGTAAAAAAACTATGTGTACGATTTCTACAATGTGAAGGTGTTCAATTTTATGGATCTTAAGTTTGGGCTTACTCTCTCTCTCTCTTCTCTCTCTTCTTACTCTCTCTGTTCTCTCTTCTCTTCTCTCTTGGTTGTTTATTGCTGTAGTTGTTTACTTGTTCTATGTGGTGATTTGTTTGGGGTTTTTCGTTGTTTAGGTTTTTTTGTTTTGGTGTGTGTGTGTGTATGTGAGGTGTGGTGAAGGGGGGAACGGTGCTGTTTTTGTTTTGTTTTTGTATTTTTTTTTTTTTTTTTTTTTAGTTTTTTTTTCTCATGTTTTTTTGTTTGAATGTTGTGGTTTTTTTTTTTTTTTGTTTGTTTACTTTGGTAAGGGTGTGTTTTTGTATCTACTTTTTTTGTTGTTGTTTTTTTGGGTTTTTTTGTTTTGTTTTTTTTTTTTTGTGGGGGGGGGGGGGGGGGGGGGTCTGGGGTATGTTTTGTCTTTTGCTCGTTTGGGGTGTTTGTTGTTTGTTTTGTATGTGGGTTTGCTTTTTTTTCTTCTCTCTTTTTCTTTAAAAATAAAGTTTTTCCCTTTGCTTCTTCTGTTGAATGTATGAGTACTGAGTGCATTTTTAAATGTGACCCATGGGCGGGGATGGATGTAAAAAAGACATGAATACTTAATCATTTATCCTGGAAAAAAATCAGAAATTTGTTTCTATTACTTACAATGTGTAAGATGTTCTTTTTATGACTTTATAGGCTTTTTCCCCCTCTTTATTTGAGAGGTGTCTGGGGTATTGCACTTATTTTATTACCATGACATTCACTTTGATGAGCATAATTAAAAAGTGTTTGTGTTGGATCGGTGTGCTCTGTGAGTATTACATAATTAGTATTCTCTGAAACACCCCCCACCCCCCCCCCCCCCCCCCCCCCCACCACAACACACACCTCAAACACAAACACATAACCCGCCACACACACACACACAAACACACACACACAACACACGCTTCAAAAACACACAACACAAACCACACACACACACAACACCACAACACAATACACTACAGTCACTCACTCACTACCAACCCACCCATATTCTTTCTAAACGACTGTATAGTTTTTAAATTTCTTTCTTGGTTTGTTTCTTGTTTTTATTGTGTGGATGATGGGTATTAAATTTTTTCATTATCAAATGGGGGGGAAAAAAAAAAAAAAACATTATAATTTGAAACGAATATAATCTAAATGCGTGTTGGAAGGGATCGCATTATGTTTTGGGATTTTATATATTGGATATTATTCTCTGGAAATAACACAACAACATCTTGTTCTCTGTCTTGTCTCTCTCTCTCTCTAACTTTTATCGTCTGCTTTATAGTCGCTCGGTATTTCACTGATGAAGGATTTTCATCTTTTTTATTTGCAATATTTATTGGGATTGCTCTGAACTTAAGTTTTATGAGTGCCCTATTTTCAATATCTATATAATTATTGTGTACACCAAGTATGTGTACCATTTGAAAATTGTGTAGATGGTTTATTTTATGACTTATTCTAAGTTTGGTTGTGGTATTTTTCTTGGCTTTGTTGTTGTTGTTGTTGTTTGTTGTGTTCTCTTTTTTTATCATCTTTTTGTGGTGTGTTTGATTAGGGATTTTTTGGGGGGTGGGGGTAGGGGTGGGGTATTTTTGGATTTTCTTTTAATTGTTGCTTTGGGGGGGGGGGGGGTTGTTGGGGGGGAGTGTTTTGAAAAAAGGGTTATTTCCCTTGTTTTTTATTGTGGACTGTATAAGGTATTGGGTTTATTGATTATTAAGATGTATCCCTAACGGGCGGGGATGGATGTAAAAAAAGGCTCATGTGTGGCTTATTCTGTATTCCTGAAATAAAAGGAAATTTGTCATTGTCATTGTTTCTCTCTCTCTTCTCTCTCTCTCTTCTCTCTTACTTCTCTCTCTCTCTCTTCTGCTCTTTCTCTCTCTCTCTGCGGCGAGCGCGCGCAACCACAACCATACACACAACCCCAGACACAGGGCCGACTGACAAGACAGGGGAATACACAAGCATACACACACAGACACACACAGAGCATAATACACAGAAGACCCAAACACGCACGCACGGCACGCACACAGACACCACCATATACACACGTAACACGCAGCAACATCTGCGCACCCGTTCAAAACCTATTCCGGCTTTTCGGAAGAGTTTAGGCCCTTGTTGTGCCGCTGGGACCAAGATGACAAATTAAAACCGCCATACACACGGGGAATGGATGGTAAAAAAATGCAACAATAAGTGTTATTCCATTATCCTCGAAATTAAAAGAATAAAATAAAAAGTAAGAATGAATAAAAAATCACAACAACACATCACAACACACAAACACCCAACACACACACACACTAACAACACAGCAACAGACAACACACATAAACACCACACACACGGAAAAACATTCGTACAAATGCAACGCAATTTTGTATACATAAACAATTGTTATACTGTAGTTAGATACGAATATCTCACAGTGTAGTTGTAACCAAAAGTTTTTTTTCCAAAATCAAACAATATGCATAAACATTGGCATCTTCAGTCGCGGAAGACTATGGGAAGTATGCGCTCTAGTTGTTTTTCATTCTGGTACCGCGTCGGGTGTGGCTGGCCAAGTCCCACACGGCAAGACAGGACAGTGCTCTGGCAGAGGAAGGCACAGATGAATTCTGACAATGTTGGTTGTTGTCCGCCTGGGCTGCAGCCCTTTCTTTTCTATGTCTAGCCTTGGTAAACAAAGGATAAAAAAACCCTTATATGTGTGTAGTAAGAACGAAAATAAAATAGAAAAAAAAAAATTGCAAGATCTATCATGGGGTATTCGGCTTCCCATCACTTCACATATTCCTATAGTTCCCGTGGACGTGGGGGCACCATGAAGATTTCGCAAAACTAGTTTCTCCACTCCGGCGGTCCTCTTGCTTTTCGGTAACAAAAATCGTTCCATCAGGGCCGGTCAGATCATCTCTGGATGGTGTCTTCCATCGTTTTTCGCTGTCTGCCTTCTTCGTCTCCCTCCTTGTAATGTTCCTGTAGGACAGTTTGGCAGTCCAGATGTTCGGCTTAATTTTATAACAATGGATGACTGTTACCTGGATTTGAATTGGAAAGTTGTAGATAAACACAGGGACATTGTGACTGTGTAAGGCTATGCATTTTCAACAAAAGTATAGGAAAAATAAATAGAATCATTACAATGCAAACCATATTTAAAATGATACAGTACAACTCAATTGCCAATTACAACACATACAGTACAAGTACAATGCAATTAACAAACAACAAACTCAACACAATAAATCAAATGCAATTACAATGCTGACAACGTATAAAACACGAATACTTTTACAATCAATAACAAAAAATAAATAAACTCTGCGAATAAACAAGACCTGATATCATTATTCAACACAAACATCACAAAACAACAATTTAACAAACACACAAATATTTCATTGTTAAATATTAAAGTATGCTATGCAAACGGGAAATTTACAATACAAACAGACCAATATGAGACCAGTCAGTTATAATATGAAATACATATATCACAACCACCGCACAATCTGTACAATTTCTATTATTTTACAATTCCGACTTTCTTCATCATGTTATGCTACACATTTACCAACATTGGCTGTTTGTCTCTTGTATCTATCTTGTATGTCTGTCTGTCCCCCTCTCTTTCTGTCTGTTCTTGCGTCTTTTGTTTGTCTTTACTGCTGTGTCTGTTTGCTTTGAGAGAGGAGAGAGAGAGATGAGAGAAGAGAGAGGAGAGAGAGAGAGAGGGAGAAGACAGACAGAAGACCGGCAGGACAGCAGAAGACAGACAGTCAATATACAGGACATGAGACAGGGACGATAGACAGGACAAAGAGGGCACATAGACACGGGGAGAAATAGAGAGAAAGAGGCACTGCGAGCGAGTGAGGGTTAAATAAAGATACAGACAGAAAGATAGGCAGAACAGACAGACAGGACAAGACAGAAGGACAGCCAGACAGACAGTATAATATAGATAGTTAGATAGACAGACAGACTACAGATAGATGAATGAAGATAGATAGATAGAATAGATAGATAGATAGATAGATGGGCTGGATAGATAGATAGATAGATAGAATAGAAGAGGGATGGAATAGATAGATAGATAGATAAATTAGATTAGATAGATAGATAGATAGATAGACAGGCAGAGGGATGGATGAAGGGATTAGAGGATAGAGAGATTGAGGAGAGATAGATAGATAGATAGATAGATAGATAGATGATAGATAGATAGATAGCTAGATATGGATCGATAGATAGGTAGATAGACATGGAAAGGACAGGACAGACGGCTGATGAATTGGATGAATGGATAGAGTGAGAGCAATAAATTAGATAGGTGGATAGATAGATAGATAGATAGATCGATAGATAGATAGATAGAACCAGACGGAAGACAGAGACAGGACGACAGGACAAGAAGACAGACAGGGGGTATGAATGGATATAGGTAGATAGATAGATAGATAGTAGCTAGATAGATAGATAGATAGATTAGATTAGATAGCTAGATATAGTGAAGAGGAAGAGAGGGACAGAGAAAAAGAGAAGAAACAGACGAAAGACAGAGGGCAGAAGGGAAAATAAATAGACAAGACACAGAGGGGAGGTATGCACTCCAACTGAATTCAATATCAGAAAACCCTAAACAAAAAACAAAACCAAAAACAAAAAAAAAACAAAACAAACAGCAGAGCACACAAAAAAAACCCTTAATAAAGCTGGATCCAACAGATATTCGCTGCTTTTTTTCAGATCAAATGATCACGCCCCCCCCCCCCCCGCCCCCCCCCCCCCCCCCCCCACTCCCTTACCCTGTGCCTGGTTTCATCCCTTTTTTTGCCAAGATAAACGGAGTTTGGGTGATGGTCAAATCATGGCTGTTGTCTCCAACCACGCAAAAGAATTACTTACATTCATGACCAAAAAACCACCAAACAAACACAAACAAAAAAAATCAAAAAGGAAAAGCACCTACACTGACTACGCACACTTTTACACGCTCGCAGAAAAGCACACACACACAACACATACGCACGCACACACGCACGCACACATGCAGTCACGAGCGGCGTGCCCCCCAACACACACAAGCAGTACGCACCACATAATATATTCACTAAGATTGAAAACAGACCTGAAATTTGACGACAACACACACCAAACCACAACACACGTGGTTGGATGAAAAAAAGCAACACGCGCAGCACAACGCACACCACACACAACACACACACACAACACACACACACCACACACACGCGCGGAACGGTGCATGGTAAAAAAAAAGCACTTTGAGTGCTTATTCCATTATCCTTCCAAATCACAGAATAAAAACACACAAACCACCACATGCCACGCGCTCGCAGCAACACACACACACATGCCGGTCGCAGCCACACAACACACACTCAACGAAACGCCTGGGTGCGCGATTTACACCACTGCATAATGATTACAATAGCAATATTGTGAGAGAGAATTAAATATGCCTGTCAGTTCAGTTAATTTCAACCCATCTTTAAAAAACAAACAAACAATGTGTTTGCTTTTACAAAAATATACAACTCAGTATGTCTGGATAAAAAACTATGCTAGATATGCCACAAAAAAAAACAAAAATAAAAAAAATAACAACACTTCACAAGAAATGCTGTCATAAACCAATAAAATAGAGAAAGAAGAGTTAGAAAGAAGAAGAATGACAGTCAGCTTTAATCTGTAAAAGGGGGACATGTAGCTCAGTGGTCGGAGCACTCGCTTTCCCCAGCCTTAAGTTAAGCTGATTGAATGTTCGTGGTTAAAACATAAGTGGTCGACATTTGCACGCCTTGGCTTCAATACCGTTCCCCTGTTACCAGCTGTAAAAATTGGGTTTACCTGCCTCTTTAGGGTAGGGAAGGTAAAGCAGCGAGGGAGAGGAGATGGGACCGCTCAATATGCTGGGCCCTAGAGAAGTGAGGTTTCTTGACTCTTGCTTCGAATGAATATAACGGTTATGGAAATACCATTTTGTACAAGAAACATGCTGGTTTAATTAGGAACGTAAATAATTTCCTAGTGTTTGCAAAAGAATATGCTTTCATCCATACTCAAAAAAAGGGACAAACAAAGGTAAAGGAGTCCAATAACCTAGGTGGTCGTAGCGCGAGTGACGCCACAGGGCCTCAACGTTACAGGTGCCGGCAATGTTGAGGGCAAGCGCCCATCTCTCTCCCTCGCTGCTTTTCCTTCTTCTGAACTAAGAGGCAGGTGCCCATTTCAGCTGGTGTTCGAAAACTGGGGGACTATCCTGAAGCCAAGGCGCACAACTTAGTTCACCATCCGAGTCGTAACCCACGCTAAGTGCTGCTTAAAAAATGGCTGGGGGGGAAAAGCGAGTTGTGATTTGACCTGAGATATCCACAGGTATTTTCTTGTTGTCCCGATTTGAATACGATGCTGGTGAGAGTAACTTGCTTCACATGGAGTAAATATAATTACGCCCTGTCACACTAGAAAATGAGGGAGGCCCAAGGAAAAAGCAGACTAACGGGACAAGGTACATATTTATGCTAAACAAAGCCACGTTACCTATTTTCCCTTGTCAAATTGTGCTAATTGTTTTGCTGTGACAAAAATGAAAATTCATGCTTTGGAAGCATTTAGATACAATAATAACAATAAACCAGGATAATAGAAAAGAATTTTTTCCAGCAATTACATTATTTACTTTATTGATTAAATACTTTGACATTAATATTTATCATTAAGCATAAAACAGCGAGAATTTGAAAACCAAAAGTAGAAGAAAAAAACGAAAAAAGACAGGGACAGAGAAAGTAACAGGGCAGCTACAGAAAACTGGGATGAGAGAGAGAGAGGAGAGAGTGAGTTAGACGCAAAGTAAAAATTATGAATAAATATGGTAAATGACAGCGCAAAAAGAGATGAAGTTATAAATTCTAAAGAGAAAAAAAGATACCACCAAAAAAAAATCGGGAAAACCAAAAAGCAAATACAAAACAAACAAAAAACAAAAGAAAATTAAAGAAAGTTTCTACATTATTTCAATATACGTTCTTTGGGCATGATATGCTCATTAAGCCTGTGGTGTTTGTGTGAAGGAGTGTGTGTGCACACGCACGCACCAGCGCACGCCACGTGCACGCACGCAGCAGCACTGCAGTATCATACTCAAATTGTGAAAACTTATTTTCAGTTGTACAGGCGAAACCTTAATTGAATTTCAGAGGTCCATTTTCTCCTGGATGACAGAATATGGATTATTATTATTATTATTATTATTATGATTTATCTTTCATTTCTACCACTTTAAGTCAGGTCAGAGTGCTCTGCGTGGTAAATTCGGGCTTGCTTCTCCTGGGGAGCGCACTTCGCACAAGAGCATTTCGCCACCCAATATATTGTTGAGTTGTTGTAATCATTCCAGCAGCTGTCAAGATAGTAACAAAAAAATATAACTCACATATCTGATCAGCATTCATCCAATTTAATATGCCTCAAATAAACACGCGGGTCAGACCACAGTTTCTGCTACAAAAAGCCACATAAGGACAGTTGAACCTGTAGAGAACAAATTTTTCAATCCATTACCTTATTCCATACACTGATGGTTAAACAACAGGGAGGCTGGCCTGGGTGGTTAGAGTGCTGCGCTCGTGATCTGCTGAAGGGTTTGATCTCGTTCAGAGGATTTTTTTTTTATTCCGGAGTAACATTAGTGCGACGCAACCTCTCCTTAAAAGTCATTTGGTATGAGGGGACTATTAACTGAGGCCCCGTGTGCGAACACACACCAGAACATCTCGCAGTTATGTTAAAAACTGTTTGTTTAATAGAAAGAGTAGGCCATTGCGATGTGGTGGGAATGGCTTACAAAATTGACTAATAACTGGCATTTTGCCCCACCCCGGGGACTGGGATGTAAGAAAGACACATGAGTGTTTATTCCATTTATCCTCTAAATAAGGGAAAAGAAGAACAAAACAACAACGTAGAGGTTGGTTTAAATACCTGTTTTATGTCTTTAGTTGACTCTTTAATCTAAGGATTGAAAAATTTAACGAGGTGACAGCCCTGATAATTGCCTCTGTGGTCGGCGGGGCTATAAACAAAGGAGTGGATTGGATTGGAACATAGACAAAACAGGAAGGGATGTGATTCAAAAGATTCAGGAAACAGGTCGATAACCGACAGCCAGATGGAAAAACAGCTTTGATTTTATGTGGACAGAGTAATTTTCCCCTGAGAGAAAATCAGCACACTGGAATAGACGGAAACACATCTTCTTTCCTTGTTTTGTTTTTTTTTTATTGTCCACTAGTTACATCATTTGAAAATCGGTAGTACAGACAATCAGGAAAAGGAGGGGAACAGAAAAAAGATGAATGGGGGAAAACACAGAGAAAGAGCAGAAAAGGAGGCGACCGAGTGCACTTGAAAGAAAAGATCAGCAGTGTGATAATGAGTTAAATACCAGTACTAAGGGAATTGGGAAAAATAAATAAACGAATGGCCATACTGTACAGAAAAAATACTATGGAAACAGACGGCCGTTATGTACTTAGACGTTGAAAACGAAACTCAAAATAAAAATTAAAGCAAAAACCACAAATTTGGACACACAAAAATGAGAAAAACATAAACGTCACCAAAAAACATTCTAAACAACCAAAAAACAACTTTTCTAAAAATAAGTACTCACATTTTGGAGAGCAAAAATCTAGCCAGACTAAAAAACTAAACGAAATTACAACTCCAAACAATATGAATGAGACCAAAACTATGTTAGAGGAGAGAAGAGAGTAGAGGAGAGAGAGAGAGAGAGAGAGAGAGGAGAGAGAGAGAGAGAGAGGAGAGAAGAGATTGGGGAAAGAGAGGATTGGCGGAATAGAGGAGAGAGAGATTTGGAGGAGAGAGAGAGGAGAAAAAAGAGTCAGAGACAGAGACGAGAGAAAACAGAGAGACAGAGGAGAGACAGAGAGAGGACGCAAAAGAGAGAGAGGAACAGGAGACAGATTAGAAGCACAGAGAGAGAGGGGGTTGGGGGTTAAAAAAAACAAAACAACCCACACACACCACACACACAACACACACAACACACCACGCAACACACTCACACACACACATCATCAACAACACACCCCTTCCTCCTTCAACGTCCCCATCCCCTTCCACACAAACACACATTTTCTACCTCCACCCAACCACCCACACCTACCCCCAACACATGGAGATAACCAGCTTAAACAAAACCACCTTTTTTTTAAAGTATCCAACACAATCTCATTCTCTGACACGCTAAATGAGAAGTCGTGTTTGGGCCAAAGGCACACACAAGCAAGCAAAAAACCAGTTGCACTGTTGGCACTCAAGGGCAAGATGGCATGCCATTCTTTACGTTGAAAGCTCTTTAAATACTGCTGCTGTGATGAACTGGCGAGTGCAGTGTTGTTTTTTCTCTAAAGGAGTAGCATCTGAAGTACTTTTCATCAAGGGATGGTTGGACAGCATATTGACCACACAAAACCGAAGTAGTTTAAACATAGACATACACTATTTTTTTTTTCTTCATTTTGTAAAATATGTTCAGTTTAGCTAAGTACAGAACTTTTGGATTGTCTCAGCTGAGGAACCATGCAACACTACTGGAGTGATGATGTAGCCCAATGCATTTATCTTTTGATTAAGATCAAATTCGTAGTTTAACATGATTATAGAAATATTGTATCTCCTTATCTAAGGTTTAAGCTCACTGGCCTTTTTAGAACAATTTTTTTTTTAAAAAGCTAAAAACCCAAAAAAAATGGTATCTGTAGTGGAAAATTCTTTCAATGATTCACATTCTTTTATGATGAAGGACATATTGAAAAACCATCTTACCTGCCTTCAGTCCATAGTTACTAGCTCCCCTCTCTCTCTCTCCCTTTGTTTCCGTTTGTCTCTCTGTATCTGTCTGTCTGTCTCTCTCTGTCTCTGTCTGTCTGCTTGGCTGTTTGTCTATCTCTCTCTCTCTCTCTCTCTCTCTCCTCTCTCTCTCGCTCTCTCTAAGACACACCCCTTGAACTCAATTAATAAAAGGATCCCATTAACCAGGAAGTGACAACAGCACAATTGTTCATTTCATTCCAGAGACATTATCGTGGAGGGATAGAGATAAAGGCCTCCTGTGGGAAAAAACAAAAGCTACATCCACTTTTGCAAATGGATTCAAATTGATAGGAAATGATCCTTTGTGCCCATGCAAAAGCATTGAAGCATGCGTGCTACACGCATGTTCAGGAACCTGCACCATCCTAAAAGCACACACAAGACAAACTAATGAGATTCTACAGATGTGACCCTCCCCCACGAAATGAGTGGCTTTGCACCTGACCCAGTTTTGCACTAGGAGCCATTTTATGCAGGTGGGGGTCAGGTTGTCGATTTTGAGATTTTGGTTGATTTTAAATCTATAGGCATTATTCAACCTTGCACTGTAATTTCAAGGTGTGATTTTGTTTCTTTTTTGCTTTAAAACATGTTTTAAAAATGTGCCTTCAGCGCCTGGAGTTTATCACAGTTCTTGATTAAACCAATGACGCTGGGGGCAACAGCAAAGTGAGAGGCTGTATGACCAGTGGCTTTCCCACTCATGGAATTCCACTTTACAGCTTAGTCTTATAGTGATCGACTATGACTCTCTGACTAGGAGGCTTGACTCGCACAGTCCTTATGTGCTGCAGCCCTGGGGGCTGGTTGGCCTTTGGAGAACATCTCCAACGCTGACTGTCCGTATGCCCACTTAGCCGAGAGAGTGGGGATGTACTGTGGGCAAGGCATCTCCGCTATAATCAAACTTCTGCCCAATTTCCAAAACAGCAGCTGCCTCCTCTGCTGTTTTGGAGGTCATCGTCGGACACGACAGACAAACATAAAAATACCCACCCCCTCATTCTGACCCTTTGTTATGATTCTAATCTACTCAGTTTCTTATATTGTCTCATCCTGCAGTCTACCATTTCAATTTGTAATAACTGTTCATAGAGTTGTCCGATTTTCAATATGCTTTTTTTGTATCATATAGCATTATTATTGCAGATAAATAGCTTGTCAATATTTTTTTTCAAAAAATGTGATTCATTATGTCGTGGAGTGTCACGAAATGGCTTTTGCTTTATTTCTTCTTCTCTGTCATCGTTCAACCCTCAGAGAGAAATCAACATTGCAGGTCAGATGACCAAATAAGCCCTGCACTGCCATTTAAGTGCCTGGGGGAAAGAAAGGGGTCAAGAGAATGGACCAAGGAGGCAGACATGTAGACTAATAATAATAATAATAATAATAATAATAATAATAATAATAATACTGAATAATAATAATAATGAATAATAATGTATGGAATTTATATAGCACTGAATCTTGTAAAGCAACAAATCGAAGCGCTCAGATGACTTTTTTGTAAATCGAGGATAATGGAATAAGCACTCAGGTGTTGTTTACATCCAGTCCGGTGTGTATGCGGTTTTATAAATGTTGTCATCCGTTCCCACCGG
Source organism: Rapana venosa (assembly GCA_028751875.1). NCBI lineage: Eukaryota > Metazoa > Mollusca > Gastropoda > Neogastropoda > Muricidae > Rapana > Rapana venosa. Next base: position 35,971,031 of record CM054162.1, read on the forward strand.
CACACAATGGCCTGCTCTTTCGAAAAGTGGAACAGGATTTAAAGTGTGCGCACGATGTTCTGCATGTATTCGCACACGGGGCTCGTTTATAGTCTCACCCGAAGGACTTTTAGATTAGAAGGAGGTGGACAGGAAGAAAAAAAAATAAAACAAGGTGGAAAGAAAGAGAGGGATAGAAAAGAGGGAATTTCATGCACCGATTATTTGTTTCTCCTGTCTGCACATGTCGGTGTTTTTTTCGTTACGAGAGTAAAAATTCTGGACAGGGTTTTTGGCATAGTTGTTTTAAAAAATAGAACAGGTTTTAAACTTTGTGCACAAGGTGCTATGCGTGCGTTTGCAAACAGGACCTCGGTTTATAGTCTTGTTGGAAGGAATTTCTGGGGAATCAGAATGAGAATCAGAAAACGTGGTTGCAATTAAGTGGGAACGAGACTTATTTGACATCAATAATAATGATAATAATTATAATAGTAATAATAATAATAATAATATATGGAATTTATATAGCGCTGAATCTCGTAAAACAAACAAATAGAAGCGCTTACAACATGAACTAGACGTTACTGATCTACACGCAGAACATCAAACATAATCGTAGTCAATATTTCCTAAAAAAGATGAAGATTCTTAGATTTATTCCTGCATTACAATAGATATGCCTCCAATTTATCAACATGTGAAGCAGAGTTGTAAAAATTAAAGTTAAAACATTACATTTGCGAAGAATTTCGAAGAAGAATCTCGAAAGAAAAAGAATTGCAAAGAAGGAAAAGAATGCGGAAGAAAGAAGGAAAAGAAAAAGATAGAATTGCGAAGAAAAAGAATTGCGATAAGAAGAACAGAATTGCGAAAAGAACTGGCAAGGAAGAACTTGCGAAGAAAAAGACAGAAGAAGCAAGAAGAAGAATGCAAAGTAAGAGGAAGAATTTAAGAAGAAGGAGAAGAAGAAGAAGAAGAAAAGAGAAGACGAAGCGAAAGAAGCGTAAAGAGAAGAAGAAAAAGAAGAAAGCAAGAAGAAGAAGAACTAACAAACATACAACTAAGAACAACAAGAACAACAAGAACAACACAACAACAAAACAAGAGGGAAAGAACAATAAGAACAAACAAAGCAAAAAAACTAAGCAACAACAACAACAAAAACATAACAAACAGATAAACCGCATCAAAAAGCCCTCTTCACAACTATGGCAACAAACATAACCACCACCAAAACAACACTCACCCACAAACACCACCACCACCACCAACAACAACAACAACAACACCCAACACAAACCCACACTCTGTGACCCAGCCATTTCTCCCTCTCCACTTCTCCACAGTGCCACACTGTGGGCATTGATCTCCCACAGGAGAACACCAAGGCTGGTCATAACTGATCCAACATCACAGAGTGCAGAGTGCTCGATGTCCATCATTCTTTATGTCTTCCAAATGAGCACACGCAACCCTTTCTCCATCACTTTACAGCTATTAATGTTGACACGAAATCTCGTGTTGCCAAAAACGCTGCTGATTAAATCTGTTTTCCACCACCCCCTTTGGGGAAAATATTCCGTGGGTCTTTTGTCTTAATAGCATTTCACCACCTTAACAAAATTCTGTTAATTTGTGCTATGGAATTTCCCTCTTTTCTCTCCTCTCTTTTTTTCTGCCTTGTTAATTCCTTCCTAGTTTTTTTCTTATGTTCTGCTTCTTGGGCCATGTCTCATGCCTTGTTTATCCCCAAGAAAAGAAAGACTCAAGCAATTCTCTCCCCTTGACGAGGTCGGAATTTGCGTTTGGGCCTGATTTGCATAGTGTGCTTAACGGCAGCGGAACGCAGTTTTCGCTCATGTGACACAATCAGTAGTTGCTGTTCCTGAGCGTTCGGGGAAGAAGATAGATAAGAAAGAAAGAACTTAAGATAAAGAAGAAAAGAATAGATATTTTTTCTAGGAAAGAAAGAAAGAAAAGATAAGAAAGAAGAAAGACATGGAATGATAGATAGAAGGAACAGAAACATAAGAAAAGAATAAGAAAGAAAAAAAAAGAAAAGGACTGATAGATTGAAGGATAAGAAAAAGAAGAATAAAAAGAAGAAAAAGAAAGGAAAGAAAGAGAAAGAAAGATAGATTAGAGAAAGAAAGAAAGATTAGATTTCTAGAAGGAAAGAAAGAAAGAAAAAAAAAAAAAAGAAAGAAAGAAGAACGAAAGATTTGTTTATTTAGAAGGAAAGAAAGAACGAAAATAAAGAATAGAAAGAAAGAAAGAAAGATAGAAGGAATGAAAGAAAGAAAAGAAAAAAAGAAAGAAAGAAAGAAAGAAGAAAATATGAAGGAAAGAAAGAAAGAAAAAAAAAAAAGACAGATACGAAAGAAAGATAAGAGAGGATAGAAGGAATTAGAAAGAAAGAAAGAAAGAAAGAAAGAAAGATTAGAAGGAAAGAAAGAAAGAAAAAAAAGAAAAGAGAAAGAAAGAAAGAAAGTAGATAAGGAAAAGAAAGAAAAGAAAGAAAAAAAAAAGAACGAACGAAAACAACGAAAGAAAGAAAGATAGTAACGGAAGAAAAGAAGGAAAGAAAGAAAGAATAAAAAAAAAAAGAAGAAGAAAGAAAAAGAACGAAGATAGAAGGAAAGACAGAAAGAAAAAAAAAGGGATAAGAAAGAAAGAAAGAAATTTCCCATTCCAAAAAAAGGGGGGGAAGGGGAAAACTTTCCCAAAACCAAACCCCCCCCTTTTCCAAAAAACCCCCCCCCCTCAGTCCCCGGGGGACAAAAAACCCTTCCCCCCCTCTTTTACCCTTGGTCAAAAAAAACCCCAAAAAAAAAAAAAAAAAAAAAAAAAAAAAAAAAAATTTTCCGGGTTTTTTTAAAAAAAAAAAAAAAAAAAAAAAAAAAAAAAAAAAAAAAAAGGTTCAATACTGGGTTCCAAACTTTTTTTTTTTTCTTTTTTTGTTCCCCCAAAAAAAAAATTCGGCAAATTCCTCCCACACTCCTTTTTGGGGGGGGGCCAAAAAACCCCTTTTTTTAAAAAATTTTTTAAAAAAAAAAAAAAAAAAAAAAAAAAAATTTTTTTTTTTTTTTTTTGGTTTTTTTTTTTTTTTTTTTTTTTTTTTTTTTTTTTTTTTTTTTTTTTTTTTTTTTTTTTTTTTTTTTTTTTTTTTTTTTTTTTTTTTTTTTTTTTTTTTTTTTTTTTTTTTTTTTTTTTTTTTTTTTTTTTTTTTTTTTTTTTTTTTTTTTTCCCCCCCCCCCCCCCCCCCCCCCCCCCCCCCCCCCCCCCCCCCCCCCCCCCCCCCCCCCCCCCCTTTTTTTTTTTCCCGCTTTAGATTCCTCCATTTTTTTACCTTGGCATAGTTGTTTAAAAAAAAACTAAAAATACTTTTGCGAGGGGAAATTTTGGGGGATGCGAATAAAGGGAAGATTTTTGCCCAAAAAAAAAAGAATTGCGGTTGAGCGGAAAAGAAATGAAGAAAGAAAAAATTGAAAAGAAGAAAAAGAAAGGGAAATTCAGAAAAAAAGAAAGGGAAAAGAAAGAAAGAAGAAAAAAGCAAAAGAAGAATGGAAAAAGAAAGAAAAAAAAGAAAAAAAAAGAAAAGCGATAAGAAGGAAGAAAAAGAAGAAAAAAAAGAAAAGAAAGAAGAAAAGAAAAAAAGAAGAAAAAAGAAAAAAAGAAGAAGAAGGGAAAAAAAAAAAAAAAAAAAAAGAAAAAGAAAAAAAA
>CM054162.1:35977735-35980235 GCA_028751875.1 Rapana venosa
CACCCACAAACAAAAACACACACGAACGAACACAAAAAAAATACACACACAACGCACGCGCGCGCTCGCAAAAAACCCCATTGCATGGCGCGCATCCATATACACCATTCCACACCACACAACAACCGGGAATGCCAGTGGGTCCCCCTGACAAAAAAAATTTCAAAACTGATACACCCCGGGGACTGGATGTAAAAAAACCCTACGTGTTATTCCTTTTTCCCCGATTTTAAAAAAAATTTAAAATTTAAAAAAATAAAAAAATAAATTTAAATTTAAAACACACACGGAACACAAGAGGAAAGATTTGCCATTGTGTGTCAAAGGGAACGAAAGGGCAAAAAAATTTTTTTAAAAAAATGGGTACAAACGGGGATACATTTTAAAACGTTGCCCGTTGGGTTTCTTTTATTTTTGAAAGGAAAAAAAAAATTAAAAATTAATGAAAAAAAGTGAATAAAAAAAATACAAACACCCACCCCACTCACCCCTGAAAAAAACCCCCCCAACAACAACAAACCACACACCAAAAAACCCTCATTTCACAACACCCCCCACAATCCACACAACCCCCAAACACCCCCACCAACCCCAAAACATCCCCAAACCCAACACATTAAACAAAAACACCCCACAAAAATTCAAAAAAACCTCCCCCACACAGCACACCCCAAACTCACACAACCACACACATTCACTTTAAACCCCACACACCCCACTCAAAACCCACCTACACACACCCGCCAAACAACCCACCACTTAAAAAAACACACACACACACTCCCAAAAAACTTTCACAAAACCCTCACACCAAAACACACCCAAACCCCCGCCCCACAAAACCCCAACACACACACCCAACCAAAATTCAAACTTTACCTCAAAAACACAACACCCCACACACACCCACACACACACTCAAAAAAACACACACATTTCAAAACACTTACACCCCACCACACACCACACAAACCACACACACAATACACACAAACTTTAAACCCCCCAAAAAACCCCCACCAAACCCCAACACACACAAACAAAACACCACACCCCCACCCAACACAAACACAAACACACAAAACAACACAAAACCCCCACACACAAACAAACACACAAACACCACACACACACAAAACACCACCAACACCCCCCACACTACACACATTTTCACAACAAAACCCCCCCCCCCCCCCCCTACCACTTTACACAACCCCAAAAAACACACCACACACACACACTCACACACACTCACACAAACCCACCCCAAAAACACACGCATACACAAAACACTTTCAACACACACCAAAAACACCCTCGCACACACACACCCCACACCCCTAACACACCCCAACACCCTCACACACACACACTCACACCCCACACACCACACCACAAACACAAAACACACCACGCTCCCCACAACACACACACCACACCAAAACACACAAAACACACACACGCACACACACCAAAATGATTGAAAATGAAGGTTCATTTCCAGGTGATGTTGATTCTTGCAAAAAATGCCCGGGAAAAACCCAGCAGTGCATTAGGGGAGTTGGGTTGTTGTTTTTGTTGTTTTTTTTTTTTTATTCAATCTGTCATACGGTGACTGAAGTCTCTGAGGGTCATTTCCTTGGGTGGTAATCATTTTAGGATGACAGCATGTCTTGAGAGAGAGAAAGAGATAGAGAGAGAGAGAGCGAAGAAAGAGAGGAGAGAGAGAGGAGAGAGGAGAAGGAGAGAGAGAGAGAGAGAGAGAGAGAGACAGACGACAGACAGACAGACAGAGCGACAGAGAGACAGACAGAGAGACAGACAGACAGAGAAAGAGGGAGAGAGAATAGTGACAGATGAGAGGGGAGAGAGAGAGAGAGAAGAGAGAGAGAGAGGGAGAGAGAGAGAGAGAGAGGAGAGAGAGAGAGAGACAGACAGACAGACAGCAGACAGAGAAAGAGGGAGAGATGAGAGAGAGAGAGTGAGAGAGAGAGAGAGATGAGAGAGAGAGAGAAAGACAGACAGACAGACAGACAGAGAAAGAGGGAGGAGAGGAGAGAGAGGAGAGAGAGAGAGAGAGAGAGAGGACAGACAGACAGACAGACAGACAGAGAAAGAGGGGAGAGAGAGAGAGAGACAGACAGACAGACAGAGAAGAGGGAGAGGAGAGAGAGAGAGAGAGATGAGGAGAGAGAGATGAGAGAGGAGAGAGAAGTGAGAGAGTGAAGTGGAGAGAGAGGAGAGAGAAGAGAGAGAGAGAGAGAGAGAGAGAGAGAGAGCTGTGATGAATAAACACAATGGTGACATCGCTTGTTATTAAAAATATGTATTACTAGAAAGCATTATGTTGAATTGTACTGAGTTGTTCTGTACTGTGTTACAGTGCAGCAGAGTGCCTCAGGTTTGCTTTTTTTACGAAATGATTGTTATGGTGGCTTTACTATGCTTAACAACAGTGTGTTCCATTCTTTATTCATCAAACTAAATTGTATTTCCTTGT
>CM054162.1:35990235-35995235 GCA_028751875.1 Rapana venosa
CCTTCTATCTCTCTTTCTTTCTTCTTTCTTTCTTTTTTTCTTTCTTTCTTTCCTTCTATCTTTCTTTCTTTCTTTCTTTCTTTTTTTCTTTCTTTCTTTCCTTCTATCTTTCTTTCTTTCTTTCTTTCTTTTTTTCTTTTTCTTTCTTCTATCTTTCTTTCTTTCTTTCTTTCTTTTTTTTCTTTCTTTCTTTCCTTCTATCTTTCTTTCTTTCTTTCTTTCTTTCTTTTTTTCTTTCTTTCTTTCCTTCTATCTTTCTTTCTTTCTTTCTTTCTTTTTTTTTTCTTTCTTTCTTTCCTTCTATCTTTCTTTCTTTCTTTCTTTCCTTCTATCTTTCTTTCTTTCTTTCTTCTTTCTTTTTTTCTTTCTTTCTTTCCTTCTATCTTTCTTTCTTTCTTTCTTTCTTTTTTTTTCTTCTGTCTTTCCTTCTATCTTTCTTTCTTTCTTTTTTTTTTCTTTCTTTCTTTCCTTCTATCTTTCTTTCTTTTTTCTTTCTTTCGTTCTTTTTTTCTTTCTTTCTTTCCTTCTATCTTTCTTTCTTTTCTTTCTTTCTTTTTTTCTTCTTCTTTCTTTCCTTCTATCTTTCTTTCTTTCTTTTTTCTTTCTTTCTTTCCTCTTCTCTCTTTCTTTCTTTCTTTCTTTCTTTTTTTCTTTCTTTCTTTCCTTCTATCTTTCTTTCTTTCTTTCTTTCTTTTTTTCTTTCTTTCTTTCCTTCTATCTTTCTTTCTTCTTTCTTTCTTTTTTTTCTTTCTTTCTTTCCTTCTATCTTTCTTTCTTTCTTTCTTTCTTTCTTTTTTCTTTCTTTCTTTCCTTCTATCTTTCTTTCTTTCTTTCTTTCTTTTTTTTTTTCTTTCTTTCTTTCTTCTATCTTTCTTTCTTTCTTTCTTTCCTTCTATCTTTCTTTCTTTTTTCTTTCTTTCTTTTTTTCTTTCTTTCTTTCCTTCTATCTTTCTTTCTTTCTTTCTTTCTTTTTTTTTCTTTCTGTCTTTCCTTCTATCTTTCTTTCTTTCTTTTTTTTTTCTTTCTTTCTTTCCTTCTATCTTTCTTTCTTTCTTTCTTTCGTTTCTTTTTTTCTTTCTTTCTTTCCTTCTATCTTTCTTTCTTTCTTTCTTTCTTTTTTCTTTCTTCTTTCCTTCTATCTTTCTTTCTTTCTTTCTTTCTTTCTTTCTTTCCTTCTATCTCTCTTTCTTTTTCTTTCTTTCTTTTTTTCTTTCTTTCTTTCCTTCTATCTTTCTTTCTTTCTTTCTTTCTTTTTTTCTTTCTTTCTTTCCTTCTATCTTTCTTTCTTTCTTTTCTTTCTTTTTTTCTTTCTTTCTTTCCTTCTATCTTCTTTCTTTCTTTCTTTCTTTTTTTTTCTTTCTTTCTTCCTTCTATCTTTCTTTCTTTCTTTCTTTCTTTCTTTCTTTTTTCTTTCTTTCTTTCCTTCTATCTATCTTTCTTTCTTTTTTCTTTCTTCTTTCTTTGTTTCTTTCCTTCTATCTATCTTTCTTTCTTTCTTTCTTTCTTTCTTTCTTTCTATCTTGTCTTTCTTTCTTTCTTTCTTTCTTTCTTTCTCGAACGCTCAGACAGCAACTACTGTTGTGTGTCACATGAGCGAAAACGCGTTCCGCTGCCGTTAAGCACCTGGCAAATCAGGCCCAGCGCATCCGACCTCGGCATGGGAGAGAATTGCTTGAGTCTTTCTTGGGGAAAAACAAGGCAGGAGAATGGACCAAGAAGGCAGAACATAAGAAAACAAGGAAGGAAATAAACAAGGCAGAAAAAAAGAGAGTGAGAGAAAAGAGGGAATTCATAGCACAGAATTTTGTGAAGGTGGAAATGCTATTTATACTAAAAGACCCACGGAATTCCCAAAGGGGGTGTGGAAACAGTTTAATCAGCAGCGTTTTTGCACCGATTTCGTGTCAACATTATTAGCTGGTATAGTGATGGAGAAAGGGTTGCGTGTGCTCATTTGGAAGACAGAAAGATGATGGACATCTGTGCACTGGGGATGTGGTCAGTTGTCCTGCCTTGTGTTCTCTGTGGGAGTTCATGCCCTGCAGTGTGGCACTGTGAGAAGTGGGAGGAGGGAGAAATGGCTGGGTCAGCAGAGTGTGGGTTTGTTGGTGGTTGTTGTTTGTTGTTGTTGGTGGTGGTGGTGTTTGTGGTGGGGGGTGGTGGTGGTGGTGGTTATGTTTTGCCATGTGGGCTTTTTGATGCGGTTTATCTGTTTTGTATTGTTTGGGTTGTTGTTGTTTTTGTGTTGTTGCTGTTGTTCTTCTTGTTCTTTCTTTGTTGTTGTTGTTTTTGTTGTTTTGTTGTTTCTTGTTGTTTTGTTGTTGTTGGTTTTTTTTCTTCTTCTATTTATTTATTTATTTTATTTGTTTATGCATTTATTTATTTAGTTATTCTTTTTATTTAGAGAATAATGTAATAAGAAAACAAATGTAATTATTTTACATCCAGTCCCCGTGTGTTTGTGCAGTTTTCTTAATCTTGTCACCTTTTCCCCCCCGGCACACAAAGTCCTACTCTTCCGAAAAGTGGACCGGGTTTTAACGTGTGCGTAAAAAAAATGTCTCTCCACTTTTATATGATACCAGGTGACTATGCACCTTCTTCTTCTTCTTCATCGAACGCTCAGACAGCAACTACTGATGTCTGTCACATGAGCGAAATGGCGTTGCGCTGCCGTTAAACCCCTTGCAAATCAGGCCCAGCACTTCCGTCGTCGGTGTGGAAGAAAATTGTTGTTATCTTTTAAGCCTTTCAGGAACAACAAAGGCAGGAGAATGGACCAAGAAGGCATAAAAAAAAGGACGAGAAGGAGGTGACAGGAAGAAAATAGGAGAAACAAAGAGAGGGATAGAAAAGAGGGAATGCCAAGCACAGAATTTCGAGAAAGGTGAGGATGTTATTGATACTGACAAGCTCACGGTAACCTTAAAGAGAAACAAACCATGCATATAAGCATACACGAGCTCGCACATGCGCGCGCGCATACACACACACACACACACACACACGAACACGAACACGCACACGAACACGAACACACAAGAACATGAAGTTGGAATAACAGGTATTCCTCTGCAGTTGTTTGCATTTTAACTCAGTGCATCCCATCTTGATGAAGCGATTTTAGAAACGGGTTAAGATGATTTCCTTGTTCACGAATACCCGCTAATTGCATCAGTGTGGGTGCATGTCTCACAGAGAAAGAGAGAGAAAAACAGACAGACAGACAGATAGACAGACAAAGAAACAGAGAGAGAGTGTGTGTGAGTGAGTGAGTGAGTGAGTGACAGACAGACAAAAAGACAGACAGACAGACAGACAGAGACAGACAGACAGACAGATAAAGAAACACAGAGAGAGTGTGTGTGTGTGCGTGAGTGAGTGAGTGAGATACAGACAAAAAGACAGAGAGACAGACAGACAGACAGACAGAGAAAGAGACAGGCAGGCAGACAGACAGACAAAAAGACAGACAGACGGAGGGAGGGAGAGAGAGAGAGATAGAGAGAGAGAGACAGAGACAGAGACCAGAGAAAGAGAGTGAAAGAGCGAGATACTGAGACAGAGACAGGCAGACAGAACACAGAAATACAGACACACAGTCAGACAGAAAGACAGACACAGACACAGAAAGAGAGACAGAGAGAAATACAGTCAGACAGAGATACAGACAGACAGAAAGACGGACAGACAGACACACAGAAAAAAGAGGGCCAGATGGAATCAGTGACAGAGACATGCTCAGAGATAGGGGCATAAATAGTAGAAGCAGAGAGAGAGACAGAAAAAGCACAACACAGACAGACAGATAGACAGGCATACAGACAGACATGCACGCAGCCAGCCAGAGAGACAGACAGAGACAGACAGACACTCACACACACATACCTCATACACATACACCCCTCTCTCTCTCTCTTCTCTCTCTCTCTCTCTCTCTCTCTCTCTCTCTCTCTCTCTCTCTCTCTCTCTCTCTCTCTCTCTCTCTCTCTCTCTCTGTCTTGGACTAAGTAAGACAGAGACTTTGGCAGGCAAATAGACAGATATACAGACAGAAAGACAGCCAGACAGACAGAGCCTGAGATCTTTTTAAATGTGCAGCACAGATTTGTCTTTTTTTAGGGAAAAGTCAGAATTGCATCATATCAAATCATCTTGCGTCTATTGCAAACAACTGCTTTATATTGTACAGGTTTGGTGCTGTTTGCAACGTGTTTCATTATGTCGGATTACAAACTAGTGCTGTGTCTTACATGTCCATTTAATTTTTTTCAAAACTCTGCAACATTTCTTTCAAACATTGAACAGAAAATCAGCGGCAGTATTAATAAAGGGTACATGATAGCTCAGTGATCAGAGCACTCGCTTTCCCCCAACTAAGGTTAAGCAGCGTCGAGCGTGGTTACCAGTTGGATGGGTGACCGTTTGTGCGCCTTGGCTTCGGTACAGTTCCCCCAGTTCCCCCAGCTGTAAATGGGTACCTGCCCTCTTTAGGGTCAGGGAAGGTAAAGCAGCAAGGGAGAGGAGATGGGCGCCGCCCTCAATATGCTGGCCCTAGAGAAGTGAGGTCTCTGATATCTTGCAACATAGGTTATAGGAACACCTTTACCTTTCTTATTAGCAAATATATTGTACCAAATCTACATTACCACCCATACCCTCTTTCTCGTTTTCTTGTTGAATTATATAATTTAACAAAACATTTCCTAAGCAAGCCTACACAGATTCAGTATAGCGGAAAAAACCAACAAACAACAAAAACCCCAAAGACTTATCTCAGAGGAATATCTTATGTTGCCGTGGGTTCTTTAATATGCGTATGCATTGCTTGCTGGCAGAATCCACTCCCTTCCACGCTGACCTCTTAAACTGCTGGTTGTGTATGCATGACAGAGTCTGTGTACTCTGGAAATGTTGGACAAGAGGGGGGGGGGGGGGGGGCGGTGGGGGGGGGGGGCAGCATGATGGGAGGTGGGGGAGGGGTCATATGGAAGACAGCT
>CM054162.1:36000235-36007735 GCA_028751875.1 Rapana venosa
AGAAACGAGGTGATCAGAGACATGGTAGGAGCCACACCCGTCCTACACCATATTGAACAACAACGAACCAAGTGGTTCGGGCACCTCACACGGATGCCGCCAAACCAGCCAGCCTTGCGTGCTTACAACTTGAGGTACTCTGGCACGAGGGCCAGAGGTAGACCCAGGCGACGCTGGAGTGATTCCGTGGCAGAAACATTGAAAGTCCATGGATTATCTGTCCCTCCTCCAAGCTACCCGCCTTGCAGCAGACAGACAGTTATATAGCCCTGCGATGCCACAGAATACAAGTGGAAGGAAAAAGTAAAAGTAAAGTAAGGACTAGGACTTGGCTCTCTGATTGTGTGTGAATGTGTATATCTCTTTCTGCCTGTTCTGTGTGCTTCTTGTAGAAAACAACAGTAAACTTTCCAATTCATAACAGTAGCAGTATTAAGAGCTTTCCGATGCTAAAGATTCATGCATCTTGCTTTGAGTGTCACCAGTGCAAACAATTTTGGCTTGGCTGTGCGTGTGCCTTTGGCCCAAACACAGACTTAATCAGTTTAGCCTGTCAGAGATTGAGATGTGTGTGTACTTAAAAAGAAAGGCGATTATGTTAAGTGGTTATCTGTGTGTGGGGGTAGGGTGTGGGTGGTGGAGGTGGGTGACAGTGTGAGTTGGCGTGGGGGGAGTGAAAGTGTGCCGTGTGTGTGTGGGGGAGTGTGTGTGTGTGTGTATTTGGGTAGGTGGGAGTGTTTTATAAGTGTGTAAGTGTGTGTGTGTGGCTTGCGTGAGTGCATGTGTGCGTGTGTGTGTGTGTAGGTGTGTGTGTGTGTTCTCTCTCTCTCTGTTTCTGTCTGTATCTGTTCCTCTCTCTCACTCTCCCTCTCTCTCTCTCTCTCTCTCTCTCTCTCTCTCTCTCTCTCTCTCTCTCTCTCTCTCTCTCTCCGTTTCTCTGTCTCTCTGTTTCTGTGTCTTTCTCATTTTCTTTTGATCTCCTTGTCTCTCTTTCTATCTGTCTCTCTCTCTCTCTTGCTCGCTTTCTTTCTGTGTGTGTGTGTGTGTGTGTGCATATATGTGTGTTTGTGTCTGTATCCATGTGTGTGTGTGTGTGTGTGTGTGTGTGTGTGTGTGTGTGTGTGTGTGTGTGTGTGCATGGTTCTCAGACGAGACACCAAAGGTTCTGTACTTAGCTAAACTGAACATATTTCAACATGGTAAATAACAAAGTTGTATGTCTATGTTCATCTACTTTGTTTTATGTGGTCAATATGCTTCCATCCATCCCTTGATGAAATTACTACTCAGTGCTACTCCTTGTAGAGAAAAACAACACTGCACTCGCCAGTTCATCACAGCAGCAGTATTAAGAGCTTTCAACGCTAAAGATCGCATGCATCTTGCTTGGAGTGCCAACAGTGCAAACTGTTTTTGCTTGGCTGTGTGTGCCTTTGGCCCAAACACTGACTTGATCAGTTTAGCGTGTCAGAGAATGAGATGTGTGTGTACTTTAAAAGAAAGGTGGTTATGTTAAGTGGTTATCTCTGTGTGTGGGGGTAGGGTGTGGATGGTGGAGGTGCGTGACAGTGTGAGTTGGCGTGGGGGGAGAGAAAGTGTGCCTGTGTGTGTGGGTGGTGGGGGGAAGTGTGTGTGTGTGTGTGTGTGTATGTGTGTTGTGTTTTTGTGTGTGTATTTGGGTAGGTGGGAGTGTTTTATAAGTGTGTATGTGTGTGTGTGTTCTTGCGTGAGTGCATGTGTGTTTGTGTGTGTGTAGGTGTGTGTGTTCTCTCTCTCTCTGTCTGTCTCTGTCTGTATCTGCTCCTCTCTCTCACTCTCACTCTCTCTCTCTCTCTCCTCTCTCTCTCTCTCTCTCTCTCTCTCTCTCTCTCTCTCTCTCTCTCTCTCTCCGTTTCTCTGTTTCTGTCTCTTTCTCATTTTCTCTTGATCTCCTTGTCTCTCTTTCTATCTGTCTCTCTCTCTTGCTCGCTTTCTTCCTCTGTGTGTGTGCATATATGTGTGTTTGTGTCTGTATCCATGTGTCTGTGTGTGTGTTTCTGTGTGTCTGTCTGTCTGTATGCATGTGTGTGTGTGTGTGCGTGTGCATGGTTCTCAGACGAGACACCAAAGGTTCTGTACTTAGCTAAACTGAACATACTTCAAAATGAAGAAAAAGAAAAGTTGTATGTCTATGTTTAACTACTTCGTTTTCTTTGGTCAATATGCTTCCATCCATCCCTTGATGAAACTACTGCAGAGTGCTAGTCCTTGTAGAGAAAAACAACACTGCAGTCACCAGTTCATAACAGCAGCAGTATTAAGAGCTTTCAACGCTAAAGATGGCATGCATCTTGCTTGGAGTGCCAACAGTGCAAACTGTTTTTGCTTGGCTGTGTGTGCCTTTGGCCCAAACACTGACTTAATCAGTTTAGCGTGTCAGAGATTGAGATGTGTGTGTACTTTAAAAGAAAGGTGGTTATGTTAAGTGGTTATCTGTGTGTGGGGGTAGGGTGTGGATGGTGGAGGTGCGTGACAGTGTGAGTAGGGTGGGGGGGGGGGAGTGAAAGTGTGCCTGTGTGTGCGTGTGTGTGGGGGGGAGTGTGTGTGTGTGTGTGTGTGGTGTGTTTTTGTGTGTGTATTTGGGTATGTGGGAGTGTTTTATAAGTGTGTATGTGTGTGTGTGTTCTTGCGTGAGTGCATGTGTGTTTGTGTGTGTTCTCTCTCTCTCTGTCTGTCTCTGTCTGTATCTGCTCCTCTCTCTCACTCTCACTCTTTCTCTCTTTCTCTCTCTCTCTCTCTCTCTCTCTCTCTGTCTCTCTCTCTCTCTCTCTCCGTTTCTCTGTCTCTCTGTTTCTGTTTCTTTCTTATTTTCTCTTGATCTCCTTGTCTCTCTTTCTATCTGTCTCTCTCTCTCTTGCTCGCTTTCTTTCTCTGTGTGTGTGCATATATGTGTGCTTGTGTCTGTATCCATGTTGTGTGTGTGTGTTGTGTGTGTGTGTGTGTAGTAGTAGTAGTAGTAGTTCTTCAGTTTAAGTCCTTCCACTAAATAGTGATATCGGACGGGAAAGTGTGTGTATGTGTGTGTGCATGCATGCGTGTGTGCGTGCGTGCGTGCGTGTGTGTGCGCACGTGCACGTGCGTGTGTGTGTGTAGGGGGGAGGGGTATGCATATAACTAATCAATCGCAATAAACAACTATTATGAAAAAAGCATAAACAAGAATTCTGAAAAAACACACAAGAAAAAATAACACACAACAACAACAACAACAACCCCCAAAACATCAAATAGTAAAGATACTAACGTTCCAATTCATATAACTTGAAGCTATCCTTATACCAGAGGAGTCTGAAAATAGGAGTATGGCTTAATGACAATACAATTTCTTTCATTAATGGAATGTCTTTTAGAACTTGCTGTAAGCTATGGACTGGGAAGGCAGGTAAGATGTTTTTCAGATGTCTGCATCATAAAAGAATGTGATCATTGGAAAGATGTTCACTACAGATACATGTTGCTTTTAAAAAAAAATTGTTCTAAAAGCATTGAGCTTAAACCTGTAGATAAGAGATACAATATTTCTATATTCATGTAAACTACGATATTTGATCTTATCAAAAGATAATGCATGGGCTACATCATCACTCCAGGAGTGTGTGCATGGTTCTCAGCTGAGACACCAAAGGTTCTGTACTTAGCTAAACTGAACATATTTCAAAATGAAGAGAAAAAAATAGTTGTATGTCTATGTTTAACTACTTCGTTTTGTGTGGTCAATATGCTTCCATCCATCCCTTGATGAAATTACTTCAGAGTGCTACTCCTTGTAGAGAAAAACAACACTGCACTCGCCAGTTCATCACAGCAGCAGTATTAAGAGCTTTCAACGCTAAAGATGGCATGCATCTTGCTTGGAGTGCCAACAGTGCAAACTGTTTTTGCTTGGCTGTGTGTGCCTTTGGCCCAAACACTGACTTAATCAGTTTAGCGTGTCAGAGAATGAGATGTGTGTGTACTTTAAAAGAAAGGTGGTTATGTTAAGTGGTTATCTCTGTGTGTGGGGGTAGGGTGTGGGTGGTGGTGGTGGGTAGAAAATGTGTGTTTGTGGGAAGGGGGATGGGGAGGTTGAGGGAGGAAGTGTGTGTTGTGTGTGTGTGTGTGTGAGTGTGTGTGTGTGTGTGTTGTGTGGTGTGTGTGTGTGTGTGTGTGTGTGTGGTGTGTGTGTGTTTAACCCCCAACCCCTCTCTCTCTGTGCTTCTATCTGTCTCTGTTCCTCTCTCTCTTTTCTCTCTCTCTGTCTCTCTCTGTCTCTCTGTTTCTCTCTGTCTCTGTCTCTGACTCTGTTTCTCTCTCTCTCTCCTCTCCAAATCTCTCTCTCTCTCTATCTCCCCAATCTCTCTCTTTCTCCCAATCTCTCTCTCTCCTCTCTCCTCTCTCTCTCCTCTCCCCTCTCCTCTCTCTCTCTCTCTCTCTCTCTCTCTCTCTCTTTCTTCTACTTAGTTTGGTCTCTTCATATTGTTGGATTGTAATTTCGTTTAGTTTTGTAGTCTGGCTAGATTTTTGCTCTCCAAATGTGAGTACTTATTTTTAGAAAAGTTGTTTTTTGTTTGTTTATATTGTTTTTTGGTGACGTTTTTGGTTTTTTCTCATTGTTTGTTTTCAAATGTTGTGTGTTTTTGCTTTATTTTTTATTTTTGTGTGTTCGTTTCACGTCTTATGTACATATACGCCTTGCTGTTTCATAGTATTTTCTGTACAGTATTGCCATGTTCGTTATTTATTTTTCCCTTGCCCTTATTACTGTTTTTACTCATTATCACACTGCTGATCTTTTCTTTCAAGTGCACTGCTGTCGCCTCCTTTTCTGCTCTTTCTCTGTGGTTTTCCCCCATTCATTCTTTTGTTCTGTCCCCTCCTTTTCCTGTTGTCTGTTACTCGATTTTCAAATGATGAGAACTAGTGGACAATAAAAGAAGAAACAAAACAAGAAAGAAGATGTGTTCCTTCTTTCCATTGGTGCTGATTTCTCTCAGGGGGAATTACTCTGTCACATCAAAGCTGTTGCCATCTGGGGCTGTCGGTTATCGGACCTGGTTTCCTGACTGCTTTTGAAGTCTACATCCCTTCCTGTTTTGTCTATGTTCCAATCCAATCCAATCCTGTTGTTTATAGCCCCGCCGACCACAGAGGCATTATCAGGGCTGTCACCTCGTTAAATTTTCAATCTTAGATTAAAGATGTGCAACTAAAGACATTAAAACAGGGTATATAACCAACTCTACTGTTGTTGTTTTTTCTTCTTTTCCCTTTTATTTAGAGGATAATGGAATAAACACTCATGTGTCTTTCTTACATCCAGTCCCCGTGCAAATGCAGTTTTGTCAATTTTGTCATCCATTCCCACCAGCACGCAATGGCCTACTCTTCTATAAAACAAACAGGTTTTAACATAACTGCGAGATGTTCTGTGTGTGTTCGCACACGGGGCCTCAGTTAATAGTCTCATCCAAAAGACTTTTAAGGAGAGTTGAGTCGGCACTGATGTTAACTCCGGATAAAAAAAATCCTCTTGAACGAGATTCAAACCCGGGTCAGCAGATCACGAGCGCATCACTCTAACCACCAGGCCAGCCTGTCCCTGTTGTTATACAATCAGTGAAGTGGAATAAGGGTAATGGATTGAAATTGTCTCTACAGGTTCAATGGTCCTTATGTGGCTTTTGTATCAGAGAACGTGTGGTCTGACTCGCGTGTTTATTTGAGGCATAATAAATTGGATGGAATGCTGATTCAGATAGTGTGTGTTATATTTTTTTGGTTACAATCTTGACAGGCTGCAGGAATGATAACAACAACATCAACAATATATGGGTGGCGATGCTCTTGTGGCGACGTGCTCTCCCCGGGGAGAGCAGCCCGAATTTCACGCAGAGAAATCTGCCGTGACTTAAAGTGGTATGAAATGAAAATATTATAATAATAATAATAATAATAATAATAATCCATATTCTGTCATCCAGGGAGACAAAGTGACATCTGAATTCAATTAGGTTTCTCTTGTAAAACTGAAATAAGTTTTGCAAATTTGGAGTATGGGATATATGCAGTGCGTGCGTGCGTGCGTGCACGTGCGTGCGCTGGTGCGTGCGTGTGCACACACACTCTCACACAGACACACATGCTTAATGAGCAGATCATGCCCAAAGAACGTTATTGAAATATGTAGAAACTTTCTTTATTTTCTTTTTGTTTTTTGTTTGTTTTGTATTTGCTTGTTTGGGTTTTCCCGATTTTTTGTGGTGGTATATTTTTTTCTCTTTAGATTATAACTTCATCTCTTGTTTGCTCTGTCGATTACCATTTTTATTCATAATTTTTACTTTGCTTCTACTCTCTCTCTCTCTCTCTCTCTCTCCCAGTGTTCTGTTTCTGTCTGTTTCTTTCTCTGTCTGTCTGTTTGTCTGTTTTTTCTTCTACTTTGGTTTCTAATTCTCGCTGTTATGCTTTAATGTTAAATATTAATGTCAAAGTATTTATCAATAAAGTAAATAATGTAATAGCTGGAAAAATTGCTTTTGCTATTTACTCTGGTTATTGTTATTATTTTATCTAAATGCTTCCAAAGCATGATTTCATTTTGTCACATCAAAACAGTTAGCACATGTTCTTGACAGGGAGGTAACGTGGCTTTGTTAGCATAATTATGTACCTTGTCCCGTTAGTCTGCTTTTTCCTTTGTCTCCTCATTTTCTAGTGTGACAGGGCGGTAATTAGATTACCTCCCATGTGAGCAGAGTACTCTCCCAGCATCGTGATTCTAAATCGGGACACACCTGTGAATATCTCAGTGGTCAGAGCACTCGCTTTCCCCCAGCCATTTTTAAGCAGCACTTAGCGTGGTTACTACTCGGATGGGTGACTAGTTGTGCGCCTTGGCTTCAGTATAGTCCCCCAGTTCACCCAGCTGGAAATGGGCACCTGCCTCTTTAGGTTCAGAGAAGGTAAAGCAGCGAGGGAGAGGAGATGGGCGCTGCCCTCAACATGCTGGCACCTGTAGACGTTGAGGTCTGTGATGGCTCACTCTCCTACGACCACATAGGTTATGGGACTCCTTTACCTTTGTTTCCCTTTTTTTGGGTGATGGATGAAGCATTTCTGTTGCAAACACTGATGAATTATTGTAGCGTCTAATTAGAAACCGCATGTTTCTTGTACCAAAATGTATTTCCATAACCGTTATATTCATTGCGAAGCAAAGAGTCAAGAGACCTCACTTCTCTAGGGCCAGCATATTGAGGGCGGTGCCCATCTCCTCTCCCTCGCTGCTTTACCTTCCCTGACCCTAAAGAGGGCAGGTACCCATTTACAGCTGGGTGAACTGGGGGAACTGTATTGAAGCCAAGGCGTGCAAATGGTCGCCCATCTATGTTGTAACCACATTCAATGCAGCTTAACTTAAGCTGGGGGAAAGCGAGTGCTCCGACCACTGAGCTACCTGTCCCCTTTTACAGATTAAAGGCT
>CM054162.1:36015235-36022735 GCA_028751875.1 Rapana venosa
TTAAGCAGCATCGAGCGTGGTTACCACTTGGATGGGTGACCGTTTGCGCGCCTTGGCTTCAGTACAGTTCACCCAGCTGTAAATGGGTACCTGTCCTCTTTAGGGTCAGGGAAGGTAAGACAGCGAGGGAAAGGAGATGGGCGCTGTCTATCTATCTATCTATCTATCTATCTATCTATCTATCTATCTATCTATCTATCTATCTATCTATCTATCTATCTATCTATCTATCTATCTAACCATCTATCTATCTATCTATCTATCTAACTATCTATCTATCTATCTATCTATCTGTCCGTCTGTCTATCTATCTATCTATCTATCTCCCTATCTATCTATCTATCTATCTAACTATCTATCTATCTATCTATCTATCTGTCCGTCTGTCTATCTATCTATCTATCTATCTCCCTATCTATCTATCTATCTATCTATCTATCGATCTATCTATCTGTCCGTCTGTCTATCTATCTATCTATCTATCTATCTATCTATCTCCCTATCTATCTATCTATCTATCTATCTCCCTATCTATCTATCTATCTGTCTATCTACCTATCTATCCGTCTGTCTGTCTATCTATTTGTCTGTCTGTCCATCTATCTATATCTCTCTCTGTCCATCCCTCTATCTATATATCTATTTATCTATCTATCTATCATTCTATCATTTATCTATCTATCCATCTATCTATCTATCTATCTATCTAACTATATATCATTCTATCTATCTATCTATCTATCTATCTATCTATCTACCTATCTATCTATCTATCTATCTATCTATCTATCCATCCATCTATCAATCTACCTATCTATCCGTCTGCCTGCCAATCTGTCTGTCTGTCTGTCTATCTATATGTCTGTCTGTTTATCCATCTATCTATATGTCTCTCTCTATCCATCTCTCTATCTCTCTATCTATCTATTTCTCTATTATCTATCTATCCATCCATCTATCTATCCATCCATCTATCTATCCATCCATTCATCCATCTATCTATCTATCTATCTATCTATCTATCTATCTATCTATCCATTCATCCATCTATCTATCTATCTATCTATCTATCTATCTATCTATCTATCTATCTATCAATCTATCTATCTATCTATCTTTTTATATACCCTTCCATCCATTCATCCACCTATCTATTCCAGTGCACCTTTTTGTCTTTCTACACATTTTCTCTCCCGGATTTCCACAGCATTACAAACAAAAAAATCTAGTCCAAACACCTCACCAGAGCAGGTTAATGTTTAAGCCTCTGCTTGGCTTTCTCGTCAATGCAACCCCTCCACCCTACCTCTTACCCATCCTCCAAAATAAATATCTGCAGAGTAGTCTCCCATGAGGCAGGCACATTGCACCTACCGCCATTTTATTGAATAATTAATTAATTAAACCATTAATTAATTCATTCATTCAATGGTTAAACAGTTAATTGATCATTTAGTTGATCAGCCGATTAACCAGTTAAACAATCATTTAAATAATCGATTGAACAATTAATTCTTTGATTAATTAATTGATTGATTAATTAATTTAGATAATTAATCAGTCAATCAATCTATTGATTGATTTATATTGAGGAAAATGGAATAAGTACACATGTGCTTTCTTGCACCCAGTCCCCGTATGTATGCGGTTTTGTAAATTGTGTCATCTGTTCCCACCGGCACACAATTGCCCACTCTTTCGAAAAGCGGAACAGGATTTAACGTGTGCACAAGATGTAATTATGCGTGCGTTCGCACACGGGACCTCGGTTTATAGTCTCATCCGAAGGACTTTTGGGGAGAGCGAAGTCTGCACTGATGTTAACTCCTGGGGAAATATCCCCTTGAACGGGAATCGAACCCGGTTTGCCAGATTGCGAGCGCAATGTTCTAACCACTAAGGCTATTCCGTTCCCCCAATAAAGGAAGGTGGCAGGATGGTTAAGACGTTTGCCTGCCAACAAGTAAACCGTGAGGTTCTGGGTTCGATTCCCAGCCTCGCCCTTTCTTCCCAGTTTGACCAAAAAATCGAACTGAATGTCAAAGTCCTTCGGAGGAGACTATAAACCGAGGCCCCCGTGTGCGAACGCATGCATAGCATCTTGCACACACGTTAAATCCTGTTCCGCTTTTCGAAAGAGTAGGCCATTGTGTGCCGGTGGGAACAGATGACAAAATTTACAAAACCGCATACACGCGGGGACTGGATGTTAAAAAAGCATATGAGTGCTTATTCAATTGTCCTCGATATAAAATAAGCGCTTTGATTTGTTGCTTTACAAGATTCAGCGCTATATAAATTCCAAACATTATTATTATTATTATTATTATTATTATTATTATTACTATTATTATTATTATTATTATTATTATTATTATTATTATTATTATTATTATTATTATTATTATTATTATTATTCACACCATTCATAGCACCATCACGTTCAGCCGTCTCACATCCCTCCAGTCTATCTGGTGTAAAGTAGTTTCAGGTTGAAGCCAAATCCTGGTGAACGCTACAGGCTTCACGTGCACATACTACCCCATGCTTTGCGGGACTGGCCTTGTATGCTGTTCTTCGGATGAAACTATAAACCGAGGAGGTCCCGTGTGTGAATGCACGCAGAACATGTATGTATGTTTGTCCGTCGTGTCCGACGATGACCTCCAAAACAGCAGAGGAGGCAGCTGCTGTTTCGGAAATTGGGCAGACAATTGATTATAGTGGAGATGCCTTGCCCACAGTTCATCCCCACTCTCTCGGCCAAGTGGGCATACGGACAGTCAGCGTTGGAGATGTTCTCCAAAGGCCAACAAGCCCCCAGGGCTGCAGCACATAAGGACTGTGCAAGTCAAGCCTCCTAGTCAGAGAGTCATAGTCGATCACTAAAGACTAAGCGGTAAAGTGGAATTCCATGACTGGGAAAGAAAGCCACTGGTCATACAGCCTCTCACTTTGCTGTTGTTGCCCCCAGCGTTAATGGTTTAATCAAGAACATCCTGCGCACAGGTTAAATCCTGCTTTTCGGAAGAGTAGGCCATTGTGTGCTTGTTGGAAAAAAACGGGATGACAGAATTTTTACAAAAATCGCATACACACAGGGGACTAGGTGTAAAAAGGGACATAAGTGCTGTTTCCATTATCCTCGATATAAAAGAATGAAAATAAAATTCTCTCTCTGTCTCTATCTCTGTCTCTCTCTCTGTCTCTCTCTCTCTCTCTCTCTCTCTCTCTCTCTCTCTCTCTCTCTCTCTCTCTCTCTCTCTCTCTCTCTCTTCAATAACCTTTTAATATTTCCTTTCGCTGGACATTTTTTATCTTCCTTTTTCTTTCTTGTTGGCTTATAATATATATATATATATATATATATATATATATATATATATATATATATATATATATATTATATATATATATATATTATATATTCGTTTTTTACTCTTTTGCTAAATGATTTTGATTTTTTTTCAATCGAAATTCAATTTTCATTCTTTCCTTTCCATTTCCGGCGTTCTAGTTTTATTTCTTTTCTATTATTTTGTTTTTTGGGTTTTTTTTCCCCATTTCCTTTTTTCATGTGCTGCCTGCCACAACTAGCTATCCTGGTTTGAGGCTGTTTCGAGAAAAAACGCGTTTGAAAGTTTCACATCGCTGTCGGCTTTGTGCCTTTCTTGCTGTATTCTTCAGCCACTGAGATTTATGCTGTAAAATAGATCAACCTCTCATAACTATCTGAAACTGTAGTGACAACATGGTTATTTCATTTTTGATAAACCCTTTCTTATTTAACCAGAGTAAAAAAAAAAAAAAAGGTAAAGGAGTCCCATAACCTATAAGGTCGTAGGGGAGCGAGGCGTCAGAGACCTCACTTCTCTAGGGCCAGCATATTGAGGGCAGTGGTGCCCATCTCCTCTCCCTCGCTGCTTTACCTTCCCTGACCCTAAAGAGGGCAGGTACCCATTTACAGCTGGGTGAACTGGGGGAACTGTACTGAAGCCAAGGCGCGCAAACGGTCACCCATCCAACTGGTAACCACGCTCGACGCTGCTTAACTTGGCTGGGGGAAAGCGAGTGCTCAGCCGGTTAATGTTCTTCTTTGATAATTAATGTCGTTACTTTTTTTTACAACCCCCCCCCCCCCCCCCAACAAGAAAAAAACAGAAAAAAATCTGAATTCTTTACTATAGAAATCAGATTTTTGGGGGGTAAAAAATCCAACGGGTAACGCATTTTAAGTTAGGTATTTTTGTTACCGTTTATTCTTTTGGAAAACAAAATGGCTGGTGTCTCCCAATGGGAATTAATTTGTTAATGCAAAGCAGTTAGCATTGGTCTCTAGGAGGGACGAGATTGTATTCTGTGTGTAAGATTTTTCGGCCCTTTTTCTTCTGTCCGAGTTTCATTTTGTGTCCCTCAAACTTGAGTTTAGCAGCCCGTTTAGTGCAAAAAAACATACATATTTTGTGGGGACGGGATAGCTCAGTGGTCAGGGCACTCGCTTTCCCCCAAGCTAAGGTTAAGCAGTATCGAGCGTGGCTACCACTTGGATGGGTGACCGTTTGCGCGCCTTGGCTTCAGTACTGTTCCCCCAGTTCACCCAGCTGTAAATAAGTACCTGCCTTCTTTAGGGTCAGGGAAGGTAAAGCAGCGAGGGAGAGGAGATGGGCGCCGCCCTCAATATGATTATGCTGGCCCCTAGAGAAGCTAAGGTCTCTGATGCCTCGCTCCTCTACGATAACATAATTATATTACGGGAACACCTTTACCTTTTCTTAGTCAAGTTAAAAACACTTTAATCATCCCATGAAGGGTAATCACAATACTGACAGGACATTGATACGTATAACAAACCTCAAAGGACACAAAAAAGCGACATTCCATATTGGATAAAACATTCCAAGATAACTTCAAATATAAATGTCACGAACACACATACACACACACACACACACAGTCACACACACCACTCACAAACACACGCACGCACGCACGTACACACACACCAACACACTCACACAAAAATGCATACCACACTCACACACACACAGCCACTCACACAAACACACACAAACCCACACACACACACACACACAGCAACACAACAACCACACTCACACCCACACCCACACAGCACACACACTCTACACACACATACACACACACTCACCACACTCACACACACACACACACCACTAACACAAACACACACAACCACACTTACACATACACACCACTCACACATTCAACGCACGCACGCACACACACTAACAAACAAACACACTTACCACACACACAAAAATAAACACACACGCACCCTTACTCTCTCTCTTCACACACACACACACACACACACATCAACACACCACACACACACACACACACACACACAAATACACAACACATACACACACACACACTACACCACGAGGGGGACGGGAGAGCCTAGTGGTTAGAACATTGCGCTTGCAATCTGACGAACCGGGTTCGATTCCCGTTCAAGGGGATATTTTCCCCTGGAGTTAACATCAGTGCAGACTCCACTCTCCCCTAAAGTCCTTCGGATGAGACTATAAACCGAGGTCCCGTGTGCGAACACACACAGAACATCTTGCACACACGTTAAATCCTGTTCCGCTTTTCGTAAGAGAAGGCCATTGTGTGCCGGTGGGAACAGATGACATAATTTATAAAACCGCATACACACGGGGACTGGATGTAAATAAGTACATGAGTGCTTATTCCATTATCCTCGATATAAAAGAGTAAAATTAAGTAAACAAATAAAATCAAAATAAATAACACACACACACTCTCTCTCTGTGTCTGTCTGTCTTTCTCTGTCTCTATGTCTTTCTGTTTCTGTCTATGTCTCTCTCTGTCTCTCTGTCTCTCTCTGTCTCTCTCTTTGTCTCTCTCTTTGCTCTCTCTCTCTCTCTCTCTCTCTCTCCTCTCTCTCTCTCTCTCTCTCTCTCATTTCTCTCTGTCTCTCTCTGTGTGTCGTGTCTCCTCTATCTCTCTCTTTGTCTCGCTTTGTCTCTCTCTGTGTCTCTCTTGAATCTCTCTGTCTCTGTCTCTGTCTTTGGCTCTTTCTGTCCTCTCTTTGTCTCTTTGTCTCTCTGTCTTCGTCCCTTCCTGTCTCTCTCTGTCTCTGTCTCTGTCTCTGTCTATTTCTGTCTGTCTGTCTGTCTGTCTGTCTCTCTCTCTCTTGTCTGTCTGTCTCTCTCTCTCTCTCTCTCTCTCTCTCTCTCTCTCTCTCTCTCTCTCTCTCTCCCTCTCCCTCTCTCTCTCTCCGTCCCATAATTTGTTTTATTCCCCCGTCCCATGGCGAATTTCTTCCTTTCATGGTCAAAGAGATAGAGAGGTCAGAGGATAGACAGTGGCGCTGGGTCAGTAGATTAGGACGTCACTGAAATAGGTCAGAACATACAATGTGACGTATCTGCCCACAATCTGACGTCATTCGCTACTCTGACGCAGAAGTGGAACTTTAATCATAAAGAAGATTTTTTGGCAGCACTTAAAGTCTATGAATTGAATCGTTATACTTCAGAATGGGGAACGGGATAGCTCAGTGGTCGGAGCACTCTCCTTCCCCCAGCTAAGGTTAAGCAGTATTAAGCGTGGTTACCACTTATGCTTTTGTCAAGTATAAACAAAAGTCCATACTTTTTTGGTCAATAAATCCGTCGATTTTCAGGTTAGAGTATAGACAAATGTGTGGACGGGATAGCTCAGTGGTCAGAGCACTCGCTTTCCCCCTTGCCAAGGTTAAGCAGCATCGAACATTGCGCTCGCAATCTGACAACCCGGGTTCGATTCCCGTTCAAGGGGATGTTTTCCTCTGGCATCGAGCGTGGTTACCACTTGGATGGGTGACCGTTTGCGCGCCTTGGCTTCAGTACAGTTCCCCCAGTTCACCCAGCTGTAAATGGGTACCTGCCCACTTTAGGGTCAGGGAAGGTAAAGCAGCGAG
This sequence comes from Rapana venosa, assembly GCA_028751875.1. Lineage (NCBI taxonomy): Eukaryota > Metazoa > Mollusca > Gastropoda > Neogastropoda > Muricidae > Rapana > Rapana venosa. The sequence goes on from CM054162.1 coordinate 36,022,209, forward strand.
GGAGAGGAGATGGGCGCCGCCCTTAATATGCTGGCCCCTAGAGAAATGAGGTCTTTGACGCCTCGTTCCCCAACGACCACATAGGTTATGGGACACCTTTACCTGTTTAAGGTCTATGGCCCTATTTTACTTTATTGCAATCAAGACTGCAAAGCAGGTTTTACATGTGTGCGTGTGAACAAGACTTAAGGGGAAGCATGTTAGAGACAGACACATAGGAGACCAGGACAGACAGACAGACAGGCGGACCTGAAGAAAGACAGACGTGAAGACTGAAAGACAGACGTACAGAAAGACAGAGGCAACCTTGCATACAGTACAATAAACGTAATTATATATGTAAGGATCTTATCTTTACAATCAGCATCTTCGTCAGGGAAGAATCAAAATCAGAAGACTATTGCTATTAACGTTTGAAGAACAAAAGTGGTGTAAAGTCTGTGAAATATTACATTTCAGGAAAAGAAAAGCAACAAAAAATAATAATATTTCTTATCAATGGAATACAGTGTCATATATGATTTTTT
>CM054162.1:36030235-36035235 GCA_028751875.1 Rapana venosa
ACACACACAGATCCATAGACAGACAACCAGACATACAGACATAGACAATCAGACAGACAGACAAACAAACATACATACACACACACACACACACACACACACACACACCACATACACACACACATACACACGCGCGCGGACGCGCAGGTGGAGAATGGATGGGTCAAACAAAGCAACTAACCAACCTATAAGAAGATACAAGGTGAGTTTAGAAATGAACAGCAAGGGAAACAACATACAAAGAAAAAGAAAGAAACAGCCAAATCAACATTGCCAGAAGTGCAGAAACACAGCAGAAACAACCCCATCACCATCAGCACCTCCACCCTTTCCATTGTCACCATCAGTACCACCATCGCCCTCCCTCACCACCATCATCATCACCACCACTCTCTGTCTGTCTGTCTCTGTCTCTGTATCTCTGTTTCTGAGAGTCTGTCTGTCTGTCTGTCTGTCTGTCTGTCTGTCTCTCTCTCTCTCTCTCTCTCTCTCTCTCCTCTCTCTCTCTCTCTCTCTCCACATGCACACACATACATACACACATTATATATCTCTCTCTCACCCTCTCCCACTCTCACTCTATATCTCTCACACACATACAGACAGAGACAAACACACACACACACACACCACACACACACGCACACACACACATACACATTAACACACACACATATACCAACACACACACACATAAACACATACACACACACATACACAAACACAAACACACACACATAAACACACACACGCACGCGCGCAAAAAACATACACACAGAGTGTAACAAAACAAGCTCAGTAAGACAAGCATAATAGCACATATGTATATACTATGGAGCCTCTGTGGGTTCACATATGTAAGGCAAATGTAAAAAAACATATGCATATTGTCAGTAGAGTATAGTCCTCGAAGGAAAAATATTGCCATGCTTGATGCATTATTGCAGACTCCCTATTTTGTGCTAAGGTAAGCTGGGTCATTTTCCCGTCTGTCTGTCTTTTTATGTACAACTGTCTCTGTGTCTGTCTGTGTGTCTGCCTGTCTGTCTGGCTTTTGGGTAGCTGGCTCTCTGGCTGTCTGTCTCTGTCTCTGTCTGTCTGTCTCTGTCTCTGTCTGTCTCTGTCTCTGTCTGTCTGTCTCTCTCTTGCTCTCTCTATCTCTCTTTTTAGAAGACACAGCCAGTATGCATTTAGCTACCTAAAGAGGGTTCTTCTTCTTCTTGTTCTTGTTCTTCTCTTTCTTCTTCTTCTTCTTCTTCTTCTTCTTCTTCTTCTTCTTCTTCTTCTTCTTCTTCTTCTTCTTCTTCTTCTTTTTCTTCTTCTTCTTCTTCTTCGCAATTCTTCTTCTTCGCAATTCTTCTTCTTCTTCTTCTTCTTCTTCTTCTTCTTCTTCTTCTTCTTCTTCTTCTTCTTCTTCTTCTTCTTCTTCTTCTTCTTCTTCTTCTTTGCAATTCTCTTCTTCTTTGCAATTCTTCTTCTTCTTCTTCTTCGCAATTCTTCTTCTTCGCAATTTTTCTTCTTCGCAATTCTTCTTCTTCGCAATTTTTCTTCTTCGCAATTCTTCTTCTTCGCAATTCTTCTTCTTCGCAATTCTTCTTCTTCGCAATTCTTCTTCTTCTTTTTCGCAATTCTTCTTCTTCATCTTCTTCGCAATTCTTCTTCTTCTTCGCTCTTCTTCTTCTTTTTCTTCGCAATTCTTCGCAATTCTTCGCAATTCTTCTTCTTCTTCTTCTTCTTCATCACAATTCTTCTTCTTCTTCTTTCTTCTTCTTCTTCTTCTTCTTCTTCTTCTTCTTTCTTCTTCTTCTTCTTCTTCTTCTTCTTCTTCTTCTTCTTCTTCTTTTTTCTTCTTCTTAGCATTCTTCTTCTTCTTAGCATTCTTCTTTTTCTTCTTCGCAATTCTACTTCTTCTTCTTTGCAATTCTTCTTCTTCTTCGCAATTCTTCTTCTTCGCAATTCTTCTTCTTCGCAATTCTTCTTTTTCTTTTTCGCAATTCTTCGCAATTCGTCTTCTTCGTCTTCTTCACAATTCTTCTTCGCAATTCTTCTTCACAATTTTTCTTCTTCGCAATTCTTCTTTTTCGCAATTCTTCTTCTTCTTCTTCTTCTTCTTCTTCTTCTTCTTCTTCTTCTTCTTCTTCTTCTTCTTCTTCTTCTCTTCTTCTTCTTCTTCTTCTTCTTCTTCGTCTTCTTCTTTTTCTTCTTCTTCTTCTTCTTCTTCTTCTTCTTTTTCTTCTTCTTCTTCTTCTTCTTCTTCTTCTTCGCAATTCTTCTTCGCAATTCTTCTTCTTCTTCTTCTTCTTCTTCTTCACAATTCTTCTTCGCAGTTCTTCTTCTTCTTCTTCTTCTTCTTCTTCTTCTTCTTTCTTCTTCTTCTTCTTCTTTCTTCTTCTTCTTCTTCTTCTTCTTCTTCTTCTTCTTCTTCTTCTTCTTCTTCTTTCTTCTTCGCAATTCTTCTTCTTCGCTCTTCTTCTTCGCTCTTCTTCTTCTTCTTCTTCTTCTTCTTCTTCTTCTTCTTCTTCTTCTTCTTCTTCTTCTTCTTCTTCTTCTTCTTCTTCTTCTTCTTCTTCTTCTTCTTCTTCTTCTCCTTGTCGTCGTCGTCGAACGCTTATACATGAACTACTGCTATCCTCATGTTCTCATCAAAATTGCGTTGCGCTGCCGTTAAGCGCCTGACAAGTCAGGCCCAGCACACGCTACTTCACCCTGGGGGCCAACTCTTCTTTCTCAATGTTTTTCTGGAAACAAAATCACGCAGAAGAAAGGTTACAGAATCCAAAACAGTAACAAGAAGATGATGAAAGGAAGACAAGGAACGATACATTAATGAAGAGAGGGATAGAAAAGAGGACATTTCTAGCACAGAGTTTCCAGAAAGTGGGGAAGCTATTAATAGTGGCAGGCTCCTGGTATCCTTAAGAGGAGGAGGTAGGGGGTAGGGACTGATTTCTTGATATAGGAGGGTTTTCCATTCCAGTCACTGCCGCGTTCAAATCATGTTTGGCTGCAAGCCTTTTGGATGGAAGAAAAGAGGGAATTCCTAGCACAAAATTTCCAGAAGGCGGGGATGCTATTTATACTGGCAGGCCCCCGTCATCCCCTCGGGGTAAGGGAAGAAATCAATGATGTGACATGTATTGTGTCCACAGAACATTGCCGTTTAATAAGTATTCCACTGTGGAGATGCCGGGAGCTTGTCAGTATAAACAGCATCCCCACCTTCTGAAAACTCTGTGCTAGAAATTTCCTCTTTTCTATCACTCTCTTCGTTTCTGCCTTGTTCCTTTTCTTCCTGTCATCTCCTTCTTGTCTATGTTCTGCCTTTTTGGTCCATTCTCCTGTCCTTTTTTTTTTTCTCTCAGAAAGACTTAGAATATAGCAGTTCTCTCTTATGCCGAAGTCGGATGCGCTGGGCCTGACTTGTCAGGCGCTTAACGGCAGCGTGATTCGTTTTCGCTCATATAACCGACAACAATAGTTGCTGTCTGAGCGCTCAACGAATATTTACTTATTTATTTTAATTTTTATTTTATTTATTTATTTGTTTTATTCTTTTATATCGAGGATAATGGAATAAGCACTCATGTGCTTTTTTACATCCAGCCCCCGTGTGTATGCGGTTTTGTAAATTTTGTCATCTGTTTCCACTGGCACACAATGGCCTACTCTTTCGAAAAGCCAAACAGGATTTAACGTGTGCGCAAGATGTTCTGCGTGCGTTCGAACACGGGGCCTCGGTTTATAGTCTCATCCGAAGGACTTTGACATTCAGTTCGATTTTTTTGGTGTCAAACTGGGAAGAAAGGGCGAGGCTGGGACTCGAACCCAAAACATCACGGTTTACTTGTTGGCAGGCGAGCGTCTTAACCATCCTGCACCTTCCTTCCTAATTACGGAATCAATAGCCATTCAAGGAACATATTATGAAGAAGCCAGGGCTGGTCAAGCATTGTCACAAATGAATTATTTAACTCTTACAGTGGTCTTCTCTATTTTGTTTCCTGAAAGAAAATTGATCCATCTTATTTGGCGAAAGGACATTCTTCATAAATACAACTTATTGGAACTCCATCATATGTGACACAGCTATCAATGTTGATGCCCTACCCGTGTGCATTGCTAAATTAGACATTTCTACAGTCAGGTAATAGATTTTTCGTGATGTTCTAACCAAATTGCTTCTGATGGGTTTTATAAAAAAAAAACCCTCATGCTTGCTAATTTGTTGACGTTGGGTAAAATTCATTTTTTTTTAATTTATCTCTTTTTATTCTATTTCTTATTGTACCACTTTGATTCACGGCAGATTACTCTGCATGCAATTCAGGCTGCTCTCCCTACTCGGGGAGAGCGTGTCGCCACAAGACAAGCGCCACCCAATTTTTTTTTCTGTTCCAGTCTGCAACTGTATCAGTTTCCCCTACCAGACTGGAACTTGTCTACATAACTTTACCAGGAACAAATTCTCTGAGTGCCGTGGGTTCTTTTTCGTGCGCTAAATAAGTGTGTGTAACATAAACCTCGCTTTGTTGTCTCATTCATAAGACTAGCACCCAGACCACCACTCATGGTCTAATGGACGGCGGAAAGAGTCTCGGGCCCAAACGGGGATCGAACCACCGCACACTTCCGACCCGGACTTTTCGCTTTCTAGGCAGGCGCGTTACCTCTAGACCACCGATCTATTGTATGCAAGTCCTTCGGATGAGACTATAAACCGAGGCCCCGTGTGCGAACGCATGCAGAACATCTTGCGGACACGTTAAATCCTGTTGCGCTTTTCGAAAGACTAGGCCATTGTGTGCCGGTGGGAACGGATGACAAATATTACAAAACCGCATACACACGGGGACTGAATGTAAAAAAGCACATGAGTGCTTATTCCATTATCCTCGAAAAAAAAAGTCATCTGAGCGCTTTGATTTGTTGCTTTACAAGATTCAGCGCTATATAAATTCAATATATTATTATTATTATTATTATTATTATTATTATTATTA
>CM054162.1:36037735-36040235 GCA_028751875.1 Rapana venosa
TTATTATTATTATTATTAACTTATACTACTCAGAATGAATGTGGATGGGTGATAAAGAAATGTGTGTGTGTGTCTGTGGGTCTGTCTCTCTTTGTCTCAGTGTATGTGTGTGTTTGTGTGTGTGTGTTTGTGTGTCTGTCTGCCTGTTTGTCTGTCTCTCTCAGTGTGTGTGTGTGTGTGTGTGTGTGTGTGTGTGTGTGTGTGTGCATGCGTGCGTGTGCGTGTGTGTGAAGCATGTATCTCTCTCTCTCTCTCTCTCTCTCTCTCCTCTCTCTCTCTCTCTCTCTCTCCCTCTCTCTCTCCCTCTCTCTCTCCCTTCCTATCTCTCCCAGTGTATGTGCGTGCATGTATGTAGTGCATGTGTGTGCATGTGTGCGTGTGTGCGCGTGCGCATGCGTACATGTGTATTGTAGTGTGTAAGCACACGTGCTTGTCTCTGTGTGTTTTTGCGTTTGTGTGTGCGTGCGTGTGTGTGCGTGCGAGCGTGCGTGCGTGTGTGTGATTATGCGTACGCGCGTATGCTTCTCTGTATACGTGCGTGTGTGTACGCGCATGCATGCACGCGCTACGGATATGTATAGAAAGCAACTCAGGAGAAAATCTATCAGAGGCAAAAAAAAAATGACAAGAAAAAAGAAATAGCTTTCCTAAAGATAGCAACTTTCGCTTGAAAACGGATGAGTGAGTGCTGGTATAGCCATGCATGACACTACATTAAGTATCCACATCCCATCTAATCGAAAAAGTGTGTTATGTTTTATTTCTCTTGGTTATTGTTTTCTTTCGGTTTGTTATTTTGTTTGGAAAGGGTAGCTAAATATACTCACCATTATCAGTTCTTTTATCTAGCTCACAATCGGTATGGAAGTGTATATATAAAGTTGGTGTGTGTCGGGGTTGTTTGTAAAAGAGGAATTATTTAGGAAGTAGATAGGTTCGTGCTTCAACTTTTGCTTTGCAGACTAAACAACACACACACACACACACACACACACACACACAACACACACACACACACACACACACACACACACACACACACACACACACACACACACACACACACACACACACATACCTACACACACACAGAGGAGAGAGAGAGGAGGGAGAGAGAGAGAGAGAGGGTAAGAGAAAGAGAGAGAGAGAGAGAGAGAGAGAGAGAGAGAGAGAACTATATAAGTAGATACATCTCTCTCTCTCTCTCTCTCTCTCTCTCTCTCTCTCTCTCTCTCTATATATATATATATATATATATATTATATATATATATATATATATATATATATTATATATATATATATATATACATGGACACATAGATACATAGACAGAAAAATAGATACATAGATAGATATTAAAATCCAGTTGAAATAGTTTGTATCGTATGCGTGTGCGTGCGTGCGTGGAGCGTGCGTGTGTGTGTGTGTGTGTGTGTTCGTGCGCATGGACTTGCGTGTGTGTGTGCCTACGGGGGTGCGTGCGTGCAAGTGTGCTTTTGTCTGTCAATCAATATGTGTCTCTATGTATAATCACATTGCTATCCCCATTCCACATTTATTACCCCTGTAAGATCTTTGACTTGACTTGACTTATGCCTCTGGATTCTCTGCGAAACATAGGGCCTCAACACCCCCCATCCCTCCCTACTCCCACCTTAACGAACTCGGCTCTGGGAGATCCTCTTCAGCTCGGCCCATGTCATAACGGCTGCCTTCATCATCTCTGCGTCATCGCTTCTGCAGAAAGTCTGTTTTGGTCGACCAACTTTCCGCTTCCCTTGTGGATTCCAGTCAAGTTCGCTTGTTTTAGCTGTCAGCATATGAGCATGGGGACGGGATAGCTCAGTGGTCGGAGCACTCGCTTTCCCCTAGCCAAGTTAAGCAGCGTCGAGCGGGGTTACCAGTTGGATGGGTGACCGTTTGCGCGCCTTGGCTTCAGTACAGTTCACCCAGCTGTAAATGGGTACCTGCCCTCTTTAGGGTCAGGGAAGGTAAAGCAGCGAGGGAGAGGAGATGGGCGCCGCCCTCAATATGCTGGCCCTAGAGAAGTGAGGTCTCTGACGCCTCACTCCCCTACGACCTTATAGGTTATGGGACTCCTTTACCTTTACCTACCTATATGAGCATGGATATTGCTATGGTTTCTGTAAATACCCCAATTATTCATCTAATAATGTCAGCATGCTCTTCATTGTACACCCAATCTGTCTTGTTCATTAGAAGCACTACACGTTTTATTCTCTATGAAGGATTCATATCTGCACACTACTTTTTTTCAATTTTCCATCGCTATGATTAATGTTTCCAGTCCTGTAATTGAATTCTTCTTGCTAGAAATACGAGTTTTAGTGCTCATGTTTTATTCTTTCCTTACTCTTTTATTTCGAGGATAATGGAATAAGCACTCGCGCTGCTTTTTTTTAACATCCAATCCCCGTGCGTAAGCCGGTTTTTTCCCCAAATTCTCATATGTTCCCACCAACATCAATGGCCTACTC
>CM054162.1:36047735-36057735 GCA_028751875.1 Rapana venosa
TTTATATTTTATTCTTATATATCGAGGATAATGGCATAAGCACTTATGTGCTTTTTTACAACCAATCCCCGTGTGTACATGGTTTTGTAAATTTTATCATTTGTTTCCACCGGCACACAATGGCCTACTCCTACGAAAAGCGGAAGAGGATTTAACCTGTGCGCAAGATGTTCTGCGTGCGTTCGCACACGGGGCCTCGGTTTATAGTCTCATCCTAAGGACTTTTGGGGAGAGTGGAGTCTGCACTGATGTTAACTCCAAGTGTACGTGTGTGCGTGTGTGTAAGATGTATGTCTATGGTAAATTACAATATACGAGTTGTGCATGTGTGTATGCGTGTGTGTGTATGTGTGTGTGTGCATGTGTGTATGCGTGTGTGCGTGTGTGTGTGTGTGCATGTGTGTGTGTGTGCGTGCGTGCGTGCGTACGTGCGTACGTGTGTGTGTGTGTGAGAGTGTGTATGTGTGTGTTTATGCATTTTTTGTGTGTGCATGACTCTGTGTGTGCGCGTGCGTGCGTGTGTGTGTGTGTGTGTGTGTGTGTGTGTGTGTGCGCGCGCGCGAGTGTGTATGAGAGAGAGTGTGTGTGTCGATATATGTAGGTATGCATGCATGTATGCATGTATATATGCATGTATGTATGTATGTATGTATGTATGCATGTATGTATGTATGTATGTATGTGTGTATGTTGGTGTGTACGGATGAGTTTTTGTGTGTGCGCGCGTGCGAGGCGTGTGTGTGCGTGCGTCTGTGCGTGCGTGTGTGTGTGTGTGTGTGTGTGTGCGTGTGTGTGTGTTTGCATGAATCCACGCGCCTTTCCAGTGACTGGAACCGCGTGGAAAATAGATGAAGCAAAATAACCCATCCGCGCAGTAATCAGCTAAGTAAATTGCCACAGGCACACAACGCGAGAGGGTGGGTGGTAGTGGGTGGTTGGGGTGGGGGCGGGGAAGGGGGCCTTTTCCCCTAGAGAAAACAGTTTGCACGTGAAATGCACGAGTATTTGCTGATGTAGCCATCCATAAAATGACACCAGCCCCTCATCATCTTAGTTCAAAGGAAGGTCTTTACCTAGAATGTTTACCTATACCCATCAGGATCAACTCATTTGAGTGAAAAGGTCAAGGTGTTCCATAACCTATGTGGTCGTAGAGGAGCGAGGCGTCAGAGACCTCAGCTTCTCTAGGGCCAGTATATTGAGGGCGGCCTTCCCTGTCCCTAAAGAGGGCAGGTACCCATTTACAGCTGGGTGAACTGGGGAACTGTACTGAAGCCGAGGCGCGCAAACGGTCACCCATCCAAGTGGCTGTTACTTGTTAGAGAAATATATTTTCCGCATCCTTAGCCGTGCAAATGAATCATGAAATTGGCAATATCTTCTGAGATATATAGAGATAGAGAGACAGAGACAGAGACTGCCTGACAGACAGACAGATAAATAGATAAATAGACAGGTAAACAGACGTACAGAAAGACCGATAGACAGACACAGGCACAGTGACACAGAGAAGAAGAAGAAGAAGAAGAAGAAGAAGAAGAAGAAGAAGAATTGCGAAGAAGAAGAAGAAGAAGAAGAATTGCGAAGAAGAAGAAGAATTGCGAAGAAGAAGAAGAAGAATTGCGAAGAAGAAGAAGAATTGCGAAGAAGAAGAAGAATTGCGAAGAAGAAGAAGAATTGCAAAGAAGAAGAAGAAGAAGAAGAAGAAGAATGCAAAGAAGGAGAATACGAAGAAGAAGAATGCGAAGAAGAAGAAGAATGCGAAGAAGAATGCAAAGAAAAATTCGAAGAAGAATGCGAAGAAGAATGCGAAGAAGAAGAATGCAAAGAAGAAGAATGCAAAGAAGAATGCAAAGAAGAATGCAAAGAAGAAGAAGAAGAAGAAGAAGAAGAAGAAGAAGAAGAAGAAGAAGAAGAAGAAGAAGAAGAAGAAGAAGAAGAAGAAGAAGAAGAAGAATGTGAAGCATGCGAAGAAGAATGCGAAGAAGAAGAATGTGAAGAAGAATTGCGAAGAAGAAGAATTGCGAAGAAGAAGAAGAAGAAGAAGAAGAAGAAGAAGAAGAAGAAGAAGAAGAAGAAGAAGAAGAAGAAGAAGAAGAAGAAGAAGAAGAAGAAGAAGAAGAATGCAAAGAAGGAGAATGCGAAGAAGAAGAATGCGAAGAAGAAGAAGAATGCGAAGAAGAATGCAAAGAAGAATTCGAAGAAGAATGCGAAGAAGAATCCGAAGAAGAAGAATGCAAAGAAGAAGAATGCAAAGAAGAATGCAAAGAAGAATGCAAAGAAGAAGAAGAAGAAGAAGAAGAAGAAGAAGAAGAAGAAGAAGAAGAAGAAGAAGAAGAAGAAGAAAGAAGAAGAAAGAAGAAGGAATGAAGAAGAAGAATGGAAGCATGCGAAGAAGAATCGAAGAAGAAGAATGGAAGCGAGAAGAATGCGAAAGAATAGAAGTAAGAAGAATGCGAAGAATGCGAAGAAGAAGTATGCGAAGAGAAGAATGCGAAGAGATGCGAAGAAGATGAAGAATGCGAAGAAGAAAGAATAGCAAGGAAGGAGAAGAATGCAAAGAATGGAAGAGAAGAATGCGAAGGAAGAAGAATGGAAGAGAGGAAGAATGCGAAAGGTAGAAGAATGCGAAGAAGAATGAATGCGAAGAAGAAGAATGCGAATAAGAAGAAGAAGAGAGCAGATGCAAAAGCAGACAGGACAGACAAACAAGCGAGACAGCGATAGACAGGACAGACAGACATAGACAGACAGCAGAGCCAAGTTATTTACCAATGACGTAGATACAGAATTAAACTGCGTAATACAGAATATTGGAAAGAGAGCGAGCGAGCGAGAGAGGAGAGAAGAGAGAGGAGAGAAGAGAGCGGAGAAGACAGACAGACAGACAGGCACACAAGCAGACAAACAGACACACAGGCAGACACAACACAGAGCACAGAGGCAACGAAGACAGGTCAGACAATCCTTACCAATGACTTATTTCATCATTAATTGGCATACAGAATATTATAGGAAAGAGAGTGAGAGGAGAGAGATAAAGAAGCATACATACATACATATATACAGACATCACAGACACGACACACAACACACAACACACACACACACACAATCACACACAGACACACACACAACACACACACACAACGACGCACACAGAGAATCCTCAACCAAATAAAGCAATACATCAATATAAATTCATACAGAATAACGAGAAGAGAGGAGAGAGAGAGAGATAAGAGAGCATGAGAGAGTAGAGAGAAGAGAGAAGAGAGAGATAAGAGAAGAGAGAGAGCAGACAGACATACAGAGGACAAACTAACCCAACAACAGGACACACCGTGAAAACCTGGACCAAATAAACAAACACATAAAAATCATCGATTATCGAACGCAGAGTAGGAGGAGGGAGAGATAGATAAGGATAGTTGAACATCGATCCAGTTTCGAGAGTGATGGGAGGTGGGAATTGGAGAGGTGTGAGAGGAGATGGAGAGGATGAGTGGAGCGGAGGAAAAGTATGGGAACGTTCCTGACATAGTGGTAAGCTTTTCATCTGATCCTGATGTGTGTTGTTGTCTTGACTTTTTTTCCCACGCCTATCGTAGCTAGGGTCTTTGATTCTTTAACTTTGTTCTTTACTCTGATTATGTTCCTGTAAAGCCATTTCCTTGATCTAGTGCTCCGTTTCTCGCAATCTTACTGCATTGCATTTGTATGTTGTTGTGGGGGATATTGGATGTGGCTCACGTAATTGAGCATCCCACACTGTTGTTTTTGTTGTCGTTGTCGTGTTTGTTGTGTGTGTGTTTGCTGGATGGGATTTTCTGAGCGTGGGTTTTGTAGCTTGTGATCTGTTGCCTGTTATAGTGTGATTTTGTTTTTCTAGTTGTAGCAGTTGTTACATTTTCATAGTGCATTGATGTGTTTGCTTTCTTTATTTCTTCTTTTCTTTCGTTCTTTCTTTCTTCTGCTTGCTTTCTTTCTTCTTTCTCGCGTGTTCTTTCTTCTTTGCTTTCTTTTTCTTTCTTTCTTTTCTTTCCTTTCTTTTACTTGCTTTCTGTCTGTATTTCTTTGTTTTTTATTATCTATTTTCCTTTTTTTTTTTATGCTTTATTTCTGTAGTTTATTGTTATGTTTTTGTTTGATTGTTTTGTTAATTACTTGTACTTGATTTGGTTGATTTATTCATTGTTTACTAACTAGACGTTATGATATAAATGTAGGTAAGTTATATTATTGCGAATGTAACATAAAATACTGGTTGATGTATTGGTTTATAGAGAGTATCTATGGCTTAATAAGGACTACTTTTAACTTGTCAATTATCCTGACTGTTTGGAGCCTGTCTCATCATTAGTTGTTTGTATGGCTATTTTTTGTATGGTGTAGTGTTTTATATGAGAATCTTCTTGCAGAAAGGCGAGAGAGAGAGATAGGGGGGAGGAGAGGAGAGAGAGAGAGAGAGATAGAGGAGAGAGAGAGAGAGAGAGAGAGAGAGACAGACGAAGAAGACAAGACAGAGACGAAGACAGACGAGAGACGACAGAGACAAAGACAGAGAAGAGAGACAGAAAGACAGAGAAGGGAAAAAGAGAAGAAAGAGAGAGAGAGGGGGAAGAGAGAGAATACGAGACAGAGAATAGACAGAGGACGGCAGAGACACAGGCAGACGACAGACAGACAGAACAGAGAGTATCCTGCCAAATGAAGAATACTCATTATAAGTCTCAGAATACGAACACTGAGAGAGAGGTGAACGCTAGAGAGAGAGAGAGAGTAGAGGAGAGAGAAGATAGACGAGAGGAGTAGAGGAGAGAGAGAGAGATGACCATGAGAACTGATGAGTCGAGAGAGAGAGAGAGAGTAGATCGATAGGAGGATGAGTGAGAGACCGGAGAGGCAGCATGAGGATTTGGAGGAGAATGGATGGGCCGTGTGGAGAGATCCCCGAAGAGATAGGGGGGTGGGGCAGGGACAGGAAAAGAAAAAGGTACAGTATCCGGTGACAAAGGAATGGCGTTTCTTCTCTGTAATCAACATGAAGTGAGGTGTCTGCTATTAGTTTCCCACGCTGCAGTGAGGAGGGTCGATTACCATAAGACTGAGTCTGTTTGTATGAGTATTTCTTGATAGTGCGTTTTGCTATTTACTGCATGCAGTGTGTGTGTGTGAGGGGATTTGGTGATGGGCTCAGTGAATTGGGTCCCCACACACTGTTGTTTTGTTGTTGTCGTTGTGTGTTTTGTGTGTGTGTGGTGTGTGTCTGTGAGGGTTTTTTTCTGAGGTGGGTTGTTGATTAGTTCGTGGAGTTGTGCACGTTGTGTGTGTGTGTGTGTGTACTGTGTGTGTGTGGTGTGTTGTGTGTGTGTGTGTGTGCGGTGTGTGTGTGTTGTTGTGTGTGTGAGCGTGTGTGCGTGTGGATGTGTGTGTGTGTGTGTTGCATGTGTGTGTGTGCGTGTGTGTGTGTGTGTGTTTGTGTGTGGTGCGTGGTGTGTGTGTGTGTGTGTTTGTGTGTGGTGTGTGTGGGTGCGTCGTGTGTGCATGTGTGTGTGTGTGTGTGTGTGACTCTGTGTGAGTGTGCGTAAGTGAATATTTTTGTATGTGTGTGTGAGTCGCTGTGTGTGTGTGTGTGATGTGTGAGCGTGTGTGCGTGGTTGTGTGTGTTGTGATGGCATGTGTATGTGTGCCATTGTGTGTGTAGTGTTGGTGTGTTGTGTGGTGAGTGGAGTTAGTTAGTAGTAGTAGTATTTGTGTGTGTTAGTAGCGAGTCGTTGTAGAAGTAGTTTGTGTGTGTCCTCTGTGTGTCGGTGTGTGCATAAGTCTGAATTTTCTTATGTTATTTGGGAAACGTTCGCTGCGGTGTAATGATTTGACTTGCAAGCGCTTCGGTTTTTTGTTCTACAAGATTCAGCGCTATATGAATTCCATATATGTATGTAGTAGTAGTTGTAGTTGTAGTATGTAGTAGTATAGTAGTATGGTAGTACGTAGCAGTACTATTGCAAATGTTCCATATGGCATAGGCCACTCTGATGTTGTCTTCATCGTTTTTCCTGTCTGAGGGTTACTGATTAGTATTGTAATTTTTTTCAGAGACTTTGAAGTTGCGATGATTAGTGATGATTCCAGTGAGAAATTCATTCTCATGGAGCGACAAGTCGAATGACACCAGCTTGATGATTATGTCTTTGGTGCTCCTTGCACTGGTGCCATTATTTTTTTAGATTTGTGATGCTGTGTGAAAAGGGGGGAGTAGAATGAAGGAAAGAGACGTGCGTGGTTAATTATGTGTGTGTGTGTGGGGGGGGGGGGGGATTGTGTGTGTGTGTGGGGGGGGGGGTGGGGGGTGTGGGATGTGTGTGTTTGTGTGTGTGTTGTGTGTGTTGGAGTGTGTGTGTGTGGGGGGGGATTGTTGTGTGTGTGTGTGTGGGGTGGGGGGAGGTTTGTTTGGTTGTGTGTGTGTGTGTGTGTGAGAGAGAGGATTGTGTGTGTGTGTGTGTGTGGGGGGGGGGGGTGTGTTGTGTTGTGCGTGCTGTGGGTGTGTGCTTGTTGTATGTGGTGTGCTGTGGTGTTGTGTGTTGTGTTTCGGGTGTGTGTGTGTCGTGTGTGTGGTGTCGTGTGTGTGTGTGTGTGTGTGTGTGTGTAGCTGTGTGTGTGATTATGTGCATGCATGAGTGGGTGTGCTTGTGTATGTACGTGTGTATGTACGTGTGCGTGCATATGTGTGCACGTGTGTGTAAGATTTGTGTATAACTATGTGTGCATGTCATAATGATATCTTAGTCTATTTCTCAACTATTCTATTCCCAGCAATTCTATATTTTTTTCCTTAATGCTACAATCATGCCTTTTAAGCACAAACATTCATCTGGGCTTTGAAGATCACACACATGTATTCGATATTTTTTCTCTTTTTTTTTTAACTTCCATACTTTTAAATCTAACATAACTATCATACACTCTACTCCTCACCTCCTCCTCACCTACCCCATAGTCCCATACACCGTGGGGGCAACACTGAAGATTTTGCAACCAGCTTCCTCCACTTTCCACTGTGCTCTGCTTTCCGTAGCAAATCGTTCCACGCAAGGCCAGTCCACTCTGATGTTGTCTTCCCATCGTTTTCTCTGTCTGAGGGTACTGACTATGTATTGTAATTTTTTTTCCAGAGACCTTTGAAGTTCCGATAGACTTAGTGATTGATTCCAGTTGAGAAATTCATTCTCTCATGGAGCGCACAAGCGAATGACACCAGCCATGATGTATGTCTTTGGCTGCCCTGCACTGTCCTATTTATTTTCTTTTTGTAGAATTCGGAAAGATAGAATTGGTTATTATGTGTGTTTTTTTTTGTGTGTTTTTGTGTGTTGGGGGGGTGGTTGTGTGTGTTGTGCGTGGGGGGGGGGGTGGGGGGCGGTGGGGTGGTGGTTGTGTGGTGTTTGTGTGTGGTGTTGTGGTGTGTGTGGGTGTGGGGGGGGTTGTGTGTTGTGGTGTGAGTGGGGTGTGGGTGTGTGGATTTGTGTGTGGTGTTGTGGGTGGTTGGGTGGTGGAGTGGTGTGTGTGTGGTGGGTTGTGTGTGTGTGTGTGTTAGTTGTGTGAGGGTGTTGTGTTGTATGGATTTTGTGGGGGATGGTTGGGGTTGTGGGTGTGGGTTGTGGTGGTGGTGTGTGTGTGTGTGTGGTGGTGGGGTGAGGTATCGGTGTGTGTGGTGGTAGTTGTGTGTGGGTATATGATGTTTTTGTGCTATGTTGTGTTTTTTGGGGTTGGGTGGGTGGGTGGGCTATTTGTGTGGTTGGGTGGGGATGGTTGTGTGCGTGCTGTGGGGTGTGTGTTTTGTTGTGTGTGTGTGGTTGTATGTGGGTTGTTGTTAAAATTTTTTTTTTAGTGTTGTTTATTTGAGTTAGTGTGCTGTTGGTGTGAGTGTGTGATTTGTGTGTATTTGTGTGTTGTGTTGTTAGTTTTTTGTGTTGTTTTCCGTTTGTTTGTTTGGTATTGTGTGATTTGAGCTGAAGAGTGGTTCTCTGGTTGAGGAGTATACTGTGCGGCATATGTTCCGCTATGTTAAGATTTTAATATATGTAATCTCATTAATATATTCTTACTCTCTTTTCCGATCTTTCCCGGGAATCTATTTTTTTGCCTTATGCTACTATCATCCTTTTAACACAAACATTCATTCTGGGTTCTGAGGATCCACACATGTATCGATATTTTTCCTCACTTTTTTCCTATTTCCATAATTTTTCTTTAAAATAACTATCATTACACTCTATTCCTCACCTACCCCATAGACCATACACCGTCGGGCATCACTGAAGATTTTCAAACCACTTCTCCACTACCCAGCGCCTTGCTTTCGAAGCAAGTCGTTCAACGCAAGGCCTCAGTCTATTCTCTGATTTGTCTTCCTCGTTTCTCTGTCTGAGGGTACTGACTAGTATTAATTTTTTATCCAGAGACCTTTGAAGTTCTGTTAGTGTGATTGATTCCAGTTGGAATTTCTCTCAGGGGGCACAGGGAACAGCCATGATTGTCTGTCTATTGCACTGCCATGCACGCTCCATTATTTTCCATTTGTCAGATGCTGTGGACAGGGAAAAGAATTCAAGAAAAAATGTTTGTCTGAAGATGTAAAAATGTGTGTGTGTGGGTGTGTGTGTGTGGGGGGGGGGGGGGGGTTGTGTGTGTGTTGTGTGTTGTATTCATTAATTATTGTTTGTATTTAGTATGGTTTTACTTATTTAAAATTTAATGATAATTATTTTTTTGGTGAAAGAGTGATGTAAAACACTGTGTTGTGTGTGTGGGTGTGTGTGTGTGTGTGTGTGGATTGTGTGTTGTGTGGTGGGTGGTGTTGTGTGTGTTGTGTGTGTGTTGTTGTGTGTGTGTGAGGGTGTGTGTGTTGTGTTGGTTGTTTTGTTTTTGTGTTGTGTGTGTTGTGTGTTGTGGGGGGGGGGTTGTGTGTTTTGTTGTGTTGTGTGTGTGTGTGTGGTGGTGGTATGTGTGTGAGTATGTGTGTGTGTGTGTGTGTGTGGTGGGGGGGGGTAATTGATTGTGTTGTGTGTGTGTGATTGGAGGTGTGTGTGTGTGGTGTGGTCCTGTTGTGTTTTTGTGGTTTGGTTTGGGGCATTTGTTTGTTGTGTGCGAGTTTGTCTGTTTCTGTGGTGGGTGGCTGATTTGTGTGAGTGTATGGTTGGGGTTATGGTGGTTGTGTGGTGCTCGCGTCGTACTGATTGTGTTGTTTTGTTGTGATGTTCGGAGTCTGTGCGCGTGTGCATGTCTGCTTATTACTTGTCTTTCTCAATACTCCCGCTCGTCCGATAATTTTTTTCTTCGTCTACTTATTTCTTCTTTTCTCTTTATTTTAAATTACCGCTTGACATGGTTGACGGAGTAACCTGTGGTTAGCGTGTTGTGGATCTGTTAACGGGTTCGTTCTTTTGTTTAGAAGGATTTTCCTCTGGACACTGAGAGAGACTTCACTTCCCCTTTAAACCTTCGAAATGAAAAAAACACGAGGTCCTGTGTGCGAACGAAGAAAAATTGGCAGCACATTTTAAAACCCAGTCCGCTCTTTAACAACATGAAATGCATTTGTACCTACGGTAAGAAAGCTGAAAGAAGTCAATTTGGAGACACGTAGGACATTTTCTGTACGATGTGAGTGCTGGACCTACCAAGGACACAAAACAGCGACTGAAACAGTGGAGATGTGGTTCATCCGGAGAATCATGAAAGCCTGGCAAAAAGAAAAACAAATGCAGAAGTAAAGGAAAATGGCTGGATACAAGAGATCCCCCCTTCTAACACCATCAGAGAAAGACAGCCAATTTTTTTTTGGCCCTAAATCAGGGGAGGCTGAGAAATGTTTTTTGGATGGAAAATGGTGAAAACAAGAGCGAGGGGACAACGACGAATTCACAGCAGTTTAAACAAATTCCAACGAATAAAAAAGGGGACCAAAAAATGAGTCATGAGAGGGGCCGAGAACAGG
>CM054162.1:36062735-36065235 GCA_028751875.1 Rapana venosa
TGCTGGGGAAAAGGGGAGATAGAATATCAATGAAAGAGAAACGTGCGTGGTTAATTATGTGGTGTTTATGTGTGTGTGTGTGTGTGGGGGGGGGGGGGGTGTAGTGTTGTGTGATTCAGATTCAGATTCAGTTTCAGAATATTTCATTGTCTTTTAAAGTCATGTAGACTTTTTTGACACAACAAAAACATCAATGATAATTATTTTTATATTTTGGCTGAAATTTGATGTACACGCACACACACACACATTGTGTGTGTGTGTGTGTGTGTGTGTGTGTGTGTTGTGGGGTGTGTGTAGTGTGGGGTGTGTGTGTGTGTGTGTTTTGAGGGGTGTGTGTGTTGTTTTTTGTGTTGTGTGTGTGTGTGTGTGTGTGATTGTGTGGTGTGGGGGGGGGGTTGTTTTTGTTGTGTGTGTGTGTGTGTGTGTGTGTTGTGTGTGTGCGCGCGGGTGTGTGTATGTGTGTATGTGTGTGATTTTTGTGTGTGTGTGGGGGGGGGGGAGGATTGTTGTGTTGTGGTGTGTGTGATTGTGTGTGTGTGTGTGTGTGTGTTTGAGGGGTTGCTCTGTTGTGTTGTGTTGTGTTGGTGGTGTGTTGTGTGTTGTGTCGGGGGGGGGGGGGGGGTGGCTGTGTTGTTTGTGGGGTGTGCGAGTATGTCTGTGTGCGTGGAGGGTGGGGGGCTAGCAGGAGGTGTGTGAGTGTATGTGTGTGTGTGCGCACGCCGCGCGTACATGATTGTGTGTGTGCATGAACGCGCGTGCGTGCGGGGTGTTTTGTATGTCTGCTTATGCATGCTTGTCTTTTCTTCAATATCTCTGCTCACCCGATTAATGTTTCTTTTTTCTTACGTTCTCTTTCATTTCTTCTTTCTTTCTTTCTTTTTGAATTTCCAGCTTAACATGGTTGACGGGATAACCTGGTGGTTAGCGTGATGCGGTCGTGATCTGCTGACCCGGGTTCGATTCTCGTTTAAGAAAAATTGTTTCCTCTGGAGTTCACATCAGTGCAGACTTCACTCTCCTCAATAGTCCTTCGGATGAGAACTTTAAACCGAGGTCCTGTGTGCGAACGACACTTTAACTCTTGGCACACGTTAAAACCCGTTCCGCTTTTTTAACAACATGAAATGCATTTTTACAACGGTAAGATAAGCCTCAAGACAAAGATCCATGTTGTGAGACCCTACGTATGGTCATTCTTCTGTACGGATGTGAGTGCTGGACCCTAGCAAGGAAAACAGAACAGCGATAAAAGCAGTGGAAATGTGTTTCATCCGGAAAAATCATGAAAGTCTCATGGACAAAAAAGAAAAACAAATGCAGAAGTAATGGAAATGGCTGGGTACAAGAGATCCCTTCTCAACACCATCGGGAGAAAGACAGCTCAAATTTTTTCGGCCATATAATCGGGCTGACGGACTAGAGAAACTGTTATGGAGTGGCAAAATGTTTGGAAACAAGAGCAGAGGAAGAAAACGCACAGAATTCCCCAGACAGTTTAAACAAATTCGAAAACGAATAAAGAGGGCACCAACAATGAGCTCATGAGGGGGACCGAGAACGGGGAAGAATGGAGACCATGATCGTCGATGTCTGCAGGCCCAGACCGGACACTGAAGAGGGGCCCATTGTGTGCCGGTGGGAACAAAATGACAACATGACAAAACTGCATACACACGGGGACGGGATGAAAATAAGCTCATGATTTGCTTAATCCATTACCTCGAAATAAAAGAATGAACAAAAATAAAAAAAGTATCTAAAACATTATTTCAGTTTAAAAAAAAACCCGCTCTTTATTTCATGTTTTGTTTACTCTTGTTAATTTTTTTCTTAAAACGTGGAACAGGGAAAAGCTACTCTTTTTGATAGATTCGCATCTCGGCACCTTCCAAGCATCCATATCTATGAGTGTGTCCATTTTCGCAATTCAATTACTCCAAGACACGCGCACGCAATATATGAGTTGTGCGTGCGCGTGTGCATGTGTGGACGTGTGTGTGTGCGCGCGTGTGTGTAAGATGTGGGTCTATGGTGAATTACAATATATGAGTTGTGTGTGCGTGCATGTGTGTATGTTTGTGTGTGCGTGTGTGCATGCAATATTATGCTATGGTGAATTTTTCAGTATCATTAATTTTTTTGCTATGCGTGCATGTTGTGTGTGTGTGCGGCGTGTGTGTGTGTGTGTATGTGTGTGTGTTGTGTGTGTGTGTGTGTGTGTGCGTGTGTGTGTGCGTGTGTGTGTAAGATTTGGGTGGGTCTATGAGAATTGTATTTTCTGTGGTTTCTGCCCTGTACCTAATCAAATGTCCGTTTTGCTTAAAGACATAAACCGGAGAAAAAGGGGGAGAGAGGGGGGAGGGAGAGAGAAAGAAAGAGACAATGACAATGACAATGACAATGAAAAATTCTTTTATTTCGACGATTATGAATAAGCACTCGTGTGCTTTTTACATCCAGTCCCTGCCCGTAGGGATACATCTTAATAATAACCCAA
>CM054162.1:36067735-36070235 GCA_028751875.1 Rapana venosa
GTATGTGTGTATGCGAGTGTGTGTATGTGTGTGTGTGTGTGTGTGTGTGCGCACGCGTGCGTATGTGCTTGTTCCCTATTCATTACCACAACTGGTTTATGTTCGTTTCCATTATGATTGTTATTATGACATTTACTATAGATATAATGCATTTTGAAATCATACGCTAAAATAAGATAGTCAATTTATAGAAGCATATACATATGCAGATGGTATAGAAAGTGACATAAATTTTCTACAAAACACTCATGGTCTAAGGTTTTGCAATTTCTATGATATCCCTTACTTTAAAAATGCAGAATCGCAACAAAACAACATAGAGACAGGCTGTGTCACCTTAGTGTATAACAAGTAGCAAGAAT
Organism: Rapana venosa; assembly: GCA_028751875.1. Lineage (NCBI taxonomy): Eukaryota > Metazoa > Mollusca > Gastropoda > Neogastropoda > Muricidae > Rapana > Rapana venosa. Next base: position 36,068,098 of record CM054162.1, read on the forward strand.
AAACATATTATAAATGGAGTAGGTTGTCTGTTAATTCTATAGAGACTCGTCCTTTCTAAAAGGTAAAGGTGTCCTATATCCTATGTGGTTGTAGGGGAGCGAGGCATCAGACACCTCAGCTTATCCAGGGTCCAGCATATTGAGGGCGGTGCCCATCTCCTCTCCCTCGCTGCTTTACCTTCCCTGACCCTAAAGAAGGTAGAGACCCATTTACAGCTAGGTAAACTGAGAGAACTGTACTGAAGCCAAGACACACAAACAGTCACCCATCCAAGTAGAAACCACGCTCGATGCTGCTTAACATTGGCTGGGGAAAAGTGAGTGATCTGACCAATGAGCTATCCTGTCACCTTATTCTGAAAAAAAATCTGCAAAGGAAAGCATACATGCTATGTAGTCCAGTGAATATTCAGATAATGGATGTATCAGGTTCTGATTGTGTCCGGGCCAGATTTAGAAATGCTTCTAGGCAACAGCTCTTATAACAATGGCTCTATTGTTGGCGGGGCTATACACAACAGGATTGGATTAGACTGGCCAAAATTTATTGCACGTTATTGATATCCTTCGGATGAGACTATAAACCGAGGCCCCGTGTGCGAACGCATGCAGAACATCTTGCGCACATGTTAAATCCTGGTCCGCTTTTCGAAAGAGTAGGCCATTGTGTGCTGGTGGGAACAGATTACAAAATCTACAAAAACGCATACACACCGCATACACACGGGGACTGGATGTAAAACAAAAAGCACATGAGTGTTTATTCCTTTATTCTCGATATAAAAAAATGTCATATGAGCGCTTTGATTTGTTGCTTTACAAAATTCAGCACTATATAAATTCCATACACTCTTCTTCTTCTTCTTCTTCTTCTTCTTCTTCTTCTTCTTCTTCTTCTTCTTCTTCTTACTATTTTTATTATCTACGAAGAAGTCCCAACAAACCATCACCCAACAAGTAAAGCACTACGAAGACCTGCAGACCACAGTCAAGAAAAGGAAGCTCAGATGGTATGGACATGTGACAAGATCAGATGGACCCTCCAAGAACATACTGCAAGGAACAGTGCAGGGGAAGAGAAAGCGAGGTAGGCTGAAGAAGAAGAACTGGGCAGAAAGCATCACTGAATGGACCGGGAAGAGCTTCTCCACAACCCAGGCACTTGCACACAACCGCCGCAAATGGAGCCATCTGGTGCAACGTTCGTCACTGCAGTGCCCTTACGACCCTGCAGGAGGTTACAGGAGCAGAGGAGATGATTGATAGCCTAATATCAACAGGTTACTATGCTTGAAATGTTGTCTTGATATTGTTTGTGGCTATGACAAGCCCTTAGGCATAATAATACCCAGTATCTATCAATGTAGCATAGAAAAGCTTTGACACTGGAGTGCAGATGCCAATATGACAGGGTAGATATTTGAATGGAGCCATACACGCAGTTTCTCCACCCGTGGTACACCTTATTTTGGGTGACCTTCCAGAAAGTTAAGCTGTCGAGTTGAAAACAATAAACAAAGACCAATTCTGATAGCCTTGGTACTGCCATCTCGGCCTGCCTGTCTGTCAGTTTGTCTTTGGTTCTTGCTATGTCTCTGTCTGTGCCATTCTCTGTCTGTCTGTCTGTCTGTCTGTCTGTGTGTTTGTCAGTTTGTATATCTGTTTGTTTGTCTGTCTGTCTGTCTGAATCTCTCTCAATCTCCCTCTCTCTCTCAGTCTCCTCTCTCTCTCTGGCGTTTTCATTCTTTCTCTCCCTCTCACTTTTTCATTCTCTCTCTCTCTCTCTCTCTCTCTCTCTCTCTCTTCTCTCTCTCTCTCTCTCTCTCTTCTCTCTCTCTCTCTCTCTCTCTCTCTTCTCTCTCTCTCGCGGCGCGCGCGCGCTTTCTGTTTGTTTGCCTATCTGCCTATCTCTATCTTTGTTTGTCTACCTGTATGTCTCTATGTCTGTCGTCTCTGTCTCTGTTGGTCTGTCTTTGTCTGTCTGTCTGTTTCTGTTTCTCTCTGTCAGTCTGTTTATCTCTTTGTCTGTCTGTCTGCCTGTGTGATTGTCTGTCTGTCTGTTTGTCTCTCTGTCTGTTTCTTTCTCCCACCCACCCACCCCACTCTCTCTCTCCCCCCCCTCTCACCCACACACCCCC
>CM054162.1:36075235-36130235 GCA_028751875.1 Rapana venosa
CAAGCAAAAAATTTCACAACAGCTTAAACGTTTTCGCAATGAATAAGAGGGCCCAAACATGATCATGAGAGGGACCGAGAACAGGGAAAAAATGGAGAGCCATGACCCCGATTTTGGGAAACAGCCCGGGACACTTGAAGAAGAAGTTGTTTTTATGTTTTCTTTTTATTTTTTGCCCTCGTTCAGGAGGTAAGGGAAAATAGCAGTGCTTTTTCTTTTTGTCATGTTTCTTGGGGGAAGGGGGGGGGGGGGGGGGGTTTTTAATCCTCCTCTTTTTGTTATTTATTTTGGATTTTTAAAAATGGGGTTTCTGGGTTTGTTTTTCTCTTGGGGTTTTCTTTTTTTGCGTGGGTTTTTTTTAAAACCAACTTTTTTGTTGTGTGTTTTTTTTTTAAGGGGTTGGTTACATTTTGAATGTTTGAAGAGAACTCAGTGGTCAGAGCACTGCTTTTTCTACTAAAGTTAAGCAGCATCGAATGTTGTTAACAACAGATGGGTGATTTTTTGCTACCTTGGTTCAGTACAGTCCCCAAGTTCACCCAGTGTTGAGGAAAACCGACAGACAGACATACAGAAACAGACTGTCTTCTCTGTATCTTTTCACTGTTCGTCTCTTCAGTTCGTCTGTGTCTCTGTCTTGTTAGTCTGTCTGCTTTCTATTTTTTTTCTTGGGACCTGTTATCTGCTGTCTCTCTCATGTTGTCTTGTTTCTGTTGTTGTGGGTCTGTTGTGTGCAGGCTTCGTGTGCCTTTTTCTCGTCTCTGTCTCTACACTCTTTCTTTTTGTTCTTTTTTTTTCTCTTTTCTTCTCTCTTTTCTCTGTTTGGGGGCTTGTCTCTGTCTCTTCTCTCTCTCTTTCTCCCCCTCTCTTTTTTTAACTCCTTCCTCTCCCCTTTCCTCCCCCCCCCACCCCCTCTCCCCACCCCAACTCTCCTGTGGCAAAACGTTTTTTTCGTTCTTTCTTCCTTTCTGCCTGTTACTTTTATCTATCTGTCTATCTTTCTATCGTCCCCTTTCCCTTTTTTTTTCTTTTTTTTTCTTTCTTTCTTCTTTTTTTTTCCTTTTTTACTTTTTACTTTCTTTTCATTTTGTTAACCTGTTTTCTTTTTTTTTCTCTTTCTTCTTGATTTTAAAGTTTGTCTTGATTTTTCAATAAACTGATACTCTTTGTGATATTATCTCTTTACGCTTGGTGAATTTTCTTTTTTGATAAATGACTTAATGATATTCTTTTGAATTTTTGGCACATTATTTTTTTTTTTTTCAAACTCCCCCTCTCCCTCTTTAATCTCTTCCCCCCCCCTTGACTCTCTCTCCCTTCTCTCTCTCTCTCTCCCTCTCTTCTCTCCTCTCTTCCTCTCTCTCCCCCTCTCTCTCCTCTCTCTCTCTTAGTTTTTAGGGGGTTGTTTTCTTCTTTTTTTGTTTATGTTGGGGGGTATTACCATCTTTTTCTGTATTCAGGGGTATTCCCCTTTTAAAGGTTTTATGTGGCAGTTTATGTGAGCAATCAGAGGTATCACTATCTTGTGGATTTTTTAGGTTTGAAGACACTTCGAAACGTCCACTCACACTGATCTTTTGTTTGTTCCCTTTTGCAGATAAGAACATTTCAGTTATCGTTGTTTGGTTTTGTTTCTGTCTTTCGTTTTTCGATAAAATTATACCAGCAACTGTGTTATCAGTTGTTTCAAAGGGGAACAAAAAAAAAGTGAATTATAAATCATGTAAAGAGAGAGGGAGAGTTTTTTCTTTTTGGTAAAATTAAAAACTTGTAAACAAATTCTTTCTTCTTCTTTGCAGTTTGTCTTCTGTTCTTGTTCTTGTTCTTGTCTTGTTCTTCTTCTTCTTCTTCTTCTTCTTTTCTTTTCTTCTTCTTCTTCTTCTTCTTTTCTTCTTCTTTTTTTCTTTCTTCTTCTTCCTTCTTCTTCTTCTTTTTTTTACTTCTACTTCTTCTTTACTTCTACTTTTTTTTTTTCTTTTCTTCTTTCCAAATTTTTTTCTTTGCAAATTCTTTTCGAATTCTTCTTTCCGCTTTGCATTCTTTGCATTTTCTTTAATTCTTCTTTGCATTCTTCTTTTTGCAATTCTTTGTTTGAATTTTTCTTCTTTTCAAACTTCTTTTTCGCAAAACTTTTTCTTCTTGTTTTGTTGTTATTCTTCTTTTTCTGTTCCATCTCATCATCTCATCATCATCAACATCATCCATCATCATCATCATCCACCCACCACCACCACCACCATCATCACCATCATCATCAACCCCATCATCATCTCACCCCCCACACCCCTCACCACCACCCCCCCTCACCCCATATCTCATCATCATCATCACACCTCTTTATCAAACATCACCATCATTATTTTCTTCTATTTTTGATCTCCCCGCAACTATTGTTAACTGTCATATAGATAAAGCTTGCATGCCCTCAAAAACTGGCAAATCAGGCCAGCAATCCTTTTGGTTGGGGAAAAACAATCTTTTAAATCTTTTTGGGGAAAAAGGCAGGGAATGGACCAAAAAAAGTCAGAAAATAGACGAACAAGGCGACAAAGAAAAGAAAAGAGGCAAAAAAACAAAGAAAGGGGGAAAAAAAAGAGGGAATTTTCTCGAACAAAAATTTTTAGTAGGTAGGGTCTAATATATATATCTATACACACACACACCACAAACACACACACAATATATAATATAATATATACGGGCTGTTTGTCGTCTGTTGTCTGTTTTTCCTGTTTTTTGTCTCTCTCTCACTCTCCTCTCTGTCTCTCTCTCTCTTCTTTCCCTCTTCCTCTCTCTTCTCCCCTTTCCCCCTCAGGGCGGGGACAAAACCGGAAAAAACCCGGGGGAAAACCCCGGTCCTTCTTCTTGAACATCCCCTGGGCCGGATCCCCCAGGTCCGGGAAAGGGGGCCCCCAAAGGGCCCTGATTAAACCCACTTGATGGTTTCCGGAAACCCCAGGCAAAAGGTTTTAAGCCTCAAGGGGAAATCCTTAAAAAGGGGGGGGGGGCCCCCCCCAAACGGGGCTAACCAAACCAAAGGGCACCCTCAAAAAGTGGGCGTGTTTTACAGACAGGGGGGCCCCCACCACGGCCCGGACCTTCAAGAAAGGGGGGGTTTCTCACACGGTGGAAACGCAACCCCAAATAACCCCCGATTTCCGCCCCCCTCAACCCCGTGTAACAGGATTGGAAAATTTTAAAAAAAAAAAATAAAATTTAAAAATTAATTGGGGGAAAAAAAAGGGGGGAAAATTATTAAAATTTTTTTTTTTTTTTATATATAAAAATAAAATAAAATTAATAATTAATTATTCAAATTTAAAAATTCTAATTTTTGAATTCCCCTTTTTTTTTTTTTTAAAAAAAATTTTAAAATTTCAAAAATAGAAGAATATATATAAAAAAATAAAAAAAATTTATGGAAAAAAATGGGGTTTTTTTAGGGCCCCCCCCCCGGGAAAAAAAAAAAAAAAAAAAAAATAAAAAAAAAAATAAAAATTTTTAAAAATTTATTAAACCCCCGGGAATCCCCGGGGTCAAGGGGCCCCTTTTTCCCAAAAAAAAAAAAAAAACCGGCCCCAGCAAAAAACAACAGAAAAAACCCCCCCCCCGCCCCCGGCCGGGCGCGGGGGGTTTTTCCGGGGCCCCCCACCCCCCCCCCCCCCCCCCCCCCCCCCCCTTCCCCCCCCATCCCCCCCCCCCACCCCCCCCCCCCTCTTTCCCCCCCCCCCCCCCCCCCCCCCCCCCCCCCCTCCCCCCAAACCCCGTTTTTTCCCCCCCCCCCCCCCCCCCTTCCCTTCCTTCCCCCCCTCTTTCTCCCTTTTTTCCCCCCCCCCCCCCCTCCCCCCCCCCCTTCCCCCCTTCCCTTTCCTCCCCCCCCCCCTTCCCCCTTTTTCCCCCCTCCCCCCCCCCCCCCCCCCCCCCCCCCCCCCCCCCCCCCCCCTTTTTCCCCCCCCCCCCCCCCCCCCCCCCCCCCTTTTTCCCCCCCCCCCCCCCCCCCCCCCCCCCCCTTTTTTCCCCCCCCCCCTCCCCCCCCCTCCCCCCCCCCCCCCCCCCCTCCCCCCCCCTCCCCCCCCGCCCCCCCCCCCCCCCCTCCCCCCCCCTTTCCCCCCCCCCCCCCGCCCCCCACCCCCCCCCCCCCCCCCCCCCCCCCCCCCCCCCCCCCCCCCCCCCCCCCCCCCCCCCCCCCCCCCCTTTTTCCCCCCCCCCCCCCCCCCCCCCCCCCCCCCCCCCCCTTTTCCCCCCAAACCCCCCCCCCCCCCCTTCCCCCCCCCAAAAACCCCCCGCCCCCCCCCCCCCCCCCCCCCCCCCCTTTTTTTACCCCCCTTCCCCGCCCCCATTTTTTTCCCCCCCCCCCCCCCCGCCCCCCCCCCCTTCCCCCCCCCCCGCCCCCGCCCCCCCCCCCCCCCCCCCCCGCTCCCCCCCCCCCCCTTTTCCCCCCAATCCCCCCCTCCCTTTCCCCCCCCCCCCCCCCCCCGCCCCCCCCCCCCCCCCCCCCCCCCTCCCCCCCCCCCCCCCCCCCCCCCCCCCCCCCCCCCCCCCCCCCCCCCCCCCCCCCCCCCCCTTCCCCTCCAACCCCCCCCCCCTTTCCCCCCCTTTTTCCCCCCCCCCTCCCCCCCCCCCCTTTCCCCCCTTTCCCCCCCCCCCCCCCCCTTTTTCCCCCCCCCTCCGCCCCCCCCCCCCCCCAAATCCCCCCCCCCCCCCCCCCCCCCCCTCCCCCCCCCCGGGGGCCCCCCCCCCCCCCCCCCCCCCCCCCCCCGCCCCCCCCCTTCCCCCCCCCACCCCTCCTCTCCCTCTCCCCCCCCCCCCCCCCCCTTCCCCCCCCCCCCCCCCCCCCCCCCCCCCCCCCCCCCGCCCCCCCCGCCCCCCCCCCTCCCCCCCCCCCCCCCCCCCCCCCCCCCCCCCCCCTCCCCCCCCCCCCCCCCCCCCCCACCCCCCCCCCCCCCTCCCCCCCCCCCCCCCCCCCCCCCCCCCCCCCCCCCCCTCCCCCCCTGCCCCCCCTTTTTCCCCCCCCTCCCCCCCCCCCACCCCCCCTCCCTCCCTTCCCCCCCCCCTTTTCTCTCCCCCCCACCCCCTCTCCCCTTTTCCCCCTTTTTAAAATTTCCCTTTTCCCCCCCTCTTTCCCCCTCCCTCCTCCCCTCTCCCCCCCCCCCCCTATCCCTTTTCCCCCCCTTCTCCCCCTCCTTTTTCCCCCCCCTTTTCCCCCCTCTCTCTCTCCCCTTTTTCTCCCTCCCCCCTCTCTCTCTCCTCTCCTTCTTCCTCTTCCTCCTCTTCCCCTTTTCTCTCCCTTTCCCCCTCTCTCTCCTCTCCTCTCTCTCTTCCCCCTTTTTTCCCCCTTTTTCTCTCTTTTCTCTCTCTCTTCCCTCTCTCTCTCTCCCCCCCTTTTTCTCCCCTTCCCCCCTTTTCTCCCCCTCCCCCCTTTTTCTTTTCTCCTCTCTCTTCCCCCCTTCTCCCCCTCCTCTCTCTCCTCTCCTCCTTTTTTTTTCCTCTCCCTTTTTTCTCTCCTCTCTTCTTTCCCCCCTTTTTTCCCCCTCTTCTTCCCCTCCTCTCTCTCTCTCTCCCCTCCCCCCTTTTTTTTCCCCCTTTTTTTTTCTCTCTCTCCTCTCTTCCCCTCCTTTCCCTTTTCCCCCCTTTTCTCCTTTCCTTTTCCTCTCTCTCTCTCCTCTCTCTCCCCTCTCCTTTTTCTCCTCTCTCCTCCTTTTCTCTCCCCCCTCCCCCTTTTTTTTTTTCTCTCTCTTCTCCTCTCTTTTCTCCTTTTCCCCCCTTTCCCCTCCTCTCTCCTCTCTCTCTCCCCCTCTTCTCCTCTCCCTCTCCCTCCTCCTCTCTTTCTCTCCTCTCCCCTCTCTCTCTCCTCTCACTCCCTCTCTCTCTCCCCCTCTCTCTCTCTCCCTCTCTCTCTCTCTCTCTTTCCCTCTCTCTCTCCCCGTTCTCTCTCTCCTCTCCCTCCTCCTCTCCCTCCCCCCTCTCCTCCCCTCCTCCCTTCTCTCTTTCCCTCTTTTTCTCTCGCTCTCCTCTCTCTCTCTTCTCTCTCCTCTCTCGCTCACTCTCTCTCTCTCTCCCCCCCTCTCCCCTCCCCCTTTTCTCTCGCTCTCTCTCCCCTCTCCCTCCCCCTTTTCTCTCTCTCTCTCCCCCCTCCCCCCCTTTTCTCTCCCCTCCCTCTCTCTCCCCTCTCTCCCCTCCTCTCTCTTCTCTCTCTCTCTTCCCCTCTCTCTCTCTCACCTCCTCTCTACTCTCCTCTACCCCTTCTTCTCCACTCCCTTTTTTCTCTCTCTTTTCTCTCTCTCTCTCAAAATTTTGCCAAAAAATTGTTTTTTTAAAAACCCAAAACCAACAGGTCCCCCATCTTGTACAAAAGGTGTTATCTTAAAATAATGTCCAGCTTAAATCTTTGCAATTTATAACGCAGTCTAATAACGTAAGCAATATAAATGAAACGGACCTTCGTAATAAGAAAATTTTGGTGGCATTTTTTTGGACTTTAAATTTATTATCATGTCCTTTCATATTATTCCATGTTTAAAAGGGTTTTTACAATTTCCCCCTTTGATGATGGTTGTAGTTTTTTCAAATAAAATCGTTGATTCGTTCATTCGTTTTCATTTTCTTTATTCCCCTCCTTCGGGTCAGCACTGGATGAAATACAAAGTAGTGAAAGCTTTATCCGCAACCCCGGGGTATTAAACAACTCTTCTCTGTTTTCTCTACCCCTCTCTTGCTCTCTTTTGTTGTCGCTGTTGTCTATCGTCCCCCGTCTCTCTCTCCCCTTGTTTTTCCAGGGTAGACAAAAAAAAAAAAAATGTGTGAATGGATCCTGTAAACCTTGGAAAATAAAAATCCTCTCTCTCCCTTCTCTCTCCCCTAAAATCTTCCCCCCCCTATCCCTCTCTCCTCTTCTTCTCTCTCTCCCCTCTTTCCCCCTCCCCCTCTCTCTCCCTTTTTCTCTCTCTCTCCTCTCTCCCCCCCCCTTAAAAAATTCTCCCCTTATCTCCTTCTAAAATCTCTCCCTCCCTCTATCCCCCCTCATCCTCTTCCCCATCTCTCTCTCTTCCTCTCTCTTTTCCTCCTCTCTCTCTCTCTCCTCTCTCTCCCCTTCTCTCTCTTTCCCCGTTTTTCAGGGCCAAATGGAATCGAGCATGTGAAAGCTTATTTTGTAATCCTTTGGGTATTAACTATTCGCCTTTTTCTCTACCTCTCTTTCCCCTCGTCTTTCTTTTGTCGCACGCCCCCCCCCCCCCCCCCCCCCGATCTTCGTCTGTCCCTTTATCCCCCTTTTTCTCTCTCTCTCTCTCTCTCTCTCTCTCTCTCTCTCTTCTCTCCTCTTCTCCTTCTCTCTTCTCTCTCTCTTCTCTCTCTCTCTCTCTCTCTCTCTTTCTTTCTCTCTCTCTCTCTCTCTCTCTCTCTCTCTCTCTCTCTTCTCTTTCTCTCTCTCTCTCTCTCTCTCTCTCTCTCTCTCTCTCTCTCTCTCTCTCTCTCTTCTCTCTCTCTCTCTCTCTCTCTCTCTCTCCTCTCTTCTTTCTTCGTTCTCTCTCTCTCTCTCTCTCTCTCTCTCTCTCTCTCTCTCTCTCTCTCTCTCTCTCTCTCTTTCTCTCTCATCTTTCCTTCTTTCTTTCTTTCTTTCTTTCTTTCTTCCTCTATTTTTCTGTCTTTCTTTCTTTTTTTTACTGTCTCTCCTGTGTCTTTCTTTTTACCTTTTGTTCAGTCTCTTCTCTTCGATTTGAAAAAGCCATATCTCAGAGGCTGTTTTCTGTTTAAAGCATCAACTCTTTCAGGATAACGAACCTGGCAAAATTATGTTGAAAGTAACCACTCTGGTAGGGAAACAAATACGGTTAAAGACAGGAAAAGAACAAAATATAAAGGGTGGCGCTGCTCTTGTGGCATCGCGCTCTCCTGGGAAGAGCAACCCGAATTTCACGCAGAGAAATCTGCCGTGATTTAAAGTGGTATAAAATAGAATAGAATAGAATAAAGCAAAACAAAATAAGATGAAGAAATAACATAAAATAAAATAAACAAACCCTGCATTAGTTGTTTCTTTTGTTGTTCTGTTCACTGTTCACTGTTCACTTTCACTGGTCCCGTAACCCGCCAGGGTTGTAGGGGCGCTGCATGGTGGACGAACGGTGGACCAGCTGGCTCCACTTAGCGCAGTCGTGGGCGAGTGCCTGCGTGACACTGAAGTCCTCCCCTGTCCAATCACGGATGTCGTCGGCCCACTTTCTCCTCTGTCTGCCCCGTCTTCTCTTCCCCTGGACTGTTCCTTGCAGGATGGTCTTTGCAAGTCCTTCTGAGCGTGTTATGTGCCCATACCATCTGAGTTTCCTCTTTTTCGCCGTGGTCAGTAGGTCTTCATAGTCCCGCACTGTTGAGTGATCATTCTGCGGACTTCATTGTTGGTGACATGGTCCTTGTATGAGATGCCAAGGAGCCTTCTGAGGCATCTCATTTCTACTGCTTGGATCCTCCTTTGTAGGTCTGCGTTCAGTGTCCATGCCTCACATGCGTAAAGCATGATTGAGATGACTAGCGCGTTTAGTAACTTTACCTTGGTTCCGAGAGGATGTTTCTGTCTCTCCATATGGTCTTCAGTCTTGCCATTGCTGCTGCTGTTTGTGCCGCTCTTGCTAGGATTTCGGACTTCGATCCCTCCTCACTTAGGATGGCTCCAAGGTACTTGAAATGGTCAACTGTCTCCAGTTCTTTCCGCTGAGAGTGATCTTGGTGGGGATTGGCTGGCACCGTTTGACATGAGCTTGGTTTTCTCGGCGCTGATTTCCATGCCGTATCGTGAGGATATTTCGTCCAGTTGCTTCACTAGGTTGGCCAGTTCCTCTTCATTTCCTGCCAGACCGTCAATGTCATCGGCAAACCTGAGGTTGGTGATTGTTCGCCCTCCAATGTTGACTGTGCCTGTGTCTCTAATATGCTCTTTGAATATATAGTCCTTTTTTCCCCATAGTAGAGTGGATTTCCTAATGAACGTTTTTTCCCCTCTGATATGTTCTTTTCTTTGTAGAAGCTATCACACGTTGCAGTGGATTGATAGCTCGTTCGTGATTTAAAGACATGTATGTCTTTTCATGTGCTTAAATTCATCTGTTTCAACATTATAACGAAAATATAACTTGAGTTTGTTGCTTTTGTTCATACATTCTTTTGTTATGGTGCGCGCGCACGCGCACGTATACACTCATAGAGAAGAGAGAGAGGGTGGGTGAGAGAGACAGATACAGAGACAGACAGAGACTGGCAGGTATAGAGAGAAACATAGACAAAAACAGAGAGACAGAAACAGAGAGGGACAGAGAAAGAGAAACAGAGTGAGAGACAGTCAAACAGAAAAACAGACAGGAAGACAGACACAGACGGACAGACATACTGACAGACAGACGAACAGACAGACAAACAGACAGACAGAGACAGAGACAGACAGACAGAGACAGAGACAAATAGCCAGACAGAGACAGACAAACAAACATACACAGAGACAGACAAACAGACAGACAGCCAGAGTCAGAGACAGCCACCCAGACAGAGACAAACAGACAGACAGACAGACAGAGACAGACGGACAAACAGACAGACATACAGACAAACAGACAGACAGACAGACAGACAAACAGACAGACAGACATACAGAGACAGACAGACAAACAGACAGACAGACAAACAGACAGAGGCCAACAGACAAACAGACAGACAGACAAACAGTCAGACAGACAAACAAACAGACAAACAGACAGACAGACAGACAGACGGACAGTGGCACTGACAGAAGCACATATAGGAAATTCGGCTATCTTTTGGGTGTTTTTTTCTTTCTTGTTGGTGTCTATGTTTCTTTGTGGTATTTTTTCTCTTTCTTGTTTTCCATTCCTGTCTTTACCGTCTGTCTTTAATTGATGTTTGTCTTTGATCTTGAGAGTCCCACCTTTGAGCAATCTGTTATCTGCTGAAAGAAAGGGGAGCTAATACGATTGTAAATGGCTTTTCTGTGTGTGAGTCTGTTTCAGTGCGCTTTCCTGCTTGTTTAGATTTTGCGCTAATTATTTGTTATTTTTTTCCTTTGATTTGCAGACAAGGTAATTCCGAAAGGGAGTTTTCTGTTACAAGTTTAATGAGTTTTGAGGAAGAAGCTATTACGCTTGCTAAACGAAGCTTGTGGGTTGGTGTTTTTTATTTACAGCTTTTCATCCATTTTTAAAGTTTCATCAGTTTTGATAACTAATGTTCTTCTTTGCCGTATTAATCAAAGCAATGTACTCATGTTTGTGAGGCCAGTCTTTCTGCAAGCAGTTCAATTATATTTAACAAGATGTTTTATCAAAGCCTAACATCCAAGAAAACTGATAGCGCCTGAATAGAGTTGGTTCAGTTTGCAAAACAAGAGACATATCCTATATCAAAAAATTAAAAAAATTAAAAAACGATCTGCTCTAAAGTCTGAATGTATCTGCTGAGGCAAGTGGACAGACCTTTTGCCAAGATTTGAGCATGTGCAGAGAGAGAGAGAGAGATAAAGAGAAGAGAGACAGAGATAAAGGGAGAGAGACAGAGACAGGGAGAGACATAGAGAGACAGTCATGCAGACAAAGACACACAGAGACACACAGAGAGACAGACATACAGACAGAGACACACAGAGACACACACAGAAGCACGGAGAGAAACACAGACAGACAAGAATGGCAGATAGATTACTTCTGGGTTATGTGTGAGTTTTCTTTTTTTTGTCTTTCTTGTTTCTGTCTTCTTTTCTTTTGCGGTATTGTTTCTCTCTTCCTTTTTCCATTCCTGTCTTTACCGTCTGTCTTTAACTGATGTTTGTCTTTGATCTTCAGTGTCCCACCCTTGAGCAAGCTGTTATCTGCTGAAAGAAAGGGGAGCTAATAGGATTCTGAATGGCTTTTCTGTGTGTGAGTCTGTTTCAGTGCGCTTTCCTGATTGTTTAGGTTTTGTGCTAATTATTTGTTTGTTTTTTCTTCTTTGTTTTTATAGACGAGGTGATTCCGAAAGGGAGTTTTCTTTGTTACAAGTTTAATGAGTTTTGAGGAAGAAGCTATTACGCTTGCTAAACGAAGCTTGTGAGTTTTTGTTGTTTAATCGACAGCTTTTCATCCATTTTTAAAGTGTCATCAGTTCTGATAAGCAATGCTCTTCTTTGCTGTATTAATCAAAGCAATGTATGCATGTCTCTGGAGCCAACCTTTTTGTAAGCAGTTCAATTACATTTAACAATATATTGTATCAAAGCCTAGTATCCAGAAGAACTGATAGTGTGTGAAAAGAGTTGGTTTGGTTTGCAAAACAAGAGACATACCTTATATCATACACTAACAAAATAATAAAACGATCTGCTCTAAAGTCTGAATGTAGCTGCTTAGGCAAGTGGACAGACCTTTAGCCAAGTTTTGAGCGTGTGCAGATAAAGAGAGAGATAAAGAGAAGAGAGACAGAGATAAAGGGAGAGAGACAGACAGAGACAGGGAGAGACATAGAGAGACAGTCATGCAGACAAAGACACACAGAGACACACAGAGAGGCAAACATACATACAGAGACACACAGAGACACAAAAAGAGACAGACAAACTGAGGCACAAACACAGACAGACAAGAATGGCAGATAGATTATTTCTGGGTTATGTGTGAGTTTTCTTTTTTTTCTTTCTTGTTTCTGTCTTCTTTTCTTTTGCGGTATTATTTTTCTCTCTTTCTTTTTCCATTCCTGTCTTTACCATCTGTCTTTAATGGATGTTTGTCTTTGATCTTGAGAGTCCCACCCTTGAGCAAGCTGTTATCTGCTGAAAGAAAAGGGAGCTAATAGGATTCTGAATGGCTTTTCTGTGTGTGAGTCTGTTTCAGTGCGCTTTCCTGTTTGGTTAGGTTTTGTGCTAAATATTTGTTTCTTTTTTTCTTTGTTTTGCAGACGAGGTGATTCCCCAAGGGAGTTTTCTTTGTTACAAGTTTAATGAGTTTTGTGGAAGACATTATTACGCTTGCTAAACGAAGCTTGTGAGTTTTTGTTGTTTTATTGACAGCTTTTCATCCATTTTTGAAGTGTCATCAGTTCTGATAAGCAATGCTCTTCTTTACTGTATTAATCAAAGCAATGTATGCATGTCTCTGGGGGCCCCCTTTTGTAAGCATTCAAATTTCATTAACAATATATTTTATCAAAACCTAATCCAAAGAACTGATAGTGTTAAAGATTTTTTTGGGTTTTCAAACAAGAGAATACCATATCATACCTAACAAATAAAAAAACGATCTGCTCTAAAACTGAATGCTCGCTGAGGGAAGTGGCAGCCTTTTGCCAAGTTTTTTTACCATGGCAGAAAAGAGAGAGACAAAAAAAAAGACAAGATAAGGGAAGAGACAGAGACAGGGGGAAACATAGAGAACAGTCATGCAGACAAAGACACCAGAGACACACAAGAGACAGACATACAAACAGAACACACAGAGACACACAAGAGACAGACATACAGACGAACACACAAGACACACAAAAGACGACAACGAACACACAAGACACCAGAAGCAACAAAAGACAAACACACAGAACCCCAGAGAGGCAAACAACAACAGAAACACAAACACCACAAAGCACGGAGAAACCACAGACAACAAGAATGGGAGATAGAAATTATTTTCTGGGGTTATTGTGATTTTCTTTTTTTTGTCTTTCTTTGCTGTCTTCTTTTCTTTTGCGGTATTATTTTTCTCTTTCTTGTTCCCTTCCTGTCTTTACCGTCTGTCTTTTAAGGATGTTTTGTCTTGTCTTTAGAGTCCCCCCTTTTACAATCTGTTACCCGCTAAAGAAAAAGGGGGGTATAGATTTTGAATGGCTTTTTCCCGTTTTTGGAGTCTTTTCAGTGCGTTTCCTGTTTGTTTATTTTTTGTGCA
Source organism: Rapana venosa (assembly GCA_028751875.1). Lineage (NCBI taxonomy): Eukaryota > Metazoa > Mollusca > Gastropoda > Neogastropoda > Muricidae > Rapana > Rapana venosa. The sequence continues at coordinate 36,088,144 of CM054162.1, forward strand.
ATTTTTTTTTTCTTTTTTTTTCTTTGTTTCGAAGACGGGGAAAAAAGGTTTTTTTTGGGAAAAGGGGGAATGGTTTTGGGGGGTTTTGTTGTAAAGGGGGGGTGGGTTTTGTTTGGGGTTTTTTTTTTAAAATTTTAATTTTTAAAGGGGGGGGGGGGAAGGGGGGGATGAAGGGGGTTTTTTTTGGATTTATAAAAGAATTGGGTTGATGTTTGGGATTTTTTGAAAAGTTTAGTTTTTTTAAAAAAAAATTGTATTAAAATAGTTAAAAAAAAACGATAGTTGTAAAAGAGTTTGGTTTGGTTTTCAAAACAAGAGACATACCTTTTACATACACTAACAAAATAAAAAACATCTCCTCTAAAGTCTGATGTACTCTTTGCAAGTGGCAAAACCTTTTTGCCCAAAATTTGACTTGTGCAATAAAGAGAAAGAAAAAGAAATTGAAAGAGATAAAGGGGGGAGAGACCCAGACAGAGACAAAGACATAGAGAGACGCATCAGACAAAACACACAGAGACACACAGAAGGGAGACATACATACAAGACACCAGAGAGGCAACATACTACAAAACACACAGAGAAAAACAAAGAGACAGGAGACAGAAGCACGGGCAAAAACACAGACGACAAAATCAGATAATTATTTCCGGGTTATGGTTTTGTTTTTTTTTTTTCTTTTTTTGTTTCTGTCTTCTTTCCTTTTGGCTTTTTTTTCCTCTTTCTTTTTTCCTTCCTTTTTTTACCGCGCTTAAGGATGTTTGTCTTTTTTACTTTAGTTTTCCCCCCTTTTACAAGCTGTTATCTTGAAAAAAGGGGGGCAAATAGGTTCGAATGGCTTTCTTTGGGGTAGCGTTCATCCTTCCTGGTTTGATTTTGTCTAAAATGTGCTGTTTTTCCTTTTTTGCAGACGAGGGATTCCCCCGGGGGAGGTTACAATTTTATAGGGTTTTAAAGAAAAAAAAGGGGGGGGGGTTTTTAAAATTTAAATTTTAAAAATTTTAAAGGAAAGTTTTGTAAAATGTTTTTTGGTGAAAAAAAAAAAATGTATTTAATTGGAAGGGAATTTTTTTTGGGTAAGGGGGTTTTTAAAAAAAATTTTTATTTTATGTTTTTTAACAAAAAATAAAAAGTTTGGGAAGGAAGGTTTTTGGGGAAAAAAGAAAATTAAAAAAAAATATTAATTAAACGTGAAAAACAAATTAGGAAGGGGAAAATTTAAATTTTGCAACGTCCCCGAGAAAAAGAACAAAAAAAGGGCAAGAGAAAAGGCGGGAAAAGGGAAACATAGAAAAGCCCGCAACAAAACAAAGAGACAAAAGGCCATAATACGGAACCAAGACCAAGGAAAACATACGACAGAGAACCAGAGACACAAGAGAGAAGACATAATACGAGAAACAATACAAAAACGACATACAGACAGAACCACGGCCCAAAGGGGCAAAAATCTACAAAACACAGAACCCAAGAAGCACAAAAAACAAACAGCAAAATGGCGATAGTTTATTCGGGGAAGTTGGATTTTTTTTTTTGCCCGTTCCTTTTTTTTCCTTTTCGGTAATTTTTTTTCTCTTTTTTGTTATTCCGCTTTACTCTGTTTTTAAAGGATGTTTTTTTTGTTTGAGTGTTTGGGGGGGAAGTGTTATTGTAAAGGGGGGGGGTTAAAGGATTTGGGAATGGTTTTTTTGGATCTTTTTTTGTTTTTTCCTTTTTTTTGGGTTTTTGTGTAATTAATTGTTGTTTTTTTTTGTTTAAAGAGGGGGTGTTAAGGGATTTTTTGGGGGGGAAAGCTATAGTGTCCCAAATTGTGGTTTTTGTTGTTTTATTACAGCTTTTATCCTTTTAAAGGGTTTTTGTTCGATAAAAAATTGTTATTGCGGATTTTCAAAGCAATGTAGATGGGGTAACCTTTTTGTAAGCATTTCTTACTTTAAAATATATTTATCAACCTTTAAACCAGAAAAACTGAATGTTAAAAATTTTGGTTTTGGTTTTGGGCAAAAAAAAGCAAACCCCTATACATAACAAAAAAATTTAAAAAACGATCGCCAAAACGTATTAGCTGCTGGGAAAGGGGACGACCTTTAGCCAATTTTTGGCTTGGCGAAAAAGAGAGAAAGATAAAGAGAAAAGACAAATAAGGGGAGGACGACAGAAAAAAAAGACAAGAGAGACATCAGCAACAAAACAACAGAGACACACAGGAGACGACTACAACAGAACACACAAAAAACACACAAAGAGACAGAGAGACAATGCACAACAGAAACCAGACAGACAAAATGGCAATAATTTTTTTCTGGCTTAGTGGGGTTTCTTTTTTTTTTTGTTTTTTGTTCTTTTTTCTTTTTTTTTTTTGGTCTCTTTTTTTTTTCCTTTTTCCGGGCTACCCCCGGGCTTTATTATTTTTTTCTTTATTTTGAGAGTCCCCCCCTTGACAATCTGTTACTCGAAAAAACGGACTAATAGTTTGTAAGGCTTTTCGTGGTGATCTTTTTCCATCCCTTTCCTGTTTGTTTAGATTTTGCCAATTATTTTTATTTTTTTCCTTTTTGATTTGCAGACGGGGTTTTCCCCAAAGGGAGTTTTTTTTTGTTACAATTTTAATGATTTTGGGGAAAAACTATTACACTTCAAACGATGCTTGTTTTTTATAAACAACTTCTCCATTTTTTAAATACCCCCCAATTTATCAAACCCAAATTTTTTTACCCTTTTTAATTAAAATCATTTTTTGGTGCCACAGAAATTTTTTGCAAGCTTTTTTAAGTTATTTTAAAACATAAAATTTAAGTTAGTTGATGAAATTTTATTTTCAATTATTATTATAGGTTTGATATTCCAACAAGCTTGCTTTTTTACAAAAGAAAGGGCCGTTTATAATCAAAAACTAACTCGTAAGTGGGAAGTTCAATGACCCACAGCAACCTCCTGTAAAATAGTAAACGGGAGATACCAATACCCCACTTCATCTAGAAAAGAAACACAGAACATCTATATATAATAAAATATAATATAAAAATATAATATATATAAAATTAATAATATATATATATATATATAATATATAAAAAATATATCCCCTCTCTCTCTATCTCTCCTTTTTGGGACTGGATGTAAAAACCCAAGAGGTTTATTCATTCCCGAAATAAAAACTTTGCCCTTTTGTCCTTGCTTTGTATTGTCTTCCACATATGTCTAAAATCTACTATCATCTATCAACTACTATCTACTACTATCTATCTATCTATCTATCTATCTATCATCTATTTTCTATCATCTATCTATCGACTATTTCCATCTATCCATCCATCCTCCACTACCATCTATCTTCCCTCTCTCTCTCTCCCTCTCTCCTATGATTAGATAAAATAAGATAAGATATAGAATATATATAATATAATATATAAAATTATATAATATATATTGTGGTGGGGTGTGGGGTTTTTGGGTGTGTGTGTGTGTTGTTTGTTTTTGTGTTGCGGGTTGTTGGGGGGCATGCAGCCACTGTGTGTTTATGCGCCAATCGTATATTATCAACCAGAAGATTCCTACCAAAGAGTACAAACATCATTTAATTTCTTGTTTTTCTTCCCCCTTTTACATGCATTTTCACCGACCAGCTCCCTGCTTTCTTATTTACACGCGCACTTCCCGCCTATAAAACCAGACACTTACGGGGAAAAACTCCCAAGGGGAAACATCGGCCAGGGACCCCACATGTTTCTTATTTGAGATACCCCAAAAGGGGTCGAGCTTGGGTCTGATTCATTACTTCTGCACAAGGACTCCGCGTTCCACACTCCCCTAACGTGTTAACGTCGCGCTTGCATTTAAAATTAATCCTTTTCCGTTTTTTGGACTTGTTCACTCTCTGTATGATTTTTGGTGATACTTGTGTTTGACAAACCTGACTGTAATGTTCATTGACACAAAGACTTCGGGTTTAGATTTTGTTGTTGTTTGTTGTTGTTGTTTTTTTGTTGTCTTTGGGGGAATTATGTTTGACAGACTGAAAATTTATTTCAGGTGACACAAAAAGACTTAAAATTTTTGTTTTGGTTTTTTGAGATGTTTTTTGTATTTTTTTGGGGAATTTTGGCAAAAATTTTCACAACATTTTCAGTTACCACAATAACTTTTAAAATTTTTTGTGGATATTTTTTGTGTTTTGGGAGTGTTTGGCAACGACACATGATGGTTTTTTTTAACAGAAAACTTAAATTTGTTGTTTTTTCGTTTTTGCTGTTGTTTGGGGTTTTCCCCCAATTTAAACTCTGGGGTCACCCAGAACGTGCCACACCTACCACTCCAAACCCCCCGAGAATCACTGTGAATTAAATTTGCACACTTACGTTTTTTTTTGTTTTATTGGTTTTTAAGACCTCCCCCATACTCCGAATTTCCCAGGATTTTGTTTCTCCTTACAGAGAGTGAGGTTTGTTATGTAAAAGCTTGGCGGGGGAAGGGAATTTCCCCCACAAACATTTTAACAAAACAACATGTTAGTGTAGGCCTTTGCAATTACTGCATCGTAAAATAACACAGCTTTTTGGCCGGGGAAAACTATACTATACCGATACAATGCAATTAAAAACCAGTTTTTTTGTAATTTTGAATACTTTTTTAAAATTGCATGTCATTAATTTTTTGGGAAAGACAAACTAGTGTAGATAATGTGATTTTCTATGGGTCTTAAAATTCGTAAATTTCCAGTTACAATTTCGTTCCTTTTTCTAACCCTGGATAACTGAGGGATTTTTTAAAGCTGGGGAAAAGAGTATTATTCAAAATTTAAAATTGGGGGAATTGGTCATTTATTAGTTTTATTTTTTTTCTTGTGATTGTACTTTAAAACTTTAATGGGAATTAACACATCATTTTGGTATAACAAAACAATGCTTTTTTCCCTTTTTGTCGAGGGAAAAAAATTGAAAAATCTTTTTTATTTTTTAATTTAATTATTCTTTTTTTTCGAGATAAGGAAAAGCACTCATTTGGGTTTTTCATCCTCCCATGTGTATCATTTTGTCAATTTTTTAATCCGTTCCCCCCGGCACCAGTGGCCTACACTTCCAAAAACGGGAAAGGGTTTTTTAAAGTGTGCGCAAGATGTTTTGCTGCGTTCGCCCCCGGGCCCGTTTATTCCATTCGAAGGGTTTGGGGGAGAGTTGAGTCTGCACTGATGTTAAAATCCAAGAAAATTTTTCTTCAACAGAAACGAATCCGGGTCAACAACACAAGACATCACTGTAACCACCAGACTATCCCGTCCCATTCATTTTCCCCTGAGGACATTTCCATAAAAAGGACATCTCCTCTTAATTTTTGTCCTTCTATCATCTGACGCATGAATTCCGTCAACCTTCAGCCAGTTTGTTACCTGTCTGCCTGCCTGTTCGTGGTTTTTTATTTGTCTGTTTTTCTGTTTGCTAGGGCTACTTCACTAACTATCTATCTTCTATCATCTATCTACTATCTATCTATCAACTTCGTCTTCTTCTGTCTTCTATCATCTATCTATCTATCCATCCTCCATTCACTAAATTTTTTAATATCTACTACCATCCCTCCCTCTATAATCTATCTATCTACCACAATATCCATCAACTACCACTACTATCTACTATCTATCTACTACCTCCACCATCCCTCTATATATCTATCATCTACCACTAAATACCATCTATCTTCATCTATCTATCCATCCATCTTCTATCTACTACTATCATCTACTACTATCTACTATCTTCATGTACCATCTTCTATCCATCTATGATCCATCACACCATCTTTTTATCTATCATTATCTTCTATCTATCTGTGGGGTGTCCCTTTTGTCTGGTGTGCTGCGTGCGCCTCCGTCCCTCCATCCATCCATCTATCCATCCTCTGCTGTCGTCTCTGTCTAGTGTCTCTCTGTCTCTCTCTTTCTCTCTCTTGTCTCCCCCGCTCTCTACTTCTCCTTTCAGCTGCCTCTCAAACAATCTGTATCACTACAAGCCACTGCTTTTTGTTATTTCTGTCAGGGTTTTTTTGACTGGCATTTGCCTGCCTGTCTGTGTGTCTGCCTGCCTCTTGTCGCCCGCCCGTTTGCTGTCTGCCTTCTCCCTCTGTCTCCGTCTAAATCCCATCTGCCCCCTTTCTGTTTCTGCCCGCTGTCTGCTTTTGCTCACCCCCGCTGTACACTTTTCATTCTAACTAATAACTTTTTTCCGAAGAGCGAGAGCAAAAAAAACCCCCTAGGGAATTGCTAATACTTCTTCCCCTTCCTATGCTCTCACTTAAACACTCGCCCCCCCCCCCCCCCCCCCCCCCCCCCCCTTTTTCCCAAAGGGGACTGGGGTTTTGGGGGGTTTTATCTTTCTTTCTTTTATCTTCTCATTGGGGGGTAAAAAACTTTTCACACCGTCAACCATTTCCAGATCCGACCGAAAAGAAATTTAATTTCTCTGCTTTATCTTTCAAAGAATTGGGAGGGGGGGGGGTGATGGGGGGAAGGGGAAGGGGATTTAGTGGGGAGAACGCTGTATTGCATCACTTTAGACGTACACAACCGACACAGACAGACAGACAAACACACACACACCACATGCACGCACGCACACAGAACACACACGCACGGGCGAACGCACGCACACACGCACACACGCACGAAGGCACGACTGAAGAACTAACACACCACACACACACACACACACACACACACCCCAAACTCTCTCTCCTCTCACACACACACAAAAACACACGCACACACACATACACACACTCACTCACACACACACACACACTCACACACACACACACATACACACTTGGCCGTCTGATATCACTTTTTGGTGGAAGGACATTAAACTGAAGAACTCACAGCACACACACACACGCACACACACACACATACACACAACACACACACAAACACAAACACACACTCTCACACACACGCACGCACGCACGCACACTCCACACACACACACACACACACACACACACACACACACACACACAACACGCACACACACACACACACACACCACACACACATACACACGAACACAAACACAAACACACACTCTCACACACACGCACGCACGCACGCCAACTCACACACACCACACACACACACAACACACACACACACACACACAAAAACACACACACACCACCCCACACACACTTGACCGTCTGATATCACTTTTGGGGGGAAAGGGCGTTAAACTAAAACTAACACACACACATACACACACACAAAACACACTCACTCATAACACACACAAACACACACACTCTCACACACACAGCCACACACACACACCCACACACACACACACACACACACACACACACACACACCACACACACACACACACACACACTTAACCGTCTGATATCCTTTTTGGTGGAAGGACGTTAAACTGAAGAAAACACACACACACACACACACACACAGACCCCACACTCACACACACACACACACACACACACACACACACCAAACACACACACACTCACACACACACAGACACACACACACACACACTCTCCCTCACCACAAACACACCACACACACTCTGTCTCCCTCACAAATCACACACACAAGGAACACTACACTGATCCCCCCCCCACACCCCCGCGCACACACCACAAACAACACACACACACACACACACACACACACACACACACACACACCCCAACACACTTGACCGTCTGATATCACTTTTCGGTGGAAGAACGTTAAACTGAAGAACTAACTTCTACACTGTTGCAGATTGCACAAGAGGATGCTGCTGTCAACTGATTCAATGACCTAAGCATCCGTGGCTTTCACTGTCTCCTCTAAACTTCTTTACAAGTGTCAAAGCTTCACACCCTTTCACTGTTTAGTCTCTTCTGGGGGGAGGGGGGGGGGGGGAGAAGTTCAACTATGTTTATGTGTGTGTGTGGGGTGTGTCTCACTCTCTCTCTCTCCCCTCTCTCTCAACTCCTCTCTCTCCCTCTCTCTCTCCTCTCTCTCTCTCTCTCTCTCTCTCTCCCCCCTTTCTCTCAAAACCCCCTCTCTTTCTCCACTCTCTCTCTTTTTTTCTTCCTTTCTCTCTCCCCTCTCTCTCTCTCTCATCTCTCCTTTCTCTCTCTCTCTCTCTCTCTCCTCTCCTCTCCTCCTCTCTTTCCTCTCTCTCTCTCCTCCCTTCCTCTCTCTCTTCTCCCTCTCTCCCCCTCTCTCTCTCCCCCCCTCTCTCTCCCCCCCCTCTCTCTTTCTCCTCCTCTCTCCCCTCCTCTCCCCTTTCTCCCCCTCCCCCTCTCCCCCTCCTCTCTCTCTCTCTCTCCCTCTCTTTCCTCTCTCTCTCTCTCCCCTCCCTCCTCCCCTTTCCTCCCTCTCTTCTCCTCTCTCTCTTTCTCTCTCTCTCTCTCTCCCCCCCTCCTCTCTCTCTCCCCCCCTCCTTTTCTCCCCCCTCCCCCCTCTTTCTCTCTCTCCTGTCCCTTCCCCTCTCTTCTCTCTCTCTCTTTCTCTCTCTCTCTCTCCTCTCTTTCTCTCTCTCACCAACTCTCCTTTTCTCTCACTTCTCTCTCTCTCTCCCTCTCTCTCTCTCTCTCTCTTCCCTCTCTCTTCCCCTCACACACTCTCCTCTCTCTTTCTTTCCTTTTTCTTCTTTTGGTCTTTCCACCCCTGACACACTTGTTTTTGGGTTTTTTTTGGGGTTTTTTTTTCTTCTTTTATGTTCCTCTTCCTGTGTCTGCTTGCTTTCCTTCGGATTGTTGTTGTTGTTGTTGTTGTTGTTTTATGTCATACCATTTCCACATGTCTGTTTTTATTCTTTTGGTTTTCGATCTGAGTTTGCGATTTCTTTTTTTATCTGTCTTTCTTTTTCTTTCTTGTCTTTTCTGTTCTTTCTTTCTTTCTTGTTCTTCTTTCTTTCTGTCTTTCTTTCTTTCTTCTCTTCTTCTTCTTCTTTCTCTCTTCTCTCTCTCTCTCTCCTCTCTCTCTCTCTCTTTCTCTCTCTCTCTCTCTCCTCTCCTTCCTCTCTCCTTTCCCTCTGTCGTTCTTTTTTTCTGTCTTCCTTTCCTTTCTTCTTGTTCCCTTCCTTCTCTTTCTGTCTTCCTTTCTTCTTTCTTTCCTTTCTTTCTTTCTTTCTTGCGTTTTTTCTTCTTTCTTTTCTTTCTTTTCTCCTTTCCTTCCTTCCTTTCTATCTTTCTTTCTTTGTTCCTTCCTTAATTCCTTCCTCCCTTCCTTTCTTTCTGTCTTCGTTCCTTCCTCCTTTCCTTCCATCTTTTGTGTCTTCCTTACTTCCTTCCTTTCTTTCTTCCTTCCTTCCCTAGTTTCTTCCTTTCTTCCTTTCTTCTTTCCTTCCTTCCTTTCTTCCTTTCTTTCGTTCCATCCTTTGTTTCTTTCTTTTCTGATACCACACAAAAAAGAGAATCAATAAACAAACCTTAGTGTCAGTGTACGTTTTATTCCTACTAGCTGACAGACAGTGACTCAGCCAACTCAAAGCATAGGGAGAAGTTGGGTTTTTTGTTTTTTACAACTCCCTTAAGTACATCCCCCTGCTCACATTTCTTGAGATCTTCCATGGGAGGTGATGGGGGGGGGGGGGGGGCGGATGGCGCGGGGGGAGGGGGGGGTTGGGACCATATGTCTGCTTATTCATTGCCCTCTGCTTCTGTTGGGGGGTAGGGGTGGTTACTGACTCTCTTTAACTTCTGTATCTGTGATAAAAATGGGCATACTATTCTTATTATTGTAGGTGCTGTCCTAGTTGTGTAAAACAATGGGAAGGAGTGGTGACAGTGGAAACGAAAGGGAGGGAGGTATGGGAGAGAGAGGAGAGGGAGAGGGTGGGAGAGAGAAGGGGAAGAGGGAGAGAGGAAAGGGAGGGAGGAGATGGAGGGTGAGGTTGGGAGAGAGAGGAAAGGAAGAGAGAGGGGAGAGGAACGGAGAGAGAAAGGTGGGAGGTGGGAGGTGGGAGATAGATAGAAAGACAGACAGACAGACAGATAGATAGATAGATAAATAGATAGATAGATAAATAGATAGATAGATAGATAGATAGATAGATAGATAGATAGATAGATAGATAGATAGATAGATAGATAGATAGATAGATAGATAGATAGATACATAGATAGACAAATAGGACAGACAGACAGGGAGACAGACAGATAAACAGACAGACAGGCAGACCGACCGACTGACCCTGACGGACAGACACACAGACAGACACAACACACAGACGGTTTGACAAAGAGGGAGGATGCCACACAGAGAGGAAGGTTTGCTATTATTCATGAGTGATGTGTCATAATGCACTTTGCACACTAGCTTTTGTTAGCTTAATCGAAATTCAAGCATCGCCGGTTACTCAAAATACCAAGACAAACAAGGAAAGAACATTTACAAACAAAGATGTAAATGCCTTTTTGGGGGGATAGCTCAGTGGTCAGAGCACTCGCTTTCCCCCAGCCAAGTTAAGCAGCGTCGAGCGTGGTTACCAGTTGGATGGGTGACCGTTTGCGCGCCTTGGCTTCAGTACAGTTCCCCCAGTTCACCCAGCTGTAAATGGGTACCTGCCCTCTTTAGGGTCAGGGAAGGTAAAGCAGCGAGGGAGAGGAGATGGGCGCCGCCCTCAATATGCTGGCCCTAGAGAAGTGAGGTCTCTGACGCCTCGCTCCCTTACGACCTTATAGGTTATGGGACTCCTTTACCTTTTTTTTACGTTATCCCACTTTGACCAAGTGATATAGAATTACTCTGCTGTCTCCATCATCGCCGGCGTAGATCAGCATAAAGTATCACCACCGCAATGCCACAGAGTTACACTCTTACTCTCCTCCCGTCTCATGCTGAGTTCTACCATCTCTGTAACCCTCTCAGAAATAAACAACTGATCTCAAGTCTGATAGGAAATTTTGTATAAAAATGATTTAACTGGAGAAAAAAGAGATACAAGAGTGGATCGCTAACAACTTCCTGCATTGTGAACATAAATTATTTGGCTAAAACGACAGCAGCAAATGATTTTATAAACTGACATAATGATGATATATCAATTTTACTTGGTATATTTTGTGATGTTAGTAAGACCCACCATTTGTTTCTGATTCTATTAAGTATTTTTGATTTTCGGCTGCTTCTATGAAATCCATGTACAATGATTTAGTCTCCATGGGTAAGAGAAAACAGATGAATAGCAATGCAATCATAAGTCGAAGCGGATGCTGAAAGAGAGATTAGCTTGAGTAAAAAAACGTTGAGTTTGTGGAGATTTGGGGCAATTTTACGTGTGTCGAAATCGCTGTGATACGATTGTAGACAGGTATTGTACTGGGCACAGCGAGAGAGAGAGAGAGAGAGAGAGAGAGAGAGAGAGAGAGAGAGGAGAGAGGAGAGAAGAGAGAGAGAGAGAGAGAAAGAGAGAGAGATCGAGAGCGGCAAGAGAGAGAGACGACGAGAGAGAGGAGACAGAGACAAGTCTTTACGAAGACAGACAGAAGAAGAGAGGCAGAGACATCAAAGAAAAGGTGACGGAGAAAGCAGAAGAGAGATGATGATGGAGAGAGAATTAGAGAGAGAGTAGAGAGAGAAAGAGAGAAGAGAGAGATGACAGAGAGAGAAGAGAGAGAGGCAGAGAGAAGAGAGAGAGAGGAAAGAGAGAAGAGAAGAATCCGATAAGCTGTGCAAGAGCTCCTATAGACGGCCCTGCTGCCGATGGAGACTTTTAGTTAAAAATGTGTTTCTTTAAGTCGCTTACTATTTTCGTCGAACGTTTCAGACATAAAACTATTGCTTCGGGTCATCTAAGTGAACGTGTTGCGCTGCCGTTAAACGCCTGACAAGTCATGGCCCAGCAATTCCACTTCGTTATTGGGAGATACCACCTTTTAAGTCTTTCTGGGGAAAAAAAGTCAGAAATAGATCGAGACGGCAGAAGACCACAAAAGGAGATGACAAGAAGAAAGAAACGAGGCAGAAACAAAGAGGTTATAAGAAAGAGGGAATTCGTAGCACGAATTCAAGAAAGTGGGGTGCTATTTATAGTGCAGTCCCTGCATGCCCCTGAAGCTGTTAATATCATTTTTATTCATTCTTTAAGACTAAAACCGAATACCAACATAAAATAACAAAAATTTTGTTTAACATCATATTTATGCTATAAAATTTCCAAAGCTTAAATACTTTCTGATAAAATGTTGATTTAGTGTTACTTTTTTTAAAAACTATAAATAAACGTATGTGTATGTTATACTGTTACTTGTTGGCTGGTTTTGTTGTTGAATGTGTCGATTATAGTGTTGGTGTTATAACACACTACTGTTCTATTTGTCAAGCGGCGATCTGTTATTCCCACGGGAAAAGGGCAGACAATGACACGTGCTTTATGAGCAACACACATGGTTACTTTCAGTTGTAACATTAACTGAATTTCATTGGTATACAGTAACGAAATGAATAGGTCTGTGTTCACTGCTTTCGTCTGTCTGTCTTTATGTTTCTGTCTTCTGTATATCATTTAGTCTATATTTTTTATAATAAAAAAAATTTTAACTCTCTTGTCTGTTTGTTGTTAACTCTTTATCTCCTCGATATCTATATATCATCTATCTGTCTGTCTGTCGTCTGACTGTCTGTCTATCTGTCTGTCTGTCTATCTGTCATCTGTCTGTCTGTCCTGTCCTGTCTTCTATCTATCTATCTATCTTCTATTTTATCTATCTATCTATTCTAGCAAACTAAGATCCTAAATCTATATGTCTGATTTCTATCTGTCTGTCATGGGTTTCTATCTGCATGTCTGTCCCTTTCTGTATGTCCTGTCTTTCTGTCTGTCTATCTATCTATCTATTCTGTTGTGTCTGCTGTCTGCCTGTCATCTATCTATCATCTAGTCTATCTATCTATCTTCGTCCGTCTTTCTTCTGTCTGTCTGTCTGTCTATCTATCTTCTGTCTTTCTTCTTCTTTCTTTATTTATATATATATATATATATATATTATATATTATATTATATATACTTATATATATTATACTATCGAAATTGTGTCACTTGTTGGTTTGGTTTTGTTTGTTGAACTGTGTATATATCTATACTATCATATTATTATATATATTATATATATATATATATATATTTATATTTTATATATATTATATATATATTATATATATACACACACTTTACAGAGGATGTCTCTCTGAGTCTCTGAATTCTTCTATCTTCTTACTCCTCTCTCTCCTCTCTCTCTTCTCTCTTCTTCTCTCTCTCTCTCTCTTTTCTCTTCTTCCATCTCTCTCTTCTCCTTCTTCCATCTTCTCTCAATCTCTCTCTCTCTCTCTCTCTTCTCTCTCTTCTCTTCTTTTCTTCTCTCTCTCTCTCTCTCTTCTAAAGACACAACCAAAGATAAACCAAAAAATGCTTGAAAAAGCTTCCTAATTTATTCTAGGCTATAAAAGAGTGGTGGTGCGTGTTGGAGGTCGTTCGCCTTTCCATCAGCCTAATGCAATTTTCTGAACATGAACAATCTTGGAAAACAATAAGTAGTATGAAGAGATGAATCGATGTTCTATAATTATTTGGAATCAGCCCTTGTATTTGTAGAATGAGGTATTCTTCAATTTCTCTTCTTCTTCTTCTTCTTCTTCTACTTCTTCTTCTTCTTCTTCTTCTTCTTCTTCACTTCTTCTTCGCAATTCTTCTTCTTCTTCTTCTTCTTCTTCTCTTCTTCTTCTTCTTCTTTCTTCTTCTTCTTCCTCTTCTTCTTCTTCTTCGCATTTTCTTCTTCTTCTTCTTCTTCTTCTCTTCTTCTTTTCGAATTTTTCGCATTCTTCTTCTTCTTCTTCTTCTTCTTCTTTCATTCTTCTTCTTCTTCTTCTTCTTCTTCTTCTTCTTCTTCTTCTCTTCTTCTTCTTCTTCTTCTTCATACGCTCATTTCAACACTATGTTGTCTTGCTATGAGCAACTGCGCTTGCCGTAAGCTCCTGACAATCTGCCCCTCGCACATCTACTTCGCTGGGAGAAAATGCTTCTATTTTCCAATCTGCCCTATAACACAAAAAGGCTCAAGAAGACCAAGAATGGCAGAAAATAGCCAGAGAGCGTGACAAATGAAAGATAAGGCAGAACAAAGAGAAGGATAGAAAGAGGGAATTCCTGCACAGAACTTCCAGAAGTGGGATGCTGGTTATACTGAGAGGTCCCTGATATTCCTTTGGGCAAGTTGGGACTTTCTATGAATCAACTGAAAGTACATTTGGTAAAATTGTAAACATGTCACAGTACAAATCAAGATTAGAGAACAAGAATAAAAACACACAAACAACAAAAATAAAAGAGACAGAAGTTATTCTGCCAAATATTTGAGTGTTCTGAGGTTTTTCTTACGTGTTTGGCTCTTCTACAATTAAATCTAAAGTCAATTGATGTCAAGTCAAAACATTTTAAATCATCTCATGAAGGGCAATTACAAATACGACAACAGATTGATACCACAAAAATCTCAAGACACAAAAGCTATATTTTCATATTTGGTTAAAAAATTCCAAAATATTTCAAATAAATGTCACGAACACAGAAAACACACACACATACACACATACACACACACAGACACACACATACACACACACACACACACACACACACACACCAAAAAACACAACACACACACACACACAAACACACACGCGCGCATGCGCCAACACACAACCACACACAGCACGCACGCAAGCACGCACACACATCAATGTGAACACAATGTTAAACCCATTGACTAGAAGACATACAAACTGATTATTTACGCACGCATATACGCAACACATACACTCGTACGTGCGTGTGCGAACACACCCACGCACACCCACACCATACACCTATATATGAAATTTCAATGTTTTAAGACCATTGACTAGAAGACAGACTTATTTCACACACCGCACCCCCCGCCCCATCACACACACAATTGATATACTAAAACTGTTTTTTCAGCGTAGAAAGAGCAACATTATTAGACTGCAGGGATTCTGGTTGGGTTAAAAAAACACACACGCAAACCAGAAACACTCCTTCAAGATGCACGTGCACTCGCCAACAAGCCTTTATCTGTCTGCAGACGCCAGCGCGCAGACATCCAGCACACAAGACCAGACACCATTCATCCAACCAGGTAAGGACCCAGAGAAGAGGAGAGAGTTTCAGACATGTGTTGTGAACCTTTTCCCTAGGGGTTGGGGACGGGATAGCTCAGTGGTCAGGAGCACTCGCTTTCCCCCAGCCAAGTTAAGCAGCGTCGAGCGTGGTTACCAGTTGGATGGGTGACCGTTTGCGCGCCTTGGCTTCAGTACAGTTCCCCCAGTTCACCCAGCTGTAAATGGGTACCTGCCCTCTTTAGGGTCAGGGGAAGGTAAAGCAGCGAGGGAGAGGAGATGGGCGCCGCCCTCAATATGCTGGCCCTAGAGAAGTTAGGTCTCTGATGCCTCGCTCCCCTACGACCTTGTAGGTTATGGGACTCCTTTACCTTTTCCTTTTTACCTCGCTATGGGCAACCAGCCATCTACTGACCTTCCCTTCCTGATGTTAACTCCAGGGGAAAATATCCCCCTTGAGCGGGAATGGAACCCGGGTCGTCAGATTGCGAGAGCCATGATCTAACCACTAGGCTATCCCGTCTCCCCTAGACCGTGAGTGGTGGTCTGGGTGCTAGTCTCGGAGGAGACGATATACCTAGACCCCGTATGATACCCATAATTATTCAGCGCACGTAAAAGACCCCACGGCAACAGGAGGGTTGTCCCTAGCAAAATCATGTAGAAAAAAACCAATAAGACTCTGATTGGGAAATAAACTCAGTTTGCAGACAGGAAAGGAACAAAAAAAAGGGTGGCGCTGCTCTTGTGGTGACGTGCTCTCCCCGGGGAGAGAGAGCAGCCCGAATTTCCCGCAGAGAAATCTGTCGTAACTTCAAGTGGAACAAAACATTTCCATTTGTAAAATTGAACACAAAGGCCCCTGGCCCAATGAAAGACTGACTGATGGCAATGATGTTTTCCCACACCCACTAGACCGTCAATGGCACAGCGATGTAATAATGGCACAGTGATGTAATAATGGCACAGCGATGTAATAATGGCACTACGACGTAATAATGGCACTGTGGTGTGATAATGGCACAGTGGCATAATGATGACACAGGGGTGTAACAAATGCACAACGATGTGATAATGGCACAGTGGTGTAATAACGGCGCACTGATGTAATAATGGCACAGCGATGTGATAATGGCACAGTGATATAATGATGACACAGTCGTGTAAAAATGCACAAAGATATGATAATGGCACAATGATGTAATAACGGCGCACTGATGTAATAATGGCACAGCGATGGAATAATGGCACATCGACGTAAAGCTGACACAGCGATGTAATAATGGCACAGTGATGTAACAACGTCAAGAGTGATGTAGTGATGGCACATTTGTGTAATGAGGGCACAGCGATGTAATAATGGCACGGTGATGTAATAGAGACACATCGATGTAATAATGACACAGTAATGTACTAATGGCACAATAATATAATGATGGCACAGTGCTGTAAGAATGGCAAACGCACACTTCTTCCAAGTGCGAATCAACACACATTTAAATTAGACGCCGAAGCGTGAGAAACCATTTCACTATAGACCAATTTGAAAGTTTAAAAAAAAAGTTGTCAATATGAACATACGTAAAGAAAATGCCTTTTGCTAGATTGATATCATAATAGCTGTTGATAAAACAAATAAAAGCTAATGATGCGGGTTAATGTGATATGTATGTCAATAATGGGACACCAAACAATGCTGGTTTTACACCACATATGACGTATGTGCGTGTCTATCTTGCCTATATCCTCCCATCTTCTTTTCCTCTGTCCCTCTGCTATTCTTTTACGGGATAGCCTGGTGGTTAGAGTGATGTTTTCGTGATCTGCTGACCCGGGTTCGATTCTTGTTCAAGAGGATTTATCCTGTGGAGTTAACATCAAGGCGATTCCACTCTCCCCAAAAGTCCTTAGGGTGAGACTATAAACCGAGGTCCCGTGTGCGAACGCACGCAGAACATTTTGCGCACATATTAAAACCAGTTCCGCTTTTCGAAAGAGTAGGTAATTGTGTACCGGTGAGAACGGATGACAAAATTGACAAAACTGCATACACGCGGGGACTGGGTGTAAAAAACCACACGAGTGCTTATTCAAGTATCCTCGAAATAAAAGAATAAACTAAACACAAAATACATGACTCTCTCTCTCTCTCTCTCTCTCTCTCTCTCTCTCTCTCTCTCTCTCTCTCTCTCTCTCCCAGCATTACCAAGATAGACCAATCAAAATGTAAACACTGAAAATGCGTAAACACTCTCGACGCATCGATGCTGATAGGAAGATGTATTGTCTCCCTTGCTCCCAGCAGGATTGTCTCCCTTTCCACCAGTAAGATTGTCTCCCTTCCCACATGCTTATGTGCCCATGTGTCTGAATACTAACCACTCTCTGGAAATGAAAGAGTTAGATGGGTAGTCTAGAGGTAGCCCACCTGCCTAGAAAGTGAAAGGCCGGGTTTCAAGTGTGTGGTGGTTCGATCCCCGTTCAGGCCCGAACCTTTTCTCACGCCTACAAGACCATGAGTGGTGGTCTGGGTGCTAGTCTTTCGAAAAAGACGATAAACCCATGTGCACCACTTTTTGAGTGCACGTAAAAGAACCCTCGGCAAACCTTTGACATAACATAGTGAGGGGACGGGATAGCCTGGTGGTTAGAGTGATGCATTTGTGATCTAATGATCCAGGTTTAAATCTCGTTCAAGAGTGCTGACTCCGCTGTCCCTAAAGGTCCTTCATATAGGACTGTAAACCGAGGCCCCATGTGCGAACGCACGCAGAATATCTTGCACACATGTTAAAACCCATTCCGCTTTTCGGAAGAGTAGGCCATTGTGTGCCGGTGGGAACGGATGACAAAATTGACAAAACTGCATATACACGGGGACTGGATGTAAAAAAGCGCAATAGTGCTTATTTCATTATCCTCGAAATAAAGAAAGGAAGGAAGAAATAGCTTCTACATGTTTTTTTTTTCTTTTTATGTGCTGTGAAATAAGTAGTTGTCTTTTAAGCGAAGATGTTGAACAAAACACGTACTCAATGTTATTGAAGATCTTCGCTTAAAAAGAACCATACGTCTTTCACAGGGACAGACGTGGTACAAGCGATATATCACTATAAGATTTGAAGTAACATCGTCTGCAGTATGCTAGATACAGACAAACATCCACCTTCACTCACGAAACATTTTCTTGGAAAGGTGTTACAAGACAAGATCCTATGGAAATTTAGGATTTACATGTATCAAAATAATATATATCACCAAACATTTTGATGGAAAAAAACTGGTACAGTAGTTGTTGAACGAAGCAATCTATGGAAATGTATGATGTATAAGTATCAAATTCTCCTACCAAAAATGTCCTTGGGAAAAAACCAAAACGGTTCAATAGCTGTTCAACGAAGCAATCTATGGGGAAAAAACGATGCATAAGTATCAAACTATCTCACCAAACATGTCCATGGAAAATAAACACCAAAAATGGTACAATAGTTGTTGAGCGAAGAAATCTATGTGCATTTACGATGTATACGTATCAACTTATCTCACCAAACATTTCCTTGGAGGATAAAACAAAACAGTACAATAGTTGTTGAACGAAGCAATCTATGGACATTTGCGATGTATAATTACCAAATTATCTCACCTAACAATTCCTTGGAGAAAGAAAATGGAACGATAGCTGTTGAATGGAGGACTCCATGGAAATTTACGACGTATGTTCTAGTGATATCGATTTCGGTACAAAGGAGGGCAAAACCTTTTGGGTTTCACACTAAAGATGATGTATGTGTCTGCCTGTCTCTCGTTATCGATAAATCCCTACTTCCTCCACTCAGAGCTTTATCCCTATCCCACATTGTCTGATTTGGTCTTGTCCCTACTTTGTCTCTGTGTCTCTTGTTTATGTCTGTCCCTCCCTGCCCTCCCCTGGTTTTTGTCTGTCAGTGTTCACCTGTCTCTGGTTCATTATCAGTTCTGAGAGTCTGTCTATCCATCGCTCTGTCTGTCTGATGGACTGTATGTCTGTCTCTCTCTCTCTATCTCTCTCTCTCTCTCTGACCCTCTATCTTTCTCACTCCCTCCGTCCTCTCTCTATGCTTCTTCTCCTCTCCCTCTATCTTCTGTCTCTGTCTCTCCCTCTCTCTTTTCCTTCTTTCCCCTCCTCGCTCTTTCTCTCACTCTCCACCTTCCCCCTCTCTCTCTTTCACTCTCTTTCTCCCTTCCGCTCCCCCCCCCTCTCTCTCTCTCTGTCTCACTCTTTTGTTCTGTCTCATTTTCCATCTATCTCTCTCTTTTTTCTCTCTCTCACACTCTCTTTCTCTCACTCCCTCTCTCTCTCTTCCTCTCTCTACCTAGTCCTTCAGATGAGACTATAAACTGAGGTCCCGTGTGCGAACGCACGCAGAACATCTTGCGCGCATTTTAAAACCAGTTCCGCTTTTCGGAAGAGTAGATCATTGTGTACCGGTGGGAACGGATGACAACATTGACATCACTGCATACACATGGGGACTTTGGGTAAAAAAGCGCACGAGTGCTTATTCCAGTATCATCGAAATAAGAAGAATCCTCGAAATAAAGGAATAACTAAACATAACTACATACCTCACCCCCTCCACTCTCTCTCTCTCTCTCTCTCCTCTCTCTCTCTCTCTCTCTCTCTCTCTCCCAGCATTACCAAGATACGACCAATCAAAATGTAAACACTGAAAATGCGTAAACACTCTCGACGCATCGATGCTGATAGGAAGGTGTATTGTCTCCCTGCTACCATAGGATTGTCTCCCTTTCTACCAGCAAGGTTGTCTCCCTTTCCACCAGCAAGATTGTCTCCCTTCCCACACGCTTATGTGCCCATGTGTCTGAATACTAACCACTCTCTAGAAATGACAGAGGTGGATCGGTGGTCTAGAGGTAACGCACCTGCCTAGAAAGCGAAAATCCGGGTTCAAGTGTGTGATGGTTCGATCCCCGTTTGGGCCTGAAACTGTCCTCACATCCACAAGACCATGAGTGGTGGTCTGGGTGCAAGTCTTTCGAAAAAGATGATAAACCCATGAAGCACCACTTTTTGAGTGCACGTAAAAGAACCTTCGGCAAACCTTTGACATAACATAGTGAGGGGACGGGATAGCCTGGTGGTTAGAGTGATGCATTTGGGATCTAATGATCCAGGTTTGAATCTCGTTCAAGAGGGCCGACTCCACTGTCCCAAAAGGTCCTTTGTATAAGACTATAAACCGAGGTCCTGTGTGCAAACGCATGCAGAACATCTTGCGCACACGTAAAAATCCCATCCGCTTTTCGGAAGAGTAGGCCATTGTGTACAGGTTGGAACATATGACAGAATTTACAAAAACCGCATACACACTGGGACTGGATGTAAAAAAGCGCAATAGTGATTATTCCATTATCCTTGAAATAAAATAAAAATAAAAAAATAAATAGCTTCTTCCAGGTCGTTTCTTTCTAAGTGCTGTGAAATACTTAATTGTCTTTTAAGCAAAGATGTTGAATTAAACATGTGCTCAATTTTATTGAAGATATTCGCTTAAAAAGAACCATACTTCTTTCACAAAACTTAAACAGGGACAGACCTGGTATAAGCGATATATCACTATTTGATTTGAAGTAACATCATCTGCAGTATGCTAGATACAGACAAACATTCACCTTATCTCACAAAACATTTCCTTGGAAAGGTGTTACAAGACAGAAGATTTATGGAAATTTAGGATGTACATGTATCAAATTATATCTATCTCTATCTATCTGTCCGATAGTCTGACGACCGTGGGGGCACCCTCAAAGACTCTAAAACCAGTTCCCTCCATTTCTCTCTGTTTGCCTTTCTCAGGGTTTTGTTGAGTTTAGCCGTCCATTCGCTGATGTTATCGTCCAGCTCTTCCTTGGTCTGCTCTTCTTCTTCCTCCCTGGCAGTGCCTTGTAAAAACTGTCTTTGCAAGTCCTTTGGATCTTGTGACATGCCCATACCATTTAAGTTTACGTTTTTTCACGATCGTTAGAAGGTTCTCATAGGGTCCAATGGTTTGCTGGTTCTGTTATGCACGCTTTCGTTGCTTATGTGGTCTTTGTAGGAATTCCAAGGAGTCTACGAAAGATCTCATCTCCACCGCCTGTACTCTTCTCTCCAAATCTGCAGTCAGGGTCATGATTACGGCATACAGAATATGGATATGACAAGGGAGCGCATTAGTCTGATCTTGGAGATAAGTGAGATATTTTTATCTCTCCAGATGGTGTTTAGTTTTGACAAAGCTGTTATTGTCTGTGCAGTCCTGCATTTTACTTTTGGCTTGGATCCCTGGTCTGATACAATGGCTCCCAGGTACTGAAGCTTTGAACTGTTTCCAGCTTCTGGTTCATTAACCCTGATATCAGTGCTAATGCCGTTGGTGTTATTAGTCATCAGTTTGGTCTTCTCTGCACTGATTTCCATGCCGTATGTTTTGGAGGCCTTATTCAAGTGTTCTGTTTTGGCTGGCAAGCTCTTTTTCTTGATCCTGCTATTCCTCAATGTCATCTGCGAAGCGGAGGTTTGTGATCGTTCTGCCACCATTGGTGGCAGAACGATCAAATTATATCACCAAACATTTTTTGGGAAAAAACCCAAAACGGTACAATAGTTGTCAAACGAAGCAATC
This sequence comes from Rapana venosa, assembly GCA_028751875.1. NCBI lineage: Eukaryota > Metazoa > Mollusca > Gastropoda > Neogastropoda > Muricidae > Rapana > Rapana venosa. The sequence continues at coordinate 36,109,951 of CM054162.1, forward strand.
TGTGGAAAATACGATGCATAAGTACCAAATTATTTCACCAAACATTTACATGGAAAATAAACAAAACAAAACGTTACAATAGTTGTTGAACATAGCAATCTATTGAAAATACGATGCATAAGTATAAAACTATCTCACCAAACATGTCCATGGAAAATAAACACAAAAAATGGTACAATAGTTGTTGAGCGAAGAAATCTATGTGCATTTACGATGTATAAGTATCAAATTATCTCACCAAACATTTCCTTGGAGGAAAAACAAAACTGTACAATAGTTGTTGAACGAAGCAATCTATGGACATTTACAATGTATAGTATCAAATTATCTCACCAAACAATTCCTTGGAGAAAGAAAATGGAACGATAGCTAGTGAATGGAGGAGTGTATGGAAATTTACGACGTATGTTCTAATGATATCGATTTCGGTACAAAGGAGGGCAAAACCTTTTGGGTTTCACACTAAAGATGATGTATGTGTCTGCCTGTCTCTCGTTATCGATAAATCCCTACTTCCTCCACTCAGAGCTTTATCCCTATCCCACATTGTCTGATTTGGTCTTGTCCCTACTTTGTCTCTGTGTCTCTGTTTATGTCTGTCCCTCCCTGCCCCTCCCCTGGTCTGTCTGTCTGTCAGTGTTCACCTGTCTCTGGTTCATTATCAGCTTCTGAGATTCTGTCTATCCATCGCTCTGTCTGTCTGATGGTCTGTATGTCTGTCTCTCTGTCTCTCTCTCTCTCTCTCTCTCTGACCCTCTATCTGTTTCACTCTCTCCCAGCATTACCAAGATACGACCAATCAAAATGTAAACACTGAAAATGCGTAAACACTCTCGACGCATCGATGCTGATAGGAAGGTGTATTGTCTCCCTGCTACCATAGGATTGTCTCCTTTCTACCAGCAAGGTTGTCTCCCTTTCCACAGCAAGATTGTCTCCCTTCCACACGCTTATTGCACTGTGTCTGAATACTAACCACTCTCTAGAAATGACAGAGGTGGATCGGTGGTCTAGTGGTAACGCACCTGCTAGAAAGCGAAAATCGGGTTTCAAGTGTGTGATGGTTCGATCCCGTTTGGCCTGAAACTGTCCTCAATCCACAAGACATGAGTGGTGGTCTGGGTGCAAGTCTTTCGAAAAGATGATAAACCATGAGCACCACTTTTTGAGTGCACGTAAAGAACCTTCGGCAAACCTTGACATACATAGTGAGGGGACGGGATAGCCTGGTGGTTAGAGTGATGCATTTGGGATCTAATGATCCAGGTTTGAATCTCGTTCAAGAGGGCCGACTCCACTGTCCCAAAAGGTCCTTTGTATAAGACTGTAAACCGAGGTCCTGTGTGCAAACGCATGCAGAACATCTTGCGCACACGTAAAAATCCCATCCGCTTTTCGGAAGAGTAGGCCATTGTGTGCAGGTGGGAACATATGACAGAATTTACAAAAACCGCATACACACTGGGACTGGATGTAAACAAGCGCAATAGTGATTATTCCATTATCCTTGAAATAAAATTTTAAAAAATAAATAAATAGCTTCTTCCAGGTCTTTTCTTTCTAAGTGCTGTGAAATACTTAATTGTCTTTTAAGCAAAGATGTTGAATTAAACATGTGCTCAATTTTATTGAAGATATTCGCTTAAAAAGAACCATACTTCTTTCACAAAACTTAAACACGGACAGACCTGGTATAAGCCATATATCACTATTTGATTTGAAGTAACATCATCTGCAGTATGCTAGATACAGACAAACATTCACCTTATCTCACAAAACATTTCCTTGGAAAGGTGTTACAAGACAAAAGATTATATGGAAATTTAGGATGTACATGTATCAAATTATATCACCAAACATTTTTTTGTAAAAAACCCCAAAACGGTACAATAGTTGTCAAACGAAGCAATCTGTGGAAAATACGATGCATAAGTACCAAATTATTTCACCAAACATTTCCATGGAAAATAAACAAAACAAAACGTTACAATAGTTGTTGAACAAAGCAATCTATTGAAAATACGATGCATAAGTATAAACTATCTCACCAAACATGTCCATGGAAAATAAACACAAAAAATGGTACAATAGTTGTTGAGTGATGAAATCTATGTGCATTTACGATGTATAAGTATCACATTATCTCACCAAACATTTCCTTGGAGAAAAAAACAAAACAGTACAATAGTTGTTCAACGAAGCAATCTATGGACATTTACGATGTGTAATTATCAAATTATCTCACCTAACAATTCCTTGGAGAAAGAAAATGGAACGATAGCTGTTGAATGGAGGACTCCATGGAAATTTACAACGTATGTTCTAGTGATATCGATTCCGTACGAGAGAGGGCAAATCCTTTTGGGTTTCACACTAAAGATGATGTATGTGTCTGCCTGTCTCTCGTTATCGATAAATCCCTACTTCCTCCACTCAGAGCTTTATCCCTATTCCACATTGTCTGATTTGGTCTTTGTCCTACTTTGTCTCTGTGTCTCTGTTTTGTCTGTCCTCCCTGCCCTCCCTGGTCTGTCTGTCTGTCAGTGTTCACCTGTCTCTGGTTCATTATCAGCTTCTGAGAGTCTGTCTATCCATCGCTCTGTCTGTCTGATGGTCTGTATGTCTGCCTCTCTCTCTCTCTATCTCTCTCTGACCCTCTATCTTTCTCACTCCCTCTCTCTCTCTCTCTCTCTCTCTCTCTCTCTCTCTCTCTCTTCTCTCTCTCTCTCTTCTCTCTCTCTTTCTCTCTGACATCTAACTTTCTCACTCACTCCGTCTCTCTCTATGCTTTTTCTCTCTCCCCTCTCTCTCTTCTCTCTGACCATCTATCTTTCTCACTCACTCCGTCTCTCTCTATGCTTTTCTCTCTCCTCTCTCTTCTTTCTCTCTGACCTTCTATCTTTCTCATTCCCTCACCTTCACCCCTCTCTCTCACTCACTTTCTCCCTTCCCGCTCCCCCCCCTCTCTCTCTGTTTACTCTTTTTCTCTGTCATTTCCCGTCTATCTCTCCCTTTTTCTCTCTCTCACTCTCTCTCTCTTACTCTGTCTCTTCCTCTCTCTACCTAGTCCTTGGGATGAGACTATAAACCGAGGTCCCGTGTGCAAACGCACGTAGAACATCTTGCGCACACGTTGAATTCTGTTGCGCTTTTTGTAAGAGTAGGCCACTTTGTGCCAGTGGGAACAGATGACAGAACTCGCAAATCAGCATACACACGTGGACTAGATGGAAAAAAGCACATACGTGCTTATTCCATTATCCTCGATATCAAAAGAATAAATAAATAAATAAATAAATAAATAGAACCTCTCTCTCTCTCTCTCTCTCTCTCTACTCTCTTCCCTACTCTCTCTCTCTCTCTCTCTCTCTCTCTCTCTCTCTCTCTCTCTCTCTCTCTCTCCTTCTTCTCTCTCTCTCCAGCATCACCAGATACGACCAATCAAAATGTAAACACTCAAAATGCGTAAACACTCTCGATGCATCGATGCTGATAGGAAGGTGTATTGTCTCCCTGCTACCATAGGATTGTCTCCATTTCTACCAGCAAGGTTGTCTCCCTTTCCACCAGCAAGATTGTCTCCCTTCCCACACGCTTATGTGCCCATGTGTCTGAATACTAACCACTCTCTAGAAATGACAGAGGTGGATCGGTGGTCTAGTGGTAACGCACCTGCCTAGAAAGCGAAAATCTGGGTTTCAAGTGTGTGATGGTTCGATCCCCGTTTGGGCCTGGAACTGTCATCACATCCACAAAACCATGAGTGGTGGTCTGGGTGCAAGTCTTTCGAAAAAGATGATAAACCCATAAGCACCACTTTTTGAGTGCACGTAAAAGAACCTTCGGCAAACCTTTGACATAACATAGTGAGGGGACGGGATAGCCTGGTGGTTAGAGTGATGCATTTGGGATCTAATGATCCAGGTTTAAATCTCGTTCAAGAGGGCCAACTCCACTGTCCCTAAAGGTTCTTCGTATAAGACTATAAACCGAGGTCCCGTGTGCGAACGCATGCAGAACATCTTGCGCACACGTAAAAAACCCGTTCCGTTTTCCGGAAGAGTAGGCCATTGTGTGCCGATGGGAACAAATGTCAAAAACTAAAACTGCATACACACGGGGACTGGATGTAAAAATGCGCAATAGTTCTAATTCTATTATCCTTGAAATATAGAAAGAAAGAAAGAAAGAAATAGCTTCTACTATTTTGGGGGGTTCTTTGTAAGTACTGTGAAATACGTAGTTGTCTTTTAGGCGAAGATGTTGAACAAAATATGCGCTCAATTTTATTGAAGATCTTTGCTTAAAAAGAACCATACGTCTTTCACAAAACTTAAACAGAGACAGATCTGGTATAAGTGATATATCACTATCTGATTTAAATCAAATCATCTGTAGTATGCTAGATACAGACAAACATTCACCTTATCTCACAAAACATTTCCTTGGAATGGTGTTACAAGACAACATATTCTATTTGAAATTTAGGATGTACATGTATTAAATTATATCACCAAACATTTCAATGGAAAAAAACTGGTACAATAGTTGTTGAACGAAGCAATCTATGGAAATGTATGATGTATAAGTATCAAATTCTCCCACCAAAAATGTCCTTGGGAAAAAACCAAAACGGTTCAATAGCTGTTCAACGAAGCAATCTATGGGGAAATAACGATGCATAAATATAAAACTATCTCACCAAACATGTCCATGGAAAATAAACACCAAAAATGGTACAATAGCTGTTGAGCAAAGAAATCTATGTGCATTTACGATGTATACGTATCAAATTATCTCACCAAACATTTCCTTGGAGGAAAAAAACAAAACGGTACAATAGTTGTTGAACGAAGCAATCTATGGACATTTACAATGTTCAATTATCAAATTATCTTACCAAACAATTCCTTGGAGAAAGAAAATGGAACGATAGCTGTTGAATGGAGGACTCCATGGAAATTTACAATGTATGTTCTAGTAATATCGATTTCCGTACGAGAGAGGGCAAATCCTTTTGGGTTTCACACTAAAGATGATATATGTGTCTGCCTGTCTCTCGTTATCGATAAATCCCTACTTCCTCCACTCAGAGCTTTATCCCTATCCCACATTGTCTGATTTGGTCTTGTCCCTACTTTGTCTCTGTGTCTCTTTGTTTATATCTGTCCCTCCCTGCCCCTCCCCTGGTCTGTCTGTCAGTGTTCACCTGTCTCTGTTTCATTATCAGCTTCTGAGAGTCTGTCTATCCATCGCTCTGTCTGTCTGATGGTCTGTATGTCTGTCTCTCTGTCTCTCTCTCTCTCTCTCTCTGACCCTCTATCTTTCTCACTCCCTCCGTCTCTCTCTCTATGTTTCTCTCTCCCTCTCTCTCTGTCTCTCTGTCTCTGTCTCTCCCTCTCTCTTTCTCCTTCTTTCCCCTCTCTCGCTCTTTCTCTCACTCTCCACCTTCCCCCCTCTCTCTCTTTCACTCTCTTTCTCCTCTTCCGCTCCCCCCCTCTCTCTCTCTCTGTCTCACTCTTTTGTTCTGTCTAATTTTCCATCTATCTCTCTCTCTTTTTCTCTCTCTCACACTCTCTTTCTCTCACTCCCTCTCTCTCTCTTCCTCTCTCTACCTAGTCCTTCAGATGAGACTATAAACTGAGGTCCCGTGTGCGAACGCACGCAGAACATCTTGCGCGCATTTTAAAACCAGTTCCGCTTTCAGAAGAGTAGATCATTGTGTACCGGTGGGAACGGATGACAACATTGACAAAACTGCATAAACATGGGGACTTTGGGTAAAAAAGCGCACGAGTGCTTATTCCAGTATCATCGAAATAAGAAGAATCCTCGAAATAAAGGAATAAACTAAACATAAACTACATGACTCTCTCTCTCTCTCTCTCTCTCTCTCTCTTCTCTCTCTCTCTCTCTCTCTCTCTCTCTCTCCCAGCATTACCAAGATACGACCAATCAAAATGTAAACACTGAAAATGCGTAAACACTCTGATGCATCAATGCTAATAGGAAGGTGTATTGTCTCCCTGCTACCATAGGATTGTCTCCCTTTCTACCAGCAAGGTTGTCTCCCTTTCCACCAGCAAGATTGTCTCCCTTCCCACATGCTTATGTGCCCATGTGTCTGAATACTAACCACTCTCTAGAAATGACAGAGGTGGATCGGTGGTCTAGTGGTAACGCACCTGCCTAGAAAGCGAAAATCCGGGTTTCAAGTGTGTGATGGTTCGATCCCCGTTTGGGCCTGAAACTGTCCTCACATCCACAAGACCATGAGTGGTGGTCTGGGTACAAGTCTTTCGAAAAAGATGATAAACCCATGAGCACCACTTTTTGAGTGTACATAAAAGAACCCTCGGCGAACCAGTGACATAACATAGCGAGGGGACGGGATAGCCTGGTGGTTAGAGTAATGCATTTGGGATCTAATGATCCAGGTTTGAATCTCGTTCAAGAGGGCCGACTCCACTGTCCCCAAAGGTTCTTTGTATAAGACTATAAACCGAGGTCCTGTGTGCAAACGCATGCAGAACATCTTGCGCACATGTAAAAATCCCATCCGCTTTTCGGAAGAGTAGGCCATTGTGTGCAGATGGGAACATATGACAGAATTGACAAAAACCGCATACACACTGGGACTGGATGTAAAAAAGCGCAATAGTGATTTTTCCATTATCCTTGAAATAAAATAAAAATAAATAAATAAATAGCTTTTTCCAGGTCTTTTCTTTCTAAGTGCTGTGAAATACTTAATTGTCTTTTAAGCAAAGATGTTGAATTAAACATGTGCTCAATTTTATTGAAGATATTCGCTTAAAAAGAACCATACTTTTTTCACAAAACTTAAACACGGACAGATGTGGTATAAGCGATATATCACTATTTGATTTGAAGTAACATCATCTGCAGTATGCTAGATACAGACAAACATCCACCTTCACTCACAAAACATTTCCTTGGAAAGGTGTTACAAGACAGAGGATTCTATGGAAATTTAGGATGTACATGTATCAAATTATATCTATCTCTATCTATCTGTCCCGTAGTCTGACGACCGTGGGGGCACCCTCAAAGACTCAACAACCAGTTCCCTCCATTCCTCTCTCTGTTCTGCCTTTCTCAGGGTTTTGTTGAGTTCTAGGCCTGTCCATTCGCTGATGTTATCGTCCCAGCTCTTCCTTGGTCTGCCTCTTCTTCTTCCTCCCTGGACAGTGCCTTGTAAAACTGTCTTTGCAAGTCCTTTGGATCTTGTGACATGCCCATACCATTTAAGTTTACGTTTTTTCACGATCGTTAGAAGGTTCTCATAGGGTCCAATGGTTTGCTGGATTCTGTTATGCACGCTTTCGTTGCTTATGTGGTCTTTGTAGGAGATGCCAAGGAGTCTACGAAAGCATCTCATCTCCACCGCCTGTACTCTTCTCTCCAAATCTGCAGTCAGGGTCCATGATTCACAGGCATACAGAAATATGGATATGACAAGGGAGCGCATTAGTCTGATCTTGGAGATAAGTGAGATATTTTTATCTCTCCAGATGGTGTTTAGTTTTGACAAAGCTGTTATTGTCTGTGCAGTCCTGCATACTACTTCTGGCTTGGATCCCTGGTCTGATACAATGGCTCCCAGGTACTTGAAGCTTTGAACTGTTTCCAGCTTCTGGTCATTAACCCTGATATCAGTGCTAATGCCGTTGGTGTTATTAGTCATCAGTTTGGTCTTCTCTGCACTGATTTCCATGCCGTATGTTTTGGAGGCCTTATTCAAGTGTTCTGTTAGGCTGGCAAGCTCTTTTTCTGATCCTGCTATTCCATCAATGTCATCTGCGAAGCGGAGATTTGTGATCGTTCTGCCACCATTGGTGGCAGAACGATCAAATTATATCACCAAACATTTTTGGGGAAAAAACCCAAAACGGTACAATAGTTGTCAAACGAAGCAATCTGTGGAAAATACGATGCATAAGTACCAAATTATTTCACCAAACATTTCCATGGAAAATAAACAAAACAAAACGTTACAATAGTTGTTGAACATAGCAATCTATGGGGAAAAAACGATGCATAAGTATCAAACTATCTCACCAAACATGTCCATGGAAAATAAACACCAAAAATGGTACAATAGTTGTTGAGCGAAGAAATCTATGTGCATTTACGATGTATACGTATCAAATTATCTCACCAAACATTTCCTTGGAGGAAAAACAAAACAGTACAATAGTTGTTGAACGAAACAATCTATGGACATTTGCGATGTATAATTATCAAATTATCTCACCTAACAATTCCTTGGAGAAAGAAAATGGAACGATAGCTGTTGAATGGAGGACTCCATGGAAATTTACAACGTATGTTTTAGTGATATCGATTTCCGTACGAGAGAGGGCAAATCCTTTTGGGTTTCACACTAAAGATGATGTATGTGTCTGCCTGTCTCTCGTTATCGATAAATCCCTACTTCCTCCACTCAGAGCTTTATCCCTATCCCACATTGTCTGATTTGGTCTTGTCCCTACTTTGTCTCTGTGTCTCTGTTTATGTCTGTCCCTCCCTGCCCCTCCCCTGGTCTGTCTGTCTGTCAGTGTTCACCTGTCTCTGTTTATTTATCAGCTTCTGAGAGTCTGTCTATCCATCGCTCTGTCTGTCTAATGGTCTGTATGTCTGCCTCTCTCTCTCTCTCTCTATCTCTCTCTCTCTCTGACCCTCTATCTTTCTCACTCCCTCCGTCTCTCTCTCTATGCTTCTCTCTCCCTCTCTCTCTGTCTCTCTGTCTCTGTCTCTGTCTCTCCCTCTCTCTTCTTCTTCTTTCCCCCTCTCTCGCTCTTTCTCTCACTCTCCACCTTCCCCCCTCTCTCTCTTTCACTCTCTTTCTCCCCTTCCGCTCCCCCCCCCCTCTCTCTCTCTCTGTCTCACTCTTTTGTTCTGTCTCATTTTCCATCTATCTCTCTCTCTTTTTCTCTCTCTCACACTCTCTTTCGCTCACTCCCTCTCTCTCTCTTCCTCTCTCTACCTAGTCCTTCAGATGAGACTATAAACTGAGGTCCCGTGTGCGAACGCACGCAGAACATCTTGCGCACATATTAAAACCAGTTCCGCATTTCGGAAGAGTAGATCATTGTGTACCGGTGGGAACAGATGACAACATTGACAAAACTGCATACACATGGGGACTTTGGGTAAAAAAGCGCACGAGTACTTATTCCAGTATCATCGAAATAAGAAGAATCCTCGAAATAAAAGAATAAACTAAACATAAACTACATGACTCTCTCTTTCTCTCAATTTAAATTTGCATATTGCATCCATTTGTGTTTTGCAGTTGCATTTGTCAATTTCAGCTTTGTCCTTAATGTAAGTGTCTGAGTGAGCTGATTGCTGTTTGGTGTGCATGTCTGTGTAAAGAATATAGTATTTCCTAAATTGCTTTTGGTGAAATACCAAAAGTCGAACATCTATTTTCTTTGTGTTATTGTTCACACTGAGGTGGACTGTGTTTGTCAGTTATCAATTGTTTTGAATTGCTTGATTTATCCCTGTTTATCATTCATCAGTTGTTTTCAATTATTTGATTTAATCTAAGAGAACCTGGCAACATGGCAAATAATTTCATAAATCAAAAATGGTTAACAAAAATGGGATTCAAAGTGGGGTTATCTGAAACATCTGTCACTTATTAAACAAAGTATTCGACATAGGTCCTATTCTGTCAAATTCAAATGACTGTTTTTCATGCTTTTTGTTTTGCTGAATCGCGCTTATCAGATGTAGTTTCAGATAATATTGTATCAAACCCTATTTATACTACCATCAGAAGAGATGCCAAAAGCAAATTAGAAACTGGATTAATAGCATATGTACATAAATAAGTTAATTTCAAGGAAATTGATAAATTTGAGAAACATGGCATTGAAAGTATCTGGCTTGAAATTTACTTGAAAGGAAAAAACCATTTTTAATAGGCTTTATATATAGAAATCCGGATGAACGTACCAGTTGGTTTGATCGCTTTGAAGCCATGATGGACGATGTATCAAACCATTCAACAGAGATAATTTTGTTAGGAGATTTCAACATTGATTTATTTAAACCTCATGATAAGTGGAGGAGTGTGTTTGAATTATATCATTTGTCACAGCTGATTCAAACCCCAACACGAAAAACACTTCACTCTGAAACATTAATTGACCATGTCTATGTCTCCAATATGGATCATATAATAGAAACATCTGTTCCAACATTTGGCCTAAGCGATCATTATCCAATATGTCTAACGTGGTCTAAAAAAGGTACAAGGATACCTAGATGCAATCACAAGAATGTTTCTCTGCGAAACTATAAGTTGTTTGATGCTGAAGGATTTCTTTCTGATCTATGTAACGCTAACTTTTTAAATGTTTATCAGTATACTGATCCAGATGAAGCACTTACTGCCTGGTATCAAACTTTTTCTTCCTATATTTGACAAACACGCACCACTTAGAATTAAACGAGTTAAATTTAAAGATAAACCACCATGGCTTACTGCCGAAATTAATGCTGCCATTGCAGTACGTGACAAATTGTTAAGAACAACAGGAAAAGATGCAGACTTTAAAAAGCAAAGAAATAAAATAACAGCTATGAAAAGAACTGCTCGTAAGAAATATTTTAGTGATCTGATCTCATCAAAAAAAGACACAAAATCTGTATGGAAAGCTATCAATCAGCTAGCTCATAAAACATCTACATCTACTCCTCTTTCTGTTAACTCTGTCTGCTGAAGATATAAACAAGCATTTTGCTACAGTAGGCGAAAAGGTAATTCTAGCTAACAATACAAAATTTAATGATCTGTCTGCACTTAAACACTTTTCTGGATCCAGAAATGTACAATCTAAATTCAAGTTTAATTTTATCACTGTTCATGAAGTATACAAGAATTGTGTTCCCTAAAACACTCAAATGCAAGGGGCTTGGACAATCTAGACAGTAAAATATTGAAGGTTTCAGCACCCATAATATCTGAGCATATCACATACATTTATAATCTTTCAATTGAAAAATGTCATTTTCCTCAAGCTTTTAGAGATGCAAAGTTTTGCCCCTTTTCAAATCTGGTGACCCAAAAGATCCCTCAAACTATAGACCAATATCAATCCTGTCTTCATTGTCTAAGCCTCTTGAAAAGCATCTTAAGAATAACCTTCAGCTGTATTTTACAAATCACAATCTGTTTCATCCTAGGCAAAGCGGATTTATGAAAAACCATTCTTGTCACACTCTGCTTACTAACCTAATAGAACAATGGCATGAAAATATTAACAATGATCTTTTGTCTGGGGTAGTATTTGTTGATTTTGCTAAGGCTTTTGACACCATTGACCATGATCTTCTAATAAAGAAACTTGTTTTGTATGGCTTATGTTCAGATTCAGTTAGACTTATATCCTCATTTCTTAAAATAGACGGCAGGCAGTTCTTCAAGACTGTGCAATATCCTCCTTCATGCCAATAACATATGGTGTCCCCCCAGGGATCAGTTCTTGGGCCAATTTTGTTTTCTATCTATATTAATGATCTTCCATTAAATATTTCATCGTCTTGTGAACTATTTGCAGATGATACGACTATTCATACTAAGGATAAAAAAGCAAATGTTATATGTAATATTCTACAGAAAGATATAGATAAACTAACTTCTTGGGCTGATCTGAACCACATGGCTCTTCATCCTAAAAAAATCTAAGTTCATGATAGTCACAACGAGACAAAAAAGACAAAATATGAAGTCTATGTCAAGAAGTCTGAAAATTCATGATCAGATAGTAGAAGAGGTTAATAATCATAAATTACTTGGCCTTAATGTAGACAATAATCTTTCCTGGTCGAGCCATATTTCAATATTGTCAAAGAAATTATCCCAAAAGATATTTCAGCTCAATAGAATAAAGCATTTCCTTGATGAGCACACTCGAAAGTTGTTCTTTTATGGATACATACAACCAGATATTGATTATGCTTCAACATGTTGGGACCTGGCGAGTAAAAACTGCTTAAAACGACTTGAGAGTATTTACAGACGCTCCATGAAATTAATACTCCTTAAATCATCTTTGCAAAATTAAGATTACAAAAAACTCAATATTTTACCATTAAATCAGAAATGCCATTTCAATAAAGTCGTATTCATGTACAAGATTATGAATAATCTTACGCCATCCTATCTGTATGATAAATTTGTTATCAGAGTTATTTGAGGTAAAAGTATTCTATTTATTCCCCGCGCCAGGATAGACTTATTCATGTCATCCTTGGTTTATTCAGGTAGTAAGCTATGGAACAATATCCCTGATTATCTTAAACAGAAGCCTAGTTTGTCTTCATTTAAGAAAGGATATCACAGACATCTTTTTGAAATGTTATGATTGGAATTTCATTTTTGTGTTCGAAATCCTTATCTCTAGTAGTCATTAGCACACAATTCATGTTTAATTATCTGTAGTAGTCATTAGCACACAATTCATGTTTAATGCGATTTCATTCTTCACGTCTCTTTGCTGTTGTTGTTTGTTTTGTTTTTTGTCCTTTCCCTGTTGATCTATTTCTGTCCTCACACTGTCCATAACTCTGTAAGCAACCCCTCCCCCCCCCCCCCTCCCTCACTCTCTATATCCTTTGCTGTTTTGCCGCTGTCTGTATGTCCGTCTGCCTGTCTGTCTCTTTGTCTCTTTCTGTCTCTCTCTGTAATGTGGTATCTGAGTCGGTGGTTGTGTGTGTGTGGTGGTGTTTTTTTTTTATTTATTTATTTATTTTTTTTTAATACTTGTTTGTCTGTGTTTGTTTGTTTGTTTGCTTTTCTTTCCTTCTCCATTGTCTCCCTTGTATGACATTCATCGTCATTGTATCTAGTTCTCATTTATAGTGTTTGATTATAATAATCAATTTTGAATTTTCATTTTGGTGTCTTTAAAACTGTTGATAATGATTGTTTGCGGGTTTGTTTGGGGATTGGGGGGGGGGGGTGGGGGGGGGGGTTTGTTGTTGGGTTTTTGTTTGTTTGGGTTTTTGTTTGTTTTTTGATGGTTTTTGATTGTTGGTGGTGGTTGTTTTGGTGTGGGTTTTTTTTTTTTTTTTTTTTTTTTTTTTTTAGGCAGGGTTTGTAAAAAACCCCGGGCTTTTCCATTTACTCTCAATAAAAAAGTTCGATTGGGAGTTGGGGGGAGTTCTCTTCTTTTCTCTCTCCCTCTTTTTCTCCCCCTCTCTCTCACCCCTTTTTCTCTCTCTCCTCTCCCCTCCCTCCCCCTCTTCTCCCCCGCATTCCCAAGAAAACGACCTTTAAAAAAAATTAAACATTTAAAATGGGGGAAACACTCTCGGAAATCGATGCTGATAGGAAGGTTTTTTTTTTCCCCCTGTCCTTTGGAAATTGTTCCCTTTCCACCGTAAGATTGTCTCCCTTTCCCCCACAAGTTATTGCCCCATTTTTTCTAAATACAAACCACTCTCTTGAAATTGGGGGGGAGGGGTTTGGGAATTTGGGGGGGGTTCGATTTTGGGCCCAACCTTTTCCAGAAAAGGAAAGGGGGGTTTCAAGTTTTGTGGCGTTATCCCCTTAAACCCGATCCAAAAAACCCCGGGCCCAACAAACCCAAGGGGGGAATTGGGTGGTTGGGTGCATTTTTTAAAAAGACCTTTTTAAACCTTCCATTGTTGCCCAAAACCTTTTTAGGACTTAAAAAAACCCCGGCAAACCGAATACTTGTAAAAAAATTTCCCTTTTGGAAGGGGACCCATTTGTGCCTAAGGGATAGAAAATTTGGCCAAAATGCTATCCCCGGGCGGGTTTAAAAAAGCCAAATTGGCTTTAAACCGGGCCCCCAAATGTCGAAAGAAGAATATTTTCCACATGTTTTTTTTTTTTTTTTTTTCGGAAAAAAAGGAATTTTTTTGGGGGAAAAATTGGTTTGAAAAAAAAAAACCCAAATTTTTAAGGGGACTTTTTTTTTTAAAAAAGCCCAATAGTCTTTTTCAAAACCCTTTTCGAAATAAAAAAAAAGAAATTTGGGAAGAAGTAGTTCTAAAAAACAAAATTTTTTTCCTTTACGAAAAAATTTTTTTTTAAAAGGGTTTTTCCCAAAACAAGAATTTTTTTGGAAAATTTGGTTTTAAAAGAAAAAATTTTCCCCAAACAGATGGAAAGGAAAAATATTAAGTTTTTTTGAAGAAAAATTTTTTGGGATATTTAGTTTAAAGAAAAAATTCCCCCCCCAAAAATTTTTCCTTAAAAAAAAAGGTGTTTAAAAGGGAACAAAAAAATTTCTTTTAAATTTTTAAGGAGGGAAAAATAAAAATTAAATACCCACCAAACTTTTAGGGAAAAAAAACCCCTTTTTACAAAGTTGTTGATGAAACTTTGGGGTTGGGTTAATTATAATTTTTTACCAAAAATTTTGGGAAAAAACCAAAAGGTTAAAGTTTAAGGGAAAAAAAGAAAAAAATTAAAAAAAAATTTAAAAGATAAAATTAACCAAAAAAAAATTTTTAATTTTAAAATAAACAAAAAATTTAAAAAATTTTAAAAGAAAATTTTATGGGGCATTTTCCCGATGGGTAAGTATCAAATTATCTCACCAAACTTTTCCTTGGGGGATAAAAAAAACAGAAACAATATTTGTTTGAACGAACAATCTAGGGACTTTTGCAAATGAAAATTTCCCAAAATTTATTTAAACCTAACAATTCCTTGGGAAAGGGAAAATGGAACGATAGCTTTTTGCATGGAGGGGGTATGGAAATTTACGACGTTTGTTCTTGGGAAATTTTTCGATTTCAGAAACGAAGGGGGTTTTTTTAAAAAACCTTTATGGTTTAACAAAAAAGAGGGATGTTTTGTGCCCCTGCCTGTCTCTTTTTTATCGAAAATTTAAAAACCCCACTTCCCCCAATCGGGAGCTTTATCCCAAATCCCACATTGTTGATTTGGTTTTGGTCCCTACTTTTCTCTGTGTCTCTGTTTAGGTCTTTTCCCCCCTGCCCCTCCCCTGGTTTTGTCGGGTTGTAAAGTGTTCACCCTTTCGGGTTTCCCTTATCAGCTATTTGAAACTCCCCATCATCTTTTCTGTCTGTTTGTCTTCTGTCGTGGGGTTTTGGGGGTTTTTTTTGTTGTGTGGTGGGTTGTCTAGGAAATCTCTCCTCTCTCTATCTCTCCCCTCTCCTCACTCTCTTTCCCCCCTTTTCTCTCTCCCCTCTCCCCTCTCCCTCTCTCTCTCTCCCTCCTTTCCCCCCTTTCCCCCCAAATCTCTTTTCCCCTTCCCCCCCCTCCCTCTTTTCCTTTTTAATCCTCCCCCCCCCCCCTCTTACCATCTTTCTCCCCCCCCACCCCTCCCCTTCCCCCACCTTTCTCTCTCTCTAAAAAAAAAGGAACACGAGCCCAAAAGTGATACAAAAAACCCCAAAGACGCGGGGGTTTGGGTTTTTTACCCGTTTTATTAATTTTATGCTGCCCGGGGTTTTGTGACCTCTTTCCTTTTTTGCCCCATCACCCCCTGGGGGCGGGTTTTCCCCTTTTGTGTTTTAAAAAGTCTTCCCAAGCAGAAAAACAAAACACGATAAAGGCAAACCCCGAGTACAAAATCCATGAATGGGTGACGGGATAGCTCAGTGGTCGGGAGCATGTTTTTTTTTCCCCCAGCCAAGGAAAAGCACCGTGAGCGTGGTTACCACTTGGATGGGTGACCTTTGCGCCCCCCTTTTGGCTTCAGTACAGCCCCCTTCCAGTTCATTTAAGCTGAAAAAGGGGGTCCCCTGCCTTTTTTTGGGGTCAGGGAAGGTAAAGCAGCGGGGGAAAAGGGAGATGGGCTTTGTCCTCAATATCTGGCCCCTAGAAAAGTGGGGTCTCTGAAAACCTCGCTCCCCCCTTACGATCTTTAGGTTATGGGACGCCTTTTTAATTTACCGGAAATTTAACGGTACAGGAAGAAAAAGGGTTTTCTTTCTGGGTGGGGGGCCATTCTGAGGGAAAAACATAAACACAGATCCCCGGTATTTTTAAATTTGTGATTTTTTTGGGGTTTTGGGGGTGGTGTCCCTTGTGTGTGGGTGTGGGGGTTTTTGGTGTGTGGGGTGTGTTGTGTGTGTGTGTGTTGTGTTGTGTGCGTTGTGTAATTGTGTTTGTTTTGTGTTGTGGTGGTGTTGAAATTGAGTTAGATTGACTTGAAGTGTTTCCCAGGGGGTTGGGTTGTGGTTCTGTTCTGGAAAGGGCCAGAAACAGTGGCAGATAACACAATCTCATATTTGGTGGGAAAATTTGGGGGGAAATTTTTTTTGGTTTTATAAAAGAAAACAGGAAAAAAACATTGTAGATTTGCGTGTGGGGTGGGGTTTTTAGGGTGGAGGGGAGAGGAAGGGGGGTTAAGAAGGTTGGGGGTGGGGGGGAGTGGTGGAGGGGGGGTTTTAGTGGATGGGGTGGGTTGGGTAGTGGGGGGGGGGGAGGGGGAGTTTTGGGGAGGGGAGGGGAGGATTGAGGGGGGTGTAGGTGGGTTTGGGGTTGTGGGTGAGTGGAGTGGGGGGGTTAGGGGTATGGGTTTGGGGGGGGGAGTGGATGGGGAAGGGGGTTAGTTTGGGTTTGGGGTGGGGGTTTGGTTTTTTCGGGGGGGGGGTGGTGGGTGGAAATTGGGGTTTGGGGTTTTTGGGGGGGTGGAAATGGAGGGGGGGGGGGGAGGGGGGAGGGGGAAAGGGGGGGGGAGGGGGGGGGGGGGGAAGGGTTTGGGGGGGGGGGGTGGGGTGGAAGGGGGAACAGGGGGGGGGTTGGGGGGGGGGGGGGGGGGGGGGTTTGGGGGGGGGGGGGGGGGGTTGGGGGGGGGGGGGGGGGGGGTTAAATTTGGGGGGGGTTGGGGGGGGGGTGGGGGGGTGTAGTGGGGGGGGATTAGGGGGGAGGGGGGGAGGGGGTTAGGGGGAACCTTTGCTTTTTTTTTTTTTAGGGAAGGGGGGCTTTTTTTTTTTTTTATTTTTAACAAATAAGAGGGGGGTTTTAATTTAATTTTTAGTTTAGTAGTGTTAGGGGAAGCACCGGGGGTCTCTCTTTTCTTCTCTCCCCTCTCCCCTTTTTTCCCCCCCCCCCCCCCCCCCCCCTCCCACCTCTCTCTCTCTCTCTCTCTTTTCCTCTCCCCCTCTTTTCTCTTCTCTCCCCCTTTTCTCTCTCCTCTCTCTCTTATGGGGGCAGGCACAACAAAAATAAAACACAGAAAATGCGCCCACAACCCTCCGGCAAACAAGACGGGGGTGTGCGGAAAAAAAAAAAAAAGGGAAAAAAAAAAATTGGGGGTCGCCCTTTTTACCAGCCCTTTAAATTTGGGGCCTTTATAGGGTCTGGGAAAATGAACTTTTTGCGAAAGGCGGGAATACGACACCCTAAAAATTTTATTTTGTTTTTTTTTTAAAAAAAATTTGTTTTTTTTTTTTCTTTTTTTTCTTTTATTTTTCTTATTTACACATTGCAAAAGGTTTAAAAAAACTAAAAAGCCCCGTTGTTTGGAAAAAATTTTTCAGATCTAAAATTTTTGCTTTTTGGCTGACACTGGGACTTTGTTATATTTTAATTACGGGAACCGGGGATTTAGGGGGGGGCGGGGGGGTTGGTTTGGGTTTAGAGTGATGCCCTCTGGGTCTGCTGGACATGGTTTTATTTTTAAAAAAAAAGGAATTTTCTTTCCCCTGGAGTTAAAATCATGCCGACTCCCCTCCCCCTAAAATTTCCCTTTTGATCGACTTTAAACCGGTTTGTCCCCCTTTTTTGAACGCACACAGAACATCTTTTCCGCCAAAGTTCAGTCTTTTTTTAAAAAACCCCTTTTGTGCTGGTAAGAATAAAAACTAAAGGTTTAAAACCCCTAAACCTTGGGCCCTAGGGAGCCCGGGGTCAGAGACCTCACTTCTCCAGGGGGGCCCAAAATTTGGGGCGGCGGCGCCCTCTCCTCTTTCCCCCGCCGCTTTACCTTCCCTTACCCTAAAAAAGGGCAAAGGGGAAACCCCTTTACAGCCCGGGGGGAAAATGGAGGAAAATGTACTGGAAAACCAAGGCGGGCAAACGGTCACCATTTCCAAAATGGTAAAAGAGCTCGACCCCTGCTTAACCCGGCGGGGGGGAAAACGAGGGGCTTTCCCACCCCTGAGCTTTTCCCGTCCCCAGCTTGGGAAGAAAATCCAAAGGTTAAAAATAGGTGAAAACAATTTTCAAAAAAAAATTTCAAAGCGCCCGGGGGGGGCGTGTGTAAAAGGAAAGGGTGTGGTAAATTTTTTTTTCTATATAAAATACAAATTTTTAAATTCGAAAACAGGGCAGGAATAAAATTGACCCCTTTACGATGACTTTTGGGCCCGGGCATTTTAACTAGGGGAAACACTCCTTATGAATTGGGGTTAAAGACACATATGTTTTTGAAAACCCCACACACACAAAAACCCCACAAAACACACACACACACCACACACCCCAAAACACCCCACACAACCACACATACACCACAACCCCCCACACACAAACACACACATAAACACACAAAAAAACACACACACCCATACACCATGCACCAAACACACCACAAAACACACACACACACATGGGCAAACAACAATTTAAAAAAAACCACACAGGCACAAAAAAAAACAAAAAACACCACTGCATATATAACGGGGGGGTTTGGTTTTTAAATAAAAAAAAAAAAAAACCGGGATAAATGCGTATTCCCGTATTTTTCTAAAAAAAATTAAAACAATCATAGATAAAAAACACATACACACATTCTTCTCTCTCTCTTTTCTCTTCTCCCCTCTCTCTCTCTCTTTTCTCTCCTTCTCTCCCCCTCTTCTCCTCTTTCTCGGTTTCCTTTCCCCTCCTCCTCTCCCGTGTTCCCCCTCTCCCCCTCTCTCTCCCTCTCCCTCTCTCTCATCTCTTCTTTTCTCTCCCCTTTGCACTCTTTTTCTTTCCCTCTTTCTTCTCACGAAATTTTTGCTCGGGGGAAAACCTACCAGCTGTTAAAAGCCATTCATGACAAACTTAAACCCTACTGGTTTACTTAAAAGGGCAAAAAAGTTTCCACTACGAGACCCAAAAATGTAAGTGTTGGGGTGTCAGCTCTCTCCCCTTCCCGTCCCCTCTCTCTCCGGGCTTCTTTCTCCCGTCTCTTTGGTTTTTGCCCTGTTTTCTCTTTTTCTCCCCCCCCCCCTTCCCTTTTTCTTTTCCCCCCCCCCCCCCCCCCCCCTCCCCCCCCCCCCTCCCCCCCCCCCCCTTCCCCTCCCCCCCCTCCCCCTTAAATTTTAAAACCCCCCCCCTTTTCCCCCCCCCCCCCCCTTTTTTTTTATTTTTTTTTCAAATTTTTTAAAACCTTTAACTCACTTAAAATTCCCCTTTTGCTTTTTTTCTTTTCCTCCCTCCTGAAGAGAAAAGGGGGAATGTCCCTTAAAAAGAAGTTTGGGTATATGATTTAAAGAATTTTTGTTGGGTTTGGGGGGGTTTTTTTCAAATTTTTTTTTTTATTTTAATAAATTAATGTTTTTTGGGGTTTTTTTTCCAGCCCCAAAAGGGAAGGAAAAAAATTTGGGTTTTAAATTTGTTTTAAAACAAATGATTTTTTTTTTTTATATTTTGGGGAAAAATTATTTTTTTTTTTTTTCCAAATTGGAAAATCCAAGTCCCTATTTGGTGGTTTATTCCGGGTTTTTTTATTTTCATTTGGCATTGGGGTTTTAATTTTTCTTTACGGAAAAACCTTTGGTTATTTTGGTAAGGCGGTTTTTTTGAAGTTTGAAGGGGTTTTTCTCCCCCTTTTCCTCCTGTCTTTTTCTTTCCTTTTTCCCCCTCTCCCCCTCCCCCTCTTTCTCTCCTCTCTCTCGCATTTTCCCCCTTAAAATACCCCACAACTGTTAAAAATCGCGAAAAAATTGACAAACTTTCCCTTTCATGTTCACCCACAAGGGGAGGTTTACACTCGAGACAATAAAGTAAGTGTCTGGGGTGTTTTGCTTTGTCCCCTTTTCTCTCTGTCCCCGTCTCTCTCTCTATTTTCTCATCTCTCTTACTCTCTTTCTCTCCTGTCCTCTCTGTCTCTCTCTTTTTCTCTCTCTGTCTCTCCCTGTCTCTCTCCCCTCTCTCTCTATTTCTCTCTCCGGTCTCTCTCTCTCTCTCTTGACTCTCAGTCTTTTTGTCTCTCTGTCTCTCTCGTCTCTTTGTTCTCTCTGTCTCTCTTTGTTTTCTCTCTTTCTCTCTTTTCTGTCTCTCTCTTTTCTCTCCCTTTGCTCTCCCCTCTCTC
>CM054162.1:36135235-36170235 GCA_028751875.1 Rapana venosa
TATACCCAGGGGAGACAAGCAAAATGAACGCTCGATAGTGTTTAAGTTACAGCCCCTTGTAAGTGTTTAGAGTTCTAGATGTTGGTGTTCTGTTGTGTGTGTGTGTGTGTGTGTGTGTTGTGGGGGGGTTGGTGGTGGTGATATGTGTGTGTGTTGATTGTGGGGGGGGGGGGTATGTGTGTGTTGGAGAGGGGGGGTTTGGGGGGGTTGTTGTGTGATGTGGGGGAGGGGGTGTCATGGCGGTCCATGTATGTGTTGTGTGTGTGTGTGTGTGTGTGTGTGTGCGCGCGCTCGCGTACGTGCGTACGTATGTGTGATGACAGTCATTTTTGTTTAAAATTTCCAGAATATATACATTGAATAAGCAAAACGCATTGCTTTTTTATCAAGCTATCTTCTAGAATCTTAATCAGTAACATCTAACTACGACAATATTACAATTCAATACCCATACAATGTATATATATATATATATTATATATATTTATATATATATATTTATATATATATATTTTATATTTAATATAATATATATATATATATATAATTTATATATATATATTATATAAATCTATTTTAATATTTATATACATATATAAATATATATTTAAATATATATATATATATATATATGTGTGTGTGTGTGGTGTGTGTGTGTTTCACACCAAACAGATAAATCTGACTTCAAGCAAACACACAGAAAGATAAATAAATAGATAAATACACACTTCAAATAAACATGAAAACAAACAACACACGAGAAGAAAGAGGAAAATTAGTTATAGAATCAATTTTATAGCAATTTATAAAAAATTCCAAAACAAACCAACCACCATACCATCAAACACCTATACTGTTTTGCACATGTTGGATGCCAAATATCATTCCTCACTACGAACAAATAAAACAGGCAGAGCCGAAAACATAATTGCCAATGCAGACATAGAAAAACACATGTCATGTCCTTCACATTAAACTATTTCTCATTTCTCCTCTGACCCAGTCAGATTTTATGGGCAATGGCAAGAATGATGCAAGGATTCAGCTTCAAAAGATGAAAGTCTGTCTGCCATGCAACATTCAGAGAGAGTGAAGAGAGAGAGAGAGAGGGGAGGAGAGAGAGTTTAGAGAGAGAGAAGGAGAGAGACAAAAGAGACAGAGAGACAGAGAGACAGAGAGAACAGAGAGACAGAGAGACAGAGAGAGAGAAAGAGAAAAAGGGAGAGAGAGACAGAGAGAGAGAGAGGGGGGGGGAAGGAGAGAGAGGGAGAGAGAGAGAGAGAGAGGGAGAGAGAGAGAGGAGAGAGGGAAGGAGGAATGCGAATGCGAAATGTTTATTCAGATTAGAGAGAGGAGAGAGAGAGAGAGAGTAGGAGAGAGAGGAGAGAGGAGAGAGAGAGAGAGAGAGAGAGAGAGAGGGGGGGAGAGATGAGAGAGGAGAGAGACAGGAGGGGAGAGGGAGAGAAGAGAGGGGAGAGGGGAGAAGAGGACGGGAGAGTGAGATAGATGAGAGAGAGAGAGAGAGGAGAAAGAGAGGCGAGAGAGAAAGAGAGAGGGAAAGAGGAGAGAGAGAGGAGAGAGAGAGAAAAAGAGAGAGAGAAAGAGAGAGGGAGAGAGAGACAGAGAGAGACAGAGAGAGAGAGAGAGAAACTTCACTTCCATAAGTCTGACAAAGTTGTCTTAAGTGTGTGGGGTGTGTGTGTGTGGTTGTGTGTGTGTGTGTGTGTGTATGTGTGTATGTATGTGTGTGTATATGTGTATGTGTGTGTGTATGTGTGTGTGTGTTGTGTGTGTGTATGTATGTGTGTATGTGTGTGTATGTATGTGTGTGTATGTGTATGTGTATGTATGTGTGTGTATGTGTTTGTATGAGTGTGTGTGTGTATGTGTGTGTTTATGTGTGTGTATGTGTGTTGTGTATGTGTGTGTATGTGTGTGTATGTGTGTGTATGTGTGTGTATGTGTGTGTGTATGTGTATGTGTGTATGTGTGTGTGTATGTGTGTGTGTATGTGTGTATGTTGTATGTGTGTGTGTGTTGTGTATGTGTGTGTGTGTGGTGTATGTGTGTGTGTTTATGTGTGTGTATGTGGGGTATGTGTGTGTATGTGTGTGTATGTGTGTATGTGTGTGTATGTGTGTGTGTATGTGTGTGTTCGCGCGTGTGTGTATGTGTGTGTGTGTGTATGTTGTGTTGTATGTGTGTATGTGTGTGTATGTGTGTATGTGTGTGTATGTATTTGTGTTGTGTATGTGTGTTTGTATGTATGTGTGTGTATGTGTGTGTATGTGTGTTTTGTATGGTGTGGGTGTATATGTGTATGTGTGTATCTGTGTGTGTGTTATGTGTGTGGTGGTGTGGGTTTTGTGTGAATGTGTGTGTATGTGTTGTGTGTATGTGTGTATGTGTGTGTGTGTATGTGTGTGTGTATGTGTGTGTCTATGTTGTGTGTATGTGTGTGTGTATGTGTATGTGTGTATGTGTGTTGTGTATGTGTGTGGTGTTTGTGTGTATGTGTTGTATGTGTTTTGTGTATGTGTGTGTGTGTGTTGTGTGTGTGGTGTATGTGTGTGTGTTTAGGGTGTGTGTATGTTTTGTATGTGTGTGTATGTGTGCGTATGTGTGTTTTATGTTGTGGTTTTGTGTTGTGTGTGTTCGCGCGTGTGGTGTATGTGTGTGTGTGTGTATATGTGTGTATGTGTGTGTGTTTTGTGTGTATGTGTGTGTGGGGTATGTATTTGTGTGTGTATGTGTGTTTGTATGTATGTGTGGGGTATGTGTGTGTATGTGTGTGTGTATGTGTTTGTATTATGTGTATGTGTGTATCTGTGTTGTGGTATGTGTGTGGGTGTGGGGTTGTGTGAATGTGTGTGTAGGGTTTTGTGTGTATGTTTGTGTGTTGTGTTGTGGTGTGTGTGTATGTTGTGTGGTGTATGTGTGTATGTGTGTGTATGTGTGTTTTTTGTGTGGTGTGTATGTGTGTGTGTTATGTGTTTCTGTTGTGTGTGTGTATGTATGTGTGTGTGTGTATGTGTGTGTATTTGTGTGTGTTGTATGTGGTGTTATGTGTGTGTATGTGTGTGTATGTGTTGATGTGTTGTGTGAGGTCAGTGATGACTTGACATTGTCACAAAAACGGGCTGTCTTAGAACTCTGTTTAAGAGTGCGAAATCGCTGGATGATGACATTATATTTATTTATTATTTATTCATTTATTTTATTATTTTATGTTTTTTTCACGTCGAGGATAATGGAATACGTACTCATGTGCTTCAATTTCCATCCAGTCCCCGTGTGTATGCAGTTTTGTCAATGTTGTCATCCGTTCCCACATGCACACAACTCCTACTCTTCCAAAAAGCGGAACGGGTTTTAACGAGTCCGCAAGATGTTCTGGGTGCGTTCACACACGGGACCTCGGTTTATAGTCTCATCCGAAGGATTTTTGGGGAGAGTGGAGTTGGCACTGATGTTAACTCCAGAGGAAAAATCCTCTTGAACGAGAATCGAACCCGGGTCAGCAGATCACGAATACATCACGCTAACCACCAGGCTATCCGGTCCTTCTTGTGCTGTGTTATACGTAAATATGTTAACGTAGAGGCATTGATTTCAAAGCATTCTGTTTTACAGTCGAACGCAAATAAAAGAAAATATTTCATTGTGGAGTCTTTCAACAAAACCTTTGAGAGGTTAAACTTTTTTAGAAAACAGGTTTTGAAAGTTAGCAGGAACTTAGTGAGAGAAAAATAATTTCGATATGTAATGTTTTGGGGTTT
Source organism: Rapana venosa (assembly GCA_028751875.1). NCBI lineage: Eukaryota > Metazoa > Mollusca > Gastropoda > Neogastropoda > Muricidae > Rapana > Rapana venosa. Next base: position 36,139,015 of record CM054162.1, read on the forward strand.
TTTGTTCGAATTCTTTTCCTTGTTTTTCTTTACGAAGCTGTATGGCTGGCTTACGGATTATTATTGTTGTTATTATTGTCGTTGCTTGGTTTCGTCAAGTATAAGATCTGTGAATGTCAGCAAAAGTGTGTAGCTTATTAAAATGTTTCATTTCTCATACGTAGGAACTCGTGTGTGTGTGTGTGTGTGTGTGTGTGTGTGTGTGTGTGTGTGTGTGTGTGTGTTTGCTCGTGTGTGGGGTGTGTTGTTTGCGCGCGCGCGCGCGTGCGTGTATGCGTGCCCGCGAACCTTGATTTTTACCTGATTAAAAGTCATGTGCCCTATACACTCCACTCAACATTTCTTTGGATAACACACACACACACACACACACACACAACACACACACAACACACACCACAACACACAAACACAGAAACACACACACACACACCCCACACCACACACACACACACACACACACACACACACACCCCACACACACACACACAAACACAAGCACACACACCATGGACGGGATTCAATAGACTTGCACAAGCCTTTACCCTTACAATAGGGGTACAGCTTACTAGAACAAAAATAATGGAGAAAGATCACCGAAACTAATCAGCAAAATGAGAGATTTTTTAAAAACTAGAACTGCAATTAATACCGATAATTTAACAGTCGTGAACCATTCAAATGCTTGTGTAAGTCGTTTTTTACGTCAAGAAGAATTACTTCTTTATTTTATAGAATGAAACTAAATGTATTGATAACAAAATTCATCAAAAAATATCACCAATACTCATGTGATTTTTGACTGCCAGAGTGTAAAACATTTTATGCCCCTTTTTTTCTTTCTGAAAACTCCCTCACCAGCATAAAAATAGTATTTTAAAACTGGCATTTGACACTGTTAAAGATCTTTGTCACATTCTCATAGTACATTTGATATATTTGCATTGGTTTAAATGTTGGGTTTTTTTTTGTTTTTTTTAAAATTCCCTGTTGCATTCCCAAATTTTTGTATGGATTTTTTAAAAACTATTTTTTTAAATAAAACACCCCCTCCCCCATTTTTTCTCGTCTAATTTATCGTAATTAAAGTCAAAAAAAAACAAAAAACAAACAAGCCAAAACCCCCCGCATACATATCTCCAATTTCTGAAATAAAAATTATGTAATTTAAACATTGGTGTAATTGTTTAACCCCAACACAACACAAACCCCGCACCGACAACAACACCACAACAACCCACAATGCACACCAACACCCACGCACATAATCGCACCCCCCGCACACACCACACACACCAACAAAAAAAACCCCCAAGCAAACTTTCCAATGTTTAAGTTTCAAGATTGTAACTTAAAACTTTGATGATTGCCTCTTTTGTCTCTTAGTCTCTCAGTCTTCAGTTCTTCTGCTATCTGTCTGTCTCTGTTTCTTTTAAACACCCCAAAACCCCAAAACACACAAAACCCCACACAACCAAACACCACAACCCCCCAACAACACACCACTAATTACCACAAAACCCACCCACACACAGAGCATAAATTTTCCCCAAACTTTCGAAATCAGAGCAGGAACGAACTCGAGGTGATTGCCTCTGTTGTCCCCCTTTTAAATGGCAGCAGGGTGAAGATTTAGTTTCAATATGTGGTGATTTGAGTTGAGGTTTTGTGAAGTTTGGCTCTTGTGTTTTTGAAAATAGTGTCATTTTTTTTTGAATAGGTGTGTTGTGTGTGTGTGGTGTGTGTGTTTGATGTATTTGAAGTCATTTACAAAATGTATAAATGTACTAGTGTGGTGTTTTGTTGTGTGTGTTTTGTTTATTTAAAAAAACAAAACTTTATATCCAGGATAATGGAAAAAGCATTATGTGCTTTTTTACTTGTCCCGTGTGTTTGATTTTTGAAAATTTTTGTCTCTGTTCCCCCCGGCACGCAAGGGCTACTCTTACAAAAAAGCGGAAGGTTTTAAGGTGTGCGAAAGACGTTGTGCGCGCGTTCGCAAGGGGCCTGGGTTTAGTTCTGAAGGACTTTTGGGGAGGTGGGTTGCCTGATTTTTAAAACTCGGGGGAAAAAATTCCCTTAAACGGGAATCAAACCCGGGTCGTCGATTGGGGAGGAAATATTTAAAGGATGCCCGTGTGTGTTATTTGGTGCGGCGTGCGGGTTTGGGTGTTTTTGTGTGTGTGTATGTGTTTTGGGCCCTTGGCACGTTTGTGCAGTTTTGTGTGCGCGTCCCGGCGGGCACACTTGCGTGTATGTGTGTCACTTTGTTTTTTTTATACTTGTTGGTTTTTACAGCAGACAAAAAACGAAATACCTTGGAACGTTTTCCCTCAAAAACAAGAACCCCCCACATAAAATTGCATAGAACGAAGCAGCAACGGAAAAAACAAAAAAAAAACTAAAATCTTTTTCAGAAAAGGGGAGGAAAAGAAAAAAACCCCATCGTCAAACACCCCCTCCTCTTCCCATGAAAAAAAAAAACAAAAAAATGTGAACTTCAGACAAAAATAACATGGGCTATGCAATGCCGTTTGCTGCAAATAGTGAAAGACATTGTCCTTTCCCTTCGCTTCAATGCTCGTTTGATTTCTTTCGTTCGTTTCTCACTCGAATGCTAATGGAAAAAACAATGCCAGACATTCGTCTAAAAAGTTGTTTTTCTGGTGTTAAATTTTGGCCCTAGAACAGAGATGCATCAGTTTCGTCCGTGTGCCCCTAAATGTAGGTTTTAGGCTTGTAGAGAGAAAATGTTTGGGGATTAAAACAAAATGGATTGTTTGCATAAAAAAGGGATTTTTCTTAGCGTTTGGGGGGCGTTAATTCTCAGTGGTCAGGCACTCGTTTTCCCCCCAGTAAGGTTAAGGCGCGGCGGGTTCCCAAAGTGGATGGGTGACCTTTTGTCCCTTGGTTCAGTACAGTCCCCCAAGGTTACCAAGCTGAAAAATTGGTACCTTCCCCTCTTTTGGGGAGATTGAAACAAAGGCGCTTTTTTGCTAAAGTTACTTTTCTTAGCAAAAAGATTTGAAACACCACACACGTACAACACAACACAACATACAACAACACAAAACCCCCCACACCATACAACGCACACACACATAAGAAAAAACACACACACACACACAAAAAACACATACCAAAAACCAACCACACCAAAAATACACACACACACAACACACAACACACCACACACACCACACACCACACCAAACCACAAACACACACGCCTCCCCCTCCCCCAGCAAAACCGAAACCCAAAACCTCTCCACTCCCCCCCCAATTTACCCCCTTCCCTCCCTTCTTTTTCCCTCCCACTCCCACTCCCCCCTCTCCCTCCCCCCCCTTTCCCCCTCCTCCTTTTGTATGAAAAACACATTTTGGGGGGCCCACCCAAAGGAATTAGAAATCTGTTTCTATTATCAATGGTGTCATACCCCTATAAAGGTTTTCCCATCACTATAAGGTCATAGGGCACGAGGCGTCGGACTAAACTTCTCTAGGGCCGCATTTTGAGGAGGGGCCCCCATCTCCTCTCCCCGTGTTTTCCCTTCCCTGCCCCAAAAGAGGGCAGGTCCATTTAAGTGGGTGAACGGGGGGAAAACTTATGAAACCCAAGGCGGCAAAGGGGTCACCATCCAGTGGAAACCACGCCGATGTGCTTAATTTGCTGGGGAAAAACCCTGTACTCTGACCACTGGGGTATCTTTTCCTCTATGTCCTGTGGTAGATCGAAAAACTCTGTATTATACAATGATGCGAGTTAAGTTGAATAGAAATCATCAATATCAGCCCGTGACCTTGGGGTGGGGGGGGAGAATAAAAGAGATGCGTGGAAGCCTCCCCCACCCATCTGGGTCCTGGCTTGCGCGTAGTGCCGAGCATTTTTTCTGGCCCTTTCTCTGGTTGTCCCCCATGTTGTTCTGTCTTCCCCTCCTTCTGCCACCTTCGAGTTTTCCCTGCAGTACTTTTTTGGGCGAGTGTTGGGGCGGGTGCGGGGCCAAACCCAGTATTTTTTCTTCTTGCGATGGTGAAAAAGGGGTTCCTGTGGACCCCGTGTGTTATTTGACTCTTGACAAATTCTTGGTCTTTCGTTCTCTCCAAGATATCCCAGTAGTTTTCTTGGCATTTTGTTCAAATGATGGATTCGTTTGCTTTTTTCAGCAGTCAATGCCCAGGTTTCCTTCCGTACAGGGGATTGACTAATTGGGCTTTGTAGGGGTTTAGTTTGTTTGGGGAAAAATGATCTCTTTCTTTTCCTATGGGGTGGTTTTTTGGGAAAGATGTTCCCAGGGCTATTTGACTTTGATTTCTGTCGTCGTTCCCCGTCCTTGTGAGTGTAGCGGGGTATTTAAAAGATTCCCCCTTAGTTTTGGCGTTATTAATTTTGGGGTTTTGTTGTGTGTGTTCACAAGTATTTTATTTTTTCCCCGAGCTCCCCCACCCCTTGCCCCAGTTGTTTAAAGTCTGGTGTAAGATCTTGCAGCTCTGTGTTACTTCCCCCATGAGGTCAAGTCATCGGAAACCGTAAGTTGTTGGGGGGTCTGCCGCAATGGAGATGGTAGAGGGGGGAAGTATGGAGGGTCTCTCTCATGTTGTTTTCAAGAAAGATTGAAAGGAGGAGTAACAGGCATTTTTGTCGGCCCCAAACTGTGGTTTTGAAGTGTTCCGACTGTTTGTTCAGAAGGAGACTGCTTGCGTTTTTATATCTTGGTGGATTGCACTAGCCCTTTTTCAATGCCAAAACATTCTGGGACCCCCCACGGCCCTTCGTCCCATACTCTGTCAAAAGCCTTTTGAAGTCGATAAAGTTGGGGAACGGTCTCTTGTGTTGGAGATGTTTTTCCATTGATGGGGGCAGTTAAAAATCTGTTCGATTGTGCTCTCCCTGCCTGCCCCCAGCTTTTTCCCTCTCAAGGTGTTCTTCTGCCCCCCTTTTTGAGTCGATTCAAAAAAACTTTGAGCATGACTTCTGGCGGGGTGATGAGGCTGATTGTTCTATAGTTTTGGCTTGGGTAAATTTCCCCCTTTTGGGCAGGGGTAGATGAGTGTTTTGTGTCCATTTGTTGGCACTGTTTTTCCCCCAAATCTTCGGGGACGTAGTGTAACTATGTGATGACTTTTTTGCACCATGTTTGGCAGCTCTGCTGGTTATTGTCGTTGGGGGGATTTCCATGGTAAGTGCGATGGCTTCTTCCCTTTTTCCCCTAGTATAGGTAATGGCGGGGGTGCTTTTGAGTTCCTGCTTTCTTTTATTATGTTTGTCGGTTGTATTGGGTATGACAGTTTTGAAAATATTAGCCCCCTGTTAAATGCAGCTGAGCTTTCTGTGAGGAGGTTTCCGGAGTGTCTCAAGGGGATGTGTTTTGGGTTGAAGTGGTTTTTGGGTTTCTGGGGTGGTGTATGCCTTTTATGTTCCCCACTTCATTTTTTTTTCGATTCATAATTGATCCTGACCCACTTTTTGGGTTTTTAAACATTGACTTCTTCACGAGTTTGTTGGCCTCCGGTATTTTTTAGGGTTGGAAGACTGGTGGTTTCAGTGCTTTCTTGTATGCAGAGGAAGTGTCATTGGTGTCCATGGGGGTGTTTATTCTCTGCGACGAGTCCTCCTCTGCTGTTTCTCGGACTGCCTATTGATTTTTTGGGTGAGGTCTTGTGTCTTGTCAAGGGGGGTTAATGCGCAAAACGTCGCCAAGTTAGCTTGGAAGCCCCCCGGACATCTGGACTTTCAGTTTGTCCACGTAAATTTGATACGGGGTTTTGCGGCTGTTTGTTTTTCTTCGCTTCATTTGAATACCAGCAGCAAAGGTCGTGGTCGCTGCTATGTCAGCTCAGGGTTGTTTTTTCTGGCTTGTTGATGCTGGTTTTGAAGCGCCGTGGTGAAAGATAAAATCTATTTGGTATGGATCTTGCCGTTTGGCGCTGCCGGTTGTCCCCCTTTGACTTTTTGTGGGGTAGGGGAGGGAAATGGTAAGTCTGTGGGTGCAGGCAACCCCAGCAGCGTAGCCCCTGGTTGGTCTCCCGTTCCAAACTGACAACTTTTCCCGGCCCCTTTGGGTTGAAAGGGAGTCGGCCCTATTTGGCGTTAAAACCCCCCTTGGATGTGATGATGTCCTTTTGGGATTTTCTTAAGGGTACTTCAAGATTTTCTTTAAAATTCTTCTCTTCTTCATCTGTATGGTCAGATGAGGTGCTAGATTTGTATGATGGTGAGTTTTGGGGTTTGGGCCGACCCCGGATGTGTAACCTGCGGGAAAAGTGGTGTAAGCTGAAAATGCACCCCACTATTCCTTTCGCAATAAATGCCCTCCATTTTGGTGTGTTTCTCTTGGCCATTACCAGACTTTTTGCCTTCTTCAGTAAAGTCCCCCAAAACCCCTGCCCATCCCACTTCCCCTAGTCAATAATCCCCCCCATTTATATGGCTAAGTGATACGGATCGGTCGAGGCCCGGGTTCCCAACGACCGCGTTTCCATTGTAAAACCCAGGGGGAAGGACAAGTCGCTCTGGATTTAAAAACTTTATTAAAGTCCTAGAAAAAACAAATCACCATTGGTACATGGAAAAGTCCGTCACCTCCAGTGGGGAAAAAACAAAGAACTAGGTATGAATAGGAATCCCTTTTTCTTTTCGTCGCTGAACACTCAGACAAGTATTGTGCTGTCATCGAGTGAAAATGCTTTGCGTGCCCTTAAGCGCCCCCGACAAGCAAACCCAGCGCATACCTTAATTTTTTAGCCCCGGGAGGGAATATTTCCCAGCAAGTCAACCCCTGAGGTTGTCGGTTCCCTTCCTGGCTTGCCCCTTTTTTTCCAGTTTGACGATACGAGTAAAACGAAACCCATGCCGAAGTCCCCTTTGAAAGAGACTTTAAACCTAAGCCAAATGTTTCGAAAGCAGAGACCATTTTTTAGCGCGCGCTATAACCTTTCCCCCTTTTCGAAAGGGGGTGGTGTTTGGGATGGTAAGGGACGGGGGGAAGAATTTAAAAAAAAAAAAAAAAAAAAGCAGAAGACGTTCTTGTTTTAAGACAAACCCTTTAAAAAAGATGCGGCATCCCTCTCTGTTTGTTTGTCTGTTGCCCCGTCTGTCTTCTGTTTGTTGTCTGCCAGTCTGTCTCTTGTCTGTCGCTCTGTTTGTTGTCTGTCAGTCTGTCTCTCTGTCTGTTGTTGTTCTCCTCTGTCGCTCTGTTTTTCTGTCAGTCGTCTGTCTCTCTCTTGCGCTCTGTTTGCGTCAGTCTTTTCTCTTTTTTTTTGTGTTCTATGTTTTTGTCTGTCTGTGTTGCTCTTGTCTGTCGTCTGTCTCTTGTTGTCAGTCGTCTCTATGTTTATCTGTCTGTCTGTCTGCTGTTCTTTCTGTGTATGTCTGTCAGGGCGTCTCTCTGTTTGCGATCTGTCTGCTGTTGTTGTCTATCTGTCTGGCAATCTGTCTGTTGTCTATCTTCTTTGGGAGTCAGTCTGTCTGTCTGCTGTTTGTTTGTCACTCCGTCAGTTGCTGTCTGCCCCCGTTCTTTGTGTCGTTTTTGTTTGTCGTCTCTCTGTTGTTGTCTACATGTCAGTCTGATGTTGGTCTGCCGCTCTTCTCTCTCTCCCCCCGTTTTCATTCCATCCTCATCCCCCCTCCCCCTCTCTTGCCTCTGTCTGTGTTTCGTCCTCTCTGTCTCTCTTGTCTCTCCTTCTCTATCCCTTTCTCTCTCTTTTCTCCATTTCGCTCTCTCTCTCTCTCTCTTCTCTCTCTCTCTTCTCTCTCTCTCTCCTTTTCTCTCTCTCTCTCTCGCCCTCCCCCTCTTTTTATTTTTATCCGTAATTGAAGGGATCAATTTTATAGGAGTGGATTGAATAAATTGGATTTAATTGCAGGAGGACGCTCTTGTCTGCCCCTCTGTTGCCTCTCTGTCGTCTCTTGTCTGTTTTTTTGTCTGTTCGCGTCTGTCCCTTTTTTCTCTGTCTCTCTCTGCCTTTATTGTACTATTGAGTGAATGAGTTTGGTTTTTATTAAGAGTACCCCACGGGCAGGGGGCTGGATTTTTAAATAAAAAGCACATTAGTGCTTTTCATCTGTCTAAATAAAAGAAATTTTCCATTGCTTGTCATTTTCATTGTCTCCTTGGTCTGTCTGCTTTTTTTTTTTTTTTTTACTTTTATTTTGTCTTTCAAAATCTTCTCTTTCTCTTCCTCTCTCTTCTCTCTCCCCTCTCTCTCTCTTCTTCTCTCTCTCTCTCTCTCTCTCTCTCTCTCTGAATTTGTTTTATTATTAAATGTGTAGATGTTTTTTTTTTTGACTTTATTGGCTTTTCCCCCCTCTTTATTATGTGGTGTATGGGTATTCGCTTATTTTTTTCAGACATTTAATTTGCATGAGTAAAATTAAAAAGGTTTTGTTGATCGTGTGCTTTGGAGTATTACATATTTGTATTTCCCTGAAAACCCCCCCCCCCCCACCACCCCCACCACACACACAATACCACACACTCCTCACCACTCACCCTTTCCCCTCCTCAATGATGTATAGTTTTTAATTTTTCTTGTTTTGTTTTTTGTTTTTTTGTTTGGATGTATGTTTAAATTTATTTTATTTCATGACATTAATTGAAAAGAGTATAATCTAAAATGAGTGTTGATGGGATCGCATGTTGCTTTGGGAAATTTATATTGGTATTATCTTGAAATACCACACACACACACAAACACACACACACACCAAAAACCCCCACACACACAACACACACACACACACCACACCTCTGTCTCTCTGTCTCTGTCTCTCTCCCCCCTTTTTCGTCTTTCTTTTTAGTTTTGTATATCCGATGAAGGATTCAAATTTTAATACTTTTTGGGCTTGCTCTGTCTTAAATTTTAAAGAGTGCCTATTTTATATCTTATAATTATGTGTAAAAAGGTAGTGTACCATTTGCAATGTGTAGTATTTTTTCTTTTTGCTTTTAAGTTGGGTTTTGTTATTTTTTTGGCTTGTTGTTGTTCTTGGTTTTTGTTTTTGTTTGTCTGTTTTTCTTTTTTTAACTTTTGTTGGGTTTTCTTTTTCCTTCTCTTTTGTTTGTTTTTTTGTTTTGTTTGGGTTTTTTGGGGGGGGGGTGGGGTTTTTTTAGGGGTTTTCTTTTATTTGCTTGCTTTTGGGGGGGGGGGGGGGGGGGTTGTTGGGGGGGTAGCGTTTTGAAAAGGGTTTATTTCCCCCTTGTTTTTTGTGAGACGTTAAGTTTGGGTTATTTTTACTAGATGTAACGGGCGGGGACTGAAAGTAAAAAAAACCAAAATTGTGCTTATTCATTATCCTCGAAATAAAAGAATTTGTCATTTTATTTCTCTTCTTCCCCTCTCTCTCTGACTTTTCTTGATTCTCTCTCTCTATCTTTTCTGACTTTTCTTGACACTCTCTCTCTCTCTCTCTCCTCTCCTCTCTTTTTCTCTCCTTCTTCTCTCTTCTCTCTCTTTTCTCTCTCTCCTCTTCTCTCTGAATCTCTCTCTTTCTACTCAAAAAAAGGAAAGGGGAACATTGTGAGGAGTGCTTTAATGAAGTGGGCGTTAAATTCACGGAAAACATTTTTTGTTGTGTGTGTGGGGTGTGTGTGTGTGGTGTGTGTGGGTGTGTGTGTTTTGTGTGTTTGGTGTTGTATGTATGTTTGTGGGTGTGTGTGTATGTATGTGTGGGGGTGTGTAGTATGTGTGTGTTTCGTTTTTGTGTTGTATTGTGTGTGTATGTTTGTTTGGGTTATGTATGTGTGTGTGTATATATGTTTTTGGTATGTATGTCTGTGCATTTTATGTGTGTGTATGTATGTGTGTGTGTGTGTGTGTGTTGTATGTGTGTGTTGTTGTTGTGTTTTTTGTATGTTGTGTGTGATTTTTATGGTGTGTATGTATGTGTGTGTTTTTGTGTTGGGATGTATGTGTGTGTGTTGTATGTGTGTGTTGTAGTGTGTGTGTATGATGTGTGTTTTGTATGTGTGTGTGTTTGAATGTGTGTGTGTATGTTTGGTTGGGGTATGTATGTATGTGTATGTATGTGTGTGTATGAATGGTGTGTGGATGTATTATGTGTGTTGTATGTGTGTGTATGTATGGTGTTGTATGTTGTGTTGTGGGGTGTGTGTATGATGTGTGTTTGTAGTATGTGTGGATGTTGTGTTTGTAAAGTCGTGTTGTGGGGTGTGTATGTATTTTGGGGTGATGTATGTGTGTTTGTTTGTGTGTGTTGTGATGTTTGTCTGGTTGTATGTCTGTGTTGTATGTGTGTGTGTGTGTGTGTGTGTGTCTGTTTGTTGGTTGGTGTCTGTCGGCGTCTGTCTGGCGTCTGTTGGGTGTCTGGGGGGGCTGTCTGTCTGGCTGTTGTCTGGTGTTTGGGGGCTGTCTGTCTGGCGTTGGCTGGCTTTTGTCGGTTGGCTGTCTCTGGCTCTCTCCTTGTATGTCTGAACATCCCCTCTCTTGTCCTTTGTCTTGCTGTCTGTCTCTCTCTCGGTTTCCCTTTTTCTTTCTTTTTCTCTCTTAGTCCTTCTCCCCCCCCCCCTCCTCCCTTTTTTTCCCCCCCCTCTCTCTCTCTCTCTCTCTTCTCTTTCTCCTCCCCCTTCTTTCTCCCCTCTCTTCCCCTCTTCCCCTCTCTCTTATATTTCTGCTCTTCTCCTTTTCCCCCTTCCCATTCTCGTTTTTGTCACTCTTTGTCTTCTCTCTCTCTCTTTCTCTCTCTCTTCCCCTCTTCTCTCTCCTTCTCTCTCCCTCTTCTCTCTCCTTTTCTCTCTCTCTCTCCTCTCCTTCTCTCCCCTCCTCTCTCTGTCTCAAAATTGAAAAAAAATCAAATTGAAAGGGTGTTCTTGATAACTTACGTTAAATTAGCAGAAAACATGTCTGCCCGTCGTCTCTGTCTGTTCGTCTTTCTGCTGTCTGTCTCTGTTTTCTGTTCAGTCTCTTCCCGTCCCCAAACTCTGTCTTCTCTGATGTATGTCTCTGTCTCTGTATCGTGTTGTCTCTCTCTCTTTTCTCTCTGTCTGTCTGTCTCCCTTCCCCCCCTTGTCTCTATCTCTCCCCCCCCTTTCTCTCTTTCTCCCCCCCCCTTTCTCCTTAAAAATAATGTGGATATCAAATAATTTTGGGAAGGTGCGTCTTTTGAATCTAGCGTTAAATTCACAGAAGACATGTTGTTGTCTGTCTGCTCTGTTGTCTCTGTCTGTCTGTCTCTGTCTCTCCGCCTCAACCCTGTTTCTTCGACTCTTCTGTCTTGTATCTGCCTGTTGTTGTATGTTCCCTTTTCTCTGTATCTATTCGCTCTTTTTTTTTTCTTCTGTAGTCTGTCTCCCTCTCTCCTTTCTGTTTTATGTCTGTCGTCTGTCTCTTTTTTCCCCCCACCCTCTTCCCCCCTCTCTCTCTTCTCTCTTCTCTCTTCTCCCACCCCCAAACCCCCCTTTTTTTTCTCTGTATCTGCCTGTCGTTTGTTGTCTGTCTCTCTCTCTCTTCTCTCTTTCTTTTCTTGTCTGTCCCCTCTCTCCCCCTCCCATCTGTCTGTCTGTTGTCTGATCTTCTTCTCTCTCTTCTCTTCTCTCTCTCTCTCTCTTCTCTCTCTCTCTCTCCTTCTCTCTCTTCCCTTTCCCCAAACTAATTTAAGGAGATCAGAATAATTGAAAAAAGTGGTCTTATGAATCTCGCGTTAAATTTTCACAGAAGACAGGGGGACAAAACTTTGGCTCAAAACGTTCATCATTGGATTCTGAATTTGTTTCCAAAAAAATACAGAGCACTTTCCTTTAAAGTCTTTTGTTTGTGCGCGCGGCGTTGTTGTGGTGTGTGGTGGTGTGTGTGTGTGTGGTTTGTTGTTTTTGGTTTGTTGCGCGTGAAAAAATTAGTAAGGTATGTGTTTTTTTGGGGTGTTGTTTGTTTTGTGTTTGTGTGTGGTGTGTGTGTTGTCTGTGTGTAGCGGAGAGGAGAGGAGGGGGAGGGGGGGAGGGAGAGAGAGAGGGGAGGGGGTTTAGAGGGAGACGGGAGGGGAGGGGGAGAAGAGAGGAGAGGAGAGGAGAGAGAGAGAGGGGGAGGGAGAGAGAGGTGGAGAGAAAGACAGAGAAATCGAGACAGAGACACCCAAAAACAGAGAAGGGTGGGACAGAAAAAAGACAGGGGCAGAGATAGACTGAAATGAGAGAAGGACAGAGAGAGAGAGAGAGAGGGGGAGGAGGAAGAGGAGAGAGAAGAGAGAGAGAGAGACAGCGTGAAAAAAAAAGGTAGACAGCGATAGACGGACAAAAAGGGAAGACAGAGAGGGAGGCAAAGAGAGAGACAGACAGAAAAGATACAGACAGTAAAGAGCAGAAACCCTAGCACGAAAATTCCCCAAGATGCGAAAAAATTTGAATGAAAACGCTTTGATTTGTTTTTCTTTGCAAGATTTAGGTATATAAATTCCTACATCTATCATTTTATTTTTTTATTGTGGATTTTTTTATTTTATATTATTATTATTATTATTATTTTATTATTATTATTATTTTTATTGTTGTTGTTGTTGTTGTTGTTGTTATTATTATTATTATTTATCATACATACATATATATATATATACATACATACGTATATACATACATACATACATACATACATACATACATACATACATACATACATACATACACACATATATATCGACATCCCCACATGATACAAAACATTCTTTTCCTGTTTTTTATAAGGACAAAACAACAACAACAACAACACCAACACCACCATTTTCCCTCTACCGCCACTACCTCGCGTGTGTGGTGTCTTGTCTTGTAGGAGCAGAAATGCCAGACACTGACGCTTGGAGCAGCAGACAGAGGAGCGGTGATGGATCCACCTCTGATGGCCAGTGGTATGGACCTGGGCTCTGGGTGGTGGTGGTGGTGGTGGTGGTGGTGGTGGTGGTGGTGGCGTGACAAGGGTTTACTCTAGTGCCTGTTGATTTTCTTTTTGTCTTCTTTCTTTTTTTGGGGTGGTGGGGTGGTGGGGGGTGGGGTGGCGTGGGGTGGGGTGGGGTGGCATAGCTATCTGTGTAGGTGCTAAACCTTCGATCAGAAGGGTTGAGGGAGAGAGTGGTGGGGGAGAGGAGAGGGGAGGGAGAGGGGAGGGAGAGATAGAGAGTGGAGAGGGGGGAGGGAGCGAGGGAGAGAGGGAGCGATGAAGAGAGAGAGAGGGAGGGAGGGAGAGAGAGAGGGAGAGAGAGAGAGAGTGAGAGAGAGAGAGAGACAGAGAGAGAGAGGTGGTGGAGAAGAGAGAGGGAGGTGGAAAGAGAGAGAGAGAGAGGAGGAAGTGGAGAAGAGAGAGGGAGGGGGAAAGAGAGAGAGAGGAGAGAGAGAGAGGGAGAGGGAGAGAGAGACATAGAGAGAGATAGAAAGAGACAGAGAGTGACTGCTAGAGAGAGAGACAGAGAGAGACAGAGATAAACAGAGACAGAGATAGACAGACAGAGAGAGACAGAGACAGACATAGACACAGACACAGAGACACACTGACAGAATTTCCACAACATGGAGATCCTATAATATAGCTGCATCTACATCTCCTCATCAGGGGTTACTCTAGTACCAGTTGATTTTCTTTCTTCTTTTCTTTTTTTGGGTGGGGGGGTGGGGTGGGGTGGGGGGCATAGCTATCTGTGTAGGTGCTAAACCTTTGATCTGAAGGTTGAAGGAGAGGTGGGGGAGGGGGGGGAGAGAGAGAGAGGGAGAGATAAAGAGAGAGGGAGGGAGGGAGGAGAGAGAGGTAGGGATAAAGAGAAAGAAAGTGAGGGAGAGAGAGAGGTGGTGGAGAAAGAGAGGGAGGGGGAAAGAGAGAGAGAGAGAGGGGAGAGAGAACACTGAACACTGAACACTGAAATGATTTAATGTACATTGGCCTTGGACCACAATACATTTGTTGGTACGATTTGATATACTCAATATGGATGATTTTTCTTAGACAGCATCTTCTTTCTATGATTGGGTTATGATTGATTTAAGGTTTATAATCAAGAAATAGAATAAATGGTGTTTTTCTTTTGTATTTAGTCATGACCTGTTACTGACATAATCTTTTTGCATTATTGGCTATGTATATGTTGGTGTTTTTCTTCTCTAATCAGTCATAAATCATTATTTGTTTGTGCATTTGCTTTGCCAATGATATGAATGAGGGGAGAGAGAGAGAGAGAGAGAGAGAGAGAGAGAGAGAGAGAGAGAGAGAGAGAGAGAGAGAGAGAGAGAGAGAGAGAAGAGATAGGGGGAGATAGAGAAAGGGAGGATGGGGAGAGAGAGGAGGAGGAAGTGATGAAGAGAGAGAAAGGGATGGAGGGGAGAGAGAGAGAGAGAGGGAGAGAGGGAGAGAAGAGAAGAGGGAGAGGAGAGAAGGGGGAGGAGAGAGTGGGGAGGTGGATGGAGAGAGAGAGGGAGGGGGAGAGAGAGAGGTGGGGGAGAAAGAGAGCGATGGAGTGGAGGGTGAGAGTGAGACATAGAGCAAATGAGAGATATAGCAGACAGAGAGACAGACTCACACACTTACACACATACACAGTGAGAGAGAGATATATAGAGAGGGGGGAGACAGACAGACACAGACTGAAATAGAGAGATAGACACACACAGAGAGATAGAAAGAGACAGAGAGAGAAATTGACAGAGAGAGACAGGCAGGCACAGAGACAGAGACACACGTAGAGACAGAGATAGACAGGACAGACAGAGACATACAGGAAAACAGACAGGCAGACAGCCAGACAGAAAGACAATCAGCTAGCCAACCATCCAAACATGGGGACAGAGATGGGGTCAAAACGAGTGAAGGAAAAGCAAAGCCACACTAAATGGAAAGTGGCAGAAAATGCTGACAGAAAGATCAGTGACAGAAAGCCACTGTGTAGAGCCCTGACTGTGTGGAGAGAAAGAAAGACAGAACAGGAGAAAGACAGGAAGAAAAAGAAAAAAAAAGGAACGAAATGGAGAAGAAAGAAGAAAGAAAACGAAAGACAGAAAGTTAGAAAGAAATACAGAAAAAAAGTAAGAAAGGAAGGAAGAAAGAAAGAGAGAAGAACGAAAGAAAGAAAGAACGAAAGAAAGAAAGAAAGAAAGGAAGAGAGAAAGAAGGAAAGAAAGAAAGAAAGAAAAGAAAGAAAAAGAAAGAAAGGAAGGAAGGAAGGAAGGAAGAAAGAAGAAGAAAGAAAGAAAAAGAAAGAAAAAAAGAAAAGAAGGAAGGAAGGAAGAGAGAAAGAAAGAAAGAAAGAAAGAGAGAGAGAAAGAAGGAAGGAAGGAAGGAAGAAAGAAAGGAAGAAAGAAAAGAAAGACAGAAAAGGGAAAGAAAGAAAGGAAGAAAGAAAGTTAGAAAGAAAGGAAGAAAAAAAGAAAAAAAGAAGAAAATAAAGAACAAACAGAAATAAACAAAGAACAATGTAAGAAAGAAAGAAAAAAAGAGAAATAGAGAGGGAGAGAGACAGAAAGACAGAGAGAAAGAAAGAGTGAGAGAGAGAGAGAGAGAAACAGAGAAACAGAGAAACAGAGAGATTGAGTGTGAGAAGAGAGAAAGAGAGATAGATATGGAGAGAGACAGAAGAAAAGAAAAGAGAAAGAAGAAAAAAACTATAGCAGACAAAGCAAAATATAAAGACAGCAGACAGACAGACAGACAGAGAGACAGAAAGACAATCAGACAGACAGCCAGACATGGGAACAGAGATGGGGTCAAAACGGGTGAAGGAAAAACAAAGCCACACTAAATGGAAAGTGGCAGAAAATGCTGACAGAAAGATCAGTGACAGAAAGCCACTGTGTAGAGCCCTGACTGTGTGGAGAGAGAGAAAGAAATGGAGAACAGAGAAAGACAGGAAGAAAAGAAAGACAGAATAAAGAGAAAGAAACGGTGAAAGATGAAGGAAGGAAGGAAGAACAGGAGAAAGACAGGAAGAAAAGACAAACAGAATAAAGAGGAAAGAAACGGTGAAAGATGAAGGAAGGAAGGAAGAACAGCAGAAAGACAGGAAGAAAGAAAGAAAGAACAGGAGAAAGACAGGAAGAAAAGAAAAGACAGATAAAGAGGAAAGAAACGGTGAAAGATGAAGGAAGGAAGGAAGAACAGGAGAAAGACAGAAGAAAAAAAAAAGAGGAATGAAATGGAGAAGAAAGAAATAAAAAAAACGAAAGACAGAAAGTTAGAAAGAAATATAGATTAAAGTAAGAAAGGAAGGAAGAAAGAAAGAAAGAGAGAAAGAAAAAAGAAAGAAAGAAAGAATGGAAGAAAAAAAAGAAAGGAAGGAAGGAAGGAAGAGAGAAAGAAAGAAAGAAAGAAAAAGGAAAGAAAGAAAGAAGGAGTGAAGGAAGGAAGGAAGGAAGAAAGAAATAACGAAAGAAAAGAAAGACAGAAAGTTAGAAAGAAAGAAAGAAAGGAAGAGAGAGAGAAAGAAGGAAGGAAGGAAGAAAGAAAGAAAGAAAGAGAGAAAGACACAAAAAGGGAAAGAAGGAAGGAAGGAAAGAAAGAAAAGAAAGAAAGAAAGTTAGAAAGAAAGGAAGAAAAAAAGAAAAAAAGAAGAAAAATAAGAACAAACAGAAATAAAACAAAGAACATGTAAGAAAGAAAGAAAAAAAGAGAAATAGAGAGGGAGAGAGACAGAAAGACAGAGAGAAAGAAAGAGTGAGAGAGAGAGAGAGAGAAACAGAGAAACAGAGAAACAGAGAGATTGAGTGTGAGAAGAGAGAAAGAGAGATAGATATGGAGAGAGACAGAAGAAAAGAAATGAGAAAGAAGAAAAAAACTATAGCAGACAAAGCAAAATAATAAAGACAGGCAGACAGACAGACAGAGAGACAGAAAGACAATCAGACAGACAGCCAGACATGGGAACAGAGATGGGGTCAAAACGGGTGAAGGAAAAACAAAGCCACACTAAATGGAAAGTGGCAGAAAATGCTGACAGAAAGATCAGTGACAGAAAGCCACTGTGTAGAGCCCTGACTGTGTGGAGAGAAAGAAAGAACAGAAAGAACAGGAGAAAGACAGGAAGATAAGACAGAAGAATAAAAGAGGAAAGAAACGGTGAAAGTTGAAGGAAGGAAGAAAGAAAGAAACGAAGAAAGAAAGAAAGGAAGAAAGAAAGAACAAACAGGAGAAAGAAAGGAAGAAAGAAAACAAAGAAAGAACATATAACTCAGAAAGACAGAGAAAAGAAAGAAATGGAGGAAGAGGGAAGAAAAAACGAAAGGAAAAAAAAAAAGGAATAAAAGGAAAGAAAATGTAAGAAAGAAGAACAGAAAGAAAGAAAAAAAGGAAAGGCGGACGGACAGATGTAAACAAAAAAAAATTAATAAAAGGAAAAGAATTCGATGCGGATTAACTAACAGAAGTGACTAACAAAGAAAGAAAGAGAGAGAGAAAGAAAGACAGACAGAAAGACAGACAGAAAGACACATACACACACACAACACAGACACACACAGACACACAGACACACAGACACACACAACACACAGACACACACACACACACACACACACCACACACACACACACACACACACACACACACACACACACACAGGGAAATAAGTCAATTATAGATTGAACGAAAATAAGAACGTTAGAAAAGAAAGACAGAAAGACAGAACGAAAGACAGACAGACAGACAGAAAGACAGATAGACAGACAGACAGACAGTAAGACACACACACACACACACACACACACACACACACACACACACACACACACACACACACACACACACACACACACACACACACACACAGGGGAACAGGTCAATTATACATTGAACAAAGTAAGAAGGTGAGAAAATTAAAAAAAACAGAAAGAAAGAAAAAAAGAAAGGAAGGAAGGAATAATGAAAGAAAGAAAGAAAGTCATCCAGCAAAGCCAGCCAGCCAGACAGCCAGACAGGCAGCCAGCCAGCCAGCCAGCCAGCCAGACAGACAGACAGACAGACAAACAGACGTCGGAAAGAGATGGGGTTAAAACGGGTGAAGGAAAAGCAAAGCCACACTAAATGGAAAGTGGCAGAAAATGCTGACAGAAAGATCAGTGACAGAAAGCCACTGTGTAGAGCCCTGACTGTGTGGAGAGAGAGAAAGACAGAAAGAACAGGAGAAAGACAGGAAGAAAAGACAGACAGAATAAAGAGGAAAGAAACGGTGAAAGATGAAGGAAGGAAGGAAGAAAGAAAGGAAGAAAGGAAGAAGGAAAGAAAGAACAGGAGAAAGACAGGAAGAAAAAGAAAAAAAAGAAGAACAAAATGGAGAAGTAAGAAAGAAAGAAACGAAAGACAGAAAGTTAGAAAGAAATACAAAAGGAAAGTAAGAAAGGAAGGAAGAAAGAAGGAAAGAACGAAAGAAAGAAAAGAAAGAAAAGAAAGAAAGGAAGGAAGGAAGGAAGAAAGAAAGAAAGAAAGAAAGAAAGAAAGAAAGAAAAAAAGAAAGAAAGGAAGGAAGGAAGGAAGGAAGAGAGAAAGAAAGAAAGAAAGAAATAGAGAAAGAAAGAAAAAAAAGAAAGAAAGGAAGGAAGGAAGGAAGGAAGAGAGAAAGAAAGAAAGAAAGAAATAGAGAAAGAAAGAAGGAAGGAAGGAAGGAAGAAAGAAAGGAAGAAAGAAAAGAAAGACAGAAAAAGGGAAAGAAGGAAGGAAGGAAAGAAAGAAAAGAAAGAAAGAAAGTTAGAAAGAAAGAAAGAAAAAAAGAAAAAAATAAGAAAAAATAAAGAACAAACAGAAAAAAAGACAAAGAACAAAGTAAGAAAGAAAGAAAAAAAAGAGAAAAAGAGAGGGAGAGAGAGAGAGAGGGAGAGAGAGAGAGGGAGAGAGAGGGAGAGAAAGAGAGAGAAAGAAAGAAAGAGAGAGGGTGGAGAAGAGAGATAGAGAGAGATATGGAGAGAGACAGAAGGAAAGAAAGGAGAAAGAAGAATAACATTCTGACAGACAAAATAACAAAAAAAGACAGACAGCCAGACATGGGGACAGAGATGGGGTTAAAACGGGTGAAGGAAAAACAAAGCCACACTAAATGGAAAGTGGCAGACATTGCTGACAGAAAGATCAGTGACAGAAAGCCACTGTGTAGAGCCCTGACTGTGTGGAGAGAGAGAAAGACAGAACAGGAGAAAGACAGGAAGAAAAGACAGACAGAATAAAGAGGAAAGAAACGGTGACAGATAAAGGAAGGAAGGAAGAAAGAAAGAAAGAAAGGAAGAAAGAAAGAAAGGAAGAAAGAAAGAACAAACAGGAGAAAGAAAGGAAGAAAAGAAAACAAAGAAAGAACATATAACTCAGAAAGACAGAGAAAAGGAAAGAAATGGAGGAAGAGGGAAGAAAAAACGAAAGGAAAAAAAAAAGAATAAAAGGAAAGAAAATGTAAGAAAGAAGAACAGAAAGAAAGAAAAAAAGGAAAGGCGGACGGACAGATGTAAACAAAAAAAAATTAATAAAAGGAAAAGAATTCGATGCGGATTAACTAACAGAAGTGACTAACAAACAAAGAAAGAGAGAGAGAAAGAAAGACAGACAGAAAGACAGACAGAAAGACACATACACACACACAACACAGACACACACAGACACACACACACACACACACACAGACACACACACACACACACACACACACACACACACACACACACACACACACACACACACACACACACACACACACACACACACACAGGGAAATAAGTCAATTATAGATTGAACGAAAATAAGAACGTTAGAAAAGAAAGACAGAAAGACAGAACGAAAGACAGACAGACAGACAGACAGACAGTAGACACACACACGCGCGCGCACACACACAACACACACACAAACACACACACAGGGGAACAGGTCAATTATACATTGAACAAAGTAAGAAGGTGAGAAAAAGAAAAAAAAACAGAAAGAAAGAAAAAAAGAAAGGAAGGAAGGAAGAATGAAAGAAAGAAAGAAAGACATCCAGCAAAGCCAGCCAGCCAGCCAGACAGACAGGCAGCCAGCCAGCCAGCCAGCCAGCCAGACAGACAGACAGACAGACAGACAGACAGACAGACAGACAGACAGACAGCCAGACATGGGGACAGAGATGGGGTCAAAACGGGTGAAGGAAAAGCAAAGCCACACTAAATGGAAAGTGGCAGACATTGCTGACAGAAAGATCAGTGACAGAAAGCCACTGTGTAGAGCCCTGACTGTGTGGAGAGAAAGAAAGACAGAACAGGAGAAGACAGGAAGAAAAGACAGACAGAATAAAGAGGAAAGAAACGGTGAAAGATGAAGGAAGGAAGGAAGAACAGGAGAAAGACAGGAAGAAAGAAAGAAAGAACAGGAGAAAGAAAGGAAGAAAAGACAGACAGAATAAAGATGAAAGAAACGGTGAAAGATGAAGGAGGAAGGAAGAACAGGAGAAAGACAGGAAGAAAAAGAAAAAAAAGAGCAATGAAATGGAGAAGAAAGAAAGAAAGAAACGAAAGACAGTAAGTTAGAAAGAAATACAGAAAAAAAGTAAGAAAGGAAGGAAGAAAGAAAGAGAGAAAGAACGAAAGAAAGAAATAAAGAAAGAAAGAAAAAAAGAAAGGAAGGAAGGAAGGAAGAGAGAAAGAAAGAAAGAAAGAGAGAAGGAGTGAAGGAAGGAGGAAGAAAGAACGGAAGGAAGAAATTTAGAAAGAAAGAAAGAAAGTAATGAAGGAAGCAAGAAAGAAAGAAAGAAAGAAAGTAATGAAGGAAGCAAGAAAGAAAGAAAGAAAGAAAGTAATGAAGGAAGCAAGAAAGAAAGAAAGAAAGAAGGCAATAACGAAGTAAAAACGAAAGAAAGAAAGAAATAAGAAGGAAAAAAAAAGAAAGACAAAGAGCAAAGTAAAAAGAAAGAACAAAAAGAGAAATAGAGAGGGAGAGAGGACAGAAAGACAGAGAGAAAGAAAGAGTGAGAGAGAGAGGAGAGAAACAGAGAAACAGAGAAACAGAGAGATTGAGTGTGAGAAGAGGAGAAAGAGAGATAGATATGGAGAGAGACAGAAGAAAAGAAATGAGAAAGAAGAAAAAAAACTAGAGCGACAAAGCAAAAATAATAAGACAGGCAGAAGACAGACAGGAGACAGAAAAGGACATCAGACAGACAGCCAGACATGGGAAAGAGATGGGGGTCAAAACGGGTGAAGGAAAAACAAAGCCACACTAATGAAAGTGGCAGACATTGCTGACAGAAAGATCAGTGACAGAAAGCCACTGTGTAGAGCCCTGACTGTGTGGAGAGAGAGAAAGAAACGAACAGGAGAAAGACAGGAAGAAAAGACAGACGAATAAAGGGGAAAAAGAAACGGTGAAAGATGAAGGAAGGAAGGAAGGAAGAACAGGAGAAAGACAGGAAGAAAAAGAAAAAAAAAAGAGGGATGAAATGGAGAAGAAAGAAATAAGAAAACGAAAGACAGAAAGTTAGAAAGAAATACAAAAGGAAAGTAAGAAAGGAAGGAAGAAAGAAGGGAAAAGAACGAAAGGGAAAAAAAGAAAGAAAGGAAGAAGAAAGAAGAAAGAAAGAAAAGAAGAAAGAAAGAAGAAGAAAGAAAAGGAGGAAGGAAGGAAGGAAAAAAGAAAGAAAGAAAGAAGAAAGAAAAAGAAAGAAAAAAAAAAGAAAGAAAGGAAGGAAGAGAGAAAGAAAGAAAGAAAGAAAAAAGAAAGAAAGGAAGGAAGGAAGGAAGGAAGAAGAAAGAAGAAAGATAGAAAGACAGAAAAAGGGAAAGAAGGAAGGAAGGAAAGAAAGAAAAGAAAGAAAGAAAATTTAGAAAGAAAGAAAGAAAGGAGAGAAAAAAAGAAAAAAGAAGAAAAATAAAGAACAACAGAAATAAAGACAAAGAACAAAGTAAGAAAGAAAGAAAAAAAAGAAAAATAAAAGAGGAGAGAGAGAGAGAGAGAGAGGAAGGAGAGGGGAAGAGAGAGAGGAGGAGAGAGAGACAGGAAACAGAGAAACAGAGAGATTGGAGTGGGAGAGAGAAAGAGAGATAGATATGGAGAGAGACAGAAGAAAGAAAGAAGGAAAGAAGAATAAAATCTGGCAGACAAACATAAAATAATAAAGACAGGCAGACAGACAGACAGAGAGACAGAAAGACAATCAGACAGACAGCCAGACATGGGGACAGAGATGGGGTCAAACGGGTGAAGGAAAAACAAAGCCACACTAAATGGAAAGTGGCAGAAAATGCATGACAGAAAGATCAGTGACAGAAAGCACTGTGTAGAGCCTGACTGTGTGGAGAGGAAGAAGAAAGAAAAGGAGAAAGACAGGAAGAAAAAGAAAGACAGAATAAAGAGGAAAGAAGCGGTGAAAGATAAAGGGAAAGGAAGGAAGAGACAGGAGAAAGACAGGAAGAAAAGACAAACAGAATAAAAGAGGAAAGAAACGTTGGAAAGATGAAGGAAGGAAAGGAAGAACAGCAGAAAGACAGGAAGAAAGAAAGAAAGAACAGGAGAAAGAAAGGAAGAAAAGACAGACAGAATAAAGAGGAAAGAAACGGTGAAAGATGAAGGAAGGAAAGGGAAAGAACAGGAGAAAGACAGGAAGAAAAGAAAAAAAAGAGCAATGAAATGGAGAAGAAAGAAATAAAAAAAACGAAAGACAGAAAGTTAGAAAGAAATACAGAAAGAAAGTAAGAAAGAAGGAAGAAAGAAAGAAAGAGAGAAAGAAAAAAAGAAAGAAAGAAAGAAGGGAAAGAGAAAAAAGAAAGGAAGGAAGGAAGGGAAGAGAGAAAGAAAAAGAAAGAAAGGAAAAAGGAGGAAGAGAGAAAGAAAGAAAAGAAAGAGAGAGAAAGAAGTAAGGAAGGAAGGAAGAAAGAAAGGGAAAAAGAAAGAAAAGAAAGACAGAAAAGGGAAAGAAGGAGTAAGGAAAGAAAGAAAAAAAGAAAAAAAAAGAAAGAAAGAAGAAAGAAAGAAAAAAGAAAAAAAAGAAGAAAAATAAAGAACAAACAGAAATAAAACAAAGAACAATGTAAGAAAAAAAGAAAAAAAAGAGAAATAGAGAGGGAGAGAGAGAGAGAGAGGAGAGAGAGGAGAGAGAGAGAGAGGGAGAGAGAGGGAGAGAAAGAGAAAAAGAAAGAAAGAGAGAGGGGGAGAAAGAGAGATAGAGAGAGTATGGAGAGAGACAGAAGGAAAGAAAGGAGAAAGAAGAATAACATTCTGACAGACAAAATAACAAAAAAAAGACAGACAGACAGCCAGAAATGGGGACAGAGATGGGGTCAAAACGGGTGAAGGAAAAACAAAGCCACACTAAATGGAAAGTGGAAGCAAATTCTGACAGAAAGATCAGTGACAGAAAGCCACTGTGTAGAGCCCTGACTGTGTGGAGAGAGAGAAAGACAGAAAGAACAGGAGAAAGACAGGAAGAAAAAGACAGACAGAATAAAGAGGAAAGAAACGGTGACAGATGAAGGAAGGAAGGAAGAAAGAAAGGAAGAAAGGGAAGAAGGAAAGAAAGAACAGGAGAAAGAAAGGAAAAAAAAAAAAGGGGGAAGAAATGCAGAACGTAGGAAATGAAAGAAAGAAAATAAATATAGAAAGAGGGAAGAAAAAGCAACAGAAAGATAGGAAGAAAGAACAAACGAACAAACAAAAGAAAGAAAAATAGAAAGATAAAAGGAAAGAAAGAAGAAAGAAAGAAAGAAAGAAGGAGGGATGGAAGGAAGACAGAAAGCAAGAAAGAAAGAAAGACAGACAGACAGACAGACAGACAGGCAGGCAGGCATACAACGATCTCTCTCTCTCTCTCTCTCTCTCTCTCTCTCTCTCTCTCTCTCTCTCTCTCTCTCTCTCTCTCTCTCTCCTCTCTCTCTCTCTCTCTCTCTATCTATTATCTATATATTATATATATATCATATATATATATATTATATATATATATATA
Organism: Rapana venosa; assembly: GCA_028751875.1. Lineage (NCBI taxonomy): Eukaryota > Metazoa > Mollusca > Gastropoda > Neogastropoda > Muricidae > Rapana > Rapana venosa. Next base: position 36,162,881 of record CM054162.1, read on the forward strand.
TTATATATATATATATATATATATATATCTATATTCTCTATCTATCTATCGATCGATCGATGTCTGCCTGCCTGTCTACCTGCCTGACTGTCTGTCTGTTTTTCTGTCTGTATGCCTGTCTGTCTGTCTGTCTGTCTCTCTGTCTCTAATTCTCTCTCTCTCTGTCTCTCTCTCTCACTCTTTCTCATATACTGTTCTCAAAGAATCACTTCAGCACCCAGCACCCACAAAGCTATCTATAACGCATTGTACATCCTTGCCAATCGGCCCAATATTATCAATGAGCAGGCCATCTAAGTACCCCCCAGTGTCTCGATTCCATAGATCAGACTGTGTGTTCAATGACTGAGCTTCTTTGTACCAAGGTTCACTGTCTTATCTGTCCGCAGGCAGACAGACGGACAGATAGACAGATGGGTAGGTAGGCAGAAAAGCAGACAAGCAGACAGACAGATATACAGACAGACTAACAATTAGACGGATATGTGGATAGTTAGACAGACTGACTGACAGATAGATGGATAGATAGATCGATAGATAGATATATAATTAGATAGATAGATAGATAGATAGATAGATAGATAGATAGATAGATAGATAGATAGATAGATAGAAAGAGAGAGAGAGAGAGAGAGAGAGAGAGAGAGAGGAGTAGATAGATAGATAGGTAGGTAGATAGATAAATAGATAGATAAATAGATAGATGGATGGATGGATGGATGGATGGATAGATGGATTTGATAGATAGATAGATAAATAGATAAATATATAGATAGATAGATAGATAGATGGATGGATGGATAGATAGATAGATAGATAGATAGATAGATAGATAGATAGATAGATAGATAGATAGATAGATAGATAGATAGATAGATAGATAGATAGATAGGCAGACAGACAGACAGACAGGCAGAAAGACAGATAGACACACTGACATACTAACATTACATTGAGTGAACAGACGTAAAATCGAAGCAACATCAAAACAACAACAACAAAATTAATGAACGAGCCCACATACAGCGAGACAGACAGTTTTTGTTGTTGTTGTTGTTGTTGTTGTTGTTGTTGTTGTTGTATATTATACCACTTTACGTCACGACAGATTTCTCTCCGTAAAATTCGGGCTGCTTTCCCCGGGGAGAGCGCGTCACCACAAGAGCAGCGCCACCCTTTTATATATATTTTTTCCTGTCTGCAAGTGTATTTGTTTCCCTACCAGAGTGGCTTTTTCTACATAATTTTGCCAGGGACAACTCTCTTGTTGCCGTGGGTTCTTTTACGTGCATAAATAATGATGATTGCTGCACACGGACCCTAGGTTTATCGTTTAATCCAAAGACTAGCGCCCAAACACACAACCATGATCTATGGAAGGGGAAACAGTTTCGGTCAAAACGGGATTGGAAACATGCACACTTCCGACCCGGACTTTTCGTTTTCTCGACAGGAAAGTTACCGAAGACCAACAAAGCATCAGTGAAAAGTAGAAGACATGAACAGGAAGCAGGAACAACAATGCACAAACAGAGAAAGAGAAAAACAGACAGAGAACAAGAAAAAAACAGAAAGAAAGAAGAAGAAAAATATAGCAAAGCAGCAGACCAGAAACAGACAAAACAGGCAAAAAATCACGGAAACAGACACAAACAGAAAGGCATTCAGGGAGAAAGGTAGGTAGACTGGCAGACAGGGAAACAGACAGACAGACAGACGGACGGAAAACACACAGTCACACGGACACACATACACACAGACACACACAATGTACCATCTGGAAATAAAAATATGACTTTGATTGACTTTTACACAAACACACGCACACAAAACAACACAACACAACACACAGACACACATTCACACACAGTTGATACACACACACAATGTACCATTTGGAATTAATTAACTATTGACTTTCACTTAACACACACACATAAAAATAATAATAATAATAATAAATAATAATAATAATAATAATAACAACAATAATAACGTATGGAATTTATATAGCGCTGAGTTACAATCAAAGCGCTCAGATGACTCACACAGACAAGCAGACAAAAACAAAGAATCAGACAAGCAGACAGACAGACAGAAACAACACATAATCGTGCAAGGAAACAGACAGACAAACAGATAAGAAAGCCACGGTCATACTATCACACAGACAGACAGGCAGACATAAAGCCACAGACTATCATACAGACAGACAAACTACACAAAATCAGACACGCATGCAGACACACAAACAGACAGAAACAATCATCTAAGGACGCGCAGACACAGAGACATTTAGCACCATGCAGGCAAACACACCACAAACAACAAAACCAAGCATTAGGTGCAAGCAGAAACCTAGGAAAAGCCAGACTCGCACAAACACACACACACCCACAACACACAGATAAACAAAACAACAGCAACAAACTTCAGACAATTATAAAGAGAAACCAGACACAGGGTAATACCCAGAATCACACACACACACACACACACACACACACACCACACACACACACACACACAAGCGTACAGACAACAACAAACAACACACAGATCAACAAAAAAACCACAAATTCAGACAAGCTTACACACACAAGCAGAGAGCCATAAAAACCAGAATGAAACCAAACAGGCACACAGACACACCGCCAGCAAACAAAAACAGTGAAAGTAAAACCAACTAAACAGTTAACAAACAAACACAAAAACAGAGTCAAAGACACCACAGGAATGGAGAAAAGGAAGACATATAAGGCTGAAGGTAGGAACGAGGAGAGAGGGGGAGAGGGGGGGGAGGGGTAGAGAGGTGGAGAGAGAGAGGAGAGAGGGGAGGGAGAGGGGAAGTGAGGAAGAGAGTGGGGAGGGGGGGAGAGGAGGAGAGAGGGGGGGGGATGCAGGGAGACAGGGGGACAGGGGAAGAAGGGTAGAGATGGGGGAAAGGAGGAAAAAGGGAGAGAGGAGGAGAGGGGGAACAAGGGGAGAGTGAGGGAGAGGGAGAGAGGGGATACAGGGGGAGAAAGGAGAGAGAGGAGGGAGGGGAGAGGAGGATAGAAGGAGAGAGGGGAGAGAGGAGAGACGGGAGAGAGGGGAGAGGAGGATAGAAGGGGAGAGGAATAGAGAGGGGGATAGAAGGGGAGGGGAGGGAAGAGGGGGAGAGGGGAGAGAGGAGGAAGATATGGGGAGAGAGGAGGAAGATATGGGGAGAGAGGGGGAGAGAAAGGAGAGAGGAGACAGGGGGAGAGAGGAGAGACGGGGAGAGAGGGGGAGAGAGAGGGGAAGATATGGGGAGAGAGGGGGAGAAGGAGAGAGGGGGAGAGAGGAGGGGGAGAGAGAGGAGGGGGAGAGGGTAAAGGCAGGAGCAATCTAAAGCAAAGCCTGCTATTGGAACTCTGAAATAAATGCGGATGCAGGACTTGACGTAATGGGTAAAATGTATGACACATCAGCTGAAATGAAAGAGAGGGAGAAGGTGACAGAGAGACAGGCACAGACAGACAGACACAGACAGAGGGAAACAGAGAAATAAAGACAGAGGAAGACAGAGGGAAACAGAGAAATAAAGACAGACAGAGAAAGACAGAGGGAAACAGAGATAGAGAGACAGAAAGAGAAGGAGAAGGAGAGAAAGACGAAAAGACAGAGACGAATCAGAGACAGACAGAGACAGAGAATAGGAAGGCATATTAGGCTGGATGACAGCAACGAGAGAGAGAGAGAGGGGGGGGAGAGAGGGGGATGAGGGAGGTGAGAGAGAGGGGGGAGAGGGTAAAAGCAAGGGGTCGTCTGAAGTAAAGTCTGCTGATGGAACTCTGAAATAAATGTTGATAGCAGGATTTGAGGTAAGGGACACCACGGCTGAAGTGGAAGAGAGAGAGAGAGAGAGAGAGAGAGAGAGAGAGAGAGAGGAGATGAGAGAGAGAGAGAGAGGAGAGAGAGAGAGAGAGAGAGAGAATGAGAGAGAGAACGAGAGAGAGTAAAAAGAGAAAGAGAGAGAGACAGAGAGAAAAAGAGAAGGAGAGAAGGAGAGAGAGAAAGACAGACTGACAGAGAGACAGAGAGGCAGATATATATATATATAGAGAGAGAACGGAGAGAGAGTAAAATGAAAGAAGAGAGAGAGAGAGAGAAAAGAGAAGGACGAGAAGGAGAGAGAGAGAGATAGAGAGAGGAGAGAGAGAGAGAGAGAGAGAGAGAGGGGGGGGGGGTGGAGAGAGAGAGAAGGAGAGTGAGAGAAAGGAAGGGTTCTACTCCTAATTGAGATTTTTCCCCAAAAAATTTGCAGCACACCACACCACACACCACAGCTGCCAAACGCACTCTAAGCCACAAAACACAAACTCCCTTAGGGCTTCTGACACAGCTTGCAATACAAGTGTTCTATTCTTTTTTTACGATCGGGCAGTAATTAAGGCTCCCCTTTTGGCTCCGTTTCTTAAGAGAGTGCCCCCCCCCCCCCACCCCCCCACCAAGGGATGTCTTTTAAGTCTAAACAGAAAAGATTAAGCTAAAATAAAAATAAATAAATAAATAAAGAAGCTATAAAAAGTATGTCAGAAGAAATCAAAAGATGGCACAAAAAGGCATGCAGAATGAAAAAGGGGAAAAGAAAGTTGAAGGGTGATGTCAATCATTCAAAATCAAGAAATGAATAAAAAAACTAAATTAACTCTTTGGAGGAAAGCAAGAACAATAATATGAGAGAAGGGGAAAAGCAAAATCAAAGATAGGACACGAAAGGAGGGGTGAGGGGGAGGGTGATAAGGAAATAATGTTAAGAGAGAAAGAAAAACAAAGGACTCCCTTTCAAAACAGGAACGAAAACAAATAAAGATGTCAAAAAAGAGAAACAGGGAAAATGTATGAATAAATGATTAAATAAAGAAAGGACGAAAAGAAAGAAAGAAAACAAATAGATAAGTGAAGTACGAAAGGGAGAATGAAAGAAGAATGTAAGAAATAAAGAGAAAATGAATGAAAGAAAGTAGTAGTAGTAGTAGTTCTTCAGTTTAACGTCCTTCCACTAAATAGTGATATCAGATGGGAAAGTGTGTGTATGTGTGTGTGCGTGCGTGTGTGCGTGCGTGTGTGTGTGTGCGCGCGCGCACGTGCTTGTGTGTGTGTGTAGGGGGGAGGGGTATGCACATAACTAATCAATCACAATAAACAACTATTATGAAAAAAGCATAAACAAGAATTCTGAAAACAACACCCCAACCCCCCCAAAAAAAAACGAACAGACAAAACCCAAACACCCAACAGCAACAACAAAAAACAACCAGCCCCCAAAACATCAAACAGCAAAAATACTAACTTTCCAATTCATATTACTTGAAGCTATCCTTATATCAGAGGAGTCTAAAAATGGGAGTATGGCTCAATGACAATACAATTTCTTTCATTAATGGAATGTCTTTAAGAATTTGCTGCAAGCTACGGACTGGGAAGGCAGGTAAGATGTTTTTCAGATCTCTGCATCGTAAAAGAATGTGATCATTGGTAAGATTTTCACCACAGATACATGTTACTTTTAAAAAAAATTTTGTTCTAAAAGCATTTAGCTTAAACCTGTATATAAGAGATACAACATTTCTATATTCATGTAAATAAAAATGAAAGAAAGAAATAAATGAAAGGAAGAAAGATAGAAAGAAAAAACAGAAAGAAAAGTAAGTAAGAAAGAAGCAATTTTGCAAACAAGGAAAAATATACACAATGAAAAAACATATATGTATACACGATCGGCAGAGAAAGAACATGAAAAACAAACACAGCAACATATGCATACACACAACACACACATGCGCACACACACACTCACACACACACAAACACACACACAAACACACCGCCAAACACAAACACACACACACACACACACACACCACACACAATCACACACACACACACACAAACCCACCCAACAACCTGCTGACCCCAAGAAAAAACCCAGCTCCACTCCTGTTTTAGGAATTCCCAAAAATTGCAGCACACCACACCACACCACACCACAGCTGCCAAACGCACTCCAAGCCACAAAACACAAACTCCCTTTGGGCTTCTGACCCAGCCTGCATTACAAGTGTTCTTCTGTACAAGTGCTGTGTTCCCTTTTTTATAGCAGGGCAGTAATTAAGGCTTCCCTCTTGTGCTCTGTTCTTAAGAGAGTGGCCTCCCCTTAAAGGGGATGTCTTTTAAGTCTAAAGAGAAAAGATAAAAAGCGAAACAAGAAATAAACAAAAGAAGCTAAAAAAAAAGAAAGTTTGAAGAAATCAAATGATGGCATAGAAACGCATGAAGGACGAAAAAATGGCAAAGAAAGATGAAGGATGATGTTAATCAATCAAAATCAGGAATTTATTTAAAAAAAAAATTCTTTAAAGGAAAGTAAGAAAAATGAGAACAGAGAAAGGAAAAAGCAAAACCAATGATAAAACACAAAAAAGGATTGGTGGGGGGGGGGGGGGGGGTGGGGGGGGGGGGGGGGGTAGGGTGACAAGGAAAAAATTAAGAGAAAAAGAAAAAAAAGGACTTCTTTTTAAAACAGGAACAAAAACCAAACAAAAGAGAGAATAAAAGAGAGAAGCAGAAAAAAGTGAATAATTATGTATATATATAGGAAAAAAGACAAAATCAAAGACAGAAAGAAAGAAAGAAAGAAAGAAAAGAAAAGAAAAGAAAAAGGGAAAAGAAAAAAATAAGTGAGCAACAAAGAAAGGAAGAAGGAAATTTGTTAACAAAGAAGAAAATGCACATAAACCAAAAGAAAACAAATATGTGTACATGAATGGAAGAGAAAGAAAATGAAAAACAACAGTACACACATACACACAACAAAACACACTACAAACACACTAAAACCCACCACCCACCCACCCCCACCCCCACACCCACACCCCATGTATCCCCCCCCCCCACACACACACACAAAAGCACCCAACAACCCACTCACCCACACAGAAAAAAACGGCTCCACATCTGTTTTAAGAATTCCCAAAAATTGCAGCACACCACACCACACACAGCTGCCAAACGCACTCCAAGCCACAAAACACAAACTCCCTTAGGACTTCTTACACAGCTTGCAATACAAGTGTTCTTCTGTACAAGTGCTGTGTTCCCTTTTTTATAGCAGGGCGGTAATTAAGGCTTCCCTCTTGTGCTCTGTTTCTTAAGAGAGTGGCCTCCCCCCAAAGGGGATGTCATTTAAGTCTGAACAGAAAAGATAAAAAGCGAAACAAGAAGTGAACAAAACAAGCTAAAAAATAAACAGTCTAAAGAAACCAGAAGTGGAAACAAAAAAGGCATGTAAGATGAAAAAAGAAATGACAGATGAAAGGTGTGATAAATCA
>CM054162.1:36185235-36187735 GCA_028751875.1 Rapana venosa
CAATGAAAAATCGACACGATAAACCCTAAATTTATGGGAGTGTCAGTATGTACAGAATTTCTGGAAAGAACTTAAAAGGGGACTATAAAAACAAACTGCTATCTTTGGCGAAAAACGGGGACCTTAATGTGAAATGTGCTTTTTGGCACTGATGAATTACAAAAATGATAAAGTTTCGACTTGTGTACTGTTAGCAAATTTATTGTTTCAATGTCGGATTGGTAAAACAAAACCAAATGTTGGCAATTTTTGAATGAACTAAAACTAAATATGAAAGGGAAAAAGCTGAGCATAGCAAAAAGCGGTTTACTAATTTTCAAAAAAAAAATGGTTCAGTATATAAACTTAGTAAAAGTTAAATTCCATTTCAAAATATGAAAAAAAAATTATATATATGTTCTATAAATTTTGTCTTGAAAACAAAAAAGTTTTGATTGACTCTTTTTGTACTGTGTTAGCTATTAGTTTTTGTACGCCTGTAAAAGGGAAAAATGATGTAAGTTTGTCTGGAGGGGAAAAAGTTACTTTGTTTTTAACTGTATATGTGTACCAATCGAAAAGATTTTTTTAAAATATCAAGTTCATTTTTAAAAAAAAACAAAGAAAAATCCCCACGCTGATGTCCTCTAATTTATCTTAACATTTCTTTCCTTTTGTTGTTTCTTAGCAGCCTAAAGTAATCTGGGATTCTTTTTTTCTTATTGCTTTTAAAGTTTATTTATTTTTTAATTTTAGGGGGTACTTTCAAATTTGGCCTTCCATTTCTGTCTGAAAAAAAAAGAGTTCCGGAAAATTTATGACCCTGAAAAGGAAATTAAAAGGGTAAAAAAAAGAACAAAAAAACTTAAATTAAAAAAAAAAACCACACCCCCGCACACACACACACACAACCCCACACCTACACACACACACACATACACACACACACACACACACACACACACAAACACACCCTACAGACAACCCCCACCTACCACACCACCTATACACACAAAACACACAACACAACACACACATACACACACAACATACAACATACACACACACACATACACACTAAAACATACACCACCACATACACAACATACCACACACACATACACAAACTTTCACCACCTACAGACACACACACACACACCCTACGACACACAACCCCCTACGACACACACACACACCTACGACACACAAAACACCTACACACATACACACACCACGCACACACCTACACACACACATACACAACACATACACAACCACATCCCCCCACACCAAAACACACATACACACACCAACCCTACACCGCACACACACAACCCCTAACAACCCAAAACACACACATACACACGCCCCACACACACAACACACCCCCATCACACAATAAACCCCCCACATACACACACTACACACACACAGCACTACACAAACATACACCACAACCCACACACACAACTACAAACACCCCCAACCAAACCATACAGACACAAACACACACACCTCAGACCCACAAACACCATCCACAACATCACAACACACGCACACACCCACAACACACACACATCACACACACATACACAACACACTACCCCACACATACCACACACACATACCAAAACCCCTACACAACCTAACACACACATACACACACACACACACACATACACCACAACCCCACACACACACACCACAACACATACACACACACATAACACACACACACACAGACACACAACCATCACATACACACACACATACACCACACACATACACATACACACACACACACACACACCACCCAAAACACACCACCACCACACCACACACACACACAGCTGCCCCGGGAAGGGGAAAAAAGACAGCGATTTAGAAGAAAAAAAAAATGAAACACAAGAAAAAAAATTTTTAGAAAAAAAAAATAAATAAGACAGACGTGTAAAAAAAAGCAACAAATAAAAAAAAATAAAGTTAAGAAATAAAGGACAGAAAGAGAACAGGAATGGAAAACTAAATATATAAAAAAAAGAAAAGAAAAAAAAAGAATAAACTAAAGAAAGAAATGAGAGAAAACGAAAGAAAACAAAGATAAAAAAGAAACGGAGAAAATGGAAGAAAGAAATGAAAGATGTGTGTGTGTGTGTGTGTGTGTGTGTGTGTGTGTGTGTGTGTGTGTGTGTGTGTGTGTGTGTTTGCGTGCATGTGTGTGTGTGCATGTATGCATGCGTGCGTGTGTGTGTTTGTGTGTGTGCGTTCGTGTGTATGTGTGTGTTCTTACGTTGGCTTCTGGAAAAAGTAAAATACATTTAATCAGTCAAGATGGAACAAAACTAACCACACAAAAACAGACAGACAGACAGACAGACAGGCAGAGAGACAGACGGACAGACAGAGAGGTAGAGAGAGAAAGAGAGAGAAAGAGAGAGAAAGAGAGAGAGAGAGAGAGAGAGAGAGAGAGAGAGAGAGAGAGAGGGGGGGGGGGGGGCTTTTTGACGCTTTGACGCTTTGA
>CM054162.1:36202735-36205235 GCA_028751875.1 Rapana venosa
AGAGAGAGAGCGAGAGAGGAGAGAGAGAGAGAGAGAGAGGGGAAGAGAGAGAGAGAGAGAGAGGGGAGAGAGAGAGAGAGAGAGAGAGAGAAAGAAAGAGAGAGAGAGAGACGATGACAATGACAATGACAAATTCTTTTCTTTCGAGGATAATGAATAAGCACTCCTGTGCTTTTTTACATCCAGTCCCGCCCGTAGGGATACATCTTAATAATAACGTAATACTACTCTCACACAGTAGAAACAAAGGGAAATAACCCTTTCAAAACAAAACCCCCCCCCCCCCTAAAAAACCCCCAAAAAACCCACACAAAACCAAACAAACAAATAACAGAAAACTCTAAAGACACCCCACCCCACCCCAACCCCCTAAACCCCCAACCAAAACAAACAACAAACACAAGAAAAAGAAAAAACGATCCATCAAAAAGAAGAAAAAAAGAAAAAAAAAGGGAACAAACAACAACAACAACAGCAACAACAACAAGAAGAGAGAAGGGGAGGGGGGGAGTAGCAGTCAGTTTGACATTAAGCATGAAGAAAACATAACATCAAACACACACGCACACACATTCTCTTTTCTCTCTCTCCCCTTCTCTCACAAACAAACACATACACACACACAAAACACACACACACACACACACCACACACACACACACAACACACACACACACACATTCTCCTTTTCTCTCTCTTTTTCTCACAAACACACACACGCACACACATTCTCCTTTCTCTCTCTCTTTCTCTCACAAACACACACACACACACACACACACACACACACACACACACACACACACACACACACAATTCCCTTTCTCTCTCTCTTTTCTCTCACAAACACACACACACACACACACACACACACACACACACACACACACACACACACAACATTCTCCTTTCTCTCTCTCTTTCTCTCACAAACACACACACACACACACACACACACACACACACACACACACACACACACACACACACACACACACATTCTCCTTTCTCTCTCTCTTTCTCTCACAAACACACACACACACCCACACACACACACACATTCTCCTTTCTCTCTCTCTTTCTCTCACAAACACCACACACAACACACACACACACCATTCTCCTTTCTCTCTCTCTTTCTCTCACAAACACACTACACACACACACACACATTCTCCTTTCTCTCTCTCTTTCTCTCACAAACACACACACACACACACACACACACACACACACACACACATTCTCCTTTCTCTCTCTCTTTCTCTCACAAACACACACACAAAACACACACACACACACACACATTCTCCTTTCTCTCTCTCTTTCTCTCACAAACAACACACACACACACACACACACACACACACACACACACACACACACACACACACACACACATTCTCCTTTCTCTCTCTCTTTCTCTCACAAACAACACACACACACACACACACACACACACACACACACACACACATTCTCCTTTCTCTCTCTCTTTCTCTCACAAACACACACACACACACACACACACACACACACACACACACACACACACACACACACACCCCGCACATTCCCCTCTCTCTCTCTCTCACACACACACACAAAACACACACACACACAACACACACACACACACCCCACACACACACACACATACACACACACCACGATTTTTTTTCTGCACATAATTTTAAAAACAAGATTACTGACACTTCATCTAACATACCCTTCTCTCTTCTTCTCTTCTCGTCTAATATCATTTTAGAGTGAGCAGACGTTAAATTGAGGACAACAACAACAACAACAACAACAACAACAGCAACAACAACAACAACAACCCTTCTCTCATGAAATGTCAAGCAGGGATTGTGATATCAATTTAACTCATGAACAGTCTAGCACTCTGACCAATATCTATTTGAAAAGAACTTTGCGACTTGCTTATAATGTCAACTCTTTAGACAAGCTCTGAAGGGCAGCAGACAATTTAATCTATTATACACAACACTTAAAAAGCGAGACCATTGATGCTTTATGCCATATGTATTTCTCGCATGTAAGTAATAATAATAATAATAATAATAATAATAATAATAATAATAATAATAATAATAATAATAATAATAATAATAATAATAATAATAATAATAATAATAATAAAAACAGGATAGGTAAAGGAGTCCCATAACCTATAAGGTCGTAGTGGAGCGAGTTGTCAGAGACCTCACTTCTCTAGGGCCAGCATATTGAGGGCGGCGCCCATCTCCTCTCCCTCGCTGCTTTACCTTCCCTGACCCTAAAGAGGGCAGGTACCCATTTACAGCTGGGGGAACTGGGGGAACTGTACTGAAGCCAAGGCGCGCAAACGGTCACCCATCCAAGTGGTAACCACGCTCGACGCTGCTTAACTTGGCTGGGGGAAAGCGAGTGCTCCGACCACTGAGCTATCCCGTCCCCAATAATAACAATAATAATAATAATAATAATAATAATAATA
>CM054162.1:36215235-36220235 GCA_028751875.1 Rapana venosa
ACTGGATGTAAACAAGCACACGAGTGCTTATTCCATTATCCTCGATATAAAAGAATAAATAAATAAAAGAATAGATACTACTCTCCACTCTCTATAGATTATGTGATAGGCACGTACAATTTTAAACGAATAACAAAAAATAAAAAGATCAGGATTGTGTAACCAACGTATATTCGTGCCATCAACCTCATCACAATCCTACACACACGTGAAAACTTACACGTATCCCTAACTTGATTTTTGTGTTTTGGTTTGCTTTGCGTTTTTATTTGAGCGTTTGTTTGTTTGTTTTTTGACGTATTTGTAGTTTGTCTGTTTGTTTGTGTGCATGTTTGATGTATTTTTAGTTTTTTAATTAATTAATTAATTCTTTTATGTCGAGGATAATGGAATAAGCACTTATGTGGGTTTTTTTTTACATCCAGTCCCCATTGTATGCGGTTTTGTAAATGTTGTTATCCGTTCCCACCGTCACATAATGGCCTACTCTTACGAAAAGCGGAACAGGATTTAACGTGTGCGCAAGATGTTCTGCGTGCGTTCGCACACGGGGCTTCGGTTTATAGTCTCATCCGAAGGACTTTCATTTGTTTATTTGCTTGAAGTTGTTTGTTTGTTTGTTTAGTCGGTTGGTTATTTGTTTATTTGATGTTTATTGGTGTGTCTGTGTTTGTTGTGTTTATATTTGAGAAGGGCTCATTTTAGTTTTGTCTTATTCATTTTCAAGAATCTACTGACCTCCTTCCTGTAAATTTTGATCTTTTTTTTTCCTCTTAATTAAGACAGCCGGTGTGACTTACCTGTGTGTTAGAAGGAAGATGAAAATAGCCAGACGAAATAAAGGAATAAGTACAGCACAGATAGGGAACATGAAGAGCGAACATTTCTTTGGTAAAGGAAGTTTTGTTGTGTTTTGTTTGGGTTGAAAAAGCGTGCCTTATGTCTGAGTCATAGTACCTGATATATATATATATATATATATATATATGTGTGTGTGTGTGTGTGTGTGTGTACACGCACTTGTGCGCGCGTGTGTGTGTGTGCATGCGTGCGTGTATGCGTGCGCGCGCAAGTGTGTGTTTGTGTGTGTATAAGTGAATGAACCTTAACTAGATGACCATAATTGTCCCATGTAAAGCTGCCTCTCTCTCTCTCTCTCTCTCTCTCTCTCTCTCTCTCTCTCTCTCTCTCTCTCTCTCTCTCTCTCTCTGTGGTCAAGGCCTTTTGAATAAACCTTTCGCATTCGCTTTCTCTGTCTAACATGGTCTCAGTATGTGTTTAATTTACAATGCCATAACAAAGTTTCACAATGACATAAAATTGAGATTGGCGTCATTCCATCACGTCATTAAAATACCCTCCCATGAGGAAGGCGAAAGCCGAAATACTGGGGAACATCTATGTATGTTGGTTGATGTGCTTTCACTCTGTGTGTGAACTGGGGGACTGTACTGAAGCTAAGGCGCGCAAGAAGATCAACTATCCAAGTGGTAACCACGCTTGATGCTGCTTAACCCTGGCTGGGGGTGAAAGCGAGTGCTCTGACCACTGAGCTAGATGTTATCAAAGTATTCTTTGCAGAAAAATGCAGCAAGGTTATGAAACTCCAAGCCAAAAGAATAGCTATAAAAAGCACACGAAAACAAAGAAAAAATTTCCGTTAAATAGACAGTAACTAGTGTTGTTTCTCTCATGAACAAGAAAAAATTTCCGTTAAATAGACAGTAACTAGTGTTGTTTCTCTCATGAACAAAAACACAAAGCGCTGCCGTTAAGCGCCTGACAAGTCAGGCCCAGCGCATCCGACTTAGACGTATAGGAGAGAATTATCTTTTAAGAGAGGGAGAGAAAAGAGGCAATTTCTCGCCCATAATTTCCAGGAGACGGGGATGCTATTTATACTGACAGGCCCCCTGCCATCCCCACAGTGGATATAAAAGATATACAAGATATAAAAGATATACAAGATGTTAAAGATATACAAGATATACAATATATAAAAGATATTAAAGATATACAAGAATATTTAAAGATATTAAAGACAGCAAAGATATTAATTATAAAAAATTTTTTTAGAGATATAAACATGTAAAAGATACAAAGAAAAAGGTAAGGACAATTGTGTTAAATATCTCACGTCAGTTATAGATGTTCCTAGATTACAATTTAATCCAAAATATGAAAAGACGGATAAATACTAACTGATTAAAGAAAGAAATAAACAGAAATAAACAAAAAGAGGTTTCTTCTAATTCGTCGTCGTCGAGCGCTTAGACAGTCCTTTGGATGAGACTATAAACCGAGGCCCCGTGTTCGAACGCATGCAGAACATCTTGCGCACACGTGAAATCCTGTTCCGCTTTTTGGAAGAGTAGGCCATTGTAAGCCGGTGGAAACAGATAACAAACATTTACAAAACCGCATACACACGGGGACAGGATGTTAAAAAGCACATGAGTGCTTATTCTTTTATCCTCGATATAAAAGAATAAATAAATAAATATAAGCGAAAATGCGTCTCGCCGCCGTTAAACGCCTGACAAGTCAGGCCCAGCGCATCCGACTTCGGATCATTATTATCTTTTAAGTGTTTCTGGGTTTTAAAAAAAGGCAGGAGGAGAACGGACCAAGAAGGCAGAAAATAGACAAGAAGGAGGTGACAGGAAGAAAAGGAACCAGGCAGAAACAAAGAGAGTGATAGAAAAGAGGAAATTTCCAGCACAGAATTTCCAGAATGTAGGGATGCTATTTATACTGTTAGTCTCCTGAAATCGCCACAGGAGGAATCAGAGAGATACAAATACATAAACCAGTAATAAACAACAACAACAAATGCCTCCCCCGAGCGGATGCCGGGGGGCCTGTCAGTATAAACAGCATCCCCACCTTCTGGAAATTTTGTGCTAGAAATTTCCTCTTTTCTATCCCTCTCTTCGTTTCGGCCTCGTTCCTTTTCTTCCTGTCACCTCCTTCTTGTCTACTTTCTAATTTCTTCCTCCATTCTCCAGCCATTTACTTTTCTCCAGAAAGACTTAGAAGATAACGATTCTCTCTTATACGGAAATTGGACGCGCTGGGTCTGACTTGTCAGGCGCTTAACGGCAGCGTGCCACATCTTTTTGCTCCTATAACAGACAATAATAGTTGCTGTCTGAGCGCTCGGAGAAGAAGAAGAAGAAGAAGAAGAAAAAGAAGAAGAAGAAGAAGAAAAAATACATATATCATTACAGAGGATGATACACAATTTTGAAAGGTCATTGGTGGATATAGGGGGGGGGAAAGACAATAGCAAGTTTGCTTAAAACGAAGCTTAGTTTAATAAGTTGCTGCAGTGAAATAGGATGCTGTGCTGCAGGTGTTTTTCCTGTTATTTAATTTTACATTTGTCTGCTGATGTGTCCCAGTTACTAGAAGGTTGCAAGGTAGATGAATATGATGATGATGATAGTGATGATGATTGTGATGATGATGGTGGTGGTGGTGGTGGTGGTGGTGGTGGTGGGTGATGATGATGATGATGATGATGGTGATGATGGTGATTTATTGGACGATGATAATGATTACATATCATGAGTGTAGTTAGTATGTGTAGTAGTTATAGTAAGTGTAGTTGTAGTATAGATAGTTGAGTAGTAGATAGTATAGCACAGCAGCAGCACAGCACAGCATATTAGTATAGTAGTAGAAGTAGTAGTGTAGTTGTAGTAGCAGCAGTAGTAGTATGTAGTATAGTAGATTAGATTATGATTAGTAGAGTAGTAGTAGTAGTAGTAGTAGGTAGTAGAGGTAGTAGAGTAGTTAGTAGTAGTAGTAGTAGTAGTAGCAGCAGCAGCAGCAGCAGATAGTAGTAGTAGTAGTAAGTAGTAGTAGTAGTAGTAGTAGTAAGTAGTAGTAGTAGTAGTAGTAGCAGTAGTAGTAGTAGTAGTAGTAGTAGTAGTAAGTAGTAGTAGTAGTAGTAGCAGCAGCAGTAGTAGTAGTAGTAGTAGTAGTAGTAGTAGTAGTAGTAGTAGTAGTAGTAGCAGCAGTAGTAGTAGTAGTAGTAGTAGTAGTAGTAGTAGTAGTAGTAGTAGTAGAAGTAGTAGTAGTAGTAGTAGTAGTAGTAGTAGTAGTAGTAGTAGTAGTAGTAGTAGTAGAAGTAGTAGTAGTAGTAGAAGTAGTAGTAGTAGGAACAGCAGCAGCAGCAGTAATCATGGTAGTAGTAGCAGTAGTAAGAGGAGGAGCAGGAGGAGGAGGAGCAACAGCAGCAGCAGCAGCAAAATCATCATCATCATCATCACCATCATCATCATCAATCATCAACCATCATTATCATTATCGTAGCTGTTGTTATCATTATTATTATTATATTTATTATTAT
Organism: Rapana venosa; assembly: GCA_028751875.1. NCBI lineage: Eukaryota > Metazoa > Mollusca > Gastropoda > Neogastropoda > Muricidae > Rapana > Rapana venosa. The sequence goes on from CM054162.1 coordinate 36,219,593, forward strand.
TATTATTATTATTATTATTATTATTTGATTTTCTGTCTCTTTGACTCTGTATCTCTGTCGGTGTCTTTTTGTCTCTGTCTCTCTCTTTGCCTTCTGTCTGTCTGTCTGTCTGTCTGTCTGTCTGTCTGTCTGTCTGTCTCTCTCTCTCTCTCTCTCTCTCTCTCTCTCTCTCTCCCCTCTCTCTCTCTCTCTCTCTCTCTCTCCTTCCTGTCTCTCTGTTTCCTTTTATCCATTGTAGAATTCTTATCTTAACAGTAATGGTCAAGTATGTTACAGATTATGTCTTCCGTTAGATATACACCTTTCTCCTTTCCATTATACACCTTTCTCCTTCCCATAACATCATAGGTTGTTTTGCTTTTTTCCCCCGGTCCCCTAATATCGGCTGAACGGGGGACCGTTTGCGCGCTTTGGCTTCAGTACTGTCACCCAGTTCATCCAGCTGTAAATGGGTACCTTCCCTCTTTAGGGTCAGGGAAGGTAAAGCAGCGCCGCCCTCAATATGCTGGCCCTAGAGAAGTGAGGTCTTTGACGCCTCGCGCGCTCCCCTACGACCACATAGGTTATGGGACACCTTTATCTGTTATAATATCGGCAAATGTTTATCCAGACTGCTGTCCAAAGATTGTCAGGCCGCTGTAGG